>OX442328.1:22974180-24221827 GCA_949358125.1 Idaea dimidiata | reverse complement strand
GTTGACTAAATTTATTTATTTGTTTTTGATCTTATTCTGCATGTCACTGGCCCACGCGCAAATAGTCGTCTTGTTCTGTTTAAATCGATATCATTCACTTATTTGGTATGATACGAAGAAAGATGCGAAGAAAGATGCTTTGATTTTATGTAGGTATTAGAACATTGATCTCGATCTTAAAAGGGTAATCCTCAAGTTTTCGTGATTTTCCTTTGGAATTGATTTAGTTACGCGTTACGCCGGCGCAACATCGCGGCTCCAGAGGTTAACCCCTCAGTCAACCTTGAAAAAGCTAAATATAAAGTTAGCGAAAGTTCGGTCTTTAATAATAATGCCGTTATTAAATAAAACCCGGTGAATATGGTGTTTTATTATGGAAACATTCATGTTCATATAATCTTTTTTTTTTCTTTAAAATATTTCTAGTATTAATGGACTTTACAAAATTGTTTTTAGATACGGTCAAAGGATTCACCGAGATTCTTCGTCTTAAACGACACCCTGTTTTCGGCAATGGCTATTTCACGTTACGTACAGTGGCAATGTTTAAAACCGAGTAAATTGACTAAATAACTAAACTATTATAAAAACTAACTTACGACAACTCGAGGATTACCCAGTAGATATAACATCAAGGGAGACAGTTGTAAACAGCCACTGAGGTAACGTTACCGCAAACTTAATGATGATCTTTAAGTTTTAATAGTCCTTCATCGACTCAAAGTCATTTTGATTTGTTTGGATAAAATGGATTTCTGATAGTACCTAGGCAAATAAGAAATTAAAATGTTTTTACAAAAATCTTTTTAACATATTTCAAATGACTTAAAATTTGTTTTGTGTACTTTTGGCCCACAACAGTTCCACACAGTTATACCTTTATTTCTTGCCCGTATGCAAAGAAATTATTTTACATCCCATGGGATTTGCTAATTGCATTTTTTTTTATTTATATTATTTTATTGCATTTTAATTAATAAAGAACTTAATGTGTGCATTTTACGTAACAATTTGACAACAACTTCAAAATTTTCAGGAATTAATTTTAATTTTATTCTGTTTTATGACATTTAACAAAATAAATGGACACCTACCGGGCAATTATTATTTCTTTATTGAAATTTAACAATGATCACTATTTTATAGGTTACTATCATAAAACAATAGTTTAATTAAATATTATAAACGAAAATTAACTTTTATTTTTGTTTCTCAACACTCCAACTGCTTTAAGCGCTGCATACTGCGATGATTCTCATAAACAGGCATTTAATTACAAAAGTTACGTAAATATCCAATTAATGTAATTACAGTTGATTAATTCAAATGAACTTTGGATCATAAAACTGTAAGTAGCTACATCGGTTACCTTCACATAGTTAAAGATTCATTACCACTACTTTAACTAATTAACTTTGGAACTTTGCATTTTTTGGATTTATGTGGTTGAAATTTATGATTTAAATCTTACTTTTCAATGATAAGCTAATATTTCAGTGAATTAGTAAAAAAATAGTTACTTTGAACTATTTGGAACTTATTTGGATGTTCATTTAAATAAATAAATCCTGTGACGAACACACAGCGCCATCTAGCCCCAAGCTGCTAAGCTTTTGTTACGGTGACTAGACAACGGATATACTACTTATATTTATTTTTCTTTTGTAAATACATACATATTATACATAGAAATACGCCCAGACTAGATAGAAATATTTATTTTTAAACATAAATATTTGCACCCAGCGGGAATCGAACCCGTAACCTTCCGCATTGCAGCCAAGCGTTCGCCCGACGCGCCACATTTATTTCGTTTCTGTGGGAATATTCCCAATTGTCTATTGTTGTAGTGTCAAAAAACTTGTCACCATCGGCCCAAGAACTTGTCCTTTATATGATGTAAATTCATCGTCGTTCCAGTTCCACTCTTTAAGCGTCTTCGTACAAGTTCACTTTGATGATAAAAAAAAAAATAGCGTTTTATTCCTTTGACGGCATTATCAGATCACTTGCAGCTGAAGAGATAATGTTCGAACGCTCACCTTTAATGTATAAAAAATATTGCAGAGAAGTGAAAGCTCTATCGTCTAGAGCTTACGCTACTAGGTAAGCAGAAAAACATTTCAGGTGTGATAATTTGAAATAGGTATATTCCTTTCAATAGTCCTAGTCTGATCCAGACCATAACGTCACTTTTATAACTATAGATACTTTAGAATCCGAGCATAATGGGCACAAATATCAGAATGGAACAATTTGAGCATGGAGCATAGCGAAACTAACCCACGCTTACGTATAGGTACCCGATCACAACAAAAGTCAACATTCAAAGTTTACCGCTCAAACACATCTCAAACAATTATTGTGTATTCATGTAAATTATGCTCATTAGCTACTTATTCCTATTTGCATTTCGTCTTTTACAATGCCGGTTAAATAATTAGAAGATGAACATAAATTTAAAAGAAGAGATCTCATCGCCGCGTATTGTAATTGGTGAGTCGATATACGAGATAAGTTGAAATAATGATGATATTGTAGTCGAATTCATGTATCTGTTGCATTGTTTGTGTTTACAATGGGAAAGTTTATAGAGTAAGCACATATTTGTGTTATTTTTTATAGTTAGTATTAGTAGTAACTGCGCGTGAATTTCTAAATTGTGGTCGTATATTTTGAGTTTAAGTGTTCAAGGCGGGGTACCGTTGGATAAAATACGTTTTTCCGACTATAAAACAGCTAAGTGACTAATTTGATGTGATTTATAAAACGTTAAATTAGTGGAGGAACCAGTTAGTGCAAGCTCTTTCTCGGTATGCAATAATTTGGTAAATCTAACTCAAAAATAATGAACTTTTATAGGTGGCTAAATATATTTGGTCACACATAATAATAACAAGATTTGTTATGACACTGTAAAAGCAATGTTATCCTAACGGTGACGCGAGGAAACCCGCGGAATAATGTCACATACCCAATCATATCATAAAAATATCAAGACCCCATTTTAGGACCTAAATATGACAAAGGCGCTGCCGCTGTGAAATTTAAGCTTTACATTCAAGAAGTAATTGAACTTATAAAATGAGTTCAAAACCCGTGAGATTTGATTAAGTTTGGGATAGAGAAAGGTGTTGGTCGAGTGGTAGATACTCCGATTTTCATTCCTAAGGTCGTAGTTTTGAATCCCGGCCGCGTACCAATGTCTTTTTCTTTACGAAAAAAAAAACATGTGCGCTATTAACATTGCTGTTGCGGTAAAGGAGAACATCGTGAGGAAACCCACGGCTTTGTCAAGCACAAAGGCCCACTTGTAGTGTAGGGCTAATTGTGGAAACACACAGTTAAAACTTTAACTTAAGTTTAGAATATCCATTTTTAAATTTTATTAGAAGTAGGTACTAACCATAAAACAGCACTAACTGATGAACAATTACAATTTTATAACAAGCATTCGTATGTTTTACCACACCAATTAAACAGCGCATTTCTCAAATAAGGTAAGAAAATCATTATATCGTCCATTCATAGACTTAGAGCGGGAATGTCATGTTTGTATAATAACTTGGTATAATAGTATTACAGCTTTTATTACTGTTGTATTCATAAAGTTATGCGTTCTCGTTTTAAGTGGTATTTTGGATAAGATAAAAATGAAAATCACCTTTTTAAAGTTTACCTAAATGGCTTTCTCTTTAATTGACTGCGGGTTTAAAAAGTTTAGGGCTTTAAACGTTATTTGAGGTTTTTTTAAGAGCGAACGTTATCCTGATCGTTCACATAAAACAAATGGACTCTAAGTGCGGAAGAACAATGTTTACGACCTAATATTTATTTTGAGTTACCGATGAATTAAGCTCATTTTTTCGGTTTTAATTGTGTTGGTTTTATTATTTTTAGCATTTTTCAACGTCAGACGACGTTTCGAGGACTTTACCTCTTTCATTTTCTATTTGGGTAGTAGGTAATGAATGAGTTACGTGTTGAAACTGACGTGGAAATACCACTTAGAAAAATTACGAGCTAAGTTAAATTCTCTTACTGGTGTCTTAAAAAACATAGTCCGCTGTTTGCCAATTAAAATAAGATACACAATATACAACTCCCTTATAAAGCCTCATCTAGACTATCTTTCAGAGATATGGGGCTCAGCTCCAAAAACAAATTTAGAGCCACTACAAAGGGCACAAAACAAGATCATAAAAGTTTTATTTAATTATCACTTCCTAACAAGCACAAGTAAAATATATAAAGACACGAAACTATTTAACGTAGAACAAAACTATACCTATAATATTTGTATTCTTATCAGAAAAATTCTAACTCAAGATCTCCACTGCAGAATTACTTTCACAAAGAAAGCTCAAATACAAAAGCGAATAACAAGACAGGCCAATAACATAATTCTGGGTAGTTCTAGAACTTCCTATGGCAAAACTAGCATTTTATTCGGCGGAGCGCTCCTGTACAATAAGCTTCCAAAAGACATTAAAGAAGCAAAAACAATAATCGTGTTCAAAAGGGTTCTCAAACAATATATCTTAAAGAAAAGTAGCTAAAATTATATAATTTAATAAATATTTAATAATAATAAAAAAAAATAGAAAAAAAAAACCCGGATGCTAATTTTAACATTTATTTTTTTATTTTTCTGTTTTATTTTAATAATTCTATTTTTAAACAAAAACCATTATCAATAAAAATATTTTTTTATTCTAATTTAAATTAAAAATGTATACTAATTAAAATCATATTCTACAATTCACATTGCAATACAAACAATACAATATCGTTATAATTAATGGGAACGATATAACAAACAAATTATCAGAATCAATCCAAACCCAAGGTTAAAATTTAAATGAACATTTTGCGGTGCAGTTGGTCCCGCTTGCAGTGTTGTCTTGTCATTCGTTTGTCTCCGCTATGCATCGTGTTTAGTTCGGCTCAGGCCGCCCGAGCCCGACTGGTGACGAGATATGGTTCGAGTTTTTTTGTAAACTACCTACTACATTATAAAAATGATGTTTATTTATATAGATCTAAACGTAATACAAATTACTTTATTTTGCTTATTTATATGTAATTGTAAATAATGAAATCAATATAAACGAATCTGCATAAAATTCAATCAATAAAACAATATACAGGGTTACAGAAAAAGTCGTGCTAGATCCGTTGAGGGCGTGGAGTACCCATCATTTCTGACTTATTTCACTATGAAACACCCTACCCTAAACTTAACCCTTTTTGAGATATTCGACTTTTAATTTTTTCATTGAAAATTGCCGATATTTAAGCTACTAAATTTATTTTTGTTTATTTTGTGTGTCTTATTATTATTATTATTGCATTTTGACATGCGTAATAAGATGCTTAAAGACGTCAATCATTAAAATAGTACATTAGTTAATTGAATAGACCGTAGCAGACAAGTGAAAGTTAAGAAATAAAAAAATAAATTAGAAAGTTTATTTTTCTCTAAGGGATATCTAAAAAAAACTATATGGCAATTGTTCGGCAGATGTTTTTTAAAATATCTACGTTTCATCAGCTATCTAACGAGGTATAATAATCAAGTGTTTTATTCAAATACATTATAAAAAAAATTAGTTTCATAGGCGACAGTGGAGAAGAAAATTTATACTTAGCCCTAAAAAATAAAATAAAACAATAGGTAAGCATGAAATGTTATTTATTAAAGCTTTTCACACAACTTATTCTTGTTTACAGTTCATGTTCAACATGGCCGCCTCTATTTCTGATACATTGTCGCATTCTTCTACGGAGACCAGTCTTCACTACTCCAGTGGTCAATGTGGTCCTCATTTTGTTAGCTGCATCCACAATCCTTTGTCTTAAGTCTTCCACAGACGAAACTGGATTCGGCTCGCTGTATACTAGACTTTTCATGCACCCCCACACATGAAAATCCATGGGGGTAATGTCCGGACTTCTTGCTGGCCATGGCAACGGCCCACCTCGTCCTATCCATTTGTTTGGATAATTTGTGTCCAGCCAGTCTCTGACACTTCTTCTGAAATGGGCAGGGCAGCCATCGTGTTGGAACCACATGTCCCTGATCAGGTTGAGTGGCAGATCATCCAGCAAATCACTCAAGTCTGCTCTCAGGAAATTTTCGTAGCTTTCCCCATTTAAATTATCCGGGAGAAAGTAAGGTCCAATCAAATGATTGGAGATAATGCCCATCCACACATTCACGCTGAATCTACGTTGGGACCCCTTCACTCTTTTCTTATTGGGATTCCTTAGTTCTTTTGGGGCCCAGTAATGGGCGTTGTGATAGTTAGTTATGCCATCTTTATCAAATTTGGACTCATCCGTCCACAAGATATTTCTTAGAAAATCTGGGTCTTCCACATCAGCATTTAGCATAAATCTGCAAAAGTCCATTCTCCTCGCGGGGTCTCCTTCTTCAATAACGTGTACCGGCGTATAATGGTATGGGTATAGGCCAGCAGTGTGCACGGTAAACCACACTCTCCATTGCGAAAGTCCCAGATCACGGGCAACAATATTAGTGGAAGTAGTCGGATCCGCTCGAAAGCGTTGCACTATCTCATTGTCCTGTTCTTCGTCGTCAATTCGTGGTCTTCCCATGTCTGTATTTCGTCTCAAAACAGAGCCAGTTTCACGAAGTCTTCGATAAACTCTGTCAAAAACGGCCACATCCGGCACTCGACGACCGGGGTAGCGAGTTATGCATTCGTTGCGAGCTTGCGCAGACACACAATTGCAGTATCCGTAACAAATAAGCATATCAGCATATTCTTCAGGTGTGTAGGACGTCATCTTCAACACTTCCGTATCGCAGGTACAAATCAGAGTCCGGTTAACAAGCACAGTAGTCACAAATCAGAAGAAACAGTCCAGAATCACAGCCAAGTCGAGAAAAAGAGCAATACAATGTCACATCTACTATGTACGAAGCACAAAAGCAGACTGACTGACAACCAAAACAATACCCCTTGTTGTATTCACAGCCCTAACCGGTCTCTACACATTTTTTCTTTCATTCGCACCTACATAAATTGTCACTTGTCTCGCTCGCACGGTGCGTCTTAACTTGAAGGACAATAGGCGCGGTACCGTTAGAACTACTACTACTACTGGAGCGTCCCTTTTTTCCACGAAATGTAATACAATCCCTAGATTGTTATACGTCGTTAGATAGCTGATGAAACGTAAATATTTTAAAAAACATCTGCCGAACAATTGCCATATAGTTTTTTTTAGATATCCCTTAGAGAAAAATAAACTTTCTAATTTATTTTTTTATTTCTTAACTTTCACTTGTCTGCTACGGTCTATTCAATTAACTAATGTACTATTTTAATGATTGACGTCTTTAAGCATCTTATTACGCATGTCAAAATGCAATAATAATAATAATAAGACACACAAAATAAACAAAAATAAATTTAGTAGCTTAAATATCGGCAATTTTCAATGAAAAAATTAAAAGTCGAATATCTCAAAAAGGGTTAAGTTTAGGGTAGGGTGTTTCATAGTGAAATAAGTCAGAAATGATGGGTACTCCACGCCCTCAACGGATCTAGCACGACTTTTTCTGTAACCCTGTATAAATGTGTATATTCTAAGTTAAGTGGGTTTGAATGTGAATCTATATTGGTGGGACTTTGCATGTAAGTAGACAAGAACCTACCTATAGATACGCTCACTCATAAAATCATAGTTATAAGTCAAAACATGTTTCTCAGTAAGCGATTGTAAATCTTATGAGAAATAAAAATCTTTAAACCTAAACCTAGTTAGGTTTCAGGTCGCACGAAGGTGTCTGACTTGACCTAACCACTGTTAGTACTTTTTGGTCACGGGTAGACAAGCGTGACTCTCGTCCACCCGTTTCAAGTTCAAGTTTCTATAATGCTGGATCATGAGGAATAGTTACAGATAGTGACATTATAATACATAATTTCATCATGACACCCGTTTGGGCATTGCAATTAGTTATAAGGATTAGAACAATGTTTTACAATAATATTATCACCCGTTCACCCGTGATCACTCGTTGTCTACTACCTACAATATATTACCATAAATATATTATTAGCTAGTTTTTTTATGATATCGAAACTAATACGAGTAAAACTACGTGCATCCTTATTTTTGTCGTAACCGATTTTTTTATTCGCAATATTATGAAATACAACTTATGATCGCATCGTAAGGTGCTGCGATATACTTGTAAATATAGAGCGTTTGCTATTTTAAATGATACGTCGAGAAATATAATATATTCAGCTTAATAATTAGTATACATGAGACATGTTTTTATAATGCATTTCCTAATTGGTACCTATATTTATTATACTAAAATTAAGGGCATTCAAATTATTAAATTTGACTTCATTTACGATGATGACACATCGACAATTCATATATCATTCATGGACAATAACACGCACCAGCACCAGACAATGCGAGACAAAATTACATGTGGTCAATAACGAACACGGCAAATAAATATTATCGACTGACATTTTTGGTTATATTTTGTGTCGTTTTTCTATACTAAAGACAAAGGATATCCGCCCACGGTCGTCGAAAGGGCACCGAAAATTATTACGATGTGCTCACTCTTCGTAGCATTCCACGACTAATGATTTCGAAATATATCCACCCCCTGAATGTAAAGCGACCCCGCCCCTTGAATGAATTGAAACACTGCTCCGGTTTTTTCTTTAATTTATTTATTAACTGGCTTTTATAAGGAGGTTCGTCCGCTCAAAAAATTGTCTTAAAAGATAACGAATTTTGAAACGCCTTGTCTACCTATACCTATACACATACAGTATATATACATACAGTGTGCTGTATGGCCAAGTAAAATTTTCAAAATTTTGGTGTATTTAAAAAAAACAACCGTAAGTGGTAGGAGTCGGTGGCGATGGTTCTAGGTTCGATTCCCGTCATATTTTGTTTTATATGTAGGTATACTATCTGTCGTTTGTTACCCACCTCTACCTACCCTACCAATTATTATTGGCTCTACCCACCATATTGGCAAATCTAGTATCTCATTCTATATACAAAATCATATAAATTTTATTCATGCATCTGGTTCATCATCATATCAGCCGTAGGACGTCCACTGCTGGCCTATATATAATATTTTTGCGAATGTGTTTTTTTTGACAAGATTTGTTTAACCGTACGCTATTTTAAAGGGAAGAAGAACGATGAGGTTTAATTCTTACTACAATAGAAATAGTATAATATCCTTTTTGATCGAGCTCTGAAATGTAGCAAAACGATTAGTATACTTCTCGATTTATGGGCCTAACTTTGAAGTGAATTATGGGAATACATTTGGGTAAGGCAGGTAACCCAGAGCATTCTTGTAGAAGCAGACAAAGTTAATTGATATGAATTGTAAATGAGACGGTTGAGTTTTTGCTAACATGCCTACTCGTAAATAATAGAATTACATAAAATATCAGTTGTAGAGCTAATCAACACAGTTATAATGAACTTTATTAGGTTACAATAAAGGTCAAAATTGGCAATGTTGCTTCAATAGGCAATCACAATGTTCGATAGGCGTACCAATTAAATAAGAGCTCAATTGAAATGTTAATTTGCTCGAAGTAATTTGATTTAAGAATGGTTTGCTTAATTAAGCGTATTTTGACGTTCTGTGGTCACGGTTTTACCATAGACTAAATAAACCTGTCCTGTCAATGTAAGAATAGATACAAATGCTCAAAGTATTAATACTAAGCTTTATTTATTGACGTCTACGACAAATCCCGTAAACGAATCGATATTTTAGAGGATTTAAAAACTCCAAGTTTTAAACGTTCTAGATTTATGTGAGTTTCCAATAAAAGTCGACAGTAGCTCAGTAGCTGTATGGTATAAAATAGTCGTGACTCTTATATTGCTATAAAGTATAAACTATGGAGGAAGTTCCGCTATGAAATGATTCAAAGCAAATGCGATATGTGATTCACTTGATTTATATTATATCCTCGCTACCAGTGACCGCACATATCGAATATGCTTATCGTTTGATAATCGATTACGCATACGAAAACTGTATAACGTTAATATTTATTTGTTTTCGTGCAGCAATCATTGGCTAGATTTCTTGGAAATGGTTTCTTTTAAAGTCAGTTTTACCTACATGTTTTGAGGTAGTTGTACTTACAATATGTAGGATGTAAGTAGATAAGCGGGTCCCTCGAGAGGGATGTAACCGGGAACATCGCTCGGATAATGATGGTGATTTAAGTAGGTAAGTATTCTTACTTATCTTATCTTACTTCTTACTTCTTATCTTATCTTATCTTACTTCTTACTATAATATTATAAATCCGAAAGTCTGTTTGTTTATTTATTTCTTTGTTTGTTTGTTCCCTCTTCACGGTCAAACGGCTTGACCGATTTGGATGAAAATTTGCATAGGTATAGTTTAAATGATGGAAAGTAACATAGGATACTTTTGATCCCGAAAATCCCGCGGGATCGGGACTTACGCGGGTGATAACTATTTATTGGATAAAAATTTGCATAGAGATACTTTAACTGATGGAGAATAACATAGGTTATTTTTAATCCCGAAAATCCCGCAGGATACTGACATATAATCTTTACCTTACTTCACCTACCTACTGCAGTGCAAAAATCCACACTTAAACGGACGACCAGGGAAGTACTGATGATGCCAGGCGCAGTAGCGCCTGGCTTCAACAGTACTACAATGGGCGGCCGTTTAAGTGTGTATTTTTGCATTACGGTAGGTAGGTGTTCGAACAACGCGGAATCGCGACTTGCGCGGGTGAAACCGCGGGGCGCAGCTAGTAATTAAATAAATTCGAATAAAAATGCAGTCAATAATTAATACAATTATCTTTATTTTCATGCTTGTTTGTCTCTAAAGACAGTTCATTAAATCTTAGTATGTTCTTAGATGAGGAAATCAAATATTCAACCAACAAACCTCAATGGGCTCTAAGAAACGTGTAGAAAACCCGAAAAACTCAAATTATCCAGTTCTGTAAAATAACTACACTACGAATAAATAGCAAATGAAGCCATTTAAAACTAACAACAGTTAGTTAGAAAATGTCATTATTTGTCTCTGGTTAGCAAATAGCTATCTACATCAAGCGCAGCGGTAACTTTACCTATGCACTTTAAATTGAAGCTGTGTCTATTTCCTTTCCAAATGAGGTCGAATCTCGAGCCACATTCTCACGTTAAATGTCGACTCAATTAAAAACTACAACATTAAACGTTGTCATCGATTAACCACCATTGATTTGAGGATTTAAGGGCTTTGCAGTTTATATCTTTATTTGATAATTTTAGTACCATGTTGCATTAGTAGTAATATGAGATATGAGTAGTAAATATGAGATCGACTTTGTCGTAAGAACTGTGTTACTGGGCCCTGATTCTCTAAAAATATAGCATGCGACAAGCAGGCGGGATGCATGAGCATTGCAGAAGTCGATTTGTTGCCGGAGTAAAAATAATAGCTATTTTATAACTTCTTTTAATACTGATTGGCTGAGGAACAAGGGGAGTTATTTATATAATTAAGTAGCTCTTGATTTTGGAGGCTACTTAACTAATTAAGTAGTAATTAAGTAAAATAACATTTACAGAATACGAATTAACGTACATCTCCTGCACGTCGCCTGCTTGTCGCATGCTATGTCCTTACCGAATCGAGGCCCTGATTGAGAGGTTGTGGGTTCGAGTGCCGTTGGGAGCATTTTGTTAAATCGACTGTCAAAAACATTACCCTTTCTGTTAGCTTCGCCGTAGTCGGGTAAAAAAATCGCTTTGATGCAATACTACAACTATGAAGCTGCAAAGTGGTTCCTACTTCAAGAAAGATTAAAACTACGAAATATTCACCAAGGTGGAAGCACCTGTGGTGTCTCAATTCCTAACCCCTGGAGAGTTCGGACTCCCATTATGCCATCATAACGGCCTAAGTTTTCTATTCAAGTTTAAAAAGTAGTCGTGTAGTAGTAGGCAGTTTAAATTCCTTGCATACATGATGTGGTGTAGTAATAATGATTATTGAAATACTCGGTAGGGTGTGAGTCCATCGGAATCAAAGGTCTCAACTCAACCTCACGGATCAAAATATTACACAATGAACGAAATTCACGGCTTATGAAAGCTGATCTCTTGTGATTCGTGTTGCAATCAAATCAACTTAAGGAATATGACCTTTATGCTATTCTCATGTTATTTTTTACCATTGTAACAGAAATGTAAACGTTTACATGATATGATACCTAGACATTTAATGCTTAAATGGGCACTTTTATACTGTGGTTGATATAACTTCCATGGTCTATGGATATGGCGTTTGTATTGTTATTTTGTTTTGAGAATTTATTTTTGAAATAAATTCTCAAAACAAGAGGAGGTAAGAGGTAAGTTTGTACTACCCATCATCTAGTTACTAGATATAAAATATTGATTTATCTTCTTGTAAATTTAATAAACCATTACAAGTACCTAAAGTGTAAGTAACAGGTTTTTAAAGTGTTTTTTATTTTATTTTATTTATTACCTAAATAAATAAGGTGGCCTTCATTGCATTATCTTCTTTAATTATCGTAGGATCCTCACCCTATATTAATAAGATTTTAAAATTACACAAAACACAGGGACATGGTCGGTCTTGGCAGATAATAATATAGATTTTTTGGCACAAACACACGTTTTCTCTAACGTCTTTATCCAGGGAAAAAACAGTCGACTACGTGTGTATGAAGAGATACTGGCCTTTTCTCTAAATTAGTTTTTAATTACTTTATTATTTGTGATAAAAACAAATATATTTATTACTTCAAAATCATATTTCGCTCTAAAATTCTAAAAATAAAACATCTTCCCGCAATTATCCAACAGTTTCTTAATACGTCAGTTAACCAAGCACCTAATGGCAAATTATAAACCTGCTCCGCTCACGATTCGGTCTCAAACAATCACTTGTGAATGGTATCCGAATTGGTTATAATTATTTTGATTGGACTCGAGTTCGATATAATTAATCATCATGATTTTGCTTACTTCATGTCTGCGTTTATTAATTGTAAGGGAGCAAAGGTAAGTGAATGACTTGGTAAGTAGGTAGTTTCGCATTTACATACTTTGAATACGCCGTAGGTAGGTTTTTTTACATCAGTTAGCCTTGCATTTAATCTCATCTCATCTGAGTACGTATTATCTATCTAGTTGATATAGTTGATAACTAATATTTTTAATATACACTTTACTTTATATTGCTGCTTTGACGTAATTTGGTATTCACCAGTGATTACCTCAAAGCAGATAGGTAGGTATATCTGTACAATCTACATGCATTTATTCAATTATAAAAACTTTTACCAGCCAACCGTATTCACAATGACTCTATGCGTGACTAAATGCTTTGTCTTGCTCTTGTGAGTGACAAAATGTGACAATGTAGAGTCCAGGCATAGGTTCGTTTGTGGATACGGGCTGAAATCTTTATCTGACAAAGTACATATGGGTCAGTATTTAACAATTATTCATAAAATATTAATAAAACCTCCCAAACCCACATAACATCCACCGATATGTAATTTCAGTAATTACAGTAAACGCCCGAAAGTGACCACGTGACAACGTGAATCTGACCTTAAACGCACGCAAACGCGATCACCACAACAAATGGCGTTAAAGTGATTAATGTACTCCGAAACAAATTTGATTATCTGAAAGCTCCGCGGTTTGTTGGTTGCATGGAACGCGTTAAATCGCGAAAACGATGTGCGAACGAATCCATTGAATTGCCGTTAATAAACACATGATGAAGACAGGCTTTATTAACCAAATGACCTGACACTATTACTCAAAATATTTTTGTGTTCTTTTATCGGTTCGTTGGTCTTTGGTCTTCAGACTCCCCATTGACTTCTAAAATATGCTTAATACCATTCCAAGCTGTCGCTAAAGCTTTAGTTTCATCGAATAAAATATTGTGTATTGAGGTTTCATCGAACAGAAACCGTGCGTCTAAAAAAAAACGTAAATATGCCTCGAGTTTAGGCCGCGAGCTTATTTCATGTGCACCTTTTGTACAAACCGAACGCTGTTTGTATATTAGTATTATCGCGCGAATATCTCGACTTAAAGATCACCACTTAAGAGCTTCGACGGACACTTCACGTGAAATTCATACCGCTTCTCCGTACGTATTCCTCTGTTCCTTAAGGAAAGGAATAATCAGGAATTCCTGAATATAGTCATCAGAGTTTTTTTGGATACATGCTCTTGCTATTTTCAAATTATAAATTACCAATTTCAAGATTTTGGGGAGAGGGAACCCTGGTATCAATATTCAGAAAGAAAACAGAGGAGAACTTCATATGGGGAAGTGCAACCTCGTCTGAGTTTTAATACAATAAATTATTTGTCACGTGTTAAGTTTGACAAGTTACTGAACAGTAGACAATGACATGTACTGTTCAGTAACTTTATTTAAAATCTTACATTACTCGGATTTACATTCTCAGTTTTGAAATATTCCTAGTAAAAATTCTTTAGGAATCTATTGTAGAGGAGACTGCATCGCTGGGCTTCCAAAGCGGAATCGATGTTAAGTCAAGCGTGTGTCCTTTCGTTTAGGAGCAGCTCAGTAAACATTACTGAAAGGAATTGGGATAATAGAGAGATAAGAACATATCGTTCTGTGCATCTGTTTGATTCAGACGGAACTTTGCTTGAAATCTGTAGTCCTTTCTCAGTAATCTAAAGTTAAACGTTTGATATTTTATATATCTTGAAGATAAATGGTCTAGGGTTTTTGCTTATCATTTTTAGATCACTGGATCATCATCGCTGCGATGTTGGTGAGAGCAGGTTTGGTCTAGTGGTAAATACCCTGACTTTTATTGTGAAGGCCGTGGTTTCGAATCACTGCTGACAACGTAAAAATGACATTTTCTAAGCGAAAAAGTTATGTGGTTTAATAACAACGCTCTTACGGTGAAGGAAAACTTTGTGAGGAAACTCACAACTTAGTTAACTCCAGACGTATTTACCAGTTCTTTCTTCTGGGCAAGGCTGACTAGACTGGGAAGGTGGTATATAGGTGTCATTGTAAAAATGTTATTTGTAAACTAAAGCCTAATTAATTACCATCATTTAATAAGAACTGTTTTAAGTAACCTAGCGTGTGAATACAACGAATTAGTAAAATATAATTGCACTGATCCAAAAGAAATCGTTCATAATACAAAACAATCTTCATATTTTAATGTGAGTGGTCTAAAAAGAGATACAATCAACAGTGGGTGTGTTTATAAAACCGGTTACTTCATCAACGCGGTTAGAATAAAAACCTCCTTTGACTATAAACTTCCTTATTTAAACACGAAAGGACATAAAAAAACCGTATAATTATGGAATTCAAACTAAATCTACCACACACAGTTTTTACGGTAACCATTATCTTTTTAATTAGACCGTATTTTAGGAGCATATCAGAAACACCCATTAAAACCCATATTTTCTCAAACATTCGAATCAATGTAAAACTACACGGCAGTAAATTGATAACGGAATGATTTAAATTCAAATGAAATGTATACTCTGATTTCTTAATGTGTTTAATTATCACGAAAACCTGTAGATTGAAATTACACGATTACCGAATCGCTTAATCCTCAAATTTTATAGCAAAATATGGTGAAAAACCGTTACAAAAATTGAACATATTTGCCTCAAGTCTTTAAGATTTCTTAATTGATAATTTACAATAAATAATATGAATGTGGTAAAAATAGAGATATGCCCAGAGCGACTGGTCGAAAAACTGGTTCAATTCAAAGCGTTCCGCAAATATGAGAAGCAATCGGATGAAGTTATTATATCCTCTTTATTATTTTTAATCTCGTTTGATAAACAATAATAAACTTCTTATTTGGTAATTACTATACATGTTATGTAGCGGGATATGTAATCACTAAGTTGAATTACAACCACAGTGTAGAGTTTAAAGATGATCAGCCATATACATAACACCTTTGTTACTAAACTTTCTATTGAAAAATATCTACACACTTTTTAAAATCACACGATTTCTGCTTATTACTATTTCTTATTTCATTTGAGTCTTCCCGCGACCACGGCCGGTGCAACCCGTTTGCCTAAACGTCGGGGTAATTATAAATTTATTATTTGAATTTATAACAAGTGCATAAATGCGATCGAGACCCGAGTTATTATAAAAATAGTAATAAAAAATATCTAATCGGTATAAGCTATTAGTGTTCCATATCGAAAAACTTATACGTACGAAATTTTATTGAAATCGGTAAATCGTTTTTTCGTAAACTACTTACCAACCAATACAGTACAAAACATTGGCTTCATTTAATTTTAAATAGAATGCCCCAACTGTTAAACTCAACTGTGTAAGTGGCCGTATAATTTGACGGAAACGTTGGAAAAAAGTAATAATTATAAAAGAAGAACAGATATAATAACGATTCATTATTATCATTTTGTGTAAAACCCGAGAATTGTGTCCGACCTCACTAATGAAGGACGAGACCGTAAATTATATACACAGACAGACAGACGGATAATAACGTGAGTAAAAATGAAAGCAAGTTAGGTACTCATAGTATTGTTTCAAATAATGGTTACTTGTCTTGCAGAACTTTCGCATTTTGAATTTAGATTTTTAATGAAACTGGTACCTATTCTTTTTAAACACTGTTTAGTTAGCCCCAGATGTATTGACCAGTTCTTTTATCTGGATATGGCTGAATAGGCTTGTGGTATAGGTACTGGAAAAAAACCACCGTAAATTATCCCGTAAATGGCATGGATTAAATTTGCTTGCACTGTATGAATCATGCAAAGAGCCAATTATTAGTTTTATGCTTGAAAACGAGATTGAATGAATACAGGGTAAGATGACCGGACCGGAGACGAAGAGTTAGTTGCAAATTGAGCAAAAAGGACATAAATATACATCCTTTAATATTTTTAGGTATCCCAATTTCTTTTTGGGCGATCGAACTATATTTTAATAGCTATTTACTAAGAACTTTACTCGTAACCACCGTAAAAGCATGTGGTGCAAACCAAAATCTTCAACAGGATATAATCTATTGTAAAGTAACAAACAGTTTCAAAATCACGCAACCCATATAAAACCTACCCCAATATTACGTTCACATCATGCAATGTTTGGCCCGCTAATTATACTTAATCCGATTCTTGCAGTCAACCGACGTAGAAACTTCTTTTCCACTCCAAAGATCTCATAGAAAGGAAACATCCACAAATTGTAATCGTATTTCTAAAGGCTAGTTCACTCAACAAACATAACAAATGATTTTTAAACATGTTTTTTCACAAACAAAACATATGTCGTCATATTTCTTGTTGCTTATTAAATCGGCGTCAGGTAAAAGGAAGATTTTCTATTGTTCGTCGTTTTTTTTTTCGGAAATACAAACAGTCTTCAATTCGATTGCTACCTGCTTTCGAGTGCGGATTTTCGGAATTTCGTGTTTTTGAAAAAAGTTGATGCTCACCGCAAACATTGTTTTTATAAGACATGCGTTGGGCTCCAAATGCTTTCATGGATCACAAACATCTTTTGTTTTAGTTCGAAATAACATCGAAATAAAATATTGCTTAATATCTTAGCGGCAGTTTACTACTGCAGTGGATGTATTTTTCATAATTTGAATATTCAATTTTGTATACTTATAAATCGAGTTGAAAATGCAAACTTTATTTACTTTAAGATTAATAACTTTAACCCTCAAATTTTATCTGATTTCCTATTTTCCTATTTGGGTCAAATTTTTTTATACATAATAGGCTAGCGTTTGATCTCATCTCACCTGATGGAAAGCGACGATAAGGTCGACGATGAAGCATGCTTACCTAGAAGGTACCTATTCACTCTAGACTTGAAAACTCCAATGTTAAGTCTTAAAGAATCATCATAATAAAACCTAGACCTAATTAAATTCAAAAGACTTGAATCATGTTCTAATGGCGCCAAACTGTCACAAAAGTATCTTTAACAATAATTAAGAATGATAACAATTTTTTTGTTATCATTCTTAATCAGCTCTCCTGTTTTTTATTATATATTCTCTGTCATGTTTTCTATTGTTTGTCATCATAAATAAAAAAATACAGGTGAAAGAATTACCTACTTCAATATGTCAATACGTTTCCGATTTATAGAAGTAAACGTGCGATGCGAATCGTACTCGATGCGTGTGACGATGTGACGTCATCTCAGAACACTCGCTTAGGCCACTCGCGCTCACAGCACGGTGTCGTCTTACTTAACTTCACTAAGTGGAGCGTTGTAAATTGACGTCACATGCGGTCACGTGACTGTTAGCGGGTCTCAATATTTATCGTAAGTTTAAGTGCCTCGAAAATCAAGACTAATAGGTATTTTTGACTACAACAACAACAAGTGTATTTGTACACAAGTTTTTCTGTAACAAACTTTCAACCGACTTGGCATAGCTATTACCATTCTTAATTCTATAGGTACCTATATTGCCCTTAATTATGCCAAGTTTTATTGAACGCTTTTGAAGTAAAACAGTTTGTGATCTCTGATCGCGGCAGGGAATCAAAAATAACAAAATTTCGTATTATGGATCTTGGCCGCTTATTGCTTAACCGAACTTGTATTAATTTCGAGATGCAATACATTGCTTCGTCAGTTTTATCCTCAAAAAAACCTGTTACCAATGCGGGCGGCGATGTAATTCGAATTTTTAACAACTTGACGACTGTCGATATAAATCTTTTTGATGTTTAGTTGGCAAATGCTTAAAGACGTCATATGGCGATCGGTACGATCCCTCTTTGTTTATGGGATTGTTAAAAAATTAAGTGGATTTTTTGCATGCTTAGTCTTTAGAGGCACAATAATTTACTAATGATAGGTTACATGACAATGACTCGAATAAAATTTATGAGGTTTTGTAGGATCTTGATTTACAGCTGTTTGTAATGAACTAAATATAATAATTATGTAGACATGCAAGTCGGTTTCTTTTGAAGATTTTTGTAGGCGGAATTTAGAAGTATTGGTGGCACCATTTACGTATTGAATTATAAGCTATTTAGATATAGAGTTATCATTCGATTCAATCTGAATTTTGATTATTAAAACTTGGAAACAAAATTTCCCTAAAGAATTTCGTCAAGTAGGTATAATTATTAATTTCTTTTAGGTATGTATGGTAAGAAAATAAATAACGAAAGAAAAATACTTTATAATTAATTCTTGTTAAACGAGTCGGTCCAATCCAAGAACAATATTTGCCAAACTCTCTTTAGTAAGTAAGTAACTTAAAAAGTTTATTTTTCTCGCAGGGAAAGAAAATTAGTAAGAGTTGAAATGGAATTTTACGTATAATTGCAGTGGGTACAAGTTAATGGAATAATTATAATGATATGAGAGGGCAAAAGAAGCCGGTGGCCACCCGCTGTCCGTTCCATCTTCGCCGATTGTTATGCCCAAAAAAGCAATTAAAAATGAACCAGTAAGAAATTGCTTTGAATTGTAAACGAAAAAATGTTTGAGGTAGATTTCGATTGCGAGAGATAAATGCTTAGTCGGTATCCGAGTTAGGGTTCCGTACCCATAGGGTAAAAACGGGACCCTATTCTATTACTAAGACTTCGCCGTCCGTCCGTCCATCTGTCTGTCTCCAGACTGTATCTCGAGAACCGTGATAGCTAGACAGTTGAAATTTTCACAGATGATGTATTTCTGTTGCCGCTATAACAATAAATACTAAAAATACAAAATTTAACAATTATTTAAGGACTCCCATACAACAAACGTGCTTTTTTGTCGTTTTTTTTGCAATAATTGTACTGAACCCTTCGTGTGAGAGTCCCACTCGTAGACTTGGTCGGTTTTTTTTACAAATCTGAGTGTAGCTATTTTCATAACTTTAAAATGTGCATTTAGTACAAAAATAATGATTGGAAGGGTGCGTAGGTACATATAGTCGTAATATGATTATATGATGGATAATGTTGATATTAAATTTGATATAGGAATGAAATATTAAGATATCACCTTGTTTATTAACGATGATAAATTTAATTATCATAACGCGCCACGGTAAAAGACCAATGATAAATAGATTAACATACCTAGGTTATACTAATCATCGTTTAAAGTTTAGTTTAAGTGTAAGTCAAAAGTTTAGTTATTTAACATGTATAAAATACAAAAATCGAAATCTACCTTTACGATAGTTGCTATCAATTCAGTTTATTTATAATTCACGCTCTAACATGCCGCATTTGATGAGTTTTTATGATAAGTAAATGACATTCACAGAAAATGGCCACAATAAAATGTGATGAGAAATTGAATTCGTTTGTCGAAGCAATTCGCAACGCGGCAGAATCTATTTCATATTCCAACAAAATCATTACAAGTATTAGGCACAGATGGAATAAGCTTAGGAAAATGTTAAGGCATATTTTTTTCTACAGATTAAGCGTATGATTAGATTTTCTTAGTAAAAAGTAATAGGTTTCGTTTTTATTATTGCGATTGCGATAGCAAAAAATCTTGAATACGTACCTAGAAGGGTGTAGATTCTAGTAAAGGATTGGAAACACAGAGTTGCGGTACAAATTAATAATAATAATAAATCCTGTGACGAACACACAGCGCCATCTAGCCCCATGGTAAGCTGCTAAGCTTGTGTTACGGTGACTAAACAACGGATATACTACTTATATTTATTTTTCTTTTGTAAATACATACATATTATACATAGAAACGTGAAAATTTTCAGTAAACAGCTTTTCTAGACGCTGGTATCAACTTATTCGGTTGAACAAATTCGAAATATTTACTCCTAAATTACCACCTAACCATTTTCACATAAATAAAAATAAATAAATAAATAATTTATTTCCAAAAATATTGTATATACAGAGTTTCTTAAAGTCTAAATATCAAATCATAAATCTAAGTAACTCACATAAATTTAAGATGATTTGTATAGCGCGAACTACTCCTATATTTAATCTACGTTATAAAATGCATGTGTGAAATTTTAGCCGAATCTGTCCAGCTGTCTTTTTTTGTGTTATTGACAGATAAACTTAACAAATTATTCTTTTAATTTAAAAACTTTTTAGGAAAATTGTACTATTTCGAACGTGGTAAAAATTGTGTTAATGTTCTAATGGGCCGGTGTTGATTCTATTTGGGCCATTCAGACTAAGCAGCCAAACAAACATGTAAACTTTCGCATTTATATTAATACTAGCTGGGCCCCATGGTTTCACCCGCGTAAGTCCCGTTCCGCGGTAATATCGGAATAAAAAGTAGCCTATCTGTTATTACCGGTATCCAGCTACCTATATTCCAGGTTTATTCGCAATCGGTTCAGTAGTTTTTGCGTCATTGAGTAACAAACACACAAACAAAATTTTAGCTTTATAATATTAGTAGGATAGGATTAATTGAATTTTGGTACCTATAGTGCCTTTAATTCTTTAATGTACACACCACAAATACATAGAGAGATAACTATAGATAAAACATGTACATAGGCGAGCTTAACCCTTACAAGAGTTCTCTTAACAAACTAACTAAAACAAGAGTAGTGGTAGTGTCAAAGTACAAGATTGATGTTTTAGTAAATTATTTACAACAGTAAATACTAATTATTTAAGAAATGTACTGCGCTTAAGTGGTTTTCCTTTTACGGTCAAGAACGCCGCAGTATTTCGTATCTCCCATCGTCATAGAACAAATACCGGTCCAGCAAAACTTAAAGCTTTCTCAGGCATAATGTCTAAAAATAAATAGGTGCAATTGGTATACGAGTCAAAGTTGGTTATTGCGAGTGAAATTGAGCTGTCAACCGAACGCAGTATTAACAAATGGCTACCTATGAATATTAATAAACCTTCCTATAATATATCCGAGTAGTTTGTTGTTATTCCACTGAACGTAGCACGCTTTGATATATGAGATTGGTACATAAATTAACTTCGGTTATTCCTACTTAGATAAAGATTTACTTACATTGTAGGAAAATAAGTAGTGAAACGGGTCTATTTGGTATATATTTAAAACGCCTAAGAAACCCAAACTTAAAGCTGCGAGAGGCGCCGGGTAACTAAATATAATATTTTTCTAAATTCCAGGGTCTACACTTTACTCCCAGAGACTCCCGCGAATATTTAAGCTCGAATTTTTTTGGTCGTCCAAATATTCACACAAATCCTGATTAGCCCCATTTTACTATAAGTAATAAATAGAGAAGTTGATCCCTAGTAAAATCCCTAATCCATAGTTTGTCCCCTAGCGACGGAGACTATTGTAACATTCTCGAAACGTCGACGTAAGAGAATATAAAAATAACAAAACGTGTACATAAAAGTATCTACAAATCGTGTAAGTTTCAAAATTGATTCAAAGTAAAATCAATTGTTACTGATGGTTGGTAATAATGTAACTTTATACCCAAAAGTGCATACTTAACCACGAAATTCTTTTTTTAAATATATTATTTATTTTCTATTTGGTTGGTATGCGTCCACCCACACATTTGTGCGTAGAGAAATCAATACTTACGTTGCAACTAATGATTAATGGTTTGATTTATAGCGCAAGATTATCATAAAAAACGCAGAAATAAACAGTCCCAAAGTGCTTAGCTTTTAGTCTTTGATAATCCATTAAAGAAACAACAAACTTCCTCTGTTTGCGTTTTTATTAGTTTTTTACTTGCGGGCATTTTTATTTACTAGTATTTTGGTCGTTGTTCTACCGGATACTTCTTAAGTTTATAACTATTCGTTAAATAGACTGTCATTTTTTGTTTATTTGTATCTACCTAACTACTTTGGTACTCACAAGTTAATTAAATTCTATTTTAATTAACCTCTATTCTTTAAACAGAATGCAGTAGCAATATTATTTATTCTATCCTTATACAAGTAAAAAGTTATATGTTTAATAATTACTACAAGAAGCTAAACTTGACATTTGAAAACGAAACCCGGATTAATAAATTCCTTTCCGATAATATAATCCCGTTAAATAACTTAAATTGTGTTTAGTTTTTTTAAATGATTTGTTATTTTTTTCGTTAATTTGATAGTTGTAGTAATTTGTCATCAAAGATCTTCAAGAGTTCTCAATCATCATTGTTTATACTAGTATAGTATTATTAAGTGAAAAGATTTATTTGTTTATGTGTTTGTAATAAATAAGCTCTGAAACTACTGGACCGATTTTAAAAGTTCTTACACCAATACGCACACACACACTCACTGAGCCTTTGTTTTCCTTTTATTTTGTTAAATTTTTCATTTAATAATCTCTGCGGTTTCACAGTAATTCATATTTGTGTAATCATCACTAGATTCTCTAGATACAGGACTTGTTCCTAGTTCGAGGTCTGATGTTTATCTTAATAATCGACTGTAATCTTTTTGGTAATAAACTATTTTTTTTAAATAGAATAAGCTACATTATCGAGGAGTAACATGGCTTATTTAGAGCTTAGACTATTTAGGGTGAGGACTTACGTGGATGAAACGCAGCTAGTAATATTTTAATATATACATAGGTACCTAGCGTGTTTGTTTAGTTATCTAAGTATATACTTATGTACATAGGTTTACGTTCATAAAATTAGTATCTACCGTACCTACCAACCGTAGCTCCCTACATAGTATAGAGTCAGGACACGAACTAAGTAAATTTACATGTATCACGTGCTAGACGGCGGGTTTCCTTGTGGTCTTGCTATATCCATTTTTATATTATCCAAGCTTATTTTCTATTTTATGCGAAGATTTTTTTACCGAAATCGTGTAGCTATTACGTTAAGTCGTGAGTGAAAATTTAATATTACTACGATGTTGCAAGTTAATAAAATAAAGAGAGTTATGTAAATAACGTTTTATGTAAGTACATAATGTTCCCTTTGGTAGTAGAGTTTATATTATACAGGGTGTTTTTACGATGAACATTAAAGCCGAAAGGGGATTGTTCTAAACATCTAGGCGAATAATTTGTACTACGATTTTTGAAGAAAAAAAAACAACGAACTTTTTTTTTTCGAAAGTTTTGAGTTACCTAATGTTTCACTGAAAAAAAACAGCTGTTTTTGAAAATAAAGGCAAGTCAAGTTTGGATTGTAGTAGTCCAATAAGAAATAAAATGAAATGAAATTTATTGTTTGTGGATCTAGACATAAAGAGATGGATAAAAAAATAAAGAATCTCTAGTCCTACCACGTGGGCATACAAACATATTATGGTTCTGAAAAATAATCGTCAATTAGAAAAAACACATTTTTTTATAGTGAGGATAGACTACTAACAAGTTCCGTCACTTTGCAGTACGATGTCGGCAGATAAGTTTATTTTAACACTTCAATATTAAATTCAGTAAGCTTCGAATTCGAAATAATGAACGATCGGTTTTGATGTAACGGGTTCGATATCATGAGCTTCGAAGCATATTTCTATTGACAAAGACTATTCTATTATCCCTAAATTAAAAAAAAGAGCATACTGTATGATCATGCTTTCAATCTTAATTTGTTTATAAATTTTCATGTTAAATAAATAATGCTTCAATATTTATTTAAAGTAATATGCAATTAAGAGGAGTTGGTCTAGTCGTACATTCCCCGACATTCATTCCAAAGGTCGTCGAATCCAGGTTGACCGCTTCTTTTGGTCCCAATGACCAATGGCTTTTTCTTTAAGAAAAAAAAATGTGCGCTATAAAATAACATTGTTCTTGCAGTGAAAGAAAACATCGGGAGAAAATTGATATGTCCCGGACACACCACGGTCCGAAGACATGGGACATTCGCCCGCCCGAGTAGGCTCCCGTGGCGTCTTGCTGCCTAACCCCTTTATGATGACGCTCATGTCCTGCAATGGGACAAATTAAATGGCTATTTATTTATTTATTAAGTATATTATGCAATTACGAATATGGGTACATTTTACAATTGATTGCACTTCACGATTGATAAAAAAGTTGTAATGTCGAACGAGATGGATCGGTGGCTCTACCTATTGATAAGATAATACTTTATATTACTACACGTTGTCCGCAGTTTTACCCTTTTAAATATGGTTATACTAATTCCGAATAAAAACCTAATTTAATAAAAATAAATACAAATTGGTGACCTATTGTAATTTTTAATTATTTTGTCTGTTTCTTTTAATAATTTGTAATAGATCGATTAAATACAAGACATAACATAAATTAATTCTAACGTAAGTCTAACCATATACAAAGTCTATCTATCTATCTATAATATAAACTTTAGGCAGTTATAATAATAAAAATACTTGTCTGACTGTTGTTAATTTTCCCACTGTCAAGATAACAATAAGTTGACGAACCAACCACCACACGAGTTAACACGTTTGATTGTCGTTAACCATAGAAACCCAGTAAAAGGTCACTCAAATAAAAGAATTCAATATTATCGCAAACATTGGACATTCAATTGATTGTGTCGATTTTGACAGTGAATCAATTTGAAATGTTTAAACCGACCAAGTTAAAACCAAGTTACAATAGCCGTTCGATAATGAAACACTGAGCTTTAAGTTTATAAACAAAAGATCTAGTTTTGCACGACAAGGAAGTGGTAATGAATTCAACAATGGCAAAAAGGTGTTGTTTGTTTCCAATGTAACAAATATCGATCGTCGAAAAGATAGCCTTAGCAGTTGTTGAATCGATATAGACATGGCGCTTTGATTACTCGATTCAATCGTATACTCTCATGTATGCTCTCGAGTGACGGTCCGGCCCGTGTTGCGGACAGGGTTGCCAGAAATCGGCTTATCATGCCCTGGATATTACTGAGGTTACAAACAGAGATAGAGATTTAGAGCCCAAATCTAACTACCAAAATGTCTGCTGTTGGACGGGCAATAGAAAAGTTACTACAAATTACCGTCGCTCTGTCTGTACAGTGTGGACTATGACGGTCTCAAACAGTATTAGCAATTTAGTGAATTTAAAGCTAGAATCGCGCCGTGGCTGCCCCGTGTAGTACTTAACATTGTGAAAAAAAAATAATGTTCATATTTTGGGATAGTAAAACGTAATTACTGGGTACGGAACCACATAGTGATTCCGGGATTTTCCCGAAATTCCCGGCCATCTGGCAGCCCTAGTTGTGGATTGTGGTAATGTTCGATACCTATCTTTGTCGGCTGGCCAGTCGGTTCGATCATTCGAATGTAACACATTACGAATTTATGTTAAGCAATTGATATAACGTGTAGATGTGTAAGTGTGATTGTAGGCTCCACAGGCTACGTAAACACCTACGATTTTCTTAATTACTCTATCCCCTTCACTTTTGAAAGAAAGTAAAGTAAATAATTCTTTATTTTTTCTGTTCCTAAATAGCCTCATTAATAATATTAGAGTAAGGTAAGAGTAGTTATTCCGCTTTTTGTTTGTCTGTCAACTTTGAAAGTTCTTGGCGCGGAAAAGGACAAATCTTATTATTCCAGCTACTCCGACGTTACTCCACGATTATTAAAAAGGGCCCTAAAAAAATACAAGTTGAAGGATGCTTTATTATTCACTAGCTGCGCCCCGCGGCTTAACGCGCGTAAGTCGCGTTCCCGCGGGAATATCTGGATAGAAAGTATGTGCAATTCCAGGTCTCCAATATTCCAAGTTTCACCACCATCGGTTCAGTAATTTTGCGAGATTGAGTAACAAACATACATAGATACTAACAAACCATCAGCTTTATAATAGGTAATTCTTTCGTTTTTTTTTCTGTTCTTTTAAAAAATTACAAGTTGAAATGATAAGGAGCCTTTATTACTCATTTACAGACGTTAATGATTCATCATTTAAAACGACATTAATAAGGCGTACACCTACTTTCTATTAATTAAACTTGAATGTTAATTTGATGTGGGAAAGATGTATGAACAATCTACAGCTTAAAATGTCTAATTTGTATATTTTTCAACGGCTTCGCTTTGTGTACAAGATTGCTATTGTATTTTGTAAGTAGGTACGAGTACCTACTCCAATGAATTTAAAGAAAGATTAAAAGTATTTCAGATTTTATTACACAGGGACAAGCATAGCCCTTTCCATAGCTCATTCAGTGACTCTGAGCTTCTAACTAGTCTTACTAGGTACGTATTATGCAATTTAGTCTTTCAACTTAGACTTATTTGGATTAAATAGTTTGTCGATTTCCTTTATATTTGGCTGTCCTAATATTTTGAAGTCTTGTTAGCAGTACATTCACTATGTCATATGTAATATTCGTGTGTGGCTATAAAATATCTCGGTTGCGTAATTTGATCACGACTTGTCCAACAAAAGGACTGAAAGACTTTAATAGACGAACAATGTCGAACGATTCGGCCCTAATGTGTGTGCTTCTATTAAAGGCACAAACTATACTTACACGACCATTGCTGCCATTTAAAACGGAATAGTACAATCAATCGCACAAACCAGTCGATGTATGACGAGCAAAGTATAATGATGGTCCAAAGTGTTCGAGTTCGAACGTCGAATGACACGCAATAGACCAAGAGCCCGTGAACGCCAGACCTTCGTTATTTTCTTAAAAACCGAAAGATTGTCAGCGCATGCTCTCTACACAGGGTAGAATGATGGCCAATCATGGAGTTTGGATTACAGTAGATTTGGCAGGTAAACGGTTTTGTGTGTAAAAAATCATCACAAAATGAAATGTGACTTTTTAGTTGTAATGCTTAATTTAATTTTGTGCCTTCAGAATACTATTGAAAGTCACATCATTCATTGCCAAATACTTAACATAGTGGAAATCGCTTGCCAACCCTTAATGTGGGTAACATTAAAGATATCTGGCAAGAGCATGCGCTCACTAACTTTCAATTATTTTGTAATGATTTTTTATTGCTCAAGACATTTCCACTAGAAATATTTTAATGGAAAAAAACGTCTTCAAAAATTCACTCGCGGCGAGGTTTGAAGTTTCGCTTCTGGATCAAGATTCCGAAAACTGGAAACGGTACTCAGGTACTTCACTGGAAAGTGCTTTATGTAGATACATTCTATCGAGCCTAAGTCAAATATAGTAAATAGTCAATCATACATATTCTTATATTAGCCGCTCAGAGTTGGAACTCGCTTAGTCTAGTTGAGAATTTCACCAGGGGTGCGAGTTCAACTACGCCGCGAGTGAATTTTTAAAGTTGTATTGTTCATTTTAATTATTCCAACAGCTTTTACAAAATAACGAAGGTCTTGCGTTCACTGGCTCTTAGTCCACAAGGGTTTCGGTACGTTGATTATTTGGACGTTTTGACAGGTGACCATTCTAGTTACCACTGTCCTTGTGAAAGGTAACTGTTATCTAAATGCAAGGCTAATTGAATACAAAGGAAGTGATAAGTATGGAATGCACTTTATTGTATTGCGTAACGAGTTAATAGACGATTGTATTCGTCTTTAGGCTCAAAAGGTATCTTAAGTGACTTTCCTATTTGCACTTTTAACGCCTTCGTCGTTTCGTGTGTTATCTTTAAACAGTGATAGTGTGTAATGCCAAGGCTTTTAAATATACGACGTTAATTAAATAGCTGTTTAATTTTATCTTTTTACAGTCTGACTGCAAGATCTGCTCTTAACCTGTTGTAAAAGTAAAAGTAACAGCTAAACAGCCGAATACAGAAACGTTACATAAATTTGAAGGATACCTAAATAATTAAACCGTATGTAAATCTAAATTTAGTATGGATTTGTTTTCAGTTCGAGAGCTGCTTAGTTGTTTAGGATGGACTCAAATTTTGATTATTCGGACGAACGAGACGTAAATGCATATGCCAGTTCAGAACACTGAAGATATTGGCCTTAAGAATGAGGCGGAAATCTATAGAGCGTACTTAAACTTTGCTCAGACTTAACTTAGCAAAAACTTGACAAAGCTGAATTGGAATTTATAGTCGAATTTGTTTAAGCTACATACCAAATTTCTTCATAGTCATAAAAACAGAGAAGCAAAGTTTAGATCATTAATTTTGATTGGTTTACATTCTAATTTTGATAAACTTAGGCATTTCTTTATAAATATCAAAATTGTCTCAAGTCAAGGTTTTACTTAGCAAAGTCTAAGCACGCTCTTTACATTTCAGCCTCAGAAATCAGCCCGTAAATAATGGTTTGAATGAAGTTAACAAAGAAAAACTAATATACTCCAATAAGAAACAGTAAGGAGATCCCAAGATTTGTTCAGATCATAAAGGATTCATGAATACGTCAGTGACAAAGCGAATGCTCTGAGAGTGGTACACACTACACACACAGCTCCTGTGTTCCCAGTTAATGAGGTCATTAAATATGAAGCGAGCCGCTCAGGTAGGCTACTGAACTACAGGCTACAGGTAATGTGCTGTGACACATTACTAACTACTGTATCGCTACCCATACTAATGAGGAAGTTTGTTGATTTTTCGGATCAATGGTTTTTCATTAAACTTAATTAAATACAGATGATACAGTCCATAGTTTCGATAATCATAATTGCTTTTTTTGGAAACTTGATTCACGGTGATATGATATGCATAAAACCGGTGATATGATAAAACCTGCGTAGTTTTGCGACCGATATCTGAGACAATTTGGTAGTAAGTGTTTTTAACGCTTTTATTTAGCTTCACCTGACCCTTTGTGGGTAATCAAATCTTGCGAGTTGAAGTTAAAGTTTTGAAATTTTGCCTACTACCTACTTTAGTTCCGATGAAAATGCGTTATTATGATAAGCATATCATATACCCAAGATTGGCTTCTTATAGGAGATCTCTTCAACGGTCAAAACACAGACTAGATGTTTCGTTAAGGCTGTCCATTTTAAAGACTAATCTATCGATTATTTATTTCTTTAGTATACCTAACTCATAAAATTCCGAGCTGAACTAAGCTCGCCATTTTATGTGTTAAATATACTTCAGTTATGTTATGTAAGAAAGCTCACTGTCTTATGGCTATGTTGGTAGTAACGAATGGCGCCCAAACAATCAGCCTTCGGTAATTGCGACTCAATGTATTTCACACACGTACCCTAATTTCTAGAGTAGACTACTAATAACAATCGGACTATTGTTAGAAAACAATGTCTCGTACCGAATGGTTGAGCAAACAACTTACAAGATCTGGTATTGTATCTATTAGAGCGTTTAGCTTTGACACTTGGTTAAGGTTTTAGAAAATTGGTTTTCAAATGTTAAGTGCCAATACGGCAAACCGTGGATATAAACATTTGCCAAAATAATATTTGTAGTGGAAACAACTATGTTTATGTTAACTTTTGTAAATCAACAAACATCAAACAGACCAAAAAGGAATTAAGGTTTAAAACACTTAATAGTATACCTAAAATATGGAATTCCAAGAGTTTTGTGCTAATCAGATTATTGACTATCTGCCCTAATTAAGTGACAATTGCTTTGTGATGCTTATCAGATAACATGTCAACACATAAGTTCTAATCAACAAACAATGTAGGAAACTCATTTTAGATAAGATACCCAAAATATAACAACGTTTCTTTTTAGACAGAGTGCAGCCAACAGCCCTTATCGCTTCCTCTGTCGAACACTTGGCTTATTGTCGTAGATTAGTTAATGATTCATTAGGTTTGTTACCTAAGTTCGGTAACTTTTTAAGATAATGTCGGTCAACGACCGCCGCGGGCAAGAATTTCAAGGAAACGTTATCAGACCTTCTAAGAGCCCGACGCAGTGCAAATTATGACTTTTATACACTTCCGTTAACTTTACAAAGAAATTTAACGTGGCTATATGAGTTGTTAATCCATTTATCAATCCAGCACCGCCATTGTCATAAACGTTTGAGTGCGCTTACAATTTCTTATCACGTAGGTAATCCAACTAACTGTACTAAATTTTTATATTGAATAACGACGTCGAATCAAAAGCCATTCCATTCCACGTGAAACACACTTAAATTGACATGAAACAATAATAGAGGTAGTTTAAAACTGGTGACATGTACACAAAAACAGTCACGACAAACATTCAAAAAATAAATGTGAACTATTGGAGAGTCCCTACCACTTTATGACAACAATGAAGTTTGGTTCAAAGCAACTTCAGCTTACATGGGCAACTAAGCCATCCAGGGTTTTACAGAGTAAGGGAAAAAGAAGAAAATAAGCTCTAATACAAGGGTGTCGTAGAGTCCTTTTTGACGTGAATCATATAAAAGCCTAGTCATCCTGACAGTGGGGGTAGTTCGAGTGCCCTTAACCCATCGGCATCTGAACAAATTTGGATGATTGCGCCCGTACAGACTGTCAATCAAATTCTTCAATAGAAGCTAATGAATTTTATTAAACTGCCGTACATTTTCGAGGATGTTATTGTTGATTTTTAATATAACTTTTGATGTATCACGCGGACCGAAACGCTTTTATGCCAATTATGTAGGGATTCGAACTTTGTAAGACTTTTTAAAGGATTGCAAAGAAGATTTATTAAATTTCTTCAATAAGGATTTTGATTAAATTTGATTAATGGAATCGAATATTCATTAATTTCGAAAAAAACAAATTTGCATTCATAAAATTTAAAGCGAATCATCAAGTTTTTAAATGATTTTTTTTAGTATGTGTTATACGTGCACGATAAGGATTATTTTACATAATGTGAGATTAAGACGATGCGCCATTAAATCCAATACAAAAAAATAACTCTTCTTGACGACCTGTTAATGGCAAATTTTATGAGAGATGAAGCGCAAATTAATTGTAAATTCAACAGTCTTACCGTATATGAGGATTTTACTATCAATAAGCTTGCCCTAAAGTGAATAAAGTTTAATGCATAAGGTAATCAATTTTACAGCTTTGCCGATAGAATGTTCAAGGTATCGCTGGTATACAAGGTATTGTGGGGGGCTTGCGTGGGAAATTTTACGTCAATTATCCAATTTGCAACTCGACATGCTGTTGTTGAAGCTGATATGTTTGATCATTACATACTTTTGACAGGCGATTGTTTATAAAACAAGATTTAATGTCCTTTGAAAATAGTTGGGTTATGGTTATCCATAAAATTTCTAACGAAATAACCTTATGCGAAATGTTAAGTAATTTGAGAACTGATAAAATAAATAATAAATAAATATTTATTCAATAAACTTTTGTTACATAATAGACTATAGGGCTTAAACATTACTGGGAAGACTATAAATAATACATATACCTGAACTAGGTGAAACCTGTGTTTCAGGTGAAGTAGGTCATTTATAAATTAAAGTTAATTAAATTAATTGATAGAAGTAGTATACAAATTGAGAAAGTTTATAGTTTAGTAAACTAACATTTTAAATTGACATTTATTTACTAAAGTAAAGTATATTTTTATTTTAATAAACAAATGTAGACAATACTATTCTTGTTAAATTCTTTATTTTCTACTCCCGAGTGTGGTATGTAGAAACGTTACTACTATATAACATTGTAATGGAATATAATCGGTTTGCCCAGCGGTCTTGGAATAGTGGATTCTTTGGTACTTGTACAATGTAACAAAACTCGATACTTAAAATCTTTCTAAGTACGAATAAAAAATAAAAGAGATAAATCAGTAATCGCGCAATTCAACAAGCTCAAGAAAACGTTTACTAACTAACAATTTTCACATCATTTTATCCATCATCACATATGTTTGCAATAAGTAAGTTCCTGGCATTTCAGATAATGATGCCCATCTAAAACACTTGAACGCATCGCGTCATACCAAATTATGATTAATATCTGGGCTTTGACTAGTTAACGGAGGTATGAACTTTGATATACGCGTGTTCGACGGACATAGTATCTTTCCAGTCACATTTATTTACCGACTGGTTTATACTCTGCTTCATATTCATAATTTTCCAATGAGTCTTTTAAAACGACTACTCGCTGACATGCCACGGCTCCCGAGATAACATCGGCTGAACCATTAGCCAAGTGATTGACAATGTTAGTTCGTTGTCAGTAATTTTGTTTGAAATTAGAGCGTCGAATGTTGCCTCTAGTCTAGTCGTACGTAGTTGTGAGAAATGATGTTGACACGTGTTTGAACAGGTTGATAATGGACTTTACTAAGTGCTAACCGATAAAATGTGCGATAAACTTCTTCATTGCCTAACTAAGATTGTGGAACTTTAGCTAAGCTTCGCTCAAGTAATTGTTTTACGAATCTATAGTAGGTACACTTTAACTTAGTTTGATTTCTATCAATTTCGAATATAGATAGGTAATTACAATATCATTTGAAAACAACAATTTTGAAGTTTTCAAGTCTAGTCTGAATAGGTTTCTTTTAGCCAAAACCTATACAGACGTAATCGACCTTGTCGTCGCTTTTTATCAAGTAGATAAGAAGGGCAAATGCAAGCCTAGTCAATAACAATAACTAGTTAAAATATATTATATAAGGCGTAACAAGCAGACAGATTGCGAAATAATCGAAGTGAACACATTGATTCAGTTCAGGCAATTATCAATGACACAGAGTGGTTGCATAACGGTGAGCTATCTCAAACTGTCGGCGTCGTCGTCTCTGTAATGTGGTACAATTTGTAAGTGATTTCCTCTTGATTTGATTCTATAAATTTGCCATGTTCAATATTAAATCATAATAAAAATCTAGTTTAGACTAGAAATATCGTGTAGCATTTTATAGCACACATAAAACTTAGGAAAATAAATCGAGAATCTAGATTTCATATGCAAATACGCCCTACAAAGTAACAGCCATATACACTGGACACAACGATGATGGCACCCATGGCTAGTTTGCGATTTATATAAGCAAACTAGTTGAAACTGATCGTATACAGTCTGCTACATCAGTGTATAGCAGTCTTACCTGGATCATAGTCACTCAGCCCTTAACTCAAAGCCATCTCTGTAGGGAGAGTACCTAAATGAGAGAAAATTTCATCTCCCTCTCAAATGGGCTAGCTGAGTTTGATCAACTGCAGCGATGTGATAACACGCCATTGCTAATCCCGCTGGCGACCGAGCTCTGTAAATCTCTCCGATACACTTTAGCAGAGATAATGGAAGAGCTAGTGAATTAAAGGAAATAGTATTCGTAATGTTAGCATCCTTTTTTTATTGTAATTATAATGATAATTGCTAGCCGTGTTTAGTATTAAATTAGAGTCGTGTTTTAAAAGATAGTCACAAAATTGAGACTTAAGAGTGGATGTACAGTTAGCCTTTATGGATTAATATTTGTTTCTGTCAATTTTAGAATAAATAAAAACTTTATTTTACCAAATATGTATTTACAAATCACGTTACATAAACAAAACTTAAATTTATTATAAGGAAGGTACAATGACCGGCCTTATCGCAAATTGCGATCTCTTCCAGGCAACCATTGCATGGACAATCCTGTTACCAAGAAATGCATTTTTTCTGTAAGTCAAGGTCCATAAACACCTATGTGTTCTTTACATGTATTACTACGTTTGTAATTATTAGGTTTTAAGTTAATACATAATAAAAACTTTCACAAATACATTTTGAACAAGTTGAATTATAACAACTTTTGATAGCTTTTGATGACAGAAAATGTCCTATCCAGCAACTGTACAACAAGTAATCTGCCTTATTTAGCGAAATGAACAGCAGAGTTGCATAATCCCTGCTCGATGCGTTTGTCATTTGTCATCGTTCACGCACGAACGTGCGCTTTTACATTGTACTGTACTTTCATAACAGCTTACAGTGTTTTTTTAGGTACTTTACAAGTTGTTTGTGATTGCACTGTGGTAGGTAATTACAATGAGTTTTTAGATATGTTGGTTTGGTTTTCGCTAAAATTCCCCTACCTATACTTTAGTTACATCATTAATTCTAATTATCTTATTATATTTGTTTTAATATTATATAGAATACATATATCGGAATAGTGTTTCTATATATTTACCCAAAATGAGATTAAGAAATATACGTGACTTGAAAAATGGATTTAGGTCAAGCGCACGTATATAGTGTGCCTATGTATTCGGTTTAAACTCTTTTTAAATATGTAATAAAATTATTGTTACTGAATTACGATTGCTATTATTGCTAGCCATCGAAATGTGCACGATATCGTTCAATGCGATATACTCATCGCCTTTGAAAACACTCTAAATACTAACTCAATATTAATCAAATTTCTAGGACGCCCTTCAATACTACTTGCTTATATACGAAACGATCACTTGTCACTATTCAATTTAAATTGTAAGAATAGACGATTTATCATAATCAACAAGTTCCTTCGGCCATTAACAAAATGTTACGATAAAGAGTAAATATCAATGATTGATTATCATCCAGCTATATCTAGAATCTCGGCGGTATCCCATTTCCGTGGTCATCAGTTAAATATTTATCCCATTAAAGACTACATCCATTATAATCTTGAGAATTATCTATCGCCCGTTGAGATCTCTATTAAAATATATTTGAAAACTACGTATCCGGGTCTTAAGATGTTTAAAGATTTTAACCATTTGAGTAGACGTTTTGGTGCTAAATGGGAGTTAACCAATTTATGTTTCCTTCTGGCTGCTGGATTGGTATTTGCCAATCCAGTGATCTTAATTGTATCAATTAAGTATAAAGTATTTACATCCCGTTGGAATATCGGGATCAAAAGTAGCCTATGTTGATTCGGCCCACTAAATATGCATACATGTTACAAACGTAACCTTTTTATAATTGACGGAGCGAGCGTAACGAGCGAAACGTCTCTGCTTCAAGTCTGGCCAATTTTTTTTTTTCTGTCTGTATGTTGCTTCTCCTCTACAGGTCGTATTTCTCGACCGATTGTGATGAAACTTGTATACAAGTCATTTGAGCATATGAAAATTGTGTTGTCGTGGGGAATTTTTGATTGGTTCACTAAACTTTTATTTTTAGTATAGATTGATTAAATGAACGAAATCTATATGAGTTGAGTTGGGATCGATAGGCCTTGTTAATTTGCTGTATAAATATTATTATTTAACGAAATTGTTATCAATTTCGTATCCTTATATTATAAAAGTGAAAGTTTGTGTGTAAGTGTGGTTTGTCGCAAACACGCAAACACTACGGTACTGATTGCGATGAACCTTGGTATACAGTCGAATATTCCCGAGGAAACGGAACTTAAGCGGGTAAAACCACAGGGCGCAGCTAGTTATAGTATAAATTAAAGTAGGTGAAGCTTTAGTTTAAAAAAAAATGGAAGTATGCCTACTTATAATTGACTGTAATGTGATTTGATACATATACTTACAGATATCCTTGTATCTGTAAGAACTCTTGTTTACAGTAAACAAAATCATTAATACCAACTTCTGATTAAGTTAGACACGCACTTTGTTAGAGTGTTGCTGCCCTGCCGCCACCACGATGTTCAAGCTCCATTGTCAAACAAGCTCCAAATTAGATTTTAATAATAAATTAGGACGCAATTGATCGCCATTTCATTTCCCAATTTGATGTATTATTAATGGTACCGAAACTATTAATGTGAAAGCGGACAGCAGATTCTTCAATCGGTTGATAGTACACCGACCGATAATTTGTAAGCCATTCTTTTCCTTTACCTAGTACTGAGGCTCATCTAGTGTTAGAGTATTGAGGTCACCCTAACGCGTTTTTGGAATATTCCCAAGTTCACTATTGACTATGATTGGTAGAAGTAGTAGAAATATTATTTCTTTCAGCCCATGCGACTATTTTTTGTTATCCTAGCAGAATGAACTAATAATTTAATCTATTCCCTTTTATATTGAATAATTTTGGTAGGAGTAGTGGGAATGTTTATTCTCAAACCGCATCCTATTAGAAACGATCGAATACGACTGGTAACAGTTGTGGTAGTAATATATTTCGTGATTAAAATTGAATATTTTTATCAAGAAGCACGTTGATGGAATGTCAAAAAAGGAGTGCCATTAGGTATTTGTAAATCTATAATATTCTGTTTATCTATAATACTGTTACTGTTTACTGAGTTACTATTTTGAAAAAAATACTTCTAAAAATTCCTACTAGGTGGGATTTGACCCAAGGTGGACGAACGGCAGTGCCGATTAAACGTCAGTTTTCAAATTGATGGAAATGATGCATGATGGAGAGATAGTCGCCCTATCAAAAAGTTTTCTGTCTGTGTTCGCTATTAAACTAGATTCCCCGAACTGATAATTTACGAGACGCGCGACACCAATTTGGAAGTTGTTATATTTTTTGTAGGTTCTAAAAACTATTGTCTGAGTAGTTACCTTGTTTATTTTTGACGTTAGGGTCTCTAATTTACCACATGGTGCTCTCGTAGTCGAGAAAAAAATAATATCCACACGATTTGACGTAATTTAGGCTCTGTTATGATGACGAAAGCATCATATGTTTAAGAGTAATTTCTATACGGGCCGTTATTAAACAGTAACTGGCTTTTTTCGTCTGGTAAAAAAGGTTAACGAGTAGGGTGCTGGTAGAGAGAAAATGAAATTTTAAATCTTTTTAAATATTTTATACATTACATCGCACCGAGAGAGAAAACATTGCGAGTAACATCGTGATATACAGATAGACAGACAGACGGACAATTAGGTGTGTTGTATTGTATAAGGGTTTACTTTTTAAGGTAGGATGAAATCCTAAAATCCGACAAACAAAGGGGGAGAAGAAAGCAGTACGATTTATTTGTTTACAATATTCTCGTCATATTTAAGGCAAGCAAATATTGTTTTGTAAAGTTGTACATTTTTCTTTCTAAATTTACTTTTTAAATTATTGAAACTGTTTTATTCCAAATTTTTCCTATGCCAGCGTCCTAAGATAGGATGAGATGTTACACATTTTTCTGTTTAATGAATTACGAGTTAAGGATATCGTTTGGGAGGAAAAAAATGGAATTAGGGCAAAGTTATTTTTTTCTTTTATATGTTTTTGTTATTTTCTTTCTGTGTGAGTATGGCTAAATATGTTTTTTATATTCAGACTAGTGTTGTTATTTTTGTAAAAAAGCTAATGTAATTATTATTGGACGGTCGTTCTAACTTTTAAAACTTTTTTAGCTTTATTTTAGTAATCAATAAATGAAAAATATCGTTCATATTACATAAAGGTAGCATTTGAAATTTTCGTTCGCTTGCTAAAACAATAAGCATGGAAGGTGCCTAAATGACATAACAGTGGAATATTAAGTATTTTCCCTGAGGCTTAAGTTAACTACGCTTCAAACAGTAATAGATATAAAGGGGACATTCTAACAATAACTTCGAAAAAAATCTTGACTTTTTAAGTGGTATGTGTAATTTCCCTAACATTTTCACTTTGGAACTGAAAACACTCGGCTGTCTGAGTCAAATTTGAAATGCTTCATTGTCAAGCGACCATTAACCTTCTAGTCACTTAAAAGAGACCTGGAGCCGTATTTTTGAACCGTTCGTTGCACTTCAGGCGATTTAAATAATTCGATATCTGCTGATTATCGTTTGATGCCGGACTCTTGCTGCAAGTGGTTGATACCACTCGTTGTGGACGCGCGATTCAAGTAGAAAAATTACAAAAATTGAACGAAAACCAGTAGAAATCGAGGTATTAAAATCGCTCGAAATGCCTCATTTGGTTCAAAAATAGAGCCCCTGTCTATGTTCCATGGAACTATACCTGTGGACTATACCTATTTAAAGTATTTTTAAAAGTTCTGCAATCACAAAAAACATATATTAGTAACCACTACAATATAATCTAAATCTAAAAGAAGAGTCTAAATGTTTCTGAATAGAAATAGTCTTAAGACTCGATGTTTGGACGGTTACTAGTTTAAATTTAAATTCCAATATTTATGACTTTTATTCCCTTCAAAGCGAAAGTTCCTCCGTGGTTGGCTTATTGAATTCAATCACCAATTTTTCTTCATTAACGGCTTCAATCCGAGATAGAATTATGTATTTTATAATAAAATGGGTAAGTTGTATTGTGATTTAAAAGTCAAAGTTGTAATACGACATTATTTAGCGAATAGAAACAGCCTGATTTGAATTTTTCTACGGCATGTTCGGAACAGTAGCGATTTCTTACTCGTTATAGAAAATTAAAATGGTAATAAGACTCTACTCGAGATTCCGTCGTTTTAATTCAATTACCTTGTTCTAATTTTAAGTTCTTTGTGGCTTGTTTTTCTTTTTAAGGTTCCGTACTCAAAAGGTAAAAACGGGACCCTATTACTGGGCTTCGCAATCTGTCTGTCTGTCCGTCTAGCTAAATACATCATTTGTGAAAAATAGTTAACTAGCCAGTTGAAATTTTCACAGATGTATTTATGTATTTCTGTTGCCGCTATAACAACAAACACTTAAAGAAAATTAAACAAATATTTAAGATAGGCTCCCATACCTACAATAAACGTGATTTTTCAAATATAAACGCAACAATACCGCGATGTGTTTTTACCACTGGCGCCATCTAGTGATAAATTAGCGTAAGTTGCGTTCGGGGATTTCGCTAGGGTCAGTGTTTATAAGATTCGGTACCAAGCGGTGATAATAGTACGGAGCCATTCGTGCGTGAGTCCTACTCGTTCTTGGCCGGTTTATTTTTCTTTTTTTTAATTAGCTTAATGAGAATGGCGTAGGTATACAATTATAGGGACTTTCAATTACGTGAAATGTAACGTCTTTCGAAACAAAGAATGGAGACGGATAATTAAATAGTTTGATGTTATTATTAAAGAAATCTTGAAACTCTTTGTGATGCAACTTGTACCTGTGTAATTAAAGATTCGGATATACGCGATTGCGGATTTATTTCATTGAAAATGATGACAAACAAGTTACGTAAGAAATTCTTATAATCATAGGTTAAACACTACTTTCTTACGTAAAGCAAAGCAAGTGTAACTGGCTTTGTATCTAAAATAATATTGTTGGAAATACCTATAACCTAATCAATGCTTCTTTATTTTAAAATATACGGCCCTACCATGATCGTTTCTCGTTCCTTTATCGTCCTTTTGTCGTTAAAAAAAATTAAAAAAAGTCCGACTACTTTTAAAAGCCACATATTAGTAATAAAATTGTTTTTTGAAGTTTGCTTTTGATTATTTTTTGTGTTTTGTGCAATAAGGAGATCATAGCAAGGAGCATGACATTGCCCATAATTAATCATTTAATTTATGTATTTGTAAAAAAAAACAAACATAAAATAAATGTTTAATGATGGTAGTCAATGCCCCTTCCCATGATTTCTTTTATGATTCCCTTAGACTAATCGTACCGACCGAACTTAAGGGTAATTTTTACTGTCTCGTCGGTACGGGGCTCAGAAAACTTCGTAAGTTTGTATGTTTTTATAAAACTACTAGGCGAATCGACGAATCGACGAATGTAACACAATATTCTGTAGAAAAAAAAAAGGCGGGCGGCAAGCAAATACCAATTATCCTTGTATGTTGAATAGAGAATAGTAGATACATGACTCTAATGGTCCTATTAAAAAAAAAACGTGGAATAGGGTATTTTTATCACTTTTTGTTTCTATCTGTCAACTTTAAAAGTTTTTGTCACAAAAAAGACAAAAGCGTGTTCTCACCACTTCGATCTTACTCCACGATCAGCTAGCAGATCCATGCGTACGTACTTAAAACTTTATGCCTAAAGTGTAGTAAAACTTTATAGTCAACGAAGTTAATCATAATTGGATGTGGTGGTTACCCTCCGTTTTTAATCTGCACATGTAATTTAGTTAGTAATCAATCAAATTGAACAGACTCGAATTACCTACTTAGTGGAAATACAATGCCAAGAAGAGAAGAAAAACAGTTTCGGTTAAGTTAGAGTCTGTAAGTAATTATTAATGGGCAATAAGTCATATTTTCTAGAAACATTTCATTACAACAAATTACTAAACAAATAGTAAGGTAACCACAAACATCTGACAGTTGTAGAAGGCGGGACTGTCACAAATTCCTGCTGTGGTCTACTCGAAGACAGTAGATACATTCATATATTTTATTTACCTAAAAATATTTAGGTATATAACGTTGAAAAATAGAAAATATTCAAGTAAATAGGCAGGTACTAATATTATAAAATTTGAAAAGATTTATTAGTTTGTTTATAATGAATAGGTTCCGAATTACTAGACCGATTTCAAAATCCTTTTACCGAGAGAAAACTACATTATCGAAAAGTAACATAGGATACTTTAAATCTCGATACTACAATGGGATCGGGATTTATGCAGGTGAAGCCACGGGACGCTGCTAGTAGATAGATATGATAGATATGATACAGAATTTGCTTTTCGAACACCATGTGTATATTCTGTTCGCCTATTTAAAATAGACACTAAATGTTCTTCGAAGTATCTATACTGCAATTTTGTATTACCAAACGCGTATCACAAAAGAAGGCTTCATAATTATTATACGTCACCCATTTTCACAAAAAAATATCCCGAGTTATCTCAATGGCCCGCATACGTGACGTATTGTTACAATTTTGTTAAGAATAAAAGAAAAATTACACTGTACGTAAGAGGTCGAAGCGGTTATGTGCGTTTAGTTGTTTATTGTTAGTAAGTCATTATATGTAAATTGTGAAGTCGTGATGATAGGTCAACAGATAGTGACGAAGCATGTTTTGCAACCAAGGAATGATAATTGTTTCTAAAGCTCGCTAGAACGTGTGGGTGCCGGGAGTTGCGCCCGCGTCGCGCCAGCGTCGAAGGCGCACCTGCCTCTTTCTCAGTAAACAGACGTAAGATTACCCATACTGATATAACTAGATTTAATATTTCATAAACGTGATCTTTTAGACACGCTCTCAGAATTCCGAGTTAACTCAAAATTTCTGTCTCACTATGGCTACCTGCTTACGTTTATATGTTGTATTTTATTTGTTTGAGCAATGTCTTAACGTTAAAACCTTTAATAGCACTATTGTTTCGTTGTGGCTATGAGTTTATCTTAAATTTTGATGCATGACATTTAAATATGACTAAAGCTAAAGTAGCTTAGCGTCGCCTACGTGTCGCTAATTTATATTTATGGACAAGACTGTGGTTACACCACTCAGAAACTTGAGGTTTATAATTTTAACAGACATTCTCTTTAATTTTATTTACGAGAATGGGGATAAATAAAATAGACATGTTTAGGTGCGTAAACTAACTTGTGGAATTTACGATACTATATCATTATTGGCTCTGTTGCTTCGCGCTTGTTTAAAAAAATATACGGTTTCAATACTGAAATTTAAAAGAATAATGGAATCTGACCCTAGACAACTAGGTACAGATTGATGGAGCTCCTGGAACCTCCTTCTCATCAGAAAACTCCACAGTAGTACCCTAAAAGATACGGTTGCATTTTTGATAACTTGTACTTTCTCTCTTCTTCTCTTCTTCAGCAGTATGTATTTGCCCACTTTAGGGCATACGCCTCTTTAATTTCCTTCCACACAGATCTGTCAATAGTTTTCCGATGCCAAAGCGCCCCATCATGTGATTTTATGTCATAGGACCATTTGGCAGGTGGTCTGCTCACACTTCGCTTTCCGACTCTAGGTCTCCACTCTAGGATCGCTTTGTTCCACCTGCCGTGTTCCCTTCGGCACACATGAACAGTCCACGCCCACATCAATTTTGCAATGCGGTACCCAACGTCTACCACTTTGTTGCATTTCCGAATGGTAGTGTTGCTGCACTCTGTTTTGTAAGGATATTCTGAGCATTATCCGTTCTATGGCTTTCTGTGTCACTTTTAGTCTTCAGATCAGTTATACCGTCAGCGGTCAGGTTTCGCAAGCGTAGGTTTTTTGCAAAAGATAAGGGTCAATTCCCGGCCAGGGCATTTTTTTTTTCAAATCTCATAATGCCATTTTAGTTTTTGTCAAAATGCGGTACGCAACTCCTATCAGCATTTTTCCCTATCCCTTATAGTTTAGGATATCCCCCTAAAAGCCCATCGAAATGGTTGACCCTGTATGTAGGTATATTTATAAAGTTTCATGTGAATGTGGCGTAGCTAAAATCTATACAGTTCATTATTAATTCAAGCACTTGGCTCACATACGGCTATGTCGCTGTGGGATTTGGCTTGTACTTGCCTCTACCAGGTGGCTAAGCTTATTTGGCTATGTTCTAGTACAATTTGGCTACGGTGCTTTAAAGCTAATTTTGTTGGCAGTAAAACGCACATTTTGTCAAGAATTAATGCTGTTTGATAAGTAGATATATAAATAAAAGTTATGCGTGGTCATACATTTACAAATAAAGTATACGCCTTGACTTGATAACCTTCCTCCGTGTTTTCTTCAGTTAAAACATGCTTTTGTTGCAAAATTCAGTGCTTGTAGTGACACAACCTTTCGTTCTCTAGCCGGGAGGGAGGCCTTACCGATAGGGGAAGACAAACGAACCGATAAACAACTATGAAGGTTATAGTCCGCCGGGCTCAGGAACAGGTATAATTAGGTATTTTTTCCAATAAAAAATATTTTAAGGATCGATAAGAGCAAAGTGACTTTTAGTGTTAAGTAACGAATATTATGCTACAAGTGTGATAATTAGCGGCGGGGTTCGGTCGTCATAGCGTCGCGATTTCCGTTATTACTATTTGCTTTACTGTAGTTAAGTCAAAGACATTTATCAGTACATGTTTAATACGAGTAATTTCGTCTTACCAGTTGTTTGCTAACGCGATATTTTCATTGCCAACATAAAATCTAGTGTTGAGAAAAGTGTAGAGGTATTAAAATTCAAGATAATTATAATTGTGTTAATTGCCAGATACCTATCTCGTTTAAAATAATTACCGTAGTATAAATAGCAGCGTCATTATTCAGTTGTCACCAAAGGCCGACAATGTCACTGATAATCTCGTTCTACATGTGCTAATTAAGGACATTCCATTGAACAATGATCCAGGCTGTCTTTTCCTCTAACTTGAATGGCACAGGCGAGCCTTTCTTACAGTTAATGACTGACTACGAGCACTACTACCACGTTGTAAAGTGGACTTTTAAAGTATTTCCCAAGAACATTTTGCTTTATCGCATCCTCGACATAACGATGTATTGAAGAGTCACACCATCCATTGCAGACGAGGATTTTCCATGTAAATAAATAGTGAGATGTAAGCGAGCGTTCGACGTCGTTTTTATCAATGTCGTGGTGTGAATCGGTTGCGCGGTGGCAATTCAGTGATCTTCCCGTGATAATCGCGATCACGGCCCTACTGACGTTTCTTTTATTTTATTGCAGACGGTCGGTCGCGGGAAGATAAAACAGTAATAAATAATCCTGGCAAGACATCGGCGGTACGTGTGCCCAGTTGCGCTTTCCATTTGTTGTATTATACGCGTAATTATGCCTTACAAAACTTGCTGTCTTATTTATTGTACATCTCGACTGGGAGCCTAGTAAAGGATAATCGTCCGTTAATCAAGACTGGTAATTAAGTCAATTTATTAACTAGCAGTCCAGAATTATTGTTGCACATGTTGTTTAAACGAGTAAGTGAATGTGTAGTCAAATATATAAATTTTTCATAACCAATTTTTCATAACCATAGTTCCTTAGTTTGGCGAAAATTTTGACGTTAGAACAGCATTGGAGTTAAATTCGCCCAATCCTGACTGATCGCGCATCAATGTCTTTTTATTGAGAAAATTTGTGTGCGCCACTAACATCGCTCTTTCGATAAAGGAAATCATCGTGAGGAAACTCACGGTTTAAAGTCACAGAAAATGTCTTGTTATATGGAGCTACCTAGTTGTGGAAATATCACGGTAAAACGTTTAACTTTTAAATTATAAGTAAAGCATACTGTTATAAGCCGAATAGTTTGCTTATTTGAGTGTAATTTGAAAACTATTTACGAATAGACAAAAAATCTATTCGTAAATAATTCCAAAAGCATCGCGACAAAATATTTTGAGAAATCTCTTAGACGGTAGAATATCGATAGCAAATATGTTTATAGGGAACAAAGTTAGAGATTATGCGTTTCGCATCTCGAGTCGCGTCTTATTCCTCAAAATCTAAGGTCTTGTCTTCATTCCCGTCACGTGTTTCCTACGGGATGTGGTGTGGTTGGGCCACGGAACTGACGATGGCGGAGTCTTTGTACGTGTTTGACTTTTTGCGTTTTTGACTTATTTCCTATGTAAGTATTACTTTATGTGTATTTAACTTTAATTATTTTTGTTCATGGTAATGAAACTACAGGCTTTTTCACACTGGCAGCGGAAAACGATCATATTGTATCGCTGCCTGCATACACGGTAAAGTAGTGTTGTCTTTACAGTATAATATCGTCGACTATTCACACTCCAAACCGTTCAACTAAGCCAATACAGTAGGCCAGTAAAAAAGTATAAAATAGACAGATGATTCCCTTTTTCTGTATTACTAGTCTGGTTTTGAAAATGGCACCGTGATACTAAAATGGGTAAAAAATCACGTCAGAACGATCCTCAAAAGGTCCAAAAACGTAATTGCGGAAAATTATAAAAAATATAAATTATTTTGTCAAACTTCCTAGTGCGCAAGTTTTGGTACGAATCAGCAATGGTTAATTACTGCAATGATCTCTGTCTATTTTCTAAATCTTTATTTTCATAGCCTCATTTTACTTATAGGCAATATAGGAGGCCTTCAAGGAGTTTGAGCCTTCCACCAAACAAGTAACTGTATTTATGTTACCAAATACTTATGCGTCATTGTACTTCTACGTTCAATTGGTATGCGTTAGATGTCCTCGTGTCATCTGCTACCTCATAACTTTAAAGGGGATACAAAGTAGTTTTTGTGGAATCAAATATTAGATTCACAAGCTGATATGATATTTTCGGTATTTGTTTTTAAGCAGAAGAATAACAATGCATGGCGAAGTTAGGCCATTATTGTGTAAATTTATTTGCTTAGAATTAGCTATGTCTAGCATATAAATTAACTTTCAAAGCTTAGCTGATATTCTATGGTATTTTTTCACGTTTTCAAATCTGTGGGCATTATTGTATCCTGTCTTATGCTTGACGCATCCAGCATCAACTTGAAATCACGGAACATAATTTTACCCGTCTTACTCTAATTGCAATCTTCACTAACTAAATTGATTTTCCTAACAGTTGTTAGGATAAACGTATCAGTTTCTCCTAACAACCTCGAGAACCTAATAACCACGGTTCCTCGAGAAATATTATGGCCAATGATAGGATTCTAGCTATAGACTGACTTATTTAGTTACTTAGCTATATAGTAACATTATCGAAACGTCTAGGTAAGACCAGAGATATGTAAAAACTTCTAGATACGTAATAGGGCAAATTTCTTGGCAACACAAATCTAAGCTAACTAGCCAAAGAAGTCTTAGTTCTATCCCAGGTCACATCACGATCGCTTTAGTAATTAAATTATGACATCTCTTTCTTACGTAATGCAAGTAGCATTGAGTCTTATGTTTTAGAAAGAGATAACAATAGTTTCGTCGTATAGCATAGTTTGTGCCGCTTTTCAATGATGATTTGTTCTGCAATGGCGTCTCTATAACTTTAATAGACTCATTGGGTAAGACATTAAAAAGTGAAAATCACGCGATTACGACCCGGGAATATATGAAATCACCGAAGGAGGGTTACGTCTTTCTCGAGCGTATGAATGTGGTTTTTAAATTTAGGAGTAACTTATATTCTTGTATTGTATACTCTCATTCGGTATCTAAAAAACATTCATGCATAGTGCATGATGCATACTGCATAGTATTAAAGAATTATACTTTCTCTATCTCATTTCAACAGCTCCAAGATAAGAATTTTTGAATCCACTCGACAGTAATACTAATAGAGAAACAATTTCCAACACATCAACCTTTAATTTTTCTTGATTATAAATTCATTAACGTATGCCGTCGAGCACGCAATCATATCGTATCTAATATAACGAACCAATTGCTCTGTCAATCATGTTACTGTAATACTGGTACGAGATCTGAAGGTAGGTATTATAATCCGACCGTGTCGTCAAGGCTCTATATGCACTTGTTTAGTCCCGCAGGTACACCCGCGTAATTTATGGGAGTTTGTATTGCTCGACGTTTTGTTACGATTCCTTAGTATTTTTGTTCTTCGGCCGCAGTTTGCAGCAGCAACACTTACCTAAAATTTAACTCGATAAATTTTATGCTGATAAAGTCTATGCTTCAACTATGAATATACTCAATTCTCCATACTTTCTTAACTATCTCTTTCTCTTGTTGTTCACCTTCTGCTTCTTACTCCTTCTTGTCAGTTTTTTTCCTGTATTTTTATTTTTAGTGTCACAATAAAGAATTATTATTATGAAAAATAATGATTTATTTAGGGTTGCCGCAAGCAATGATATCAAGTCATTAAGCTTCGTTGGCAAACGTTGGTTTGGGTTGTTGTAGCGGTTGGCCAGACCGTCTGACCGACCAACCGCCACAGTTTATCCAAACGATCTTATTGATCGTGGCTTGAGATGATTTTGAAGGTGAGAGGTCCCACTAGTTTGGTAGTACTGAGAGTACTGCCACATCGGTACCTTTGACGTTCGATTCAATTACTTCTTAATACCGCAGTCGGAGTAATACCGGATTATCCTAAATGTGGACACGGCCTAACACGATTCGAGTGTCAATTGAATTTGGTGAGCTAAAGATTAAGTTTTGATTTAGGTAATGAATATTCAAACACTCAGATCAGTGAAAAGATAAAGATATGTTGACAATGAATAAAGATTGAGTCGAAAACCACGGGAGGTTAATTGGCGAGAAATGTTTTTAGGCGAACTTGTGTAATGGCCACTCGTAAAAAAACAATAAATTAACGTTTTATTGAAAGTTATTATCCCTATATAGATATTGTAAAAACTATTCTGTGGCTATTCTTTTGTGGAGGTTAAGAATGTTCATCTTACAATATTAAATGTTTGCATACCATTGAGAAAACTGAAAGATAGTGAGGATAAAATGATAAAGCAATACTTATAAGAATTCTGAATTATCATTAAGTCTTTAGACCGAAATTCGGTACTAAAAATACTCCTTTAAATTGAATAAACACGGATCAAAGGATAGTCGTTATGAACATTTGAAATTACCGAAAAAAATCTTTCGGAATCAATTTCGGTAACCAACAAAGTTAATTTCGAGAAACTAATTTGAATATTAATTTAAAATATTTGAGTCACAATCACAAGGTCTCGTTAACCTCAAAGTTAAGAGGCTTTAACGTGAAATATATTTTCATTCCTAAACATATTAAACAGTACTATAAAAGGTTCTCACGGATTAAAGATTTTTTGTTGGTTGATATTTTGTCACATGTTCACAACAAAGAATTAATTCAGGTCACTTATATAAGACTAGAAACTTGATGGTTATTTGACAATAAAGCATTTCAAACTCGGCTGTGACGGTCGTGCTTCATCACTTACAAAGTCATATTGTTCGGAAAATGAGTGCTTAAAAAAATTTAAAACAAAAATTAAAGTGGTTTGTTGGAATATTCACTTTCTGTGATAGATAATCTAAGGTTCACAATTCGAGACTCGCACTCTTATGGACACTTGGGTGTTATCATCACCTAAGTAAAAGGATTCCTAAACGAATTTAGTAGACTCAACCTTCCATTCTTCATCCAGCTATTTCACCCAGGTGAGGAAAGTGGAATAATCAGATTTTATTCTAAATTTCTTATGCTGACGATCTCTGTAATTGTCTGCGGGGATTTTATGTAGTAGGTAGGTCTTCGAAGTCTAATGATTTTTTATGTATCAGTAATTCAATAATAAGTATTTGTGTTAGTATTAATGTCATCAATAAAATAAAATCAGATGTAGGTAGGTAATATAGTGTAAATAAATAAATATTGCAAGTTGCACACTCAGTTACCTAACCATCTTAACAATATTAATTATGTGTATTTATATAATCTCTCAAAATCAGATTTGCTTTTTCGTACCTTTTTTTCTAACGAAATTAAACTAGCTGATAATATATTGACTAGTTGTGCTGTAAGTATAATAAATATATCGCCAGGTAAGAATCCGAGATGATATCAAGCATAGCTCTATGTAACTTATGGCATGGCATGGCGTCCAAAAATAAAAATACCGTTAAAATGACGCCAACTAATAGATTAGTATTTAATACTTTTGTCTAATTTGTAGTGGGTATAGTTATTAAAAGAAATATTTTGACAGTTGGTATCTAATACTTTGATATATTATGGTACGTGACAATTTTAATCTCCACAAATTAGGAAAAGGAATACATTTAGTTTTTTTTCTTTAAAACAACTTATATCTATACTTTATGTCGTAGTAGTTATCTAAATGATGAAAAAATAAAAAAATATTATCTCTGATAGCTGTCGTTAGGTCAAATTAAAGGGCGCTAAGGGCGACCTAAAAACTCTTACACTATGTGACTATTCGGAAAGAAAAAAGACTGAAAAAATTTAATGGTAATAGAAATTGAATAATAGCCTTTCCTAAATAGACAGAAAAAAATCAATTAAAACAACTAGGTATGTATCTCAAATAGTTACTCTAAGTAACTAAAAACGATAATAAGTAAAGGATAAATTTAAATCGCGTAGTGAGATCTGCAGTCTTAAATATTTAAGGCGACAGTTGATATGTCGGCAGAAAATTGGATTTTGTTAAATAAATATGTCGCGTTGACTTTGAAATCTTTATCATTTCTAAAAACGATTTTAACTACGCTGAGAATAAGGTTTATTTTAGAAACATTGCCTAAGGACAATCATTGAGAAGTTAATTTCAAGCCAGACTTTTGTGCACAAAAGATTATTGTCCACTATGCTGAAGACGATTTCCTTTTTGCAAAATATTTTGTTTTATTTGTTCGCTGCAGGCGCGAGGATTAATATTTCAACAGTTGAATTGTTATGTATTTGAATGACACTTGTCACTTTTTAATTTAAACTTGGCGCGGGCAAATTGAGACGAAACGTTTTAATCCTTTTGTTAAAATAATAATCCTGTAAAGCTCGCTTTTGATGTGAGTTGTGTGATTATTGTCAGTTCAGAGTTAATTGTTTCTAATTCCTTTACTTTCCTTTTCGGTTCATTTACTTTTACTTTGAAAGGTAATCTGATCTTGTTAGTAACAATATTGGTCTCTGTTATGAGACGATTCGTGACTTCGTTTGTCTGCCATTGTCTTCTATTCATAACTTTATGACAATAATGTTATTTTATAGTACAGAATAAGTACATTCTATTACTTGGCAAATACAGAAATTAATAGCAGCTTTAATGAGACCTTTGTGTGGTCTAAATTTCGCATAGTCTTGTCGAAAGCGTTCTTTTGACAGTAATCGGCTTTTACATACGTCCGCTAAGTGATCAAAAGAATGCGACCAATAAAACGTCGTATTAAGAAACACAAAGATATCGGAAATGATGTTGTACACCCACACTACTCTAACGAACATTATAGATTCACAGTTTGTTAACTTTCGACCGCGTAACTTTATAAACGAAAACTGTTAAGAGGACGAATCGAAATTTGTAAATTTAGTTGTCAATATAACTCAGTAATTACAAAACATACGCAAACATATGTTGGTATGTAATTTATTCTTCTTTTGCCTTCATTTTGGTGGTTTTGTTTACACGATTAGTTAACTTTTACAATAAAAAAAATCATTAAAACAACCCTCTAGTTTAAAACAGAGTTTTCCATTTTACAACGAAACGGTATATATTTGAACATTGCTCTTCCTGTTTTGATTAGTAGTAATCTGCACTTAAAATTGGTAATTGAGTTTGACTTAATTAGCAATATAATTTATATTATACGAGAAATACCGTTTCGCCGCTAACGAGACGTGGCAATTTGAGGTAGCAACCCATTTAGTAAATTATTATGAGGTTTTAGTTTATCAATCCTTCGCCTTAACATAGTAGGCCTTAATGTCAGGTAATATATTGTGTAATCGTGTTTATTTATACACTATCATATATTAATAGAATATTATAATGTTCTCTTAGAGGTAAACGATCAATTGAAATGTTCATTTCATAAGACACGCAAAATAAACGATGTAAAGTCATAAATTGTATGCCTAATGTATTGCCTTCTCTTTCATTCCTATTGAAATTCGTTCGTTAACTGTGTAAAATCGTCTTTTTATTGAGATACCTGATTTATTTGACAGTGTTCACCCGTGAACAAGACCAATAAATGTAGCGTCTTGCCTTGGTCCGGTACCTTGTTTTAAAAGACGCTCTAAACAAAATAAACGTTAAAAAAATGAGACAGGTCACCACGAAAAGAACTTAACTTGCATACTTTATACCGTTTATGAATAATAATTATTTTTATGCAATTTTAAGTAGCATAAAGAACGTTCGTTTCAATGTCAGAAAACATTTAGCATAGCAGGAGGCTTCAAGTCACGGTAGGCCATTTTCAAGAATTTGTCGCTTAAGGTTTTGCAATAAAATTAAATATGATCTTAAGGGTTAATGAAGCGTAAGAATTTGCCGACAAAGTGGTGAATTCTGTATTGATCAGAATTCGATTTGTATTGTACACTACATAACTAAATGCGTCTCGCGGTTTTAATTGCGTATGTTCCGATGCTGCAAAAATATGAGGATAATAAGTAGCCTATGTGTTAATCTATATTTCCAGCTTTCTATACCAATTTTCATTACCATCAGTTAAGAAGTTTATGCGTGAAGTAGCAACAAATATTAATCGTTAATTTACTTACATACAAACGTACAGCTTTGTAATATTCGTAGAGTTAGTTGCTAACTAATTGCTAACTAGCAGCGACTCGGTTTAACCCGCTTAAGTTCTGATTTTGGGGAAATGTCAGTTCCAAATCTCCAGAAACCTACATACAGAGTTTTATCGCAATCGTTCAAAGACACACAGACGTTTTCATTTATAATATTAGTAGGATGTAAGATAATCCATTGAATAATAAAGTTTCGTCAAACATAAATCGGATCCGTCTGTTTGTATAATCGAGGAAAACCCTTTTATCCGAATATGACAAAGCAAATAATTGTATGAAAGATTTTTGCTATTTTATGAAGGAAAATATTTGCTTATTATTCTTCATTCAATATCATATTTAGTTATCTACCTACACGTTAATATGGAATCTTTGTTTATAAGTATAGTAATTATTGAATAATCCTTCGTAGAGTTTATTAAATACATAACGAAGTATAAGTTCAAAAACTCCAAATAAGTACTATGTATTTGTATGGTTTAAAGCACGAGACATGCAATTTTGACCAAAAACTTAGTTGAAATTTTATAATATTCCGTTAAAACTAAAATAAATATTGCAGGACAATACACATGTTGTAGGTAAATACATAGGTATGATACATAGAAAACACCCAAAACTAGAAACAATTAGATAAAAAGATCTATCTCAATTACAGTTCATTCAATATAATCCCATTAACAGAGTAGCTAAAAAGTACCTACCTTAACCATCGAAGCGTCACATGGTCCAACGGAACTTGCGGTATAGGAAACGGAAACCGGCCGGCGGCCGTTTGCACCGTACCGTTTGTTTTGTGGGACGTTTTCTCACTAACTCTGAGGTTATACATCTCTAAACTAATCTGTTGTTTTACCTATCTTTCATTTATTAGTTCGAGGTAGAGATAAAATTAAACTTCATTAAATCTATTTTGGCAGATCCGAGTAGCTTAAGTAGTTTATAGGCTTTTGAGTGGCATTTTTGTCGGCTTTTCGCAGTTACATTTTTGTATGGATATTTAATCTGATGGTCCGCAGGTGAGGTGTTTTTGTTGATGTTGTATATCGTAATATCGAAAGACACTATAGGCACGTCAATAATCAATATCATTATATACATCTTTGTCTCAGCTTGTATCTATCCACTGTTAAACATAGACCAAAAATAGCGATCGCGAGCTACCTCTATCCAGCGATTCCCCGTGACTGCTACAATGTCGTCGATCCACCGAGAAGGTGGTCTTAGAACACTCCATTTCGCATTTTCGCCTTTCGTGAACTTTTACTCCCCAGCGATTATCTTCGAGCTATAGGGCCTGCCCATCGCCACATAAGTCTACTAATTGAATACATCGAAAACGTCCCATCGAAGGTTAATCTAGTGAACAATTTCGAGTGTACGCTACATCGAAGGGACATCATATTGACGGTACACTGCATCGACAGTGCATGATATCGATATATAAATAGATTATTATATTTCGATACATTGAGAAATACATTGTGTATAATATAAATAAAAAAGTTATACACAATATATAGATATACACATGGGACTGCCATTTTCATCGCAATGAAATAGACAATACAACATTTCAGTAACACATTACAATCTCAATCGCAAATGAACTTTAAAAACAATAATTCAATAACAGATTACTATAAAATAACAGAACGAAATCGAAATGAACACCTATTACTTTCCACGACCTTGACTGAGTATTGTTATTGTTTGAGACTGTATCTAATTGTGTTTTGTAATAACTCTGAACAATCAAATGTAATTTCTCAATACGTTGGATATAGCGGGTTTGAAATACACACAATTATGTGAATCGTTATCAGAGCTTTTTTTGTGTAGAAACTTTTGATTAGTGTAATTTATGCGTTGAGGCTAATGTATGGTTATGATTGTAAACACTTCATTCTCTGTAGGTACCTACCTACCTACGCCATATTTCTTGAAGACTAGCTGCGCCCCGCGCTGTCACCTGCGTAAGTCCCGTTCCCTCTGGAATATCGGGATAAAAGTAGCCTATGTGTTATTCCCGCTATCAACAAAAAAACATAATCTCGTTATTAGTGGGTTTCGGGGATGGATTGTTATTGACGTCTAGACGATCAATTTTTGCTTCAAAATTATGCACGATATGTGTATTCATTTGACATAACCACACAATAGTTGATAGTCACAAAGGAAAACGCGCCTCCTATGCTGCGACGCATCAGTATATATTATAGTCTAAAATCTAAGTAAGGGATGTGTGTCTGAAATAATAAAGTAAAATTGATGGACGGGCACTTGCAGAGTAATTGGTAAGCGCAACGACTCGTTATGTCAGGGATGCTGGTTCAAGTTCTGTAGGGTGCAAATTTGTGGAAAACATAACTTCAAGAAATTAAATTCTTGTGGGAAAAACAATCACTCTGTATATGACGATTGACCAGTGCATTATAATAACATATCCACCTGGTATTTATTTTATTACGTTACCTATTAGTACGCTTCGGGCCATACACGAGTTGATCGCGTGGATTTTGCAACATCCTATCTTATAGAACATTAAAAACGAATTAATGCAATGCAATTTCAATGTTAATTCTATTTCTATTATTATTAATTTCGTCTTGACTCATTTATTTACTTTTGTAAATTTGTTATTTCTTCTTATTAATTTCATTCTTAGATTTAAGGGCATGTTGCAGTATCGAGTAAAAATCTTTTTCCTTGGACGACGCCAGGCAGCAGAATGAGAGAATAATTGATATCAAATTGTTAAACATATTTTATATTTTAGAATTGTTAACCAAACACATCCCTTATGAATGGTAATATCTACAATTTTACTTTTTTTTATAAATTAATATCCAATAATCTCTGCACACAGACGAAAACATATAAACATAAATCAGTTTTCTGATTTTTTTTTGATCGAGCGAAGTTGCTTAAATCGTGTTTTTAAACAATTGTTTCCTCATTAGGTTTTTTGAACATATATTTTTATCAGACCAAAAAAATTAGTTTACAAATACTTGCCATTGAATTAAACAAAGTTGATTTCGGGAATTCCAATGAGAACAACGCCTGTTAATAATAGGCTCTTCGCTATTATTCTATTTGCCGACATGAAATTAATTTTACTAATAATTATTGTTATTAATATTGGTTATTTTAATTAAAAAGTATTAGTACCTACACAAATTATACTTAATATACTTACATTAGCTAGGTAGGTATAATTTGATTGTGTTTTGGAAAATTTTACAAAGTTCATTTGCATTGCTAATGTTGCAGAACTTTAAACGTCACGTACTGGAAAAACACTATGACAATTTTAAACTATAACTACTTTTCTTACCTGAACAAAAACGTGTTATTTCTATGAATGTTCTATGAAATTACATTAATTTCAATTGAAATATTAAAACCTGTAAGCAATATTTCTCATAAACAAATACTTATACAATACGATATTGCATTCACGTCAAATGACTTCAATGAACCGACATAATAATGAGTGCTAGTTTGTCGTAAGGTGTCGAATATACGGCTCAACAATCTGTCCCCGTCCGGTAGAATTTGGGCGACGATATGGAAACATTGCGCTAGAGGGATCACGCTAAACGAGCTCAATGCGATACTCTGTGGTTGTATCGTTTTCTGTGAGAACTGGCTTTTATGATTCGTGATGTTGTTCTTGTAAGTACCTACAAAGGGCCAAATATAGAAATTTATTTAAGGTGTCATCATCATCATATTCTCAGTCTTTATGCGTCCTGAACATAGGCGTCCCCCATACGATGCCACAAATAGCGATCACGAGCTACGTATTTTGTATGGAAACTCAAAAAACGCCCCTAGCGGACGATATCGAAGTTATCAGTTTCCACGCAAAATAACTTAACCATCACGTTCGCGTTTTTTTAACGAAAAAACTCACACTAAGTGTACAGTTCACCGAGTAGGTGGTCTTCCAACACTCCGTTTCACATTGAATCGTGGTTGCCACTCGAAGAAGGTTAACGTGTTGAAATGGATTTTCAGAATAACCCATGTAACTCGGATCATAGATCGGTTATTGTTTTTTGTTTAGATATGTTTTTGATTATTGTAAGGCTGCACGTATAGGTGCTGCACCTACCTCACCTCATCTCTGAGGTGAGGTGCCTAAGGTGATGGTGATGGTGACTTTACCTCAGATATGAGGTGAAGTCTTTGTTATTAGTCGAAGTGCAATACGGTTTCAAAGTTGTCAGTCCGGGCTTAATCCTTGTATTATTAGCGGGTTATTATCTGCCATAATTAAATGTTTCCTGAATTTGCCTTCATTATCATCATCATCAGTCTGTTGCAGTCCACTGCTGGACATGGGCAATTCACAAATTGCTGAATCAAACCTGCAAACACAGCATTTGTGTACTTTCAGCGGTCAAAGAGTTTACTTTTTTATAGTGTTAGGTGTTGAATTTAACAACTTGTTTACAACAACATTAAATTGTCCAATATTTCCTATACATATCTACAAATGAATTGTCATTTACTGCATTTTACGATATTGGATGTGACGTTTTACTATCCCTCATTTCCGTTACAAAACAAAATATAAATGCATCTGGTTCAAAGTAGTAAAATTATTTTATATTTATTTATAACAGTCATTTAAATTTACCGATGGTCAATAATGTAGTTGTAAAAATATTAAATAGAAAACATCTGACACTAAAGACTCAATGACCAATACAATAAATCTATTTAAATAAAGGTAGGTAGGTACTTATGTAGTGTATGGACTGTTGTGTGTTCGTATTATGTAAACAAATGGTTAAGTTTTGTAGCGAAAATGAATACAATTTAGGTAATGAAATTTTAATCATTATAGTTTTCTTTTCTATCACTTTAAAATTTGATTTATTTAAACATAGGTACTTACCCGTAATAGCTCGTTTACACATTTCTTCTAAGTTTTATTCCCAGTTTCACCCCTTTCGAGATTCGAGATTAGGGGAGCCTGGGATTCGCTAAAACCCCAAATTACTAAGGGTCGGCACAGTAGGTGCGTCATGATTGACCATAACTACAGCAAATAGATTTGGCAATATTTTTACGGTCGCCCGCATGCCTGACACGAACCCTGCTAGGGACCGAGAATTTCAACCGCCATCGCGCGGAGAAAATTCAAGGTTTGCTAGTCTCCCCAAGATCCCTAGGGATGGGGCGCTTTCTACAACGCCCACGGGAAGAGATGGGTAGGTAACACCATTCTATGCCGGGGCTACATGGTACAACTAGTTTACATAGTGGGAGCTAGTAAGTGACCACTGTGGAAAATGACGGCACTATGCAGTACATTGCTGCTTTGAGCTAATTACCGGTAATAATCACGTTACGTCAAAGTAGCAATGTACTGCATAGTGCCTGCGGGGTGATTCTTGTCCCGTGAGATTTATGTCACATTAGATATATGTCGAAGGAAAAATCTGTTTTCTTTGGACATCCGCCATGCTTTTTCGAAATATCTCTAATATGACATAAATCTCAGGCGCAAAGAATCGCCGTGTTATTTTCCAGTGTTGTCAGACATACACTGGATGGATAATCTAGGGGCTGTCGTACGAGTCAGCCTTTGATTAGGTGCATTGAAGTAACTAGCACTGTTTGGAAGTATGACAACGCATACAACGGCCTCTGTGGCACGGCTGCAATGTAAATGGCAGTGGGTTCGATTCCTGCCGGGTGCAATTATGATTTAAAATAAATATCTGTATCTGGTCTGGGTGTATTTCTATGTATAATATGTGTATAAATTTACAAAAGAAAAAAAAATATAAGTAGTATATCCGTTGTCTAGTCACCGTAACACAAGCTTAGCAGCTTACCACGGGGCTAGATGGCGCTATGTATTGGTCACAGAATTTGTTGTAATATTACTATTATCACACAATAAGATAATTTAAATGAATACCTAACGATATAATTCACTTGCATACAAAAACGTTTCTGTCAAAGAGCTATTTGTCTTTTCGAAGTTGTAGCAACATTTCACTCCTATGTACTCACATTTTATCTTACCTCCGTTTTTCTATTTTCCCTGCTGGATGTATGGGACGCATTTCCGCACTTTCGAATAACACTTGTATATTCCCTTTTATGTGCGCATTGCTTTAAAAATGTATTCACAGTCAGGGGCCCGACTTCGGCAATAGGGAGATATGTGAAGGAATTATTCAAGATACACCTAGTTTCAATCTTCGTTTGGAAACTTCCGATAGCTAGATTATAATTTATTTCCTATGGGACTACCGTTCGTAGGAGGCGAAAACATTATTTTAAGAGTGCTTTAAATACAAATAAATATGGTTTACAAAGATACAAAGCAGTAATTAGTATAAAGATAGTCTTACTGCCTAGCCCCTCTAAGAGGGTAGTCGTTAATTTGTTCCTTACTCTGCAGTGGGACAAATCAAAGGGCTTATTATCGTACTTCCTAGTTAATATTATAACGCTGAAAGTTTGTGAGCATGTGTGTGTGTACGTATGTGTGTTTGTTACTCAATCACGCAAAAACTACTGAACCGATTGCGATGAAATAGGTAGAATTGCGATGAAATAGGTATCTGGGGACCTGGATTAACACATAGGTTACATTTTATCCCGATATTCCCGCGGGAACAAGACTTACGCGGATAAAACCGCGGGGCGTAGCTAGTTATTTATGAATAAATATTTGTTATGAATACCTATACATATATCATACTTAAACAGCTATTCCGACTTAACAGGTTAAGTTACATAAATATTACAATAAAATTTACGTAATGAAATACTAATACCATTCCTGTAACTTATCATTTGCAGCAATCAACAATAATAATAAAACCAATTTCGATACTGATAGCCGTTACAATGTTCAAAACAAAAATAACCACATAACAGTAAATATAATACGTTGTACCCTCCCAATCAACAAGACTTTACTACACTACACATCATCTCAAGCGAACCTTATAAGAGTCTTATCAGAACATCTCGAATGACCACACGCCGCGCTGTTTTTGCGCCTACAATTTCTAATGGCCCATAGTAATGACCTCGTCTCAACGTTTACAAAACAGCTAGATATTAAATTACCACTGTAATATATTACAATTACCGTTCGAAAGGCGTATTTCAATGGGCGTTGTGATATTGATCGGGCAGCATTTCATCAGGGCGACAGGAGCGGGTATTATCTCTTGGACTAGGAAGAGATCGTAGAACGTTGATCTATCGTTCCTCGTATGCCAATTAGCCAATTAGAGAACGCAAACAACGAACTTGCTGAGATAAGACTAGTTTTCGTGGCTTCCCGGACCTTTAGGATCATTAATCGAACCCAAGTTCATCGCTGCATTTTTATATAAAGCTGTGTCCTGTGGTTTTATCTGCTTAGGTCCCGGTCTCGCTGATTGTCCCAAAAATCCGTGCTTAGTGTGTACTTACTCACCACAAAGAACTCACTCCGAATTTCACGTCTTTAGGAGCAGCGGTTTGGGCCTTGCGTTGATATATAGATCAAACAAACAATCAATTTAAGACTTTGAATTTGAATTTACAGATCTTTATCACATAAAAAGTTTTGATGTATCACTCAGAAAAATACCGAATAAACTGAATGTTTAAAATATACCAGCTAGAATTAGTTAAATTGACTGTAAAATAAATATACTAAATGTTTATAATATATTTACTTGCTAAAAATATTTCTACTAAATGTTTGTTAGATCCTCACCTGAGATTTGACGGTAGAGTCTAAGCTATTTACTTAGAGGTTTAGATAGCTATTTGTCAGGACACGAAGCTTAACATTTTTTAAATTAATACACGACTTATGAGGTATGTTGTAATTAGATAAGTGTCAGATGACAGATTACGGAATGAAAACATTTTGTTGGCTTTCCATTTATGGGTTTGTATCAAGTTGTATTTATTACTGGAGTCGGTTGCGAGACCTCTTATGGGGGCAATTTTAGTTTATATTTTAAAAACGTGATGAAACAACCTCATTAATCTTTTTTGGAAAGTAGCGATGATAAGTGTTTTAGTAAATTATGATAAAGATAGTCGTAAATTAAGAGAAAACGTCTTGGAACAGCTCTATTCGCGGATGCTGATTATAAATTGTGTTTGTAGAGAGCGACATTCAGATAGGTAAGGTATATAATAACTTCATTAAGCTTAGAAAAATCGTATAAGAATAGCATTTTTCTTGTAAGAAGCAGACAGGAATGGAAATAGTTAAATGACAGAGATGGGATCATGGAGCGTCATATTTTTCAACGAGATTCTCTATTACATCTAAACGTTGTTCCCAGTTGCCTCACTCTCGGGAGCCCAAGGTCTCGCTCCAAATAATTTGAGATCGGTGCAGTTGATGGATCACATCAACAAGTAGATTTAGCAATGTTTTTACGGCCGGTCGCCTGCCTGATACCATCACGCCTTTGGAGCAAGTTTAGTTTACCTGCCCCCGCGCGGGGAGAACTCCAGGTTGGGTGGTTTCCTCTAGATCTCTGATAAGCCTATTATACCGATACCGAAGGAAAGAGATGGGGTAGCCGTTTTCTATGCTAGAAACATAGATATGTTTTAATATAATAAATCGATTTGGAATCGAGAAGGATCTCATTTGCTAAAACAAATACAAATATTCCGTTTTTAAATAATTGTACCTTATCCTTTTCAGTTTAATTAAGAGGATATAGGCATGAAAAACGCACAAACTACGGAGTAGAATGTTTTAAGGTGTATCAAAGAGCTTAATCCAACGTTAACGAAGGTCGGGGTAATCCCGTCACTTTGGGATACGTTCGGACACAATTAACGAGATATTTTACCATAACAGTTTTCTCTTGTGAATTTAATGAAGGGTTTATGTTCAGGTTACGTGTAATATTCAGCTAGTTATCGAAAATTTGAGTGATGATGGTATCAGGAAATATGAGAGTTGATACGTTGTGGAGTTAATTAACGAGTAATTTGTATAACGTTTGAATTAGTCACGATGAACTCGATTTTTATGAGACATGTTTTAAAAATGATAATAATATAATGTTTTACTGCAAATATTATTTAAAAGAGGATTTTAAAAACGGGTAATTGCAACTGGCGAAATATCAATCTTCGCAAAAAAGAAATTAAAAACTACGGCAAATAACCCGTTTTTTAATAATAATTTTAGTGTAAAATCGTAAAAGACGTTATTGTTCTTAGAGAAATACACGCCATATTTAAAAAGATATCGTTGACTTTGTTTTAAGTTATCTACCAGTTGTGAAAAAAATAGTATTAAACTAAATAGGCGAAACGCTATTTCAACTGCTGAATCTTTCAGAATATAGTTTGCACAATACTTAAAGTTACGTAGCAATACTTTCTAGATATAATTAGAGTGACAAATTCCAACAATAGATATTACAAATCTTTTTATGAGTCTAATTGTTGGTGCTTCCATGACGGATTTAGACGACCACCCTTGATTGGTTGTAGAAACTGTTAATGATTGTTCATCCGTTACGTTTCTCAATAGTACGCAATCGTTAATTTGATTAATTATTGGAATTAAATAGTTAATTTAATTGATTTTAAGCAACATCAATAACAGTAGAGTAATTGGAAATAAAACTATTTTTGTCGGAAACTGAAAAAATAAGAATGGGTGAAATCGTCTAGTATAGTTTAGTTTTAGTTATAAACGGACTGGACTTTATAAAACAGTGATGAAGGTTGTGGTAGGTTTATTTGAAATTTCATATAGGAAAAATGTTGATATTATAATTCTTATTTTTACTTATTTAATAAATGTAGTATGTATTAGAATAAAATCCTAATATGTACCTATCCAGAGAATATGTTTATATTCTTTTATAAGGCAAATTGAAGGCATGGTTGAGCTAAACAGGCAGTGTTCGTGCACCTTTACAGAAAGTTATCAAGTTAATACAATTGTTTATTTTTCATCAACGCAAAACTTGTAGTTTCTTCACTGACAATGGAAGACGTGACAAGAGCGTTGATATCTTAGAGATGGGACGCGACGGTCCCTTAGTAGTCAACCGTTTTGCCGACGAAAACAGTCAACATTCCTTAGTGTCATTCACAACACTACCGTAGGCGTAAATTAACATTGGTGTTATAAAATATAAAAATATATTGTCAATTTCGAAGCAGGAACTCACAATTTTTGTCCATTGTTGTCCTGTTATAAATCTTCAGAAAATTTAAAAAAGTCACGTGCGTAATAGTTTGCGGTTTTTTTTAGATTCCATTACCTGCCCTGCGGTTTCACCCTTGTCAGTCCCGTTCCCACAGTAATATCTGGATAGAAGTAGCCTAAGTGTAATTCCAGGTCTACAACTATCTGTTTTCCAAGTTTCATCGTAATCGATTCAGCGGTTTGTACGTGATTGAGTTACAAACGTACTTAAAAACTTTTAGTTTTATAATATTAATAGGATAAGAAGGTTTCTTTGGTATTAGTCAATTTGTGTCTTCATTTCATCTTAAATGCCTTAAAGCATACTTCAAGGTGAATAGTCTATGGACTATTTTGAAATTTCGGGTTCGAAAAGGCGGTGAAATCACAATATGTAAATAGCTAGTGAAATATAAATAAATTTATTTGTATTAATGTAAAATCTCAAGCAAGTCACTTAGTCCAAGTTCTTGCGCAGTAAGGTGAACCTATTGAAAAGGGCCATAAATAAAAACGCACGATGACCATTTAAGCAACTGAAAGCTATGTCTTACTTCAAAATGGAACATGCCTGTCTTAAAGAACAGGTCACCTGTTAAAGAGGTTCCTGTAAGAGCCTTAACTGACTGGATACGTTAAACACAACATAGAAACGAAGCGGCATCCTTTGTAAATTTTTATCCCATTGTATTGCCTGTTAGCAGATAGGTAAATTGTACCTATGACAAACGTTTAATGAGGTGTTCTCTGAATATAAAGGCCTGTACACTGTTCTTATTGATATCGCGGTTTATTTATAAATTGTTGTAGTGAATAGCTTATTTGTAGCTTTTAATCGCTACTTAAGCGGTCTTATAGTTGGTAATAGTGCATCCGGTCTTACTACTTCGAATAATAATCGGGTGTTCCGAACGTGTATTCCATTCTTGAATACACGTTTCGGTCGAAGTAAATACGTAGATGGGATATTGGATTCATTATAGCTGAGTATGTATGTAGGTACGTAATTAAAAGACGGGGTTCATGCTTGGGTAGAGTAACGAATATTAATTTTACTGAAGTTTGATTTTGTGTATTATATTCTAGGTTCTATTTTACAGAACTACCACTAAAAGTGACTTATGCTGATAGTTCATTATGGTTAAACTGTTATGAATAAAAATTTTCAAGCATGCAAGTTTTTTTTACTGACTGTATTATACAAGATGTAACGGGTAAGCCCTTTAAGCCGAAAGGGGGTTGTTCTTGACGTCTAGGCGAACACCTTTTGTTCTGCGACTTTTGGAAATTCGAAGTACTTTTCAAAAATTTTAAGTGTAAAGTTTACTTGAAGATCAGCTGTTTCTTAGAGTTCGAGGTCATTGACCTTATGTTGTCCTTGCATTTAATTTGGTCTACTACAATCAAACCTTCAATTACCTTTATTTTCAAAAGCAGCTGTTTTTTCAGTGAAACATAACCTTAAAATTTTCAAAAAAAAGTTCGTATTTTCAAAAGTTGTAGAACAAAAAGCTTAAAAGGGCTTACCCGTTACATCTTGTATTTTCCTGGCAATATATTTCGTAATTTCCTTCGTTGTTTTGCTGTTTTTATTCTGGTGTGATAGTGACATAATTGTCTACAGTCGTACACATAAGGGATAATGTGTACGATAATAAGGATAATGTATGGATAAATTATCTATAAAGATTTATCTAGCTACATAGTCAGAAATTATAACTTGATTACACAGTGCGAGCTAGCATGCGAGTGTACGAGTCAGCTTGCTGATTAGCTGCACTGCTCGTACGTGCGACAGCTACTGGCGTACGATTTGATGTCTACTGGCAAGCTCGCATGCTAGCTAGCACTGGGTCAACAAGCTGTTAAGCAAGTGCTATTTTGTTGTCTACTGAATGGATGAATGAAAAAAATATTTATTGTACACGCCATGTAAAAGTACAATATAAACAAATAGAAACAAATAATGAAAGCAATCTCTTCCAGGCAAACCTTTGGATGGAAAGGAAGCGGTTTTTCATACAAACTTTGTAAGTATGTTTCTGCAAGAACCCTAGCTATTAACTGTTTTTAAAAATATCTCATTAAATCCCGTTATAAAATTAAGCTACATTATTTGCTTAAGACTTTCTCAAGGCACATTAACAAAATCAATATCAAACCGTATATTATTAACGTGTACTCAAACATTTTAATATTAAATGTCGAACCAGGATTATACGCAGCAAGTTAATCGTTTCACGAATTTTAAATTAAAGTGAGATCAGGGAGTAGATTTCTGTTCTTGTTATTAACGAAATTCGAATGTGAATTTTCTTTAATAAATCATTGAGGAGTACTGGGAAGAGATTACATTGTGTTTGTTCAGTGGTCGGAGGCTTTACGGCTTATTGTGATGTTTGTATATGGCCATTTATGTTAAGTTCTTGTTTATAGGGGTTTATCTGCAGTTCAGGGGTCAAGAAATTAAGAAAAATGCGTACTGAAAAATATGACATTAAAAATATGATTTTTTTCAGCACTTAGACGTGACTGCTCCATCGTTATACAAGTTAATGAAGCGACTTCGAACTACCTGTGTTAGTTGTGAAATTAGGTCCTAATACGCTATTTAGGAATCCTAAATATCAGAGAGCAATATTATTTAAGTGCGTCGTAGCAATAGTCTCTCATAGCAGACGCATGCGAAAGGAGGTAGTCCGATACGAACTCTCCTAACTGTCATCCATCACCTAGTCGCTATCTCCAGTCTCGTGATCAAGCCAGTTGAAATTACTGTCGAAATATCGTCTTCCGTAAAAGTCAAAATAAGACATGGTAAATTTCCAGTTCTTAAATAACATTTGTAGTTGATACAAGTATGTCTGTTTAAAATCGTACCTATATAAGTAGTGGCGACAAAAGTCACAACTATGAATAAACGAATTATAATAGCACCGGAACCGATGGCGACAAAGGCGGCGCGGCGGCGGGGCGGCGTCTGAAGATCCTTTTTAACAACCACTAACCAACAATCATTCAAAAGCAGGAAAAATGGTTTCTCATACAAATATGATATAGGTACTTATTTTCAAATATCTAATTAGTTATTCATATATTCCGAACACGGTGACAACCTCGACGAAGACTCTCTTAAAAAGTAAAAAAATATCAAAAACATTCACTGTAATAGTAGGACTACATACCTTGAATGTAAATTAGCAAGATATAAAAAACCTACGAAAACGAATGATAGACGACCGTGTCTAATAAGAAATGTATAGTTTTAGTAAGACTGTTTCTATTATGACACAATAATGTTCTTATTACTATTCTACATCATGCGTGACTGATAGATCGTATTAGACACAACAAATTCCTCGGAATAAATACCATTCCTTAACACCCGCGAAACGATACAGATCCCGATTCTAATTAATAAAAATAAAGCAAAGCTTGTAGAGGTTCATAAATTAAGCAAAGCGGAAAGGGCCGACGCATATCGAAGGACCTTTTAAGAAACCTGTACACTCGAATACCATTCCAAGGTGCATAGTTAAAATGCCCAAAGAATAGCTATTCATTAGCGGGAGCGGGTGCGAGAATGAGGATTCCTCAAGCACTCTGAATATTCCGTCGGCAAGACTTATATTGTCTTTAGAAAAATGCCTTGGGTCCCTGGAAGCCTTAACAGTAAATAATGTCCGAACGTTGTTTCTAACCTTAGGATAAAGGATAGCTATTGTCAGTTTTGCACATCCTAGTTCATTATCTACTAATTCTCCACATATTATTGCTATCACATTCAACAATAGTTTCGATTAAAATCGGCATTCTTCTTTGAATATGCATGTGTTAGAAAATTTATATTATTATCTAAGAACCATGAACATTTTTTCAAGTTCAAATCCTTCGTATGAAATAAATATTGTGTCAAACGAAAATTAGTTAATAGATCAAATAAGTTTAAGAAATTTAAAGACGTTGACGTTTTAAAGAGCTTATTACCGAGAATTTATAACAGATCTGACCTGCGAACTTCCTTTTAATTGATTTTAGCTTAATGGTGTAGCTGCTACAAGGTGAATTTAAGACATGCAATCATTAAGACCGTGTAAAATTATTCAGGATCCTGTCGAAAGGGTACCAAGAAGTTTGCACTTTGCATATTTAAAGAAACACTCGCCTTATCTGGCTCATCGGCGATTCTGTTCACAGATATTCTCAGGAGAAAAACAGAGTACCAAAGGCCAGGATTCTTACGGCCGGGTGCTCGCATTAGGACAAAATTAAGTGCTGTTATGTGTTCGGTTGTCACATTAAAATGTCTTCGGTTACTTCACACCGCCCCATCGCGCCACGGCGAATAAAACGTGGATTTAAAGCTATTGCTGTACAATTATTCGATGAATCTTTCGCGATGTTACTTTATGTTTATGCTGTACTCGATTTATTTCACGACTGACTTTGAACAACGTCTTCGGTGTAATTTTAACCACCTGGTTTTCCTTCGTGATCTATATTGTTGGGTCGAATTAATAGACAATTGGGCAATCCATTTGTGACACAGGAATGAGTCACCGGTCCGTGCAAGAGTCATTTCCGTGGCGAGTTGATTTGTTCCGAGCATTGAGATCAATTAAACGTGAGGACGGTCCAGCGAACTGTGACGCTACGAGATGGAATCCCGAGGGAACTGCGCCGCGAGGCTTTCGAGCTACGCTTTTTAATCCCTCTAAAAAACCAGTCGAGATCACGTTTGTTAGGTACCAATTGAAGAAGAACATGATCTATCGATTTAAATCAATATCGAGCGTCGACAATTTGGATCATTTCATGATTAGTTCATTTATGACGTTCCCACACTATAGTTTATTAATGATAAGTTCGTTGCTTTTACATCATCATTAATGTTGAGTGTTAGTTTTATAACGTTTAACAAAGTGTACGTAGACCGGTTTGCGGTGCACTGATATGTTTGAACGGCAACAGCTTGATAGTTGTTGTAATACCCCGTGTTATGTTAGAGCCTTCAGCGTAGTGACAGCTACCGTTGCTGCACGCGAATTAATTGCAGCACCGTTATCTTTGATACTGGTCTAATGTAAATAAAACTGGTCCCGAGATAGCTTTACGACGGATGTGAGTAGAATGTAATTAGATTTGAGAACAAAGTTAACTTATCCAGAATCTGATTAGATTACAAGGGAATCCATAGTATTATACTTCTTTAGACACATTTCTGGAGTAGAGAGAAGAAAGATTGCATCGGCATGTATGACGAGTCTGGCTGACAAAATAACTTTGATCTTTAATTTTGTAGACCAATTTAAAATTGGCCAAAAAAGAACATTGAAAAATGAATCAACGAATGACACTACATAAACATACAATTGTAAAAAAAATCGTTTTGACAGTGACGCAATATTATGTGACCGTGCCAAATAACATTCAACATCCAGAACTCGTTCTGTGAATCATTTTTTGTAAACAAAAAACTCCATTAATTGACTAAAATAAAGAAAAATCGTAGCATTAGAATAGCGAGTTCTTTCTCACGCGCCTGGAATACTGACTTGATTGATTTTTTTGCAAACTTCGGAGTTCGGGTTCAAATGAAATGTCTACGGTTAAATTCTTTCTTAGAACGCCGTGATTTATTTTAAGTTTGTATAACATTAATTTATTTCAATAGCTGTTCGAAAACAAATATGAGGTATTACATGAAGATTTATATGTTAAGTGTTTTGTATATTGTATATTCGTATTAGTTAGATCTACACTTTCTAAATATCTATGCTAACGATAGGAAATATTATGTTTTTTTACATTTTGCCAGGTCTTAATAGCTTATCGCGAGCGCTATACCCCTCGCGACCAAAACCATTGTAATATAGTTAAAACGTCGAAGTAGGAAAATGAAAATAATACGCGGCTAATGCCCCGGTTTCTGAAGTCTGTTCGTTGGTGGTTTATCTATTTGATATCGCTATTGGTTCGATAACTAGCGTCAATGCGTTTCCGAATAGCGGAGTGACAGTGACGGCTTGTCACATGCATGGAAAAAGTTCCTAAGTCCATTGGAAAAACGGAGACAAATAACTGGAGTTTATCTCAAGGATATCTTTATTGAATTAATAGGTAATGAGAGTTTATGTCAGATGTTCAGAAACCGGGCATAAGACCCGGTAAATTGTAAGTATTTAAAAAAAATGAAATATTTTGTCTCGATTCAAAATTATACTAATCTGACGTTTCCTTGTCAATCTAAATATTTTTTAGGACTACAACATTTTGTTTTGTCTCTTTATAATAATCTTAGTGAATCAGTTACTCAATGTATATTATGTTGCAAAAACGATAATATTTATCAAGTGTATAATTTGAATCATCAAATTTTATGGTTCGAATTTCCTACGGGCATACATTAAGTAATTCAATTACTCTTTGTGGTTTACCGTTAACAAAATATTAGTATCAATCATAATCATCTTTATAGAGATTTACTCGCATATTCGGGCTCTAATCACTATTGTTTTATAGACCATGACCGTAATTGAATTTTAAGATAATGATTAAGCTCTGAAGTTACTAGCATGACTGGGCGCGCTGGTATGTTAAGAGATTTTTGTTTTGTATTTTGACTTCGGTGGTAATGACATTAGGGGTGAGTACTGACATCACAATAAGATGTAGAAGAGTGGTGGTCTGGTCCTAGTTTTCAAAATAGGGTAATGCAGCCGCTATTACAAACATATATGTATATTTGTCGTTTAACTGAGTAAATTCTATGTTTGCATATTGTGTATATCATGTATTTTTGCACCAAGCTGTATTATATAATACCCACAAGATGCATTTAAGTAAATTTAAGTAAGTTGGTGTAAGTTGAGTACTAACATCAGTTGATCTTCAGATTAATTAATTCGTACAAGTTATTTCAAGTTATGGATTGTGGCTAAATACATATCTTCTGGTGTCTAAGGCACTCATACACTCACATTGTATTAAGTTAAAGGCTCGTCGTCGCCGCAGTGTAACGAATTAATTTGTCAAAAACACAGATCAGCTAGGCTAGCATGACATTACGAAAACATTTTGTCAAATAGAAATAAAGGTTTTCCATTTCTCTCTCAGAAGACGAGAAAACAAGGCAGAAACTTTATGTTAATTCGACAAATTGCAATGGTCAAAAAAAATCGCTTTCGCCACGACTTGTCAGTAAGCATAAATTGATAGAAGAGATCACCCTTAGGCGATAAGGCAAACTTCTTTGTAATGTAGGTACAATTTATATTTTTGGTGCAATTAATTCCATTCCTTTGTATAAATTCGTAAAATAAACACAGTATTTGCTTTCTTTTGAATTAGTGTTCATTTTGATACCGTTTACAATCAATAATGCTCCATAAAATTGGTGCGTTAAATCCCAAATCAGTTTATTGGTTCGTTCCACAAAAGTTTTAATGGTTAAAATATTTCATTGCTGTCAATAAATTATGTTAAGGTAGTTTAGTTGTAATTATTGCATTTTATTTTTTTATGGCCGCGGTTGTATAAACATCGGTGTTGTGTTGAAAGGGAACTTTCTCGTGCAATTAGTCTACATTCCGGATAGGATGTGTTTAGTTTCATAACATAACAGGTGTGTGAAATAGAGTACCTATCTATCTTAAGATTGTAATTTTTAATCCACGCTTAGCGGAATTTAAAATATACAAAAGCTCCGAAATCCAATTCATATTTAAAATACACGTATACGCATATATAGCCATTTCGATATAGTAATTTATTTATATGTATATTTATGAGTAGTTTTACCTTCCGACCTGGCGTGTATGAGAATTTTCCCGAAGAATTTGACTTTGGAACTAGTGAAGCTTGTCCTACAGAGAGACGAGTTTAAAATGCAGCGACTTTTATAATTCTATGACTAGTCCAGTTCTATGTGTTCAGCCTTTATAGGGTGGTCATAAGGCGATACGATCTTTCTTCGTTTATTGTAAATTTAAAATGCAGCGACTTTTATAATTCTATGACTAGTCCAGTTCTATGTGTTCAGCCTTTATAAGGTGGTCATAAGGCGATACGATCTTTCTTCGTTTATTGTAAATTTTAAACATTTTGTCTGTTTCTTGTTTTTTTAATAATTTGGTACAATAAAGAAGTAACTTGTCTATCTATCTTGGTTTCTGTTAAATATATAACAATCAATTTACCACAGATGTTTTTCAGATAGATGAACGTCTGTCGTATCGGCATTGGTATCGCGGTACCTTTAAGATTTTAAAATTCTTATTTCCTCCTATAATCTCTACGCCTGTCACCAGCTTTTATTGACAGCTAAAGACATAGCTGTCATTTGTCCTGAATGTCGTTTCTCATGCTCTTTCTGTAGTCACTATCGTTTTATTTACACAAAGTTATTATATGCAGTCACTTACGTCATCACTCTCTCATTGAGATCTTTGTTGGTATGTTATTTAACCGCTTAAATAACTTTGTCAAAGTCTCCATCGAATTAACTCATCATTTCGAACGACACTATCGGAAGGTGACATCGATCGGTAGCACGTTCGGTTATGGTAAATGATTCTCATAGTAAATAAAATAATTTTAAACGAGTGTCATTGGTCTTTGATTTCTGTGATGATTAAAATAATTAAAAACGGTTGGTTTATAAATATGCAGTTGTGTAAATAAAGATGAAGTTAAAACCACAATCGTTTATACCACAAATTCGACATTAAATGAACGAATATAATTGTTGTAATGGTGTAAAAAAATATAGTCGAATAAATATCATTTTTATGTAAAAATATTTCCGAATCAAACGAACGATTTTTTTTTAAATACAAGTTACTTATATACCAAAGTTATTCCGTAAAATAACTGTATGAACAACTTAAAGATATTTTGTGATATTAAGTGTTTTTTTAATATTATGGGAATTCAACATCTTGGTACTTACTAGAAACGATGTTATTTATTTTTAATCGACGATATTCTTTTACCAAAAAGTAAACTTTCGGTAGATTTCGTGCTTCGGGGTTGGCATTTTGTAATTTATTCAACTTTTCCATAATATTGTCCAGTTAAATGATTCATAAACTTATATATTTCTTCGTTATTATACCTTAGCACAATCAAGAATGCTCTTTTGTTACTGCTCACATCGTCGTAAGTGGTCGTTTCACTGACGTTTTATTCCATTCTAAATTGTAGTAGGTAGTAAAACTTACAGTGCACTTGTATATTTTACTAGCCAATGTAAAAATCTATTTTTATTAAGTAAACCAATGAAAAAGATATAATACTTTTTTATAGTTGAATCGGAACTTTTTGATAAGTATAAAAAATTTAATATGCTGGGAGTTTTTAAAACAATAAAAAGTAAGAGGGCAGCTTATTAGTCAAAATTAAGCACCTAGGCTTGTTCAATGGGTACTAACACTAGAAGACGTATATATTTATATATTAATACTTTTATTTTGTGGTTCTTATCATACATAAAGAAAACACCCAGAACCAAGCATTTATGACCAGCAAAAATACTTACTTCCGACGGGACTCGAACCCGCGATCTTCAGGTTTCAGTTAGGTATTTCCTTTATATTTTATGGAAACTACAAGTGCTCTCGGCCCGACAAGGCACGCACTTACTTAAGGACGCGACTCATGTGAAATCCCTTCCGATTGAATAGTTTTCTTCATAACCGGTATCAAATAGATCTTTAAAACTTTAAATATCACTACTATACAGGCAAAGTTACCCCTGTTTTACAAAATAAACCAATTTTTCTTCTAAATTCTTAACCGCTATATTTTCTTAAAGGCATCATAATATTAAAAAATTCAACCCTTCATTGCATTTTATAAAAATATTATTTTAATCTTCGTTAATTATTGATTTTACGAGAAATTGTAGATTTTTTTCACGCAATTCCATCTCGCTCATTAATATGCAATCGGACAAGGACCGATGTTTATCATCTATCGCCACCTTAATAATTCAACCTAACATTGTAGATGAAACACAATATTTACCGAGATATACTCACTTTTTATTTATTAACGGCATTGTTATATATCAAGGTCTATAATATCAAAATATATCTCCGTGAACCTTGAAAAAGCCATAGAAATAGTACCACAGAGTAACTAGAAAGCTTACGTCGTCAAAAGACGGTCTGGCTTGATATTTTAGAGAGATCCCAGTCTGTCCTTTTTTCATTTTAGTGTTCGGCGGTTAGTTAGATAAGGACAGACAGGATCCAACTTGGTTCAGCAGGACCGTTTTGGTATTTCAAAGCAAAAACTACCTTAACCTTAGAGAATATGATTGAAATTGATATTTCAAAAGTTGTCAAGTGCACAGTCTTCTAGGAGCGAAGACGACGATGTGACATGTCTCTGGAACAAGCTAACTGTAAAGTTGTTGGGTTGACATCTCATTTTTCAAGGTTGACATGTCAATCAACCTTGAATAAGCTTACTGTAAAATTAGCGAAAGCTCAGTACATTAGAACAACGCCGTTTATAAATAAAACGCTAGTATAACCCGGTGAATATTGTGTTTCATTATGCAAAATCGCGAAAACATAAGATAAAATTACATTGAATTTTTAATTTCAATACAGTATAGACTTTAATTGCCTTAATAATAGAATAAACATGGAGTAAGTTCGCAGTCGCAGTACTTATATCACTTTTTGTTTCGTTTGTCAACTTTACGAAAATAGACATAGCTTATTCTCACAACTCCGACCTTACTTCACGTTTATTAATAAGGCTATAATTGTTTATTTAATTATAAAAGACAAATGTACAAAACTGTCACCCAATAATTAGTACTTGTGTTGCCTGGAGCAGTACAAATAGTATTTCTATATGTTACAGGAAATATATGAAATCCGTCATTGTATACAATTCTTTCAAAATTAAATACAATTCCTAAAAACGCCTGGCAATGTGTGAATTAAATTGTATTACTCAAATTTTCAAGGAATTGTATACATTTTCTAAACAGCGTTCGGAAATCTATTTTTTCTGGGTAGTAAAAACGTTTCTGTGACAGACCGTTCGGGCCTGGGACTGACTTTAACTTAATATTACATAATATTGTTATACATTTCCTAGCACCTTTTGGAAAATTGTAAAATTTGATAGGATATGTGTGTACAATAACCTACATTTCCCAGGATATATGTGTACAATATCACATTTGAAACAATATTTTACACATCTTCTAAAAGACTCGGAATTATATAAAATTCTTAAGTTTCATACATTTCCTGTAACATATACGTTATTGGTTACGATATTCCATCCGTGATAATTAATATAGTATTCGCAATAGAGGTTGTAACTTGTTATTACTTTTTTAACATGGTCTGTGGCCGAGGGCATTCGGAAGGCTGTAACTTGTACATTATTTATTTTTGTTTTAGTCTATTTAAACAGAGTGGTAGAGCAGGTTTTATTTTAAGCTGACCGTTTTGTTTGTTTGCGGTCATAATATACAATTTAAAGTAGTGTTTTATATATTCATGTTTTAGTAGTGAAAATAACCATGTTAGTTTAAAATCGTATATTTCATTTTTAATACCTACAATATAGTTCAGTGATTCAGGACTTTGAATTTTATTTGTATAGATCATTTGAATATGTATAATGTAAACTAGCTGCGCCCCGCGGCTTCACTCGCGTAAGTCCCGTTTCTGCGGGAATATCGGGATAAAAGTATCTTATGTTTTATTCCCGGTATCCAGCTACTTATATTCCGAGTCTCATCGCAATCGGTTCAGCGGTTTTTACGTGATTGAGTAACAAACACACATATACACATACTCACAAACTTTGATTTTTCTTTGCTATAAACCTCACGGAGCCCGAGACCTTTCCAATGAATGCAAAACCGTGGAAATCGGTTCGTGCGTTCTGGAGTTATAGCGTCAGGAAGGAAAACCCGACTTATTTTTATATAGTAAAAAAAAAAAAAAAGAAGATAATAAGTTATTAGTCTTTCTTTAACGTATCTTTATTAATTCTAGATATAAAACAAATTATTAAATTTTCGAGTAAACAAAACAAACTTTGTTTATTATAACTATTTGTCACAAAGTATCCTACAAGATGTTTGCATTAGTGAAACGACAACGATTTACGAATCGAATTTATTTTTATAATCGAAGGTAAGAACGGACAAGTGTCGTAAAAATCTCGAACACAATATAATATAAATTCTTTTTTTTCATGGCAGTACGCGGAACATCTTCGGTTAATTTCTCGATGCATATTTCCTTTACATTAAACCGAGGTCCTTATTCTGTACGGTTGAGAGCTTGATTTCATTTCACAAAGAAGATAAGAGTTCTTAAAAACTGACGAAGAATCCTAAGGACGAATAATTTGTTACTGTGTTTTTATTAGATTTTAACTTGTTAGTTGCTTAATTACTTTAATTAGTTAGTTGCTATTAGATACTCTAGAAATAAGTTAAAGGAAAAATTCATCTTCAAAAATTCACTTGCGGCGAGATTATTGTCATTTAAAATATTGTTTCGTAAATTTGTTTTTATTGCTCAAGGCATATTTACTAGAAATATTTTTAAAGGAAAAATTCATCTTCAAAAATTCACTTGCGGCGAGATTTGAACTCGCGTCCCTGGATCAATATTCCAGTGCCTATACCGCTCGGCCACGCAAGTTCCATTTAAAATATTTCTAGTAAAATTTACGCCTTGAGCAATAAAAACAAATGACGAAATATAAGATGCTCATTAGATTTTTGTCTACAAATTTAAATTAGAACACTGGGTTACAAATGTAAAACAATAAGAAATGCAATCCTTTAATTTCAACTCTACTGAACATGCATCCGTGGCCAAATTTGGAAGGCGTTGGGACGGATCCCCAGAGTAGGTTCAAGTCCTGTCTGGTGCGAAATTTTTGGAAAAGCATTTCTTTAAGTATAGTCATCCAAGTGTAGGAAACACTTTTAAATATATCAAAAACAGACAGACATATAGCTAAATTTGGTATTTGGAATTTGGTGTAGCTAAAGATCATTAAAATTTGATCCACGTTTTCTCGCGGTTTAGCTAGTTAGACATGATTTCGATATAATAATGTCGAAAACTAATGCAATTAATAAAAAATAAATATTTGATTTTTCAATTCTGCAAAATGCTTAATCTAGTCAATTTTACGAGTTCTCAAATTTTGGTACTTTATAAAACCATACAGAATACTCAACGGAGTCCAACTCAATCGTAATTTAGGTTCATCGTTCAAGAACAATTTCGGTAAATTTGTTTGCATGTACCGAATTTCTTTTAAACATTAACGACGGGGTTATGTATGCGTTCCTAAATAACAATCACTGCGTGCTTCATTGTACGGTCAGCAAAAGACTTATCAGGTCCATATTAATTAATAATATTTTAAAGTTCTAATTGTATAATAGTGGAAATATTTTTAAAGGAAAAATTCGTCTTCAAAAATTCACTTGCGGAAGTGAATTTTTGAAGATGAATTTTTCCTTTATAAATATTTCTAATAAATATGCCTTGAGCAATAAAAACAAATTTACGAAATGTATAATAGTGGTTTAATAATTAATAATTATTCTGCATGAAATTACTAATTGTTAGGACGCTCTAGTGATATTAAACAGAATAATCAATAATTACTGTACCATTATTGAAAAAAAAAACCTTTGTAATATGCATGCACCCTATCCTCTATCCTTTTTAAACTGTACACTATTATCATTTTAGCTTCATGTTTTAAGAGTTATAAAGTAAATTGAGTTTGATGTTTCACCTTATTTTGCAACTTTGTTGGTGGGTGTACTTTATTTGTAGTCCAATGAGGTGGCCTTTAAGAATTTGGGGATTCCATTCTTGGAATTTTTTCCATTTTTTTGATTCCATTCTTTAGAATGGAATCATTCTATTAAATCTACAATTTATTGTAGATTTAATAGAATGCGCATTATTTACTCGCTGCATAACAAGTTTGGTCCAAGTCATTTGGCCGTGGTCGCAAATAATAAGCTAACATACAAACTCAAAAATATTTTGTACAAATAAATAATATTTTATTGAACCAACCGACCAAGCGACCAAAATCATTGTAACGTGATAGAAACGTCGAGGTAAGAAATAAATAATAATACTATAAATTTAAGACCCGGTAAAGTGTAACTATGTCAATAAATCATGTGAATTTAAAAAGTTAACTTTATTTCGGCCTAGATTACCGTTATCGAAACATGCTGTAAATGTTTTCATTTCATTTCTTCATAAACATTATTCGTAAAGCCTATAGGTATATCTTATCTTACTAATATTATAAGCGCGAAAGCTTTCAAGTTTGTAAGTATATGACTTTACTTCTTGAGGCAAAAACCACTACACCGATTGCGATGAAACTTGGAACGTAGATAGTGGAGATAGTGGAGACCTATAATAGCACACACGGTACTTTTTTCCCGATATTCCCACGGTGACGGGACCAACGCGGGTGTAATTGCGGGACGCAGCTTGTTGTTCATAAACCGTAATTTTGCAGGCGCTATACGTCGCGCGAACGGTAAACCGGGTCCTAAAGCTCAAATCAATTTTCATAATACCGAAGACTTTATTGATCTTTTAACGATAGAAGGCGAATGATGCATTGTGTAGTGTCCCACGCATCTTTATACCGCTAATCAGATATAATGTAAGAATTAGCCATCCATCATTTGACGATAATGATATTCGACGTCGTCTGATAATGTTTATGATAAACGTAGTTACAAATATCTGAGTAAAGGATTAGGTAATGTTGACCTTAGTTTCGCCTTAAAATGGTGAATCTGATGGTTGATAGTTTGGCAGGTGCCGCGGAGGACTTAAATTTGTCAGCGTGAGGACTTAAATTTGTCAGCGTCCCACAAAAAGGTGTGTGAATCCTCACAAAGGTAAAGTTTTAGTGGGAAAACTAAGTGTGAGAGGTCTGTCATTACCTTAGGCCTCACACATCCTCGTCGCTCCCCCTGGAGCTTCGCGGTTTACGGCTGTATTTCTCCACCTAAAAAAGGTGTCTCCTTTGGCCGTTGATATGCAGAACAACCACGCTCTTTGAAGATAAATTTATAGATCTTGAATGAGATGAGTGTTTTTTTATGATTTGAAATCTTAGGAGTTGAACAGGCAAATAAATCAATTCTTTAAATTATATTTATAGCCAATGCTATGTTAACCAAACTCATAAGTACCTAGACTAAATTGATTTCAACCTTCCACCAAGTGACTATTCGTATAGACGTGGCCCAGGGTTCGCGCGTGGAACAGCATTTTATATTATGATTGATCATCACTAGGTACCTAAAGTGCATTTGCTACCACACTCCGATGTAAACAGTATCGTTTTGATTATTATAACGTTATTTAAAACCATGACCCTTTACCCTTTGTATTTAAATAAGCGACCCGTATACTGTATCAGACAAGTTACATAAAACAGACCAAATTCATTCGTAATATCGATAACAATTTGAATTTAAACGGAGCATTACAATTACGGACGACGAGAAGTGTCAAAAGTGACTGTTTTGTAGTATACACCCGCTGTGTTAGTAGTATTTGAAAATAATGCCTTGTAATACCTTGGATATTGGAAATGTCAGCTGTTCTTGGTTTGTTTCTGGTGAGAGTTATACTACAGTTTACGTAAAGCCTAATTTACATTACGAAACTAGTGTCATACTTTATAGAGCTTACACAAAAGCAGTCTCGCAGCAGTTATTGGAAGCCAATATTTCAAATAGATAAATAGTGCTGCTGTGTCTAGGCACTTTTTTTGTGAATGTGACTAGAAATTGCAAGCCACTAGTTGCTGTCTTGTACGAACAATCAAAATTATTGTAAGAAAAAGGTTAAAGTCTCGTTCAGATAACTTTTTGTTTGAAATTTTAAACGAATTTTACTCTCATGAACTAAATGAGCTTCTCTAGATACGTATATTCAAACTATTCAGAACAGATAATCAATTTGAATCACTTAAATTAATATTTAAGGTGATACTAGCCTATTGTAATACGCTATTACTGGCGTGGCGGGCGAATACGCGCAATGCACTGCAATGCAGAAAGTTGTAGGTTCGATTTCCGCTGGATGCAAATATATATGCTAAAAACTAAATATTTGAATCTGGTCTGGGTGTGTTTCTATGTATATATGGATTTACAAAAGAAAAATAATTATAAGTGGTATATCCGTTGTCTAGTCACCGTAACACAAGCTTAGCAACTTGTGTTAGCAGCAGCAGGGCTATATAGGGCTGTGTAATGGTTACAGAATTTATTATATTATTATTAACTATAGGTGTATAGTTGCTAAAACCCAAAATCTTCTCAGATGAAAGTAAAAAAATAATTCGGGCCATGAAGTAACAGTACTTGTCATTCTTAAATTTTTAGTTTGAACATAATGGCAGTTTAAAATCGTGAACCACTTATAAAACAATCAGATCCATTAGCTGTCTTGATAGAGGCAATTTGAAACAATTGGACGTCGCAAATTGGAGCATTTAGCAGTTAGTTGTGATAACGTTTATCAATAGAAAGTTTATGATATGATTGTTGGTAATTGTATAATGTGTTGTCGATCTTCCTTTGTTCTCGACTCAGGCTATGACTTTTTACACAATTATAACGTAAATCAATAATAGACAGAATGACTGCATGAATGAATTCTTTACGCCATGTTTAACTCTGGGTAGGAACAATTTGTAAAAGATGTTATTACTTACCCTTATTATTTATTATTTCCTAACGAAATTCTAACTTTCCATTTGTATTTTTACGTCTTTCTTTCTAAATATTTTATATATATATTAATTGAAAACATATGATATCAAAATTTAAGGTAATTATTATGATACATTCGACGACCTCTGTGCGCGTCGGGTGAATGCCCGATTGCCATGCGGAAGGTTGCGGGTTCGATTCCCGCCGGGTGAGAAAGTTTATGCTTTAAAATAGATATTTGTATCTGACTTTCTGTAAATGAAATGTACGTATTTACAAAAAAAAAATAGTATGTAGACTATATCCGTTGTCTAGTTTCCACAGTACAAGCCTAGTGCTTTGTTTTCGGCTAGATTGCGGTGTGTGTAATGTGGTGCAATATTTATTTTGTCTACACCACCGCTGTCGCTTGTTTTTGAGAATCAAATACAAATTAACAAAATTGTAACTGTAGTTTTAATTATTGAAGAGTTTGCTGATGAGACGGTGGTTTCAGGTGCTCCATCTGTCCAATCTGTACTTAATTCTTTAGGGGCCGATTCTTTTTGGTAGAAGTCCAATAATGAGTACTCAACAGATCCTCACCAAACATCCTAGGGTCCAAGAAGTTTATCCGCCACCGTGCGGAGAGTACTCGAGATAAGCTAGTCTCCCATAGTTACGACACCCACGGGAAGAGATGGGGTTACCCTATTTTATGCCGGGGCTACACGGACTAGAATAAAGTTACGTATGCAAAACATGCTAACATTCTGTAAGGTATAAAATATAAAATGCTTACATATTTGAGACTTGCTGAGAAAATGCTACGCCAGTACCATCAAAACGGTAAATTTATTAACTAAACCCTAACTACATTTATTACGTTAAACCTATTTTTAATGACAGATAAATTAACGTTGCTTAATGTTTTTTTTAACACTAATTTAGGTAAAAGGCTTTGCTTCTCTATTGATGGGAAGGTTAAGGTCACTGAAAGGTTCAGGTCATCCTTTCGCAAAGTTTAAGCTGTTCAGAATGATAAATGGCTTGTTTGAGTTAGAGTTTCAAAGAATATATCACGTACGATGTTTGACTGAAAAATGTTTAAAATGCTAATGTAAATATTTAATTTCCAATGATCTGAAATAAATAAATCTTGTAGAAAAGATTAGGATGAATGGTGCAAAAAAATTTGAACACACTTTTTATGTTTTCTACTTACTATTTTGACGACACTGAAATTTCGAACCTAATTTCAGAAAAATCGGACTAAAACTCCGCAGACTGAGTGAAAGGCGAACCCAAAAAGGAACATCATGTTTAAAAAAAAAAATCGGTGATCCTTAAAATAGATGAAAAATAACCGAATTAAGAACTATCTCTTTTTTTGAATCGGTTAAAAATACATTTCTTCAGACACACGATTAAATACATTATTGTACATTGTAGCGGTTGCGAGGAGTTGTTAAATGGAGGTAGTTCGCGATCGCTATTTATGGCGTCGTTGTATGGTGAAGGATTATGTTCACCAGTAGACAGATAAGGACTGAGATGATGATGATGACGACTAAATATCAGCAGAGCAGCAACGATTGCGATGAAACTTGAAATATAGCTGGAAGCCTGGAATAACACGTAGGCTACTTTATATGCCGATAATTCTGCGAAAACGGGACTAACATGGGTGAAAACCGCGGGATGACGCTAGTCATTCATAAAAGCTTACTGTAAAGACTACAAACTGTAAGCTACGCATGTCAACTCTCACTAAACCAGGTCACATATTGAGTGGTATTATACTAACGAAACATAGCAATCCATTGAACGGTTATGCAATTGTTAAGACAGATACACACGATGCATGTAATTGGTGTTCGCTTGAGTGATTCTTGTTCACTCTAGGTTACCCAATAGGACTGAGTCTGTCTGAAGCGAAGAGATTTGCACTTCCTTTAGCTTAGTGTTGGCTAAGCTTCCTTGTCCTAAGTATTTGGTGTGGAAAAGCTGACATATATTTCGCTGCATAAATCTTTATCTATCTAGGATTTAGCACGGAGTGGTAAATTCAAGAGTTAAATATGATAATGCTTTAAATTAAAGATGCAGGTTCATAGGTATTCTTGGAAAGGTTTAAAGATAAGTTTCTTTTAAATTCACAAAAATTTAGGTGAGTTTAAGCGATTTTTTATTTACTGTACAGGATATTTTAAGGACGGTCATTTAAGCTACAAAAGCGTTTTGTTCCAAGGGTCAAAGCCAACAACTATCGCTCTACGACTTTTGGAAATTCGAATTAGTTCTAGAATTGTTTTAACATTACCTTCTTTTCAATGAGTTTTGCATTGATGTAATCCTTCTAATATTATGAAGTTGTATAATAATGTATGTATGTTTGGAACTCAACCACGGAAAAACTACTTAACTAATTGAAGTGAAATTTAGTATACAGATAGATGGAGACCTGAAATAACATATAGGCTACTTTTTATCCTGATATTCTTGCGGGATCAGGACTTACACGGGCGAAACCGAGGAGTGCAGCTAGTTAAACATAAACCCATAATGAAACTACTCACTTCTGACCACTATATCATATTGATCATATGAAGTCACTAGCTGCGTCCCGCGGTTTCACCCGCGTAAGTCCCGTTAAATATCGGGATAAAAAGTAGCCTATGTGTTAATCCAGGTCCCCAGCTACCTATATTCCAAGTTTCATCGCAATCGGTTCAGTAGTTTTTGCGTAAAAGAGTAACAAGCTCACATACATACATACATACATACATACATACATACAAACTTTCGCGTTTATAATATTAGTAAGATTCTGTAACGAATATTGTCACACGCATCAAAATTCCAATTGACCCAAATGCTTTTTTTTAATAACCGAACCGGAACACTACTAAACGTTCTCATGCTGAGATAGGAATCTGTTATAAATACAATATGACAATAGTATAGTCACAATATAGTAGTAGGTGAGTCAGTAAGCGGCGTACCGATTAAGATCCCTTTGGTTCATTCATCATTCGAACCTACTGTTTATCGAAATACGAGCATACAGGCTGAATTTTTTGATCGATTGTCAGAGCTACTTGATTAAGATAAAAATGCTAAGTTAAGTCCTTGAATGTGACAAAAAAAAAACAACTTTATAATTAGACTAGCTGCGCCCCGCGGTTTCACCCGCTAAGTCCCGTTCCCGCGGGAATTTAGGAATAAAAGTAGCCTATGTGTTAATCCAGGTCCCCAGCTACCTATATTCCAAGTTTCATCGCAATCGGTTTAGTAGTTTTTGCGTGAAAGAGTAACAACCTCACATACATACAAACTTTCGCGTTTAATATTAGTAAGATTTATAGATAAAAACAATATTAGTTTACATTAGTCAGACATCGCAACCCCTTTTCGGCTTAAAAGGGCTTGCCCGTTACATCTTGTATATAAAAATAAATCCCATTTTCTCTTGGTCACGGCATCACGCCCGAACGGCTAGACTGATTTCGCGAATTCTGTTTTTGTTGTGTTCGTTATGATCAGAAGAAGGTTCTTATGAAAGAAAAAATGCTATACCGATTTTGATAAAACTTACGCGGGTGAAACCGCAGGGCGCAGCTAGTTATATATAAAGAAGCCATTTTTATATATAACTAGCTGCGCTTTTTCCCTTGGTAACGGCATCACGCGTGAACGGCTGGACCGATTTTGCTAATTATTTTTTGTTATGTTTGTTATCGTCATGAGAAGGTTCTTATGAAAGAAGTATATCGATATTCCCGCGGTATCGAGACTTACGCGGATGAAACCGCAGGGCGCAGCTAGTTTTACAATATACTTAAAGAAATGCTTTCCAAAAATTTCGCACCCGATAGGACTTGAACCTGCATCTCTGGGGATCCGTCCCAACGCCTTTCCAGAGCCCCAGAGATGCAGGTGCAGATGCAAATTTTTGGAAAGCATTTCTTTAAGTATAGTTATCCAAGTGTTGGAAATACTTTAAAATATAACAAAAACGGATAAACATTCTTGTATAGTATCGATTTATAGTGTTGCCAATCTGATAAAAAAAATGTAGCAGAAAAAAACATCCTTTATATGACGATACAAATAAGATGCTTGATATTATCTAGAAAAAACTGTAGAGTACCATTAATATTGGTGTTATCAGTGTGTCCTTCCTTTGATTTACTGTGTGTTATTCTTATGAACAAATACCTATTAGAAACATCTATCCAACCTTTCTTACTAATATTAGGTATAAAAATGAACGCTTGTGAGTACGTATGTAAGTGTTTGTTTGTTGATCTTTTACGCAAAAACCGCTGAACCGATTGTGACGAAACTTGGTATGTAGATAGCTTAAGATCTCGAATGATACAATGACTCATACTACAGAAATGGGATCGGTACTGGCGTTGTACAAGAAAATTACTTCAAAACATTTTACGAACATTCTTTCAGTATAAAACATGACAAAGGATTGTATTTTTACCCGACTGCCGAAGGAGGGTTATGTATCAGGCTACGGCCGCATAGACAGGACGCTTACTTAGCGCTAGCGAGTCACCTAGAGCGTCACGTGACATTAAACCAACCAGTTTGTTTACTTCGATTCACTAAGCTAGTTGCCTGGCCGTTTGGCGTGTATCAAACAGGTTGATTTTATGTCACGTGATGCGCTAGGTGACTCACTGGGCAACTCGCTAGCCTCCAGGCGGCCGTAGCCTTGGTGTGTTCGTGGATTTATGGCAGGTGTCTTTTTCCATCTGTCTCTAACGATAAAAAGGGTTAATTTCATTAGTTAACTTCTTTAAGGAAACTGAAGTCATAATTAAGGGTTTTTTTATATTGTCTAGATATATAATACATGCCAATGCCATAGTTGAATAATATGAGTTTGATTGATAGATATTATGATTTATTTGGTTCAGATGTTTTTGTTATAAGCAAGGGGTAAAATTTTAGTTTTTATCGGTATTCAGCATAGACGCTAATGAGCCTTTTCGTTTTCTGATACTATGTTGGTAGCTTCTGTCGTCTTTCTACCTTTACTTGTAATTAGTGAATACCACCGTTTCGTCACAAATAAAAATAATATATTTATACAATCCCATGGAAATATCGAGATAGCGCTTTTATAACGCTACGTAGTGAGTTACAGCGCAATCAGTTCAGCGGTTTTTGCGCCATTGAGTATTGAGCAACAAATACATACTCAACATTGTTTACCTGAATAATATCAGTAGGATTTTAAGTAGCCATGGAGTCTTGACCCGCACAATGACTTACCTAACATTATATATCTGATTTTCCGTTAGACCATGAGATTGCTTAAAACACACACGTCAAAATTGGCATTGGGACTTCCTGAACGTGACTTCAATTTTAACATAAGGCACTGTATATTTTGATATCGATACTGTTGGAACCCAATGCCGCTTATTGCAAAATCCATACGTCTTTAAACGGAATGTGCACTAGTAAAGTACTGTTCCCGACGCGCGACGTGGGAGCAACGTCACAATAAAACATTATTGTAGAACAGATACCGTACCGGCAGCAAACATGATTGAATTTTATTATAGGCTTACCACCATGTTGTACTTTGACCACGTTATGTTAAAGTACCTGTAATTTCAACTATTACGATTATAAAATAATAAAAATTAACTTTTTTTTTTTTGGACATTTTACTACACCTGGCGTTTCCTGAAGAGATTTGAGATCCTTCTTTAATAGTAACATCATTCTAGTTTGCTTGAGGATAGGTAATATCTAGAAAGCAAAAGCAAGTAAATCAAAAGAAAAAAAGAAAAATCTATTTATAAGACTTGTTTTTGGTCAATAGAGCGGTGAAATTAGTAAGTGCCTAAAGTTCTATCTTAAAATATAGAAACAATCATCCATTTAAACATAAAGAAGGGTTTGTACTCAGCAATTAAACTGCAAGGACACAATGAATAAGCCGAATTCCAAGTAGTAAACAAGGAAATAAATAGGTAGTTACCTTCTTCTTATTCCATTTCCATTCATAATTCATTACATAATTATACTTTTACTACTACTTCTATTGAATTGTATTAATGACTAATATACCTACTCCACTCCATCATTTTCATGTGTAACTAGGTCACAAGTACTCAAAGCAATAACCTACTCAACGTGCTTCAGCTATACTTCTGCAATATTTTACATATTTTATACAATAAGAGATGACGGGTATAACATTTCGATGGATGAAGTAGCCTGTTTTATACTTGAATCTGTTGTAAAGCTTAACCTTAAACCTGGGTTACGGCAAAAGATAATAAAAACATAATATGACTTCTCCCTGCCGATATCACAATAATTTGGGGTCGGTCGGCCTAGCAAAGTACGTCTAATGACTACTTACTGTAAATAAATTTTGCAATAATATAATAGCCGGGCACCTGACGAATACCAAACTGCCAAATCTGCCAAACGGTGCGGACTGCGCGGGGAGAACTACAGGTTCCAAAATGGGAAAAAAGTAAGTAGTTACGTATGATGATACGCTGTTTTAGAATCTTAGATCGAGAATGTAAATATAGAACTGTCAAATATCAAAGAAAAGTAAATAAAGAGCTGTTGTTTTCAAATAAATGACTGCGATTTTTTATTACTACCTAAGATTTTCACATGGGTTATATAAATACACGATAGCTCTCTCTGGGATAGCTCTCGGATGATATATAATAAGAGGAACTGAAGAAACTTTCTGTAAGCATTTACTAACAATAATTATGTAAGCCACGACAAGCCGCGGCTACAGGGCTGTTTGTTTTTGCTCGAACCACATAAACTAGTACATTTTACGTTGTACCGCGCCGCACCATCACGAATACGTGACATTTGTTTGCTTCGATATATTTATAAGTGCCATATTTCGAGCTGAATTTCGAACGGACTTTATAGCAGCGGACTATATAGACCCTACTTCCTGTCTCTTTTTATACGCTACCAGGAAAAATTTGCAACTTTGCTGACCGCAAATGACCACATTGAGTTTTTACTATTGGCACTTTTCCCAATAAAATCGACGCCATAAATGTGCCGCTTGGGAAAGATAAAACACCATCGAACCAGTATGATGTCCATATAATATGCATAGAGTTCTCTTTATTCGGGGTTTACAACGAAAATGCTGTAAATAGTGGCAAACGAAGCGCTCTGTTACCTTCGACATTGACAATTCAGAGGGAAAGATTGGTTTTTACGTACTACTGAATAATATATTAACTCTAAGGGTAGGATTTATGAAGGGTGGTCAGGGTTTTAATCTTGTGAAACGACCATAACAAGATGTATGGCCAAATTACTGAATACGTTATTAGGTAAAGCGATTTAATGGCCACTTGAATTCTGGTAGAGTACCCTTTTAATATTTTAATTTAATAGACGCAGTGGAAGTCAGATTTGCGACGATAACTGATATGGGTTTTACAGCGTAATAAAGGAACCTACGATCTTTACTGAGATTAATATTACCGTTGTGGTAGGTAAAATCCCGGTCAAGTGCGAGTCGGGCTCGTGAATAAATTGTTCCGTAACTTTATCACAAAAATCACGTTTATTGTACTTAAATATTTATTTTATTCCGTTTTTATAATTTGTTGTTATGATGACAACAAAAATACTATATCCTCAAAATTGTCAACCATTTAGCTATTACGGTTCATGAGATAGATCCTGGTGATAGACAATCAGGCGCACAGAGGAGTCCTATTTATTTATTTTATTTTACTTATTTTCATCGAATCATCAGCTCTTAGAGTTCTAAAAGTAAACAGTAAAATAGTTCTTACTTACAGTCAATAACAGATTCGCACTAAATAAACCCAAAGATTTTTTATCTAAGTAAACTGATATTTGGTCGATTAAGAGTATTCACTTTATTCGTAAAATAATTCCGTTTTCAGCCCTTGGTAGGTACCGTCAGTGATTTTCAACTTAAGACTGTGAGATAGTTGTTTTATCCAAATTATAGATGAAGTAATACAAACTTAGATAACTTATTTAGTCTAATGGTTCGAAAAAGAAATGACGAATTAAAACACTCTTATTACGAAATAGGTTTTATTACAAAGCATCGCAATAGACAAGGCGTTGACATCTTAAACGGATTAATTAATTTTATTACCGAAAAATCCTTGAATTATGCAAAACCTAGATTTAAAGCTACTATTGCCTGTTTTTGTCAGAGTCGCCAAATTTTATTATAACTTTAAACTGTTTATCTATAATTGTATAAGATTAGTCGACATTATGCTTAACGATTTAATTAGAATCAGTTAAAGTTATGAATATTTAAGGTGTTTTAAATTATTATGTTGTGACTTTAATCTATTAGTTAGACTTAGTTTTAGTCTTAGCCTGAGACTCCAAAGTGCTATTAACCTAAGACTCTTAGGTTAATAGCACTTTGGATTAGAACTCACCGGACATTTTTACCGCCTTTTGATGTTGTATGTAAGTTTTCTTAAGGTGCTCCCTCACTGGAAGTATTACACGCGAATGCCCGCGATGAGGGTGCTACTTTATAGTTTACTGTTTACTGTTTAGTTTATAGTCTACTGTAATTTGAATAGGTATTTTGACACTCCTTCTCCCATTTAAGAGCGTAGCGCTTGTCGGGTGTATCGATGCAATGCTCTCCACATCTCTTTTTGTGTTCTCTATCTCCTTTACCACCTATTATTTTTAACATGTATAAATAACTCGTATCTATATTAAAAATAAAGATATAAAATCAGTTTATTTAGATAAAAACACAATATAGACACGAGATAGGTACACACAAGAAAGTAAGTACTTAAGTATATCAAAAACAAACAAATAACAAACACAATTATTCAAATAAAGTCGTCTGTCACCCAAATGTGCACTGTATCAGCATAAAGGTGCAGCTACTGTAAACTAGGAGTAACTTAGTTCCATCAACTGTACTCACAATCTCACATTATAAATAGTATAAAAGAGTGAGACGGAATGAAGGAAAAAACTTTATCTTAAAAAATATTTGAAGAGGGTGTTACCAATTATAAATACTATATCAATTATATTATATACTTATTACAAGTTGATTAACAAAAGTTTGTGCTTATACAGCTTAAATTGGTATTTGTACTGGTATTGTTCTTAAAGAAAAACGGTATATCTTATCCAGATAGTTGCGCAAAAACCCCAAAAGGTAAATTCCCAAATTGGACTGTGTGTGTTCAAAGTCTTATAATATCTAAGACTAGAACATTAGTATCAACTAGTTATTTGTAAGCAGTCTATTGAGTTGTAAATTGAAGTTGTTTTACCTTGAATTCGAGATTGCTTGTTGGATGTCCATAAACCTGGGATGGCTCATAAAGTTAATATGGACATTTGACAGACGAGGACACGCTACGTTAAGTGCTTTTCTTGGATTTAGGTTTAGTATAGATCTAGGAAATTCAACTGTCACAATAGCTGTATAATCGTTCAATTACAATACAGTACGTTAAATGAAATCTATGATAGGATTTCAACTGCAAATATGATTAAATACCGGGGTATTTACCATGTTTAATTTTGTTTTCACATGGAGCTCGATATTTCGCCAGTACTTAATTTCAACTGGCTTGTTGACGAGACTGAAGTTTATTCAGTCTGCTGTAACTGCCTGTAACTGTGACTGCCTGTGTACCTGAACCTTGCATTGCCTATGTAACTGCCTGTAACTGTCATCACCTACCTATATAGGTAAGTGATGCGTCCAGGTGAAGTACAGGCGTTCATATCTTACTACCTACTTCCTAATACGATGACTGCGTCTTGTTATTGGTCCCCTACTACTGTCATTAAGCTCACAGTATTGAGCTCCGTGTAAAATGCTTAAATTGCCTAGAAGATGGGTATTCTAATAATGATGACGTTCAAATTTCGATTCATCTTTTTTTAAAATTGTTTGAGTATCTTCCGGAAAACTTTGACTTTGGAACTGGTGAAACTCGTTCGTCAGAGATTAGATTGAAATGCATCACTATCAGGCGACCTTTCTCTTGTCCAGTCTAGTTCTATGTACCATTACCTTATGAAGCAATAAATAATAATAATAATTATTATTATTTGTTGTTACCATTTTTGGATTCTCGGGGCTATGGAGCACCCGGACCTTTGGAAGGCGTGCGTGGGGCCGAAGCCAACACGTAGAGGCCCGTTTTAGTAACATTTTAATTTCAAAATATGTGATGGACACCAAACCGGCAATTATCCCTGTCTGCACTATAAAATGCAGCCAAGGATAACCCCCGGGTAGGATAGAACTATGAATAAACTACGGGTGAAAACTACTTGGGCTATGGAATTGGGTTGGTAGTGGATCGGGTACTGGAGGGAACTATGGGGAATATGGCGCCTGCCGTCACAATGTTCAACAAACACGTAAAAATGGCAGACGGAGACTCGCCAACTCACAAACTGGGCCACCCTAATTAAGCCGAGCAAATTACAGCCAGGGGGCAACAGGGGCGTGAGAGGCTGAAGGATGGAGGGACCTCACTGGATTTTAAACCTAGGTCGAGATCCTGTGGAGCGGGCCAACTCATCACTGACGTGAGGCGTCCATCCTCCGAGCATTACTGCTCTCGCGACTCCACTCTGACCGGCCGGTGAAGGCAAGCCAAAGGCGGGGGACCGCTTCCTCGTCAGTGCTCACTCCGACCAGCCAACTAAGGCAAGCCGGAGGTGAGGAACGGTGATTTCCCCCTGGAGCACTCGGGAAGCCGCGGGGTCGCTACTCCCCGACACCTCGCCTCAAGGTGCCCTGCGGACTTATTATTATTATTATTATCAATTAGCTTGTCATTATTATTATTTGTTGTTACCATTTTGGATTCTCGGGGCTATGGAGCACCCGGACCTTTGGAAGGCGTGCGTGGAGCCGAAGCCAACACGTAGAGGCCCGTTTTAGTAACATTTTAATTTCCAAAATATGTGATGGACACCAAACCGGCAATTATCCCTGTCTGCACTATAAAATGCAGCCAAGGACAACCCCCGGGTCGGATAGAACTATGTATAAACTACGGGTGAAAACTACTTGGGCTATGGAATTGGGTTGGTAGTGGATCGGGTACTGGGGGGAACTATGGGGAATATGGCGCCTGCCGTAACAATGTTCAACAAACACGTAAAAAATGGCAGACGGAGACTCGCCAACTCACAAACTGGGCCACCCTAATTAAGCCGAGCAAATTACAGCCAGGGGGCAACAGGGGCGTGAGAGGCTGAAGGATGGAGGGACCTCACTGGATTTTAAACCATCCTAGGTCGAGATCGTGTGGAGCGGGCCAACTCATCACTGACGTGAGGCGTCCATCCTCCGAGCATTTCTGCTCTGGCGACTCCACTCTGACCGGCCGGTGAAGGCAAGCCAAAGGCGGGGGACCGCTTCCTCGTCAGTGTTCACTCCGACCAGCCAACTAAGGCAAGCCGGAGGTGAGGAACGGTGACTTCCCCCTGGAGCACTCGGGAACCCGCGGGGTCGCTACTCCCCGACACCTCGCCTCAAGGTGCCCTGTATTATTATTATCAATTAGTTAGCCCGTTGTTTATTTATTAATGTATTTACCTACCTATTTATTGTTTTTGTTATATTTTTAAAAGTGTTTCCTACACTTGGATAACTATACTTAAAGAAATGCTTTCCAAAAATTTCGCACCCGACAGGACTTGAACCTGCATCTCTGGGAATCCGTTCCAGCGCCTTTCCAATTTGGCCACGGATGCATGTTCAATCGAGTCGAAATTAAGGATTGCATTTCTTATTGTTTTTACGTTTTTGGAGGCACGACTCGACTCGATTGAACATGCATCCGTGGCCAAATTGGAAAGGCGCTGGAACGGATTCCCAGAGATGCAGGTTCAAGTCCTGTCGGGTGCGAAATTTTTGGAAAGCATTTCTTTAAGTATAGTTATCCAAGTGTAGGAAACACTTTTAAAAATATAACAAAAACGGTTAATCGGAAGCAACATCTCAACGTTGAATTTAATTCTATGAAAATAGAATAGTTCAAGCTGGCAGTCTGCAAATATTGTCAGTAGATGGCGCTACGTGCCTCCAAAAACGTAAAAACAATAAGAAATGCAATCCTTAATTTCGACTCGATTGAACATGCATCCGTGGCCAAATTGGAAAGGCGCTGGAACGGATTCCCAGAGATGCAGGTTCAAGTCCTGTCGGGTGCGAAATTTTTGGAAAGCATTTCTTTAAGTATACCTATTTATTTACAAGAATTATTATAAGTATAACATGAGACGAGATAAAGGCTGTTGGCTAGCTGTTCAGGTATGCAATGCCACGGATTTTAAAAATAGAAAAATAGTTCTCGTGCCTTGCTATTACACTGTAGAATACCAACTCTATAGCATTCAATTTTTGTTAAAGTTATTAATTCATTATAATATCCGATCAGTAAATTTAAATATTTATTTAAAAATATATAAGTACGTATGTTTCAGAAAACTAAAATGCGCCTTAGTGAAGAACTTTAGCATTTGCACGTTTTTCTTCTTAATTATGTTCGTAGTGAAGTTGCTTAAAAAGATCATAGCGAAAATAATATACCAAACAGACTGAGACATTTCATTTCGATTTTAAATAATTAATAGTCTCACTAATAAGAAGAAACTCGCTTTGTTTCTCAAAATTAATTTTGAGGCAGTATTAGAGCAAAAAATAGCTTGGACTACCTTTGGTTATAGGCAGTACTTAAACAGACGAAAAACTTGTTTAAAGGGATAACATACTTGATTTAGCAAAATGCTGTTTAAACCACAAAAGTTCTTTAAATAGAAAATTGCAATTTTAATTAAAAGCCGGCAAAAATAATTACTACAGAGTTATAGTGTAGGTATTCATATGGATAGATTAATTGAATTATGGACCAGGCCATAAAAATAATGTTATAAACTTAATGTCAGGTTATAAGCAACACCCACGATTAAGTCTACAAACATCGATATAAACTTCCGTTCATCACAAAAAGTCCAGCGTTTTCGCTTTTGATAGAGCAATATAATAATTATCAAATAGTATTTAATTATTTATTTATCTAAACACCTCAAACTATTATGACATATTTAAGCAACTTTCACGTTATTCATCTATGGTATTTCGAAACTGAGATCACATTACGATATCGCGTATGAGTACGCCTGTGTAAATACCAATAAAAGAACATTATAATTACGATAACATCTCAAAGGCAATGTTTGGGGCTCAATATCGGTGGGATCAGTTAGACAATGTCCACCGACGCGATGGTCGACCCACGCGATCGCGTACGCCCCTTAAACCTCTCACATTGTTTTTATTCGTCCTCATCTCACCATCGATGAGTTCTGAATACTCAATTTGATAGTTTGAACCGCTACACGAAACGTGAAACCTTCCCAACTCAAATTACGCCATCAATGGGCTTTAGGAAAAGAAACGATCAATTTTATGGAGCGTCTATAATGGCGACATAAGCGCTTATGGAGACAATATCGATACGAAACTCTTTAAGCCTTTTGTAAAATAAAAATGTTTCGATGGCTGTTTGTTTCTACAATTTCATTTATTGACTGTAGTCGAGAGTTATAAAAGAATTCACTCGGACCTAATGTTGTTTATTCGAGTATTGTATCCGCCGCTATTTGTTGGCACCTTTTTAACATACCACGGTCGCTTTGTGTTTTTCGATCATCAATCGAGCTCGAGCGAAACCCAAGATGCCTTTCTTCGGATTCTATAATACAAAATAGTATAGAGTTGGCAGGGAGATTTACAAAAAGCAGAATTAATATCGAGATCATTTCGCATTCGACTCGTGCGCAAAAAGGGTTCCCAATTATGCGCAAACGCAGCGTCCACTTAAACCCGTACATTGCCTTCTTTATCGTACTAAAGGACCACAAAAATGTATATACGTCTTTAAAAAAATATATGCGACGTCACAAGAAAACCTATGGAAAAATTATTCGAGCTTGTATACGTTTGATATTTTAACATTCTCGTCCCTAACGTCAAACAGAAGTACCTCCATATGTCATTGTGTCAAGCGAAGTCGATGCATAATGCATTGTTTTCATTACACTACGAATTTTAACATAAACCGATGTTAACGTTTCTTCCATGAATAAAATGTGATTTTTTTATTTGGTCAACTTCGACGGAACCAAGCACACGGATAGGGATTCTGATGAGTTACTTTTTACTGTGGTCGGCAGAAAAGACTCAGTGGTTAGATTAAATAAAAGTAAAGACGTTTAAGCAAGAAAATACTTTGTTTACCAAGATTTTTTCTTAAAAAATATATATACAGGGGTCCTGAAGATTTCCATTGAAGCCGAAAGGAGGATTGTTCCAAAAGTCATAGAACATAAGTCATCCCCTAAAAGTCTAATATCCGAACAACCCTTTTTCGACTTAAATGGCCATCCTTGGAACACCCTGTATAAAAAGACAGAAGTGATTTGTTACATACTCTAAATGATTTCAAGATACTATAAAATTGTTTGTACAAATATTTATGAGTGATTTGCATGTCAATTAAATTTAAATTAAACGATTTTATAAAAATAAAAATCGCCATCAATCGTATGACCTTTTAAGTATAATAACTTTATTTTTATTGGTCGTTTAGATGCAAAATATAGATTTCTATCAATAATGTATTATACAAAAAAGACCGACTTTTTATTGCTTTAGAAAATTTAAAAGAACACTTGATAATTAAAATTTAATATTTACTTATCACTTTACTGTCACCAATGAATTCATTAACATCAAGTCCTACTTTATTTGAAGTTGTTAAAATGACTCCCACATTAGCAAAAAAATGTTTGCATAAAACATCACTAATATTGCATGAGTTTGTTACTTTCAGCCTCAGACTGTATAATAATTTCCAGACACCGCGTTCCAAACAACAAAATGAAGCCAATTTTAGTAATAATAAATGTATGAATAATAAATACGTTTCGGTGCTGAGGAGCGACCGAAAAGAAAATTGTAGCAAAGGTACATATAAACCAGTAACAGCTGGTTGCTTACTGAGCGCAGGAACCTATTAGGTACTCATACATTTTGTATTACTGAACTTGCCTTCACTTTGTTGTTCGGCACGCGGTGTCTGGAAATTATTATATAGTCTGAGTATTCAGCAAAGTCATTTAGTTTCATATCACGTACCGTGTCATACTGATCAGTAAATACCAAATTACCTAGAACAAGTTTGATTTCTTTAGCGACATTCCTCTGTCATTGACAACTAACTGTATTTAGTGTTCGCTGCTCTATTAACAAATACGTACGAACCTGAGTCGACGAGGCGAGTACTACGCTTTAACAAATAGAGTGTGATTTGCTATTCCGTTCGTACGAGTGTGTTCTTGTTTGATATTTGTGTTTGTCGCCCAAGACAAACTGAGCGTGTCTCGTCGGCCGTGTTCATGTTGAGAGCAGCAGTCTGGCAGACAGCCGATTATTTTTACTAATATATTTTTAAATAAAACTCAGAGAACAGGTGACCCCCGCTCCGGTTCGTACCTGGGGCAAAGGCTGGTTGCCTTTGCCCCAGGTACGAACTATTTGCCAGAACCGATTGCCATACAGCGCGGCGATGCTGCCAGCGTTATGGGTACCTTTGCGCCGGGTACAATTCGGGGCGGATTGTTTGATTAGGTTTAAATTAGTTTTAAGTTTGACATTTGACTTTGTAATAATTTATATTTTGACATTTTTTATATTTATAATTGAATCTAATTAATAAATAAAACTCATTCTCTTCATTCAAAACCAGAGAATGAGTTTGTTTCGAACAACGTCGGAATGGCTATGCTGATAATAAAAAAGCCGCTGAAAATTAGTCTTATTTTAATACAAAGTCACCAAAACTGAAGAAAAACCTAATATATTTTCAGTAAGTATTTGATCACTTTATTGCTGTTTCATTTACATATTGCCGCTGAAAGTAAAAAAAACAATGTTATCGCAACTTATTTATTTAATTTAGGCCTGATTTTTTATTCTACGATAGATATCTATCAAATAAGTTCGAACCCAACCAAATATAAAATATTTTAAATGTTGATCTTGTAAATATAGATTTATTTTCTTTTTAAATATCATAGTGACGTTTTTTATTCGGTGGTGTAATATTTGATTTGTTAGATATCTCTATCTACGGATTTGAAAAATCAGCCCTTAGTTTTTAAAATACAATTATTGCATTGAAAATTTAATTCTATCTGAATTAAAAGTTAGGTAGTTTTAAAATAAGAGGCAATAAGCACATTGAAAAACGCATTACATGACAATAATTGTTATTTATTTTGTTTGGTACATCCCGGTAGATCAGAAATACGCTTTTTACATTTTCGTTTTTATGTATGTTGAGCAATATAAAAAAATACGAAATATTACTGCGATCGGCCGATGGAAAAGTCAAATCTCTAGTCTGTGTTGGAACTCTCGACCACATCAGCACAATAATGAGATGGATGTTATCAACAAGTTCTACCATACAACTTTTGAATTGACTTTGAATGTTCTGGTAGACCCAAGAATATGATTTCGAGGGCCATGAAACGAATTTCTAAAGCTCATGTTTTGCTCATGCCGAGTTTCTTCGTCCACGTCACAAATAACATTTTTAAAATGTCACTGGTACTTTGGTACGTAAAATTTTAGTTATTTTTAGCATCCACAATAATAACTTAAATATTCACAAAAATAATTTGTATTTTTTATATTGCTCAACATACCTACTATAAATATTAAAAAAAAAACTCTTCAATCATTCACCCGCGGCGAGGTTTGAACTTGCACCTCTGGGTCAGTACCCCAGCACTCTAAGCAAACCAACTAAGCTCTCGCGTTGCTGAGTTGGTTAGGGCGCTGGTGGGGACGTTTTTTTTAAAGTTAAAAAAAACGTCAGTAATTTTAAATTTATTCATTATAAACATTGCTTCTATGAAAATATTCCTAGCGAACGCGTCAAACTATCTCGGGTATAGAGTATCGAGCCCGAAGCAAGTACGGACCACCAGCGCCGTATCTGGACACAACGACATCATAATTATTACCAGCCACTAGACTATCTCGTTCACATTACCAACATTCTCACCGTATAATAAATTCTACACATGATTATACCCCGTTGACGTTTCAATTTGATATTTTTCTTATCACTTGGACTATTATATTGATCGATCTACTGATGCGTATCGCTGGTTTCGTATAAATAACGCGTGGAATTGTCGAAGGAAGTGCATCGGTTATTGTTACCGTCGTTTTGCGTTTTATCTACGATTTGCGATCGCAATCTGGCCGTGCCCGACTCTGCAATTTATCTAAACTTTCAGTCTAGACTTGTATTGGAAATTCGTTTTGCTATTTGACTTGTATTGGTATCATAATTTACAAACACTTTCTTTATTAAGAGTAAAAGTTAATGTAACAAAGCTTAATCAATGTTTGCTAGAGAACGGCACTAAGAGAGTGAATTAATTTTTATTTTCAGTGAAGAAATTAGAGATGCATTGCATTAATTTGCTTTGTAAATGTGTAGAACAAAGGTGACGTTTGCGTGACATACAGCAGGATTTAATAACACCTACATGTAGATAGTTGTAAAAACATACCAAATAAAGATTTACCAACGTAATTGATTTTTTGTCATAACTTTTTACATTTTTTTAAAGGGTTTAATAAATAAACAAATTCTGTAACCAACACACAGCTCCATCTAGCCCCATGGTAAGCTGCTAAGCTTGTGTTACGGTGACTAGACGACCTTAATTTTGAATTTCAGAGGATAATTCAGGTTCAAACTCCAAAAATTTTGTGACGATAATAGTGTCAAGAACTGTAAGTCAAATTAATGTACCAACAGCATTCCATCCATTTTAATACGATAACTACCGTTACGTTTCATAAAACATCATCTCAGTGATCTTTTGCCGTTGATAAAAATCTCAGCGATATCTATTAGTAAATCTATTGCAACCTATTGTGTAAGTTGACACTTGAGTGACGCTCGATCATTGTAATCGGTTTACAAGCTTCCTGTCCATATTATTACGAGTCATACGATTATAAAACTCATTGTACTACTAGTTATTAATGTCGTATTCACACAACGTCACGGATAATTTATTTATACCGTACAAAATGCAATAATGAAGAGTAGTGGTCTCAAGCCAACGATTTGGAACTAAAGTTCAGACGTTAATTATGTTTTCCATTAAGACGCGCCTTTAAGATAGTAAGTTTGGCGTTTTGTTTGTCTCAAGGCGAATCATTTCGTAGTCACGTACAGAAACGTGATAAGTTACTCTTAGCTAAGAGTACTTGTAAAACTCCGACGCGTCCTCTAAAAGGCGTTTTACCCTTGCAACTGTGTAGGTAGTGAGCTGTTAGTAAAAATAAATGTTAATTTATGTTCATAATAAAATATTGCTAAGTTACGATGACGTTAAAACTTGATACAGGCTTAAATGTTTTAATGTCTTCTACTCGTATTAAAATTATCTTAAGTTTTTTTTGGTATTAGTGCTCACTTGCTCAGATTAGTCTATCTCCTTTGAATCATAGTTTTATTAAAATAATATAACAATTTATTAAATCGAATGTGACTTGATGTTGAGTTACACCTACTAATCGGTACCTACGGTATTCATAATGTAACCAAACACGGAATCGTAAGTATTAGATATATAGTTTTTATTCTCGGTGGCCATAGAGAATTTTATAATGATTAATGACCATCATTATAACTGTTGATTTGTTTTGATTGAAGCTATTTAGTTTTATTACGGCTCAGTATCAATTCACGGTTAATTAAATGTTATTTTTATCTTCGTAAAGATTTTGCTTTATATCAAGATTGCGTTGGTATGTTAATGGTTGTCTAGGGACCAAACAACCCCTATTACATTTATGATTTATATAACTTACCGATCACCTATTGGTTGTAAAATCGATTTATAATCTGCGTGATTTATAGAGACGGTAAAACTTTTCACATCTCCTATCTCGTCTTCATATATACGCCACTTTTTCCTTTTACATAGTTGATAGTGTTTACTATGTAAGAGACATCGTGTTGGTTTAACGCTTTACGTTTTGCTTTAGCAAAGAAATAAGTAATTTGTTGGGCATCGTATTTTGCGTGTAAGTGGCGTATAATATGCAATTCGCAATTGGAGATTCCGCAGATTGCTAAAGCGGAATCCCATTGAGTGCGTTTTTCAAAAGCAAACTGTTATTAGCCGTTTATTGCTTTTGAATTTATATTGCATCGTCACGGAGTGTACATGTAGGTACAATTATCTTGGTCGCGATCTTCCCATTGTTGTCGAAATATAAAACAAATTTCCTGTACAAGGGGGTCGGTTTTTTCTGCCCTGCCAAATTGGATAAGCACTATAATTATTCTTTTAAGTTGTGAACGTTGTTTTGTGGGTGTTTTCTTGTTTATATTCGAAGCAGTTTATGAGGCGAGACGGTGCTGTAGACGTTATTTTAATGATAATAATGCTCTTATCTTCAAGGAAGGCTAGTCGTTGTAGTCGTGTTATTTGGTAACATGTCTCCGGTTACTTGATTATAATCAGCGTAACAAGTTAATTTAAAGAGGTGTAATGGCATTCCTTACTATCTTTATCAAGTCCCCTTATCTTTGGCTAACACATTGAAATGAATGATGTCTTTGCAAGACTGTTTTAAGGTTTCAAGGTGGTTAAAATAATCGAAAATCTTGGTAGATTTTTCGGAAATTAAGTGTCCAAAACATTGGACTAGATGGATAGAACTGGACTGCCGTTTGATGAGGATTGACTTTCCCGTGTAGGGATGTGTATAATTATTGAATGCTCACAAATCAACTGAGTCAATAAAAAAAATACTTTAAATAAAATAAGTGTCCTAAAAATAAATTTAGTACTGGAAACAAAGGCGACAAATTTGCTTTATAATCCTCAATCTCTAATCAAAATCCAACTTCCTATCACGCAACCAAATAAAACTGTTAGGGTATATCTGATGCTGAATTCCCTATACTGTGGTTGGTCCGGCATTAAGTGATAAAGGTAATGTCGGGGCCAGATGGTAGATATTAAGGCAGGCGTGGATCGGTAGCTTCCACTGGTCCTGTGTTCACTTGACATCAGATGACGAATGGGTTCGCCACTGCAGTTTGTATTAATATGAATAAGGATGACTCGAAGGCCAGTTGGTGTCTTTTTATACATTGTTGTTGAGTGATTGGCCACTCTTACCAGATTGTCTTACCAGATGGTTAAGTAGGGATTACATTACGAGACTAGTGCCATGCATTTAAGAGTCATTTTCACAATAAAAGTTGCATTGACACAGCAGTACTATCTATTTATTTGAAAAAGTTGCTTCCTTTAACTGTTTTCGTGAAATTGACTCTATAATAGTTTCGTAATGTAAATCTCGCTTGAGAAACGATATGTTCTAAAATATAAGAAGATTCTCACCAAGGAGATAGCCATAGGCAATTCTTACTAGTTCATACCTTAAAGATAAAGTCCTAAAGGGTCATGAGACTTAGGAATAAAGGAGCGAGTTCTATAACCTTAGTGGCCTAGATATCGGAAAACGGATAGATGACTCCGTTTACGATAGACCAATATCATATGACGATATGCTGTTTCTCATTATTATTTGATGAAACTTTAACAAGAAGTTGTGACATGATAGGTAGTAGTTAAAGTAGAGTTCTTAGCACAGGTCCTAAAACGTTGTTGTCAATTACGCAACTGTACAGAGTCATCATCAGCGCGAAACTTACAACGACATTATAAAAATAAATTCTGTAAACAACACACAGCACCAGCTAGCCCCGTGGTAAGCTATTAAGCTTGTGTTACGGTGACTGACTAGACAACGGATATAATACATAATTTGTTTTTTAATTATTATACATGGAAAGCCACCCAGACCAGATACATTTTTTTTAAGCATAAATATTTGCACCCGGCGGGAATCGAACCCACAACCTTCTGGATTGCAATAAGGCGTTCACACGACGAGCCACAGAGGTCGTCAAACTAAATTGACAGAAAATATAACAGTTTTCCTTTTTTAAAATGTAGCATCTAATACTGAACAAATAGCCTGGGGTACAGTGTATACTGTAAAGTAATTAATTGTAAAAAATAACTTTTTTTTTGACATGAGATTACAAAGCGCATTGAAATGATTCAATGTTAATGACATAAGTCCCATAGAAGTCATCGATTGATAATAAAAAAATTAAACAAAATAAATTCATAAGATAAGAAAACACTTTATTGTATGTTCTATAAAATGAATCACAATTGGCCTAATCGCTAAACGTGATTACCTTTCGTTTATAATTATTTTATATTCAATTTTACACTAAATTTTGAACCTGATGGCGTGTCATCCAGTTTCGGTCGTTTCATCCTTTCCTCCGAAGTAGGATTCTGTAACAAAACAACATAATATTTTAAGTTGAATTGATTAAAACACCATTCGTATGAGACGTGCCTATTTCAAGTTGGACACTTTTGTAACACCCTACGTTAACTTTTGACAGATGATATGTCAGCACTAAATTGGATTTTGCAAAAATAAACATATCGCACTTCTTTGGATTACATTCGCTTTGTTTAAAGGAAAATACACTTTAAATTCTATAAGTAGATTATATTTTAAGTTGGTTGAGTAAAACTATCTTTTTGTTGGTGGTGACAGCAGTTTTAAGATATGTTCTCTTAATAAAAAGTACCGAAATAATTGGCAACTAAACAGTTAGTCAGATAAGGTGGGAGATTCTTTATTTGCTCAAGGCATATTTCGCTTCATTCATATGTAAATAAAATTTAAAAGGATCGTGATAGCATTTTGACGAGTTTATTAAATTCGAATAATGAGTGTGGGTGTGGATTGTTAACTAACAAGCTTTTTGTTAACGTTTTTGCTAAGCAATTAAACATTTTTAGTTAATGAGGTGACGTCAAACGGTATTTGGAGAGGTTCTGACTATTATATACAGCAGGTAGCCATTCCTTGCAATAAATATATCTGTAATTAAAGTAATTATAATAGATGTAGGTATTTCTTTTAGAATTCCTATGTTATTTTTGTGGTTTCATTTCTGATTGATTGATTGATTAATTAATACTTTATTGCAACACACGATTAAATAATTACAATAACAAAAAAGGAAATAAACAACATAAAAATAGGTGGTACAATGAGCGGCCTTATCGCTTAAAGCGATCTCTTCCAGGCAACCTTTGGATGGACAAGAAGCAAAGAAAGAGGAAAAGGTAGGGTGATTAAATAATATTATAAATACTTCAATAGTATTCTGATTGGAATTTAACGTATTAATAAGAAATATCTATTTATCTAGAAATCTCAATTTTGTTGATCTAATATTGTTAGATGGATCTATAAGATTTTTAATTGATTTCGCTGAATTGTCGTCTCAATTTATTTTCATTTAAACCGTAAATTAAAATATATTTTTTTAAATTCTTTAGTTCCTGATTTAGAATAAAACCTTCATCCATAAATATTTTTTAAACCTTATTTACTGAAAATGTGTTTTGCGGCAACGCAAATTAAAAGGGACAAGACAAAATTTATATCTGTACTAATATTACAAAGCTGAAGAGTTTGTTTGTTTGATTGTTAGTTAGTTTGTTTAAAAAAATGCCCCTTTACATAGCTTCTGTGGCGTGCACTGAAGTATGACGCAAACGTAGTGATTATCTTTGTCCTGCGCGTGCGCGGCGACGGGAATGGGACTTCGAGCGAGTGAAACCGCGAACACTGCTAGTTAATAATAAGTTTATATAACACATCAACGTTCATGAGCATAGGGGTAAAAATACATATTTTAATCGATTGAACTAAAATAAGAATTCCAAGAACCAATTCGACCCCACTATCAAATTTCCTCATCACCATAATCGAAATTACAATACGAATTAATTGAATTAGCATTCCTCACTCAGGCTGTCACATTTGACGTAAATTTCTGTCTGATGGGTTAGGCGACGTCATGTCGAACGAAGTCGAGTCGACGTCGGATCGCTCGCGTCATTTGGAGACAGGGATCAGCGATGCTCAAGTGAAGCCCTGATGTGACAACAATGCGGGCAGATATGGAATTCTATTTTTATTAATATTAATTTGTTGAAATGTAGAGTAGGTATAGAAAATGCTATATTAAAGCACTAGCTGTTACTCTGCGTTGAAATAGTGCATCATTACTCGGAGCATAATAGAAATAGTGTATCATTACATTAATAAACAGAGAAATAGATAGACATGAATTTTGAAAATTATCTTATTTTATTCTACTACTTTTCCTAAGCTCCCTAGACAACTTTTTTAAATTTCCTTCCAAGTACAGACTTTTTGTCTTCTCTTCTTTTATTATACGTATATCAGCCGTACGCCTGCCGCTTTGCCGTGGCGTTGGACTAATTGCATCCTATGCAGAAATTAGTATCCTCAGTACAATTAATGGGTCATCCTAGCGTCAGGTGTACGTTTTTTAGTAAGAAACAGTAACTGTTAAAAGCCCACATTTGACGAATTAGGAATTAAGAAATAAAAGTAAAGTTGAATAAAATTCCGTTATATAAAAGAAACGTGATTAAAACCAAAAAAAATACATTTAATTCTTACTACCAGCATCGCGAAAACTGTAAATAAATATGTAAATAACATATTCTCAGTTTTAAATTTTAGAAACTTACTAGCGCGAAATGTGTGTATTTGAACTTAGTTTAGAAATTAGACTTTCTAACATGACTCAAGTGTCTGATATTACCTAAACACTGTTTAATTATATACAGGAAACAATCATAAGCCTAGATTTCCTCCTCTAGAATTTCCATTAATATTACCAAAAACATTCTCTCTCACAAACCCAATAGAGATGACCGTAGACTCTGCATTTAAGCGACACACAGAGAGCCATGCAATTTGTCTCGTCTAACGCCATAAATTGATTGTACTCTCAGCAGGTAGTCCGTTCCTACTTCGTTTATAAATGATATCGATAATAAGACCGCAATGTATGTCGGTTCCGATGTTGTATGCTAATATTACTTTATTTTAATGAGACTTGACGTTATTCGAATTTTAAACTGTTTTGTGCAATATGTTTGTTAGTTTAAGAACCTTTGGATGTTTGTAAGGTTCCGTGCCCAAAGGGTAAAACGGGACCCTATTACTGGTATTCTGTCAGTCCATCCGTCCGTCCGTCTGTCACCACGCTTTATCTTATGCATGATTTATTTATTTATTAATCACTCCATACTTGCTTTTTTTTTCAAATGAAACGCAACTATACATGTTTACTTCTGGCGCCATCTAGTGATAAATTAACGTAAGTATCGTTCAGGGATTTCGCTTGGTCCAATGTTTATTTTAGGGTTCGATACCAAATTGTGATAATAGTAAGTAGGAACCCTTCGTTCGCGAATTCGACTCGCACTTGACTGTTTTTTTATTTATTGCTGTGCGCATTGTAGTTCCTAACATAATATTTAAATTTATAAAATACTTAATTATTGTACTCATTAATTACAAAGAAAGAACCTAAACAACTTAAATGTTAGATGACATGTCTTCTAGTTTTTTTTGGAATATTTTCACTAATAAAATATGATATGATTTTAAAAAAATACTATTTGAAATTGAACAATTAATATGCTAATCAAACTTGATTACTAGTGAGTTCAATAAATTAATAAAAGCATGCCACATAGCTTTAAAAGCCAAACGTACAAAGTAACTTCTTACTTAATTCCAACTATTGCTCAACCAAATAATCTAATTACATTTAATTTGAATTCTTGTCACCGTTCCGGGAGGATTCAATTAAACTTGTTAGTTTCCATTACAGTGGTTCGACTAAACTACAGGATCGCTATCTTAGGGGAGACCCTTGTCCCATATTTTGATTTTCCTACACTCATTATTGTTACCTCAACATTCCTACTTGCTACGTGGATTATATTATCAAAGGCTTCGTGTTAAAAAGTAATGTAATGAATGACAGAGGCCTTAAGGATGCGTTTAATGGAAAATTAAGATAGTATACATTTATAAAATTCTAAAAAGTTACTGTAAACTCTACTCTTAAATAAAACGCGAGTAAAACCCGATAAATATAGTGTTTTATTAATAGATTTTTGTTCGATTTTCGCCACGACTTTAGAATAATGAGATTGACAAATTACTTCTTAGTCTAATCGTGAGCAAGAGGTTCGAAAAGAACTATGGATAAACGTTGAGTGTTAACAATATGTATATTAAAAGCAACTTGATCAAAACCAGAAAAGTGAGCTTAATTTTAATTTGGTGATGACGATTTCACCAAATTAAAATTAAGCTCACTTTTCTAGTAAACTTCAATTTAAAGCAATTTGGTCAAATCCTCAAGTGACTTATTGGACAATCTACTAAAGGGTATTATCAATTGGGGTTGTTTTATTTGTAACTATGATCTTATCTTTGCTCACCGTCAGCTATACGGGCACCCGCCTTTTTATTAAATTGCCGTGCTGTGTGGTAGGCAACGAACTCAGATAGGTGGTAGGACAAAAAGGTAAAGAGTGGAATCGCATTGAAAAACTTTTTACGGTTCATTTACATAACTGCGTAAATATTTTTTCGTTCTTATACCTCAGTATAAGTAACAAAATTATTGGCATTGTGTTTGTGTTATTTATTCACCTATAACAAGGAGCGTTTTACCCATATCATGGAATCTAAGTGTTGAAGTGGATTAAGATTTAGAAAGCTTTCCTAGCGTTGTAAACTGTGACCGTAGGGACGGCAGGTGGAATAAGTGTCCTTTGTTAGGGTCATAGAAGCATATTAAAGTTCAATAGCAAACACTTCTTTATTTCCACACAATTAAAGGCAATTGCATGAAGTCCCTGACTGCTAACTTCTACGGAATCGATTGCAAATAAATTCAGCTAGTAGACATGGAGATCTGGCTTTCCACTACTTCTTTAAAACCCAATATCCTTATAGGATCGTGACGCGATTGAGTAAAAATATTTTTTTAATTAATCACAATATTTACCGGGTTTTACTCGCGTTTATTTGATAACGGCATTATTACTATAGATCGAGCTTTACAATTAGCTTTTTCAAGTTTGACTGAGATGTATTTCGCCTATTTTAATATTTTAAAAAGTTACCCAAGTAACTTTTACACATTATGCAAAATCGCGAAACCTTAGAAAAAATTAATATTTTATTAGTAAAATAAACTCCAATTCTTTTTGTTTACTCGCATCATGGGTGTGTATAATGAAAATAGGACAAGAATCTCCTTAAATTAAATATCAAGCTAGTTGTCTCTGTATCGCTATTCGATAAGTATAGTATATCCCGGGCTCGATTGAAATTTCATATCGATGACGTTTTAAGGGACAGAATAATAGGGAACCGAATTTTGGGACCCAAATTATGTGGAGGGTCACACTTAATATTGCGTTTTTGGTCTTTACGAAAGTGTATTAAATGTTAGGGTTATATGAGGTTGGGCAATATTGGAATTATTAAAAGGATTTCTTCGCAATATTTGAAATGTTTCGGACCCGTGATAAAATGAAACAATTTCAGTCATAATGTGAATAGTAAGTTTATTATGGTAGTTGAAGTTCGATGGTTAATAGTTTAATTATTTATCAACATACTAAACCCGCGGAAATCCCGTTCCCGTGCCCGCGCATGCGTGATACCTACAGCGCACGTGACAGAAGCTCCGTAAATGAGCATTTTTTTCCGTTTTTGCAACATTTTTCATGGATGCTCCGCTCCTATTGTTTATAGGGTAGTGTTATATAGCTTATAATATTCCTCGATAACTGGACTATTAAACACAAAAAAAAATATTTTAATTCGGACCAGTACTTCTTTAAATAAACAAACTCTTCAGCTTTATAATATTAGTATTAGATAGATTATAACATGATATATTATACTTTAGGTCAGTATTCTGACACCTTTGCTACCGTTACAAGTCTACAGTTACTTTATAAGGCCTAATGAAATAACCCTATGTGCAATTAGGTATTTATTTCTTTTATTTTTAATTAAATCTTCTTTTTTTTTTCGTGCATTGGTGTGGCTCACCTAGTTTAAGAGTTGCCAGGTCGCCCTAAGGCCTCAAACTGTACTAAAAACAATCGAAATGTTTCTGTAAAAAAAATCGTAAAAAATGAAGTAATATAAAGAGGCAGTACTGTCCCACAGAACAAAATTATTTCTATCTTCTTTTTACTTATCCAGGTCTAGAACTTTTGAAGATCAACCACAATACATCGTCTGTAAAAAATAATTTTGAAAATTTCAACTGTCTAGCTATCACACGAGATACCTACAACCATGGTGACTAACAGACAGACAGTGCAATCTTAGTAAAAGGGTCCCGTTTCTACTCTTTCCTGCGGAACCCTAAAAATACAATTGTCGCGACCTGACGTATGTTTTTTTTAATTATTTTTAGAACAATGCTCCAGATTAACCGGTAGTTTGTACTGTGAGGGCAATGACCTCCGAACTGACGGACGACGGTAATGGTTGGGCACGTCACTCTACGTCTCGCCGTCATCGTGGGGAAGAGTTAATTCTCCTTGTGCATTTGATTTGTTTATTAAAAAACGTTCGCGTGAGAATTTTTAGGTGTAATTTGTTGGTGTAGATTTGTTTTAAAAAAAAAAAAACAACGATACCGCGATCTAGAAAATTGCGTTCACCTCACTAGCGCCATCTCTTATAATTATTCGGAACTAAAGTTTCTTTGCTATTTCTTAGATGATTGTATTCGCGTGTTCATTCCGTGTCTTGTTCTCATTTGTTTTGTTATGATTATTATATATATGTTACATAGGTTTTTTCTGTGAGTCAGTCTTGTATGTCTAACTTACTTGGGTCACCTTTACCTTTAATTCAATTCATTTATTCAATAAATCGGATAACAAGATCCACATAAAAAACAATTACATCTTACTTCTTACTAATAGTATAAATCCGAAAGTCTGTTTGTTTGTTTGTTTTGTTTGTTTGTTCCCTCTTCACGGTCAAACGGCTCGACCGATTTGGATGAAAATTTGCAGAGGGATAGTTTAAATGATGGAGAGTAACATAGGATACTTTTGATCCTGAAAATCCCGTGGGATCGGGACTTCCGCGGGTGTTAACTATTCATTGGATGAAAATTTGCACATGGATAGTTTAAATGATGGAGAGTAACATAGGATACTTTTGATCCCGAAAAACCCGCGGGATCGGGCGGGACTTCCGCGGGTGATTACTATTTATTGGATGAAAATTTGCAGAGGGATAGTTTAAATGATGGAGAGTAACATAGGATACTTTTGATCCCGAAAAACCCGCGGGATCAGGCGGGACTTCCGCGGGTGATTACTATTTATTGGATGAAAATTTGCAGAGGGATAGTTTAAATGATGGAGAGTAACATAGAATACTTTTGATCCCGAAAATCCCGCGGGATCGGGACTTCCGCGCGGGTGTTAACTATTTATTGGATGAAATTTTGCAGAGGGATAGTTTTAATGATGGAGAGTAACATAGGATACTTATGATCCCGAAAATCCCGCGGGATCGGGACTTCCGCGCGGGTGTTAACTATTCAGTGGATGAAAATTTGCAGAGGGATAGTTTAAATGATGGAGAGTAACATAGGATACTTTTGATCCCGAAAATCCCGTGGGATCGGGACTTCCGCGGGTGTTAACTATTCAGTGGATGAAAATTTGCAGAGGGATAGTTTAAATGATGGAGAGTAACATAGGATACTTTTGATCCCGAAAATCCCGCGGGATCAGGCGGGATAACTACCTTCCGCGGGTGATAACTATTCATTAATGAAAATCGACACAGGGGTAGGGTAAGTGATGTTGAGTGGAATCATCATTATCGTCATCCTTCGTCATCGTCATCGTCACTTACATACAATCTTTACCTTACTTCACCTACCTACGGCAATGCAAAAATCCACACTTAAACGGTCGCCCATTGAAGTACTATTGAAGCCAGGCGCTACATAACAAGATCCACATAAAAAACAATTACATAATATACATAAATAAGTCATGTTAATTAGAACTTAAGTCCAAAAACAAGTCACTACCTATTCAATTTTAATGTCAAGTTACAATAGAATAAAGTGTCAACCAAAAATTTCAATGTGAGTAGGTACAATAAAAATAAATAACAATATTTAAAAAAAAAAAAAAATACATTTATTTCAAGTAACCAAGGACTCATATACACAAAATAGAAATAAATATGCTCCACTTATTTAGCTTTAGGTCATTGCTAATTTTTTGGGCTAAAATCTATAGTGTGTACTGACATTACTTTGCTGCATGCAGAGCTTAGCAAAAACTAAGAATAAACTTTGAATTGGAATTTATACTCGAAATTATTTTTGTAATATACGAATAAAATAATAAGAACTTCATAGGTATGAACAAACATAAAAAAAAAAAAAAAAATATACGCGACGAATTGAGAACCTCCTCCTTTTTTGAAGTCGGTTAATAACAGAGAAGCAAAGTTTAGGTTTAGGCCATTATTTTTGATTGGTGTACATTCTAAATTTGAAAAACTTCGACTTTACTACGCAATAACTTTGGATAGCTGCGAAAATCGCTGTATAAATACCATAGTCAAAGTTTTTGCTTAACAAAGTCAAAGTACGGACTATGAATTTCAGCCTTGGATACGGTTAAGAAACAATACAGTGTCTTATATTTTCATAGATACCTAGTAAGTCTTCTAACAACAACGTTCAATTTTTTTTCGACTTTTTTAAATGTTTGTGAGTAATTTAAAAACCATTTGACTTTGGAACTGATGAAGCTCGACCATCAGAGCCGAATTTGAAATGCTTCACTGGAAAATGGTTAATGGAAAAGCGACTATTAATCTCCTAGTCTCTATACCTGTATAAATTATTTGTAGCTACCTAGTATTAAATGTATGCAACTAACACTCTGTTAGCGAACCCATGATACACAAATATTTTGCTTAATTACTAATGTGCTTATGTGCTATCTTAAAACAACTAGTATCCCCCCTACAGGAAAGCAAACAACTAAATACCTAATTTCTTCTATGGTTTTCGCGATTTTGCATAATAAAACACTTTATTTATCCGGTTTTATCGCGTTTTTATTCATTATTTGACCCGAGCTTTCGCCAACTTTACAGTTGGCTTTTTCAAGGTTGACCGAGATGCAATTTGTCTATTTTTAACATTCTAAAAAGTTACAGTATACTACCGTCTCATAATTATTTGCAATAAAAAACGTTCCAGTGTACGCAGACTATAGAGTTATTGTAATAGTTTTCAATTTAAACTATAATTATTTTTATCCCTAACAAGTTAAAAAAACTACCATGGCTTCGGAACGTGCCCTCAAATGAGAAGAAGCCACGAAGAAACTCATGGGGGTTCTCTTTTGCTCAGAAATTTAAAAAACAATTTTTACATCAAACTAAGAATAAACTAAATAAAATAAACTAAAAACTTAATACCTATCCAAGTATAAATATACAAGGTGTAACGGGTAAGCCCTTTTAAGCCGAAAGGGGGGTTGTTCTATACGTCTAGGCAAACAACTTTTGTTCTACGACTTTTGAAAATTTGAACTTTTTTTTGAAAATTTTGAGTAGGTATATGTTTCACTGAAAAAACAGTTGCTTTTGAAAATAAAGGTAATATAAGTTTTGATTGTAGTAGACCACACTAAATGAGGTGATCTCGAACTCTGAACAACAGCTGATTTTCAAGTAAACTTTACACTTAAAATTTTCGAAAAGTACTTCGAATTTTCAAAAACCATAGAACAAAAGTTGTTTCCCTAGACGTCTAGAAAGACCTCCTTTCGGCTTAAAAGGGCATACTCGTTACATCTTGTATAAATATCTCAAACATTTGGCGCCTGAAGCGGTTTGTTACATACAACTGCTTCAGTTCTCATGTTTGACATTTTAGGTCACCAACGTTGTAATTAAAAACTAAAGTACCTACCTAACTTTCTTTGTGAACAACTTGTCTTAGGTACCGGTGGTTAAACTAATATTTATTTTTAATTAGCACGAAGTAACTGATTCATCATGTTAATAGAAAGATTATGTCTGCAAGCGCACTTGTTGAATGTCAGAAAAATGAGGTTGAATAAACATTCCGTTTTGAATCTGAATGAAAAATGCCATTTGTAGTCAAGTGCTCTACACTTCTACATGTCATTTCGTATTTATTTACATACTACAAGTCAAAAGATCACAGTAAGTGAGCAAGTAACTGTTAACTGGCTTAGAAATCACAAATTAAAGTAAAAATAGTGTATGCAAAGTTTCTTATAGAAGCGAGTATCATGTAGTACAGAGTACCACAGTCATTCATTTTGCAAAACCGACTGTTCAATAAGAAATTATACTTGAATAATCAATAACTCAAGCAAGTGAAGCGTCTAGTAAATGTTCCTACTTATTATCATAATTGAAAACCTCTAAACGTATGCGACAACGACATCCACCCATTATATTCTGTGGCTCATTAATAGTAACTGTCATAAACATTGTTACTGTATTAAATGAGCAACAAGAAGTGGCCGCAGTAGGATCTCTGTTTGGGTAAAGGAATCATATTCATATGTAAATGTGTGCGTAAGTGCCTCTGGGATTTAGATCTTCATTGTTATTCTATCTATGGTAATGCCAAAGGATTCACTTCGATAGAACTACAAAATAATATCCCGAGAAATGACCACTGAAAATTCGTTGCAGTTTCTAAAAAAAGCGGTTAAAAATAACAACTGTCCTGCCTAGAAATAGCGTTCACCTGCTTCTCAAACAACCCCGGAGTTGAATGGAATAAAGCAAACAAAAACCTAGCGCTAGTTCCATTCCAGCTTCAAGGTACCGGGTGAATAACCGGCATGAATTTTTAAAGAATTTCGTGTAGTGCAAACTGTCTCGCTGCGAAGATGAAGCCCCTATCTAGGGGACTGGAGAATATTAAAATTCTTAGCGAAGACCAGCTACTAAGGCACAATGAACATTGTCAACGCATAAAGTAACTGTGTTGCTGTTATAAAGGCATTGTGATGCAACCTCTTGCAGTTTCTTTACCGTTTTCACGGTGTATTCTTGCGTTTTATTATTCATGTAAGTGTCTTATGCGAGGTAGGTACCTGTAATGTTAATAATTGAACAAGTCCGTGACGGGAAGACGGGAGTAGTCACGTGTGTTACCAATAGACTGTTGTTTATTGTTATTTTTGTTAGAGTTGGCTATATTCAATTTGTAGTTCCACACTTGTTTGTTATCAAAACTGTTTTTTATTCGTTATATGAGAATGTGATCGTATGGTTATAGGCTTCTAAATACTAAGCTAGCTGTCAGTTCGTGAGGTCTGGTTACTCCATACTATTTCGATTATTATTTTTATATCCATTTTCGAAGGCCGCTTGGTTGTGCTGCCGACCTAGTGTATTGTATTGTATCATCATCATCATCAGCCTGTTGCAGTCCACTGCTGGACATAGGCCTCTCCAATTGCACACCACCTAGATCTATTTTCGGCTTCTCGCATCTAGTTTCGGTTCAGTTGTATTGTACTATTTTTTTTATTATTTACTTCGCTGGCTTAGCGACCGAAGCGTATCTTGGATTCCGAAATGAGAGCTTTCCGCCGTTGCCTGTTCTCTGCTATTTTTTGTCTTTATTACTAGCGTGTTGTAGTCTAAAAATAGGTATTTTGCAAAACCTACTGTTGAACTCTGACCCTTTTTACTTAACGATATAACCTAGGTCTGTTAATAGTCTAAGAAAATTAAAAAACCGTTTTTTATCGGATTTCTACAGAATATAAAAAACATTCTAAAAAATTCTACTCTCTACCTATCATCTAGACTCTAGAGTATATAAGTTTGCGTTGATCTCTTAGTCAGTGAGTAAGTCATTCAGGACATTTCATATATCAGCCAGATATAGATTGAATTGCAACAACTTCGAAAGGTAGCCGTTTTATTTTCTAGCCTCTTTTAGACAAAGAAACCAATCATTCAACAAGTTCTTCATCTTTTATTAAATGATATTTTGTTACGGCTATTTATCAAATTGACTTTTAGTGCATTGTTGTGTTTTTATTAAGTATGTCGTAAAACTTTATGCAAATAAGTAGTATATTCTTATTTCTTATGGAATACATTGTGCGTTCCTAAGAACGGCCATATTTATAGCTTATTGTTCTTGATATTACTTTTAGCATTGAAATTACTTTAGGTAAAGGTCAAGAAGTAATATTACGCTACTATATTATATCTAAGCCTTTGCATTTATAATTTGAGTAGAATAAACGGATAACAAATTAGACTTCACCAAGCCTCGGTCGGTATAAAATGTGTGAAACTTCGTTAGTTTGAATAAAAATACCTTTTCGTTTTTTTTACAAGATTGATGTTTTGTTGTCTAATAGTGTACCGAAATGTAGTGCTTATTTTAAGTATTACTTTTAGTCTAGGAAAGTTTAAATCGCCAAAATTAAAGTAAGCACAATAAACTACTTCACAGACTTAAATCTTCGGGTTTTAAATCACCAGGTGAGATGAAGTCAAATGCCGTTAGTCTATTCCATGTAAAAGAATATCCTCTTCAGTAAACATCTAAAATAAGGAGGTAACACCTTAATCATAAAAATAATGTAATTAATTATAATTCATAATAATTCATAATTCATTTATTGCGAACAAGGGTTATACAATTGGTGTTATATTTATTACAGATCACCTTACTCAGCCATTTGGCATGCAATGTCTTTGTTGTATTATTACTAAATATTTTGTTACAAATTTCGCCATTCCAATAATTATGTATGTTATAATTATGTATATTTATGTTTATTCTTCGTAGCTATTTATTTTAATGATTACTTATTTAATCAACAAGTAGAACTAGAAGTCTATATATACCTGTATATAGCCTTTCATTCTCTAATTATGCTACTGTTCCAATAAAGTCTTCGAAAATGTTCGTATATTTGATTTAGGGTTAACGTTCAAGTACTTACTGTGTCGTTCACATTGCATTTGCATCACAAATTCATCACTAATTGGGTGTTATGTGGCCAGTTAGTACTATCTTACACATTAATCTAAATAACACTAATGTTACCATATTTTACGATTCCATAAAAACGAGTCTAAACTTAAAGTCATTCTTGCGAAACGTAATATACTTAAAATATTTTTCTCAAACCGTCTATAAAATTCTTTATGCTAGTTGGTACAGAATGTTTAGAAAAATAATAATACGCATTTTGTATTAGGTAGGTTACTACAAACATAAGAGAAATATTCTAAATAAAACAAAGCTATAAAGTTTTAAATTGGTTTGCCAAATTAGTTGTTGACTTCGACTAAGTTTAGAATGGCAAGTTTTGTAATAAAACGAGGTGTTTATTGTGATTGAAAAATCAAAGAGAGATATCGATTTCGTCTAAAATAGGTATATATAGTTTAGATTGCCTATCTAGATGGTGGGTAATACAATAACGATGTTCGAATTTTGAGTCATTTTTGATAGGTAAGTATGTGTTTAAATTTCCGAACAGTTTCGAAACGAAACTGTTCGAAAATCTTGAACGTATGAAAATTAGCCGCATTTTCAGACGGCTTTTTTCGTTTTAGTCTCTAAAAGAGACCGCATTCGATTTAATATCCTTTTGAAAGTTTGAAACATTTGTAGAATAAGTCTCAGGACAACTGAAATAAATTAGTCTAGTCGCACTTCACAACGTATTTAAATTCACACTTTGGCTGCAAGACCCATGTACCTACTTTAAAAACTAAAGTAGGTTATCCAGTCGGGAAGTGAAATGCCGTGCTGACGCTTAACACGGTCTAACTTGAAGTTTTAGCTTAACCGATACTTTTTATTCCATTTACCCGTAAAACCACTGAAGTTTCCAAGAGACGGTAAAAAGTTAGCAAAGTTGTACCGTATTCATAATTAGACCACACGCGATCGAGTAAGTAGCTAGAGGAATTTAAATTCCTAACATTCGGGGAAAAAATTCATGCCGTTCCCTCTTTGTTAACTACTTATACGTTTTACGTTTCGTTTTAACGAAAAAATGTCTTTGAACTGTATGCTATGCGCTGACTTTTCTGGGAAAAATGGAACTCTACCGAGTCTTAGGGCACGCGAAACAAACGTAGCAATTTACGATGTGCTACATAAAATTCGCGTTCCTCAATTCGTCTACTTGGGTGGCCTGGTTTGATAACAATTAGCTTTTTTAGATTTTTATGGGTATCCTTAAGTTGGCTATAATCGGAAGATGTTTAATTTGGTGTTTTTTCTTAAAGATTATAGGATCCTGTCTTACTTCTTTTCTTTCCTCTGTTATTATCAGTGCAAACTATAAATATTGTAAAGCATATGTCGCGTCGGCCCAATCATCATGCTGGTTTAACTTTCCATTTTAAAAGTAGCTGTGTCCTGTGGTTTTACCTGCGTTAGTCCTCGCCAACTCCTCGATAATGTAGCTTTCTATTGGTGAAAGATTTTTTTTAATCTAGCCAGTAGTTTTGAAACCTATTCATTATAAACAAAATGACATACAAGTAAATAAATCTTCTCTCTTTATAATATTAGTATAAATAGTTAGTATAGACAATTATTTGAAAATAAAGGACTAAATTTATTTTCAGGAAGCGTTGCAGATGCAATGCAATATGATATAGTTTGGGACTGCACTACTATTTGTGATAACAAAGAATGCACAAGTATTTTTAAGTATCCAATTTTATAACACAGAATAGAATGGTCCCGTTTGTCGGTTACAATTCATACTATATTTGTCACAGTGGAATGACTTGCAGTGGTACATTATAGTAGGATGTCTGTTAGGTACCTATTTTAAAGAAAGGTATGTTAGAACCTATTTTAAAACGTAATTTAAACTACATAGATTTATTTGTCCTTCTTTTCGATTACTTAGAAATCTATTATCAGGTGCACTACTTCGAAATTAAGAAATCATTTAATTGCGGATTACCAATCTTGGGAACAAGATCATTGCAACACTGAAGAAAATTACATCAAAAACTACATAGAAATATGATCATTATTAAAATTACTTATTAACGGGGTGTTTACCATGTTTAATAATTTATTCGAGGAGCTCGATATTTCGGCAGCAATTTCAACCAGCTTGTTCACGAATGGTAAACACACCCCGTTAATAAGTAATTATAGTAGTGAAAATAACCATGTTAGTTTAAAATCGAATATGATCATTTTCTTCTTTTAAATAAATAAATACTCTTAAGAGCTCTTAAATAAAACACAAACTGTACAGTAGTACCAAATTTCAAATTGGTGTTCTTAAAATGTTACACTGTGACTATCCGCGATGTTGAGTGCATTCTTTGGTTACACCAACGTATCGGTTTTAAAACTGTTTCTGAGACAGATGCTCCTGTCTACGTGACACAAATGTAAAACAACAGTTCGAATGAAAAAGGAACTTTAGAAATAGACAACGTTTTGGGGTAGGTAACTTTCAAATTATAAGGGGAAGTTTTCGTATAAACTTATGCGGGCATCTTATGTATTTAAATTACATAGAGTTACATACCTCTCTTAGGTACCTATGTTATGACAATGTGTTTAAATATCTATATCTATTTAAAAAAAAGAATTATATACTTACCTAATTCTATATCCGCAATAATTGACTACATTCTTTTTGTATATTTAAATATACACTAAGAAAGGATTTTCCAAATTTTCAATTTTGTAATAAACTTTTTGTTCTCTTAATTGGTACACATAAATTAGAGGGGGGATAATCATAATACTATCCCATTTCTATTCTATCCTATTTTTGGATCTCAAAGCTAGTAGTTTTTATCACTTTTATTCTTAAGTTCCTTTCTTGATCTTTATCTAAATTCTTAATCGTCGTAATTTGATGTTTATTGACAAACAAACACAATTAATTTGATCAAATTTTCAATCATAAACAAAGCCTCTTTCGGCTAAAATCAAAAGCCAACGTTATCTTTAACAGGTGCAAGCTATTAAGTAAGCATTATAAAAGAGAACCATTAACGTAAACAGTTAAATCCATTGTCAACTCGCGATAAGAAAGTGGATAAAATTGGCTTATAAATATAAGTAGGTATTTCTTTACTTTCTATAGCTAAAACGGTTACATAAGCAAGTAGGCCTAAAGCTAAACGTCCACAGCCAAGTAAACTAAGTTAGTTTAGCTTAGCTCACCTGAATTTCAATGCATAACTGGCATAGTTTACGGTTGACAGATACATATGTAAAACAAGCTCTACTATACGAAGTCAACTGAAAGTAACTTAGTTAAGTCGACGGTGGACATTCAGCTTTATTCTGCTGACTAGGACTTGAAGTTTAAGCATCAGTAAAATTTAAAACTAAAAACTTTTTTCAAAGATATTTAAGATATCTAGATTGCACTTTTAGATGATTTAATTACGGAAATTGACCATCAGGAAACCTACCACGCAAGTTTAACCCGAACGGACGTTGAAATCTTCACCGCACAAAAGAATGCCCTGCGTGCGAGGTTTTTAACAATTGACAGCCTTAAATTGAAGCCGGATTCCTCGATTTGAACTGTCATATAAACAAGCAGCTCAAGAAACGTCGGTTTAAAGTCGGGTAAAGTGCGCGGTGCGCACGTTATTCCTTAGCGCAGTGCGGATTTTGATGACGATATCGACGCTGGGTCCGCGGTAGGGTCCTGAATTGTTTGCATTCACATTGACCGCTATTGCCAAAGTCAACTTTTTTACTTATCCAGGTTGAACTAAGTCTTTGTTCATTACGGTCTATGGTTAGAAAAGAGCTATAATTAGTAATGCCAAACATTATTTAGTTTAACTAGCAAACAATTAAACAAATTATTTCTACCGCTCCTTGCTTACCAAAGTCACATCGTGTGAGTGCTCCTTCTATCCTTATCAACTTGGGTAAAGTAAAATTGAAACAATAAAAGTAGTATTTTGTGTCACGACATTAAAATTTTTTGAACAACTGTGTCGTTTTAAATTGTGCTTAACAAAAAGGCCGTAAATAGAGACAATTTGACAGCGTTACACGTAACTTCACTTACCTGCGCGGGAGTGTCTTGTAACCTCTTCAGAGGGTATTTCGCTGGTCGAATATTTAAGCGTGTATTTTTTGAAGTTTTTTATCTTTTTCTAATACTGTCGGGTACTTTGTTTTTGCTCAGTATCTATTTATAAGTAGACAAAACCTAGTACAATATAGAAGTACCTGTCCATACTTCGGTTCTTAATTGAAGCCTACGATTTGACACTTTTTTGAATAGAAATTATGTCAAATACAAAGCACCGAAACGCCAGATTATAGTCTGAAATAAAAAAACGTACTATATCTAAAAGTACATTACAGGAGTTCTACTAAGATAGATACGAGTATATAGATTAACGTTTTATTGTCTTGTATCTCATCCAGGTAGACTTCAAGAAGGGGATGAGTAATGTAAACTAACTAATAGTAAAAAAATAATATTATTTCCAGACTTTTTATATATTATATGTTTTACTAGCTGCGCCCCGCGGTTTCACCCGCGGAAGTGAAAAACGCGTTATCACGAGCGCGGGCGGCCGAGCGTTTCTTGAGCGGTTGGACTTTTTCGTTCATTACTCGGGTTCTTCTAATTGGACGTCTATGCAAAGTATACTACGACGTTCCTCGAAAATAGAACTATCCAATATTGAAAACCAGATTTCAACCGGATTAGTAGTTTTTAATTGTATAAGGAACAGACAGATAAACAGAGAAACAGACAGACATGAAATTAAATAATTTTATTCTACTACTTATCCTAAGTCCCCTAGAACACTTTTTTTTATTTACTTCCAAGTACAGACTTTTTGTCTTCTCTTCCATTATTATAAATATAGATAGAAGATAATAATTACCTACTCTAATGTTTACTCTCTCTTGTATTATTATTTATTACTGTGGCTTTAAGCGATAAGGCCGCAGCCGCCATTTGCCACCTAGATTTACTAGATGTTTTTTGTTTTGTATTTAGTATGTGGTATATACCTACCGTAGATAATCTTTGTACATATTCTATATGATGAATAAATGTATAACATTAGTATTATTTGTTGTTACCATTTTGGATTCTCGGGGCTTTGGAGCACCCGGACCTTTGGAAGGCGTGCGTGGGGCCGAAGCCAACACGTAGAGGCCCGTTTTAGTAACATTTTAATTTCATAATATGTGATGGGCACCAAACCGGCAATTATCCCTGTCTGCACTATAAAATGCAGCCAAGGACAACCCCCGGGACGGATAGAACTATAAATAAACTACGGGTGAAAACTACTTGGGCTATGGAATTGGGTTGGTAGTGGATCGGGTATTGGGGGGAACTATGGGGAATATGGCGCCTGCCGTCACAATGTTCAACAAACACGTATATATGGCAGATGGAGACTCGCGAACTCATAAACTGGGCCACCCTAATTAAGCCGAGCAAATTACAGCTAGGGGGCAACAGCGGCGTGAGAGGCTGAAGGATGGAGGGACCTCACTGGATTTTAAACCATCCTAGGTCGAGATCCTGTGGAGCGGGCCAACTCATCACTGATGTGAGGCGTCCATCCTCCGAGCATTGCAAGCCAAAGGCGGGGGACCGCTTCCTCGTCAGTGTTCACTCTGACCAGCCAACTAAGGCAAGCCGGAGGTGAGGAACGGTGACTTCCCCCTGGAGCACTTGGGAACCCGCGGGGTCGCTACTCCCCGACACCTCGCCTCAAGGTACCCTGCGGGCTTATTATTATTATTAATATATATTATTTATACCTAATTTTATACTATCTCTTTAGTTACTTATATACTTTCCTTGCCTTGTAAGTATGACGGAATGTTACTTCAAGTCTCTTTTTTAAGATTTAAAATTCTCGATGTCACACCATTGTGTAACATTCTAAGTAGAAAGTTATCATCTTCAGCCGCGCCTACATATAGGGGTTAAACTCACGTTAGTCCGCCTTTAGGAATAGGGAGATCCACAACAAAACATTGTTTTTTTTAAGTAGGTTCTTTGGAAATAACCCATCCTGCCCTAGCCAAAGAACGCGTCGACCTAACCTATCTAATCTGATTATAAAATAAAAATAGATTTTAGTAGTTTCTGCCCTCAACAAAACAATGCGTGAAAAAATAGCTCTTAAATGTGCGCGATATGTTGTATTTTGGCAATACGGTGCCTAAACTGAATCGATATAGTGAAATTTTGAAGTCGATATTTTGTGTAATTTTGAAATAAAGGTAGGTAAGTTCTTTTACTTTCCCAAAAAATAAAGTGGTTTAATGACTGACGACGTGGTTGTTACCTGTGAATACTTTAAAGCAGCTATATATAATACGATATATGTTTTTTGACAGTAAATATCAACTAGTAGCGGTGGATGCTAATTAGATGATACCACAGCTAATCTAATAAAACACTGTCAATCATTTAAAAAATCTTAAAAAATTAAAATTTTCTCATATCAGATTTACATATTCTGTGTGACTGTATGACGTCTATATCCGGTATACGCGACAAATCCGGATCCTAGAAGCATTTGGCAAAGTGGTGGTACTCACGTAGCGGGACGGAGCGCTATTTTGTTCATTCCTACAGCATTTCGCACTTCAAACCGACGACGGTCGGCCTAGATATTTTGATATTTTTTGCAAATAAGATTACGTGTGACTTACCGTGACTTGATTATTTTATTGTTCAGCTTATATTTATGGTAAACTTAAGTCTATTAGAAATAGTATTAATTAATTGTAGTAGAGCTTTGTTAATAGGTCCATTATAATTAGAGGAAGAAAAAGTTATAAATAAGATTAATAATCGTAATAAAGCAAACGGATTCCATTTTTAAATATACAAAAACCAGAACCAAAAAAAGAATACCCCATAAGTTTCTTGTGGCTTCTTCTTATTGAAGGGCGCGTTCCAAAGCCCCATTAAATTCTATAGCTATAAGACGTTTCAATCCACGTGATCATGTACACGGCTTAAATTATGATTAATTAGTTAATTAATAATGAATTTTGATTATTGACAGGTCTTAGAAGTTTTTTTTTTCATTTCTTCAGTTAGTGATGAAGGCATTGTATTGTTGCCACTGTGAAGTAGCTGTATTTATTTTCGAAATAAACAATTGAAATACGATTTGCGCTTAGTGAGCCTCTCAAACACTTGAATATAAATAATAATAAAAAAAACGCGACCAATTAAGAACCTTCTTTTTTTGAATTCGGTTAAGAAACGACAAAAAAGTCATACAATTTCATAACAAGCTTGCTTACAGCAATGTAAAGTAGCACAATTAGTAGGTACCTACCTATTACGAGTATATCCTATACTACTAATCCTACTAATATTATAAAGCTGAAAGTTTGTGAGTATGTTACTCAATCACGTAAAAACAGCTGAACCGATTACCTTGAAACTTGGAATATAGGTAGCTGAAAACCTGGAAAACACATAAGCTTCTTTTTATCTCGATAATCCCGCGGGATCGGGACTTAAGTGGGTGAAATCGCGGGTGCAGCTAGTTTTAACTAAATTCGTCGGAAAGCATTGACATCAATAAGACATCACAGATTGACGACGCAACGTTGGGATCTCTCGATAAAGGATGGTGTTTTTAGTTAGGGATCGTTCACGAGGAATTGATATAAATCGTTCTAATGTCATCTATCTTATTTAGACCATTGACTAAACTTTATAAGGGTGTGGTTATAACGAGGTAGTTTAAAAAAATGATTTAGGGCTGATTTTTCATTCCTCAGATAAAATATATCTGTCGAATAAGTTCGAACCCAACCAAATTTAAAAGCCATCAAACTTTGTTTCTTTTTAATATCATAGTGACGTTTTTTATTCGGTGGTGTTACATTTTTTTTGTCAGATATCTCTATCTAAGGATTTGAAAAGTCAGCCCTTTATCTGATATTACCTACCGGTTTTTTTTCGTTGCATAATACAGATAGTATTATTTGGAAGAAAAAATGCAGTATCTAAAACTTAAAGTATTGATTTAATAGTGATCTTTATAGATGTTTCACTGCGTTTTTGACTGTGAGGTTGTATATTGTAAAAGTTTATTTGTAATTAATATGTAATAGGTAGTAGTTATCATTGTATAACGGGTTCTACTATGCTCGTTTGTCGTTGCTATGTCGTCCCTTTGTCGTTCAAAAAATTAAGTAAATTAAATAAAAAATACCCCGAATACTCATAAAAACCACGGACAAATAATTTTTAATTTTAGTTTTTTGAAGTTTGGTTTTCTTTTTTTTTATTATTTGATGTGTTTTTAATTATTATTTTTTTAGCTGAACGACAAAGCGACGTCTTCGCTACAACTTATAAGACATCATGGTAGGGCCCATTATTTTTAGGTGTTTGCAAAACCGAAACTTGGCACACAAGTTTAGAACCTGCATTAACAAACAGGATACTTTTTATCCCAGTATTTACACGGGAACTTAGACTACGAAGGTAAACCTGCAGGCAAAAGTTAGTACCTAATATAAAAACCTTTATTCGATGAATATTAATAGGTATTATGAAAATGATGTTTGTTAAGGATAAACTCCGGAACTATCAAACCAGTTATCATGTAGTCTTTGCACAGAAAAATTACTACTAATAATTATAATCAACGCGAGACCAAAATGCTGGAGTTTACTTGGCACAAAGAATAAGCATTGCAATTAGGCGTGGCAATGCGGCCAGCATTTTGGGCTCGCTGCCAAGTTACGAAGACTTGAACTTATTTGAATAAGTGCCTAATTGTTACTATGTTTTTGAGTGTTTATTTTAGCTACCTGTAGATAGTTTGATGAACTTTGGTTTTAAGATAGCAGGTTCGCTGCGATACCTACCCATTGTACTTACACCTAATAATTTGTGTTTTTTCGTACAATAAAGCGTAAATCTATCAATATATCTCAGAATATTGTTTTGTATCTGTGAACAGTCCCTTACGGGCGAAGACGACGTATCGTAGGTAAGTTACTAGAGAAACGTGGGTTACGGCAGTTACGGTTCGAACGACATCCATCTTTATCCGGTCACTGAGAAATAAATATTTAAATTAATTCACCTCTTAAGACGACTTTTTTGCTGTACTTTAGTTTCTTATATGTTTTATGTTAATTTGTCAAGTTTGATAAATTATTTACGTAAGTAGGGACGTACGCGTTAATCATACACGTTCCGTCGCATATAGTCAAAATCGCAAATGGTCAAGTGACGGAAAAACCGTCAACATTGCATTTGGTCAAAATAGCGAATGGTCAATATCTCGAACAGTCAAAATAGCAATTGGTCCATATCGCGAATAGTCATATTTGCATTATTACCTAATCGCAGACGGTCGAGTTCGTAAACGGTCAAGATCGCAATCGGTCGAATATTTTACTTCATATGATAGAGCAATAATCGTAGAATTATGTATGTATGCATTACTATCCAATATGATGATATAATAAATACTAAACTATTACAGTCAAATACAAAAAGTACTAAAAATAAAAAACATTAATAATGTTCAATAATAGGTATTTATTAATAAAATCAACACGATAATATTACCAAACTATTACAATCAAATACAAAATGTAGTCAAAAATTAAAAATATTAAGGATCAATAATATTGTTTACTTTTTTCTGCGGCTTTTTTGTGTGAAAATCATAGAAAAATGATAAGACTGTTATTTAATAAATCAAAAAGAACCAAAATGTTTATAAAACACTTTATTTATCCGGTTTTATCGCGTTTTTATTTATTATTTGACCCGAGCTATAGTCTGCGTACACTGGAACGTTTTTATTGCAAATAATTATGAGGCGGTAGTTTACTGTAGCTTTTTAGAATGTTAAAAATAGACAAATTACATCTCAGTCAACCTTGAAAAAGCCAACTGTAAAGTTGGCGAAAGCTCGGGTCAAATAATAAATAAAAACGCGATAAAACCGGATAAATAAAGTGTTTTATTATGCAAAATCGCGAAAACCATGGACAAAATGTTTATGTAGAAAAATCCTCATATTTCAACCGATAACCTTACATATTGAAGAGTTTTCTAAGAAGGTGGTTTCAGGTGCTTCACCAATCTCTAACTAATACTTTATGAGCCAATTCTATTGGTAGAAGTCCAAAAGTGAGCAATTTACTGCATTCTAGGGAGCTCTTCTGCTCATCATTTCGAAAATCCTAATCTGATCTTCACCAAATTTTTATGGGACCACCGCTCTTTCCAATAAAAAAAGAACCATCTTAACCCGTCGCGCTGTCTCTGGATAATCGGTGAACAAACCTAGAAAAAAAAAATATACGCGACGAATTGAGAACCTCCTCCTTTTTTGTGGTCGGTTAGAAATAGAAAAATATCTCTTCGAAAATTTCTTATGTAAGTAGTACCTATTTTGTGTCTTACACAATAAAATATAGATGAGAAACATATTTATAAAATAATTTTATATGCCATAATAATATAACCCTATTAACCAATTATTCCAAAAAGGATTATGCAATTATTGCAAATAAATTATTGGTGAAGCACCTGAAACCACCTTCTTAGAAAACTCTTCAATATGTAAGGTTATCGGTTGAAATATGAGGATTTTTTTACATAAACATTTTGGTTCTTTTTGATTTATTAAATAACAGTCTTATCATTTTTCTATGATTTTCACACAAAAAAGCCGCAGAAATAAGTAAACAATATTATTGATCCTTAATATTTTTAATTTTTGACTACATTTTGTATTTGATTGTAATAGTTTGGTAATATTATCGTGTTAATTTTATTAATAAATACCTAATTGAACATTATTAATGTTTTTTATTTTTAGTACTTTTTGTATTTGACTGTAATAGTTTAGTATTTATTATATCATCATATTGGATAGTAATGCATACATACATAATTCTACGATTATTGCTCTATCATATGAAGTAAAATATTCGACCGATTGCGATCTTGACCGTTTACGAACTCGACCGTCTGCGATTAGGTAATAATGCAAATATGACTATTCGCGATATGGACCAATTGCTATTTTGACTGTTCGAGATATTGACCATTCGCTATTTTATTAGGGTTAGTATATATTAGTATACTAACCCCGTGGTTTTATCCGCGTCCAGTAAAAAACATAGACGTACCTACTCAGTCTGTCATTAATTACTCGCGTTCTACTTGTTGGATTTCGACGTAAAGTACCTACTTTCCGACCTTATATAATTGGTGCTTATAAAATCAAGCAGCGTCCCGCGGTTTTACCAGCGTCATTTTTGGAACTCCTTTCTTAGTAGATACTTACACATGACAAAGATCCCACTATCCAAATTTCATGACCCTAAGACTTGCGGGTTGGGCTCTGCGTTGATATTACTACTACTACTTATATTAGAGTTGAAAGAATGTGTGTAGGTATGTGTGTTTGTTACTCAATCACGCATAAATAAACTAATAAACCGATTACGATGAAACTTGGAATATAGGTAGCTGGATACCGGGAATAACACATAAGCTACTTTTTATCCCTATATTTTTTCGCAGGAATGGGACCTACGCGGGAGAAACCGCAGGGCGCAGTTTGTAAATAATTCAGTCAGTCAGTCAATTAATCAGTCAGGTCTTTGAATTGTATACGTATAGATAACTTAATTAGATACCTATCTTTTGCAATACAAAGTAAATAAAGTGTTTTTAAAAATTTACAGAAACACCAGTGAGCGGTAGGTATTGTTAAAATAGAATTTTCTATTTTCTTCGAAATGAAGTTCTGTAGAGATTTCGCACATAGCATACGGGAATTGAAACCGGAATCATTTTGCACCATAAAGAGTACGTAATTATTTTGCGACTAGGTATTACTGCTTATACTCTGTGGTAGTTATAAATAATAATAAATATAAATAAATAAATAAATAAATATTTCACTACATTGCACACATCGCAATCTAGCCCCAAACTATGCACTATGCTTGTACAATAGGTACTAGACAACGGATATACTACATGTTATACTTTTTTTTTGTAAATACATACATATTATACATAGAAAGACACCTAGACCAGATATAAATATTTATTTTTAAGCATAAATATTTGCACCTGACGGGAATCGAACCCGCAGCCTTCTTATTGCAGTCGAGCGTCCGCCCGACGCGCCACAGAGGCCGTCGGGCGAACGGTAATAATAAAACCGATAAATACTATTTACTCATAGTATTAACAAGTAGCCTACAGTATTATTATCCCAAGTCTCGTAAAAGTAACTGGACCAACCACTATTTAAAATGGATATATCAACAGGATGGCGTTCAGCTATCATTGAATATTTCCTCTAGAACCTATACACTTATGGTAAGGGTCTGATAAAAAGATAAACTCCTCTATAGACCCTTAACGGTCCATAAAGAAAATTGGTAATAAAAACTAATAGACAACAACGCGATCCTATCGCAAACCAATTGACACTTTGGATAAAAGGAACAGAGTTTCTTCACTGAGTTAAAGTAAAAAAGTTTTTTTTTGGTGTGTTTGAATATGTTACTTTGGCTAAGAAACTCGCTTTAACTCGCCTTGTGGTGGCCTATGGCCTTCTGCCAGTTACATAAGGCAGTATTGGCCAACATCACATAGAATTGTATATCATCTCAGTCTTTATCCGTCCACTGCTGATCCCAAATAACGATCGCGAACTACCTCCATTAAACGACTTCCCGCGACCGCTAAAATGTCGTTGGTCCACCGAGTAGGAATGGTATATGAAGTCGTTTAAAGGTTATACAAAGCACGGCAAAGACACGCGACAAGGCATTATTTTATGACAATCGTCATAAAATAATGTCAAAATATTGGAAATTTGATAAAACTCTTAAATAATAATAACACTACCTAGATAACTTTATCAACTTGTAGTTAGTATGATCAATTGTTCTGCCTTCGTCTTTCGAGATTTAGTAAATTGTAGTAGCGTAGCGTAGCTGCTATGCTCATCTCACAATTTACTAAATCTCTCCAACGAAGGCAGAACAATTAAAATCGAACTTCACTTCAGGTAAGTTCGTTTGATTATTTAATAAAATCAATAAGTTATTTGAATCAATTAATGTGCGACTAAACTTTCAAGTTTAGTATAATAAGTTTATAGCATTTATCTTGTTCATTCTCTTATTGGGCTTTTAAAAAAAACATTTCATTTTCAATTTTACAATAAAAGAATATTGTATTAGGAGTTGGTACATGTTTCTTTGTTTTTACGTTTATTTTATGACTTTTAAAGCTGTTTGTCGATTTTGTAGGGAATTTTACAGCCATCTCACGGCTGATTCCGCTTAAAGTTTTCAAATTGGCATTCTATATATTTAATAGATAATTATTAATAGACAATAGTCAAGTGGAGTGGCGCGTTACGGGGACGTGTGATGTAAAATGACGATCTTTTATAAAACTATTCTAAATCTAATGGTTTAAATTTAATGTTACAAACAAATATTCAGTCAGTTGAGTTCATATTTGAATACATAGTACTTAGAGAACTATATTTTACTAAAATATTCTTTTGTAGTTATTTCATGAAACAATGTAATTTTGCTAGTATAATCATCGTTTCAAGAAGTAATTTTTTAATGCCGGTTTTTATCTTTGATGACAGTCGTTTGGTCAAGAAGAGGCTTTAAGGCGACCTGATAACTCTAGCACTAGGTGAGCCACACTTTTACACAAAAAAGAAGAAGAACCGGACAAAGCCAAATAATTGGCATCTAGCGCCGTCTTAAATTGAAGCTAGAGCGAGAAGGATCATTCAAGGTAGTTTTGAATCGTGATCGGAGTGTGAGTGAAGATGAAAGTGGCTAGTGAAGTGTTGTTGGAGTTTTATAGAATAGCACGCTGTTGATGATTCTACCAAAGAATATTATTGACTGTATAAAATTAAACTTTTTGACTTTTTGGTCTTCACTCAACAAATAATTGAGTGGAGACGATAAAAACAGGGCAAAATGTTTTCCCTCCGGTTTGGTTGGTATCAGAATATCGAGATAATATCGGAATAAATGATAGAGCGATGCATTTTTTTTATTGTAAACACCACGTAAATTTTATGGCACAAAGGACGGCGGAATAATAGGAATTTGGTTAATTCCTCCAGAAGGTGGGAAATCATCTGAAACCAAGAGACTCTTCTTACCACAGACAAATAGATTAATCCTTTATTGTAGCACAAAATAAAATTAGAGCGAAAAGAAAATAAAACATAAACAACTCAAATTTAGGTGGCATAACATGATGTGGTCAAACTCCAATTTCAGTTCATTTAATTTTCATAAATTTATTTTGATAAACTGTTACATAAAATAATATTGAGAATACAAAGTACCTACTCCAACATAGAACAAAACTACATTTTAAAATGAAAATTATAATTGCAAAAGAAAAATATCAACAATCTTTATGGCTAACTCACGTTCACTCTTCCCCCTAGAGAATGTTTAAGTAAATAAGTAATTTAACAAATCAGATTTTAAGTGGTGCGTCGGTACCGGGTAATCTCTGTTTTGATCAAATTAACTTAGGCCCAACGCACACAGAGCGCGGCACGGCGAAAATACTAAAAAAATAACAATTTAAATGAAACCTTAACTTCTATTCCATTTAGTAGAAAATTGCGTGTTTAGGTAAGAGGCGCGCCTCGCCGTGCGTCGACAAGCTGTCATGAGCGAGCGTACACTATTTCCAACCGAATTTTGTAGAGTTTAAGGTGTATTTTACATTGTATTATTTTCAATATCTTTGCCGCGTTGCGCTCTATGTGCGCTACGCCTTATGGTTGCTTGTGCGCTGCTCGCTGCTCCCTAAGGTTTATTTGAGGATAATGAGATGTAATAAGCAAGTTGTAGGAAACCAGAAATGTTGATGTAGTTAGCATACAAATAAAGGTGAGTTTTGATAAATAGGCTTGTGTTTATTGCCTATAATTATTTCAAATTAAAAATTAGAATTTTAAAAGAGGACATTATGAAAAATTAATTGTGTATTTTATCTATGGAAGCTGATTTATATTGAGTCTTTAGAAGGGATCAGTGTCATAGAAAATTATGCCAGGTCATTGATTTTTTTTTGTTTTTAAACCTTTATTTTTTATCTAAAGTCTAGAACTTATAGCATGAAACATATCAACAAACGACATGTTTATTGATAATTGGTTCTTTTGAAGAACACACCGTTTTTTTAACTTTTTAAGTTTCGATTGCAGTCTGGTTGCAAGTTATACGTGTGTATACATACCTATAGTTTCATGTTGAGTGTAATTGCAATAATGTAAGAATTTAAATTTCGACAATTATAATTCTATAACAGGAATACTGAAAATCCTCAGGAGAGGACTTTCCATTCTGCCAATCTGATATGGTTACTTCTATACTTATACCTACTTCTTTATATACACTTACTTACTTCTCGTGGTTCCATCTGTCAAAGGGTGGTCAGAGCATTCGTAACGGTAATTCAAAGGGCTTGATTCCAAAAATATCTCGCATATAGAGAATCGCAATAACAAATTGTCAGCAATTACAATCCAATTACTAAGAGAGATAGCTAACACGATGCTATTATGCAAATTAGTTCTTTGATTATTGGGACGTAACAGTTACCAATGATTAATGTCATGTTTAATCATCAGGACTCTTAATTCGCTCAATTAGAAATGTGGTTATAGTTTTCTAATTACTAATAGTAAAATACGACCTCCCGTAATAATTACCTATTGCATCTATTTTTGTTATGACAGTATTCGTATAAAGATTTTCTGTAAGGCTACCGCGCATCTTTCGTCGTAATCGGCATCGAAATCCCACTGTGCACAGGAATATTTTGAATTATTTTGACCAATTGTCTTTTGTTTTCATTTCGATCGTCTTTTGTTTCTGTTGTGATCTTTTTGATCTTCAATGAAATCAGATAGGTGTAGGGCAGTTTATACAGTACCGTCTAATTGTTTTACAGCGGGTTTGCGATAGATTGCGCTAATAATTTATCTCCCAGATTTCGCTAACACAGTGAGTTTTGGATATTGATAAGACAATTATTATTTTGTATGAGTGGTGCTGATGACTCCTGTGGTTGCTCAGTTGTTTAGAGGGTCACAACTGTATATCACGAAATAAGAACTTACCCTAAATCAAGTTGCTCAGTGAAATGGTTCTGAAAAAGAGAAAACAAGTATTTGACGGAAGAATAGAAGATTTAGGTATATAAAAGGAGAGGTGGGTATAAAGAAAGGCCTCTTTTTACCTCTTAACATTATCCAATTCAAAGAAGTAGTTACTGGGGCTCAAGATTTTTCTATTTTCAGTTAAAAAAAGTACCATTTAGTTTTCTAGGCAAACTGATAAGCGGCACCGGTTCATGGTAACATAATAACAGTCACCCGAACCAAGCGCATCGTCATTCTTTATTCGTACTGCGAGGGAATGGAATCAGTTGCCTGAGTATGTCTTGGAGGTCTTCAAGTCACGAGTGAACAGGTATCTCTTAGGTAAGTGTGTAACATCGTCGCTTTTCATCAGGTGAGATAGTGAACGCTTATCTATCAATTATAAAAAAAGTACTTATACTAAGTATTACATACAAAAAAAAAACACCAGAATCAAAGAATATTTAGATGTTGAAAAGAGGTTATTCTCTTTTCCACCTCTTTTGTATGGAGAGTTACGTGTCAAATAGCTCCATAATATCATAACTTGAATGAAACGTTGATTGATCATCCATAAACAAGGCTGTGGATTAAATCAAAGCAATTTGTATTGCAGCATTCGTTAGTGCACCTCCCACGTACGCTACGGTACGACCGGCGACCGACGAGCTGCAAGCGGCGGCAGTCGGCTGCGATTTGTCAGTTGTCGTCGTCGCACGCGTCTCTGACTAATTGTCGTTATAAATCGACGCGTGTGCAATGAGCAAAGACAATAAAACCAGTTGACTGCTAACCGAAGAACTCATTGGCCTAGCTGTCGAGGAGCTCATTAGCCTAGCTGCACTTGCCAATCTCGAACGGATGTGTAGGTTAAGCAACACTTGGTTCGGTCGTTACTTGGATGAGTGACTGAAAATTTGTATGGCATAAAAACATTTCTTCGAGCTTCTCCATACTTCGGAAAGCCCTGGTTGTTATCTCTGGCAGTCGTTAGGTCACGCTAGATGCCTTAAGGTTACCTGAAAACTGTAACACCAGGTGAGCCACACCACTAGAAATTTTCTACAGATCACAATTCATTGTTAATACCGCGATATTTTCTACAAATCACAATTCATCGTGCGGGCAGGGGGTGAGGTAATAATCAAACTGTGTGATTGGCTATTACGATACCTATCTATGCTTAGACTCATTGTGATGGCCGTTCTCGCACGAGAGTACTACTAAAAAAACGTAATATTTTCGTGAGGGGGGAACACTTAAGAGCAGTCAACTGGTTTAATCGTCTTTGCAATGAGCAATCAACGACTGCTGCGACTGGTTGCAAGTGTTGAATGATACGCGGTTCGGTGTGTCGTGTGTTCGGTTTGTGTGTCATGCATGGGTGACGAACGTAGTATTTTCGTTTAGGTGGGTTTTAGTATTTATTGAAATGCTTTTTGTTCCCGAATTCAATGCTTCTTGCAAGTGTTTATTGGGTTTGTTAAAAAAAACTTTTTTCTTAATACAAAATCATCAACCACCCAAATGGGACTTCAACCCACGACCTCCTCTACTCTAGCGGGGCGCGCTAACCAACTGCGTCAAGTGAGCTCAAACGACAATTGTTGAATGAAGATCTCATATTATAATATGATCTTAGATGTAGCATGTATAGCAGAAAATGGCAGTGAAACAAATGTCCACTCGTCTTTCTTAGTCCAAGTATCAGAATACGAATAAGTTGAATTCCAAAAACTATGTTTCATTTCTTGATAAATCGAAACTATTCTTAAGAATGCTTCATTACCTAATGAATGTTTATATTTCTGACTTAATAATTTTGACTCAATACGAATCAAGCAAGATTCCATCGTCATAAATGTACGAACCAATTAATTGAGAACCTATGTGCATTCTACTGGGGCCTGCCTCGTCTCGTGATTAGACAATAACCTCCCAAGTTGACGCACCTTAGAACGTTCACAAGTGGGTGTTTGCATAGAGAAAGTAGGTGCAACCTTTTATTTAATGCTTCTATATTCACTAAAAATAAGTAGTTGTTTGTCACTGTATTTGTACAGCATATACTAAACAAACAGCTATTTTCATAAATAATTTAAAAATAAATTAAGATAGTTTTAGTTGATAAAACATTAGGTTTATTAAGTGATTATACTTTATCACTTTATTCACAAACATGACTATGTTTGTATATTTTTTTAATTTATGCCTGTAAAATTGTAAAATGATTTTCACAAATACTGATTTATTTGCAAACTAAAAAAAATTTCAGTATTTTAACGATACAAATTTAAATCAGTCATATTTATTTAAAGAAATGCACTTTATGTGGGTTCCCTAAGCTACTTCGAAACACTATCCATCGAAACACGTTTCGCCGAAGACGATTGACCGATAGATTGTTTTACCGAATAGTTGTTTCCCCAATTGTTCATTTCCCCTATGGTTAATTTCACCGAAAATTGTTTGACCGAAGGCTCGTTTTACGTAACAAATGTCATTTCTAAACAGGCAACCTTCTTTCATTTACTTGACACATGTGACCATAGAAATAAGAGGTAGTAGTACACTAGAAAGTTCACTGCAGCAGTAAAAACAAACCGTATACAAATTGTATAGCTCGAGAGCTAGCGCCAATATTTGGGTATGAATTAGAGGCAAGCTGAAAACTTGTAATATGCCTCTCCTAATATACGGATATGAAGACCTGCTTAAATTTTAAGTAGTCCTCAAATTTTAAGTAGTCCTTTAATTTTAAGAAACTCTCAGATTTTAATTAATTACTTAAAATTATAGCGCTACTTAAAATTAGAGAGTTACTTAAAATTTGAGGGCTACTTTAAATTTGAGTAGATCTTTTATCCGTATTGGGGTATATTAGGAGAAGCATATTACAAGTTTCAGCTTGCCTCAAATTCCTACCTAAATATTGGCGCTAGCTCTCGAGCTATATTTAGACAAGGACGTGCAAAATTTAAGTCCTCTTCCTTGGCTTGTTTTTACTACCACAGTGAACTTTCTAGTTGTACTACTACCTCTTATTTCTATGGTCACATGTGTCAAGTAAATGAAAGAAGGTTGCGTGTTTGAAAATGACATTTGTTACGTAAAACGAGCCTTCGGTGAAACGAACTAGAGGGGAAATGAACAATCGGGGAAACAATTATTCGGTAAAACAATCTATCGGTCAATCGTCTTCGGCGAAAGGTGTTTCGATGGATAGTGTTTCGAAGTAGCGTAGGGAACCCCTTTATGTAGACTGACAGTTGACCAACCCGGAATACGACATTATTTTGTCTTACTGACGAGACTGGCTGGTCAAATTGGATTTTTAAATCCAATATAAAATATAAAAATAATATATCTATTTTTACTGCAGAGAAATTTAAAGAGGGATAAATTATTTTTTCTCTAAGCAAGCGCCCTCCGATTGTAATTGTCGGAAGGTTATTGGCAGATGAACACCTATTCGTCCTGCACAAAGGGCGGGTATGCGAAATTAGTTTTCATATAACCATTGTTGGTTATATGCCCCTCGGTTTGACTCGCGTACCTACTAATACCTAGCTAGGGCTAGGGCATGGTTCAGACTTAGATTAATGTTGTGAGTACCTGCTACCATAGGTTAAAATAATAATTTACTAACACTTTAGTGAAACGAAACAATTTTTAAAATTATTGTACCAGTTTCGAGAAAACTGTAACAATGCTGAAGCGATGTTGAGGCGATTATTTAAGTTATAGAATAACTAAATATAAGGAAGTCGGGTTGGATCTCGTTGCACTGCGTCTTCTTCTAGACGAGCGTGCTATATCTTATATTACATCATTAATTACCCTCAGGTGAGATGGTGGTTTAACGCTTATCTATCATTTATAAAAAAACTAGCTGCGCCCCGCGGTTTCACCCGCGTAAGTCCCGTTCCCGCGAGAATAACGGGATAAAAAGTAGCCTATGTGTTAATCCAGGTCCCCAGCTACCTTTATTCTAAGTTTCATCGCAATCGCTTCAGTAGTTTTTGTGTGAAAGAGTAACAACCAACCTCACATACTTAAATACATACATACATACTTACAAACAAACTTTCGCGTTTATAATATTAGTAAGACTAGTAATATATAATACATGCCCAGGACTAACCGGGTGAAATCGGAAGGAGCAGTAATCAAAAATCCTACAAAGGTACCCACAAATAACTTAGGTACAATTTCCAATTAAAAATAGACCTACCGATGCGTTTCTAAGTATCGGGTGTTGTGTGAGAAGTTATTGCGACTCATACGTTCAAAACGAGGTGATGACAGCATTTCTCACGTTCTTTGCCGAAGTGTTAATTAGTTCGGTTTGACGTTAACATGTTCTGTTATATTTAACCTTAAGAAAGTATGACTTTTAGCAATAGTTCATAAAAAGAATGGTCTCATTAAAGCGTGAACTTTATTTTTAGAACTGTTAATTTGTTAACAATTTTGGTTTCTTTTTTGTTTAAATTTGTATCTCCTTATGACAAATTTCTAAAGCAAAACATATGATCATTATGATATGAAATCAAGATTTAAACAATATATTATGTAGCATAATATATTTGAAGCACAAATATACTGCAACTTATAAGTGTAGTGTTTTATCTTTAAATATTACATAATATTTGTTTTTTACATGAGGTATCTTTACACTGAGACGATGAGATCGATGGTGTAACATAACTTACCTAGAGAGAACCTATTCGGTCTAGATTTGAAGACTCCAATTATAATGTAACTAAGGAGGAATATTGATGAGGGTAGTGAGTTCCACTTCGCAGCAGTATAGTATTTATGTATTATTTGTACAGGTTTAAAATAACAATATTTGTATCTGAGTACATTCCTTTGTTCTTTTGAATAATTTTCTCAAAAATTGTAAAAACAAAGCAGGTATTGGCCAACAAAGAAAAAGGAAAAACACGATAAAATCCAGTTACCGAGTCGCTTCCGAATAACGAACTGTCTACAAGTTCACTTGTAAATAAGAAGGAATGGGGTAATGCAATACAGGGGCAAGCTGGCTGCGGTCGTTCGTGCGTGTTAGCTACGGCATAATGCCGTCCATATGGCCTTGTTGGGGTACACTTAAAGATATGAGAGAGGATATTCGTTGTTGGGTAAAACGATTGTGTTGCGATGTTCGATGTTAAAGTTGTCTTGCAAGTCTTGCTTGTTTCTGGATTTTGATTGTTTTTTAAAGAGTAGATACGACAGTAGTTAGAAAACTAAAATTCATAGAAAGTTTTTAGTAATAATTATCTTAATGTTTTTTTTCATGTTTATAACAATTTCGTTTTAAGGACTTTACTTGATAACCGATATACTTAGCTGGCATTGTCGTTTGAAAATATAAATTCCTCGACTTCTCCGCTTTGCCCATCATTTCGATGTCATTGACGACAAAAATGATGACAGATGTGAAAATACACTAAAAATTATTTTCGTACATTACTTACATATTTAAAAAAGATATTTCGTATAATTACTGAGTCAATTGAAAATCACATTACTATAAATTTACAAGCTGCAGTTTTCACTAAAAGCCTAAAAAGTTAAAACGTTGAAAAAAAAATTCTTAAACGTAAAGTAAACAATTTTCAGTACAGAGCCGCGCACTAGTTTGAAGGGGTTCGTAAAGGGTTTTCCACAACCGAGCAAAGTTGCATAAATTCGGGCAAAGCAAAGTGTGTTCACATGTACAATGCACGTGACTTAACTTTATGGTACCTACGTAAACCATAGAGTAGGTAACAATTACTAGAATTACCGGAGAAAAACAAAAAAAATACCTACTTTTTTTAAGTTACTCCATAAAAGAAATCTACCCGTACATGCATGTTCCTTATTGGCAATGAAGGGATTATTAATTATGTCACCCTCACATTAATTCTTGTCTATTCAACGATGAAACAGATTATGAACTTGAGAACTTAAAAAGTAACGTTAATTGACAAGTAAAAGTAACGGTTATCAGATAGATACCTAGATATAATGCTTTATTTGAACCACGAACAATTATTACGGTTAATCATCTTCAGTCAGCTCTATCACTGAGTAGTGGTAAATAAATTACTCGGGGTCGTAAAATGCGGAACTATATATACGGAACTTTACTTGACTATCAAATGAGTATTTGCTTGAGGAGCTAAGTTTAGTAAAAGTCCCCAAAAATTAAGTAGGAAACAAAAGCCAGTGGCCTTCTAATACATTTTAATTTTAAACATTTACATAAGTTAATCCCCTGAGTTTCTATTGTGAAGTTCATTAAAAAAGATTACAAGTAAACTTAATCCCTTAAACTTAACACATCGCACTTGCTTTGAAATTCGTCAAGTTAACGTTAAATCTAGTTTCATTAAGTAAACATTGAATTGGGTAAAGTAAGAATGGTCTTATGAAGTAACATTAAACATAATAATATCATAGAAGCGTGATAGCTTCGAGGTGGCAGGTAAATTACTTAATTTCAAGGAACATAAGTATATATTAATTCCCACACATTTATTGATTTTAATCCTAAAACTATTTTACATAATTATTATGTAAAAGTATAGTATATATTTGGAGTAAATAGCGCCGATAGTAAATAATTTGGGGTTTTAGTGGATCCCAGGCTCCCGAAAGTGATGCAACCGGGAACTTCACTCATATGAGAGAGACAGAAATGTGATAGCGGTGTGGCTTTATTACATTTACTCTCTACATTATTACATTTACTCTTTATTGGCCAAACCAAAATGTTGGTATGAAATTCGGTCTTACCGCTAAAAACGGTCTCTTCACGATCTTTGTATAGAAATAATAAGTTATTATCAGATGTTTTTGTGCACGTGTTTTTTTCATATACCAAACTGTGAAAAAAAAACTAGAACGTTTGCGTGAACGCAAAAGAACACGTTTATAATGTTCAAAGTTAGCTAAATGCATTTTTACTTATCATGAAACTTTCGCATTTAGACACTCACTTGCACGACTATTTTATTCAGTTAACCAAACTAAAACCATTCTACACTCATCTATCTCCTCACAATCTAATGTAAATTAATTCTTATCTATTCTCAAGACAGTCATCAAGGGAAATATTTACCAAATAAGAAATCACGAGTGAAGCAGAAGGCGTTTGTTGATAAACCGAGATAATGTCTAATTAACAGACGAAGCGGGTTTTAATGGAGTGATTTAATACGAATAAATATAGCTGTAAAATAAATAAGGTGTTACTTCGTTCGTATCAGAATGTACTGATAATGTTGATGTATTAGGATTTTAATAATGCCGACGCGGATGGTATACGTACGTAGGATTAAGAATATTGTACTTAGTTTTGTAGTTATCGAGGTAATTATAGAAGTGGTTTGTAACTTTTTCTTGAAGGTTTTGTCTTTTACGATATTATTTATTTCGCACTATCTAAACAATTTACGCAATGTTTATAATATTGATGCATTTTTGGTGTAAATCCTATGTGCCTATGTATCTACCCAGCGCCTCGCAGTGTTATCTTTATGTACCCACCTGTTAGACTTAAATTGTGTATGTACCTGCCGAATTATTGTTAAATACTTACCTACCTACCTTGTTTATGTTGATCGGCGTAGACTTAATTCTTAGCGTATTTCTACAAACCTTAGTGGTTTAATTATGCTAAGTGAATCAATGTTTTATAAGTAATTTTATATTTGGTAATAAATTAAAAAAAAAAAAAAAATTTAGATAGTTTGTAAGGGCAAGTTACTGATTTTGAACCCCCCTTACTTATAAGCGCTGATACTCTGTAGGTACCTATCATATGCCTGTTAATGTGAAATGAAATTTCAAACTGGACAGACAGAGACAAAGGGTATACTACTTAGCCATCTGTTATTCATCGTTTATAAGTATGGGGTAATGGTTCCATGTTTTTAGAAGTCTATATGCATCAAAATAAAAAACGAACCCTTAAAAGATGATTTGCTTGTCCGTTTGCCACCATCATGTTCTCAGGCGTTGCAGAATTCATCTTTTCGCTTGTGAGCTTAATATTTCTCCGGTAATTTTAACTGGCTCCCAGTTGCTAGCGAAATAATAAAAAACAAATGAATCATGGTACCCAATGAACGGATATAAGCATGGAAGAAGCTTTTCCTTACTAACTCACCTCAAAAAATAGCTCCATTTACTTAAATACAAAGTACGCTACACAAACTACACACCACGCTACTAGCTAAGCAATGGGACCTTTGTTTATATTTTCACCAATTGTGTGTTGACAGCGATGACGGCTCGGCGTCAATACGCTGTTCTCTAACGTGATTGGTTCTTTGAAAGACCCGATCCGAGTAGGTACAACCGAAGTGACAGAGTCGTGTCGCGGCTCACTTTTTAATCATCGCGGCCCATTTTACGTGGTGTCATTTTGAAGCGTTAGGAATACTTACACATTCATATAGTATATATATTCGTTCACTGATGGTACCTAAACAACCCGCACTTCCAGGTGCGCCCCGCATGAGTCCTGTTCTCGCATAAATATCGAAATAAAAATGCATATGCGTTATTCCAGCTACCTATATTCCAAGTTTCATAGCAATAGGTTCAGGCTCAGACTTCTACAAACACGTGGTTACAAGTAACAAGCCGACCGTCCTCGCAACATATTCCGCCCTACCATGATGCTTTATAAGTCGACGCGAAGTCGCCGCTAAAAAAAACAATTAAAAACACATAAAATAATAGAACGAAATTAATAACCAACTAAAAAAAAAGTTTTTAAAACAAAATTAAAAACCAAAATTAAAAAAAAAGTTTTATTTTTATTTTTCTTAATGATCTGTGGTTTTTAGGAGCAGCCGGGTTATTTCCTATTTAAAATTTACTTTATATTTTTGTGCGACAAAAGGACGACAAAGCAACGACAAACGATTATGGTAGCGCGGATTATCTCAAAGTTTCAATTCAAGAAACTAACGAAGCCCACATTGTATAACAATATTCGTGTCTCATCTTTGTTATATTTGCACCAGATTGTTCCTAAATAACGTAGGTTTTATGTAAATGGTCTAGCTTTCCTGGCCTTAGGCTGTATACAGATATTAAAACCTTTTGTTGTGGCTCAGAATTGTCTGACAACCTTTTTCGAGGCAAAGAAGCAAATCTAGTTTCGTTGTAAATAGAGTTATTATGTGATTCTTGTTGTTTTGGTGTTGTAGGAGTGAAGTTAAGATGTATAGAAGTACGTCGTAGGCGTTTTTATTAAGTATTTAGCCCCAGCGGAGAAATTTATCAGTTCCCGTAGGTGTCACAAAAGACGATATAAGATCTAAAGAAGAGTTTTCTTTCTGGAGTTCTCCCCGTGTAGTGGCGGGTAACTGTTTGACTAGTTTACCCGTCACCGCGCGCTCAAACGCCCACTGTCTAGGATATAATGTAACCAAAGTAATGTCTTGATTTATTCACAAAGGTATGTACCCACATAATCATTTTTCATTATTCTATACGAAATCTCAATTTTAATAAATAATAAATAAAAAAGTGATTGCAGCTGCAAATACTCGTAAAGTTCAAAAACAAATTACTCACTGCGCTGAAATATAATTTATATGACACGTTTATGTTGTTTTTGTTCGTATCCTGAATTTATTATCTACATCATTAAAAATCTCGATGGTATAGCGCGAACGTCATAAAACTGAAAATTAAAGGTACCACCAGACAATATCAAATACATTTTCAACCTACTGTTAGATACTAAACTTTTAGGTAGGTACTTGGAACTCTAGTAACGTGTTTGAATCATATTAGGGTTTTAATGACACGTCCGTATTCAACCGGTTTTATCGCGTTTTTATTCATTATTTGAACTGAACTTTCGCCAACTTTACAGTTGGCTTTTTCAAGGTTGACTGAAACCTTGAAAAACTTTACAGTTTACTTTACTTTTAGTTAACTTTACTTAACAGTTGGCTTTTTCAAGGTTGACTGAAACCTTGAAAAAGCCAACTGTTAAGTTGGCGAAAGCTCAGTTCAAATAATGAATAAAAACGCGATAAAACCGGATAAATAAAGTGTTTTATTATGCAAAATCGCGAAAACCATAGAAGAAATTACGTCCGTATTCATTCACTTGATTTCTTATAGCAGTTTGTCAGATCTTAAATTAATAACATGGGATGAGTGTATTTTGTAGAAACAATAGGAATGTAACTAAATAAACTAAAGTAGATAGATATGTATTGCATTTACATTTAACATTTTCTCAATTTTCAAGTTTTTATACGATAGTTTTACTCTTTCTTTCGATTTAATTTTTGGGTTTTTGTCGACTGTTAACTTTAAAAAATACAAAGAAGTTCTTTGCGCCATCTATCAATAAATCATAATTCATAAAAGTTTAAAATAAGAGCTACTATCAAATATCATAAAAGTTTAAAATAAAAGCTATTATTAAATTTAGCAATTTATTTTTATTTTATTTAGAGTGCAAACTTACTAGTGATTTGATCATCTTTAAGTTAACGATCTTGAAAAACCTCGATAAACCGAAGTTAAGTAAGAAGCCGAGAGCGCTGTTGGTGTAGTGGTAAATACCCCGACTTTTATTCCGAAGGTCGTGGTTTCGAAACCGGCCGCGCACCAATGTCTTTTCTTTAAGAAATAAATATGTGCGCTATTAACATCGCTCTTACGGTGAAGAAAGAAGGAGGAAACTCACGGCTTAAAATCACGCACAAAGGCCCAATAGTAGGGCTAATTGCGGAACACACAGTTAAAACTTTAACTTTAAGTAAGGAGCCGATTCATAACTAGCCATGGTAAATTTTGGAAAGTGCACTCTGTACGTCCCTCATTTACATACTGTGTCTCAAGCCGACGACGTCATTTGGCCAATGAATCGAAAAGACAATATTGACAAAGGAGTTTTGCTCAGTAATGCAGAAAATATGCAAAACGATACGTAACGACTACCAATTTTACCTTTGTGTGGTCCTTCTGAAACAAACATTACCATAATGAATATAAAAAATCTAAAGGCAAGTTTTACCCTAATGAGTAAAAATAAACTTGAAGTAGGTACACAAAGCAACTGTAATTAAAAAGCTTTATCGCAATTCCTTTCAGTGATTTTTACGTAAAGGTGAAACAAACATTTTACTATACTACAAAACTTTCTGCAATAAATATTGGTAGGTAGGATATCTATCAATTAATTACCTGATAGTGATAACCTATTCTCATATTGAAATTATCAAAAATTAACTGCGGCCTACAGTTTGACCCACGTAAGACTCGTTCCCACGGAAATATCGGGTTAAAAGTAGCCTATGTGTTATTTCATGTCTTATATTCCAAGTTTTATCGCAATCGGTTCAGTAGTTTTCGCGTGATTGAGTAACTAACAAACATACAGATAAAAACTTTCAGATTAATAAAATTAGTAGAATATCATTGCAGTCTTGATTTTCGATTTCGACCCTTGTTAAATAATATTTGTGTGGTCTTATCTGAATCGGACATTACTATAATAAATATACAAAAACTAAAGGCAAATTTTACCGTAATGAGTAAGAAGAAACTTAAAGTATCAAGAAGTAAGAAAAAAAGCAACCGTAATTAAATTTTATTGACTCAATCAAGAGTTATATTTTCATTGATAATTCACGATATATTGTTATTATTAGCATCTCTTTTGTCGGATGGGAAAGCAAACAATTTGCAGCAATTTGTTTACAGATGCTAATTTTGAAATTAACTTCGTGAAATACAAGAAACGTGCCTCGTACGAGGACCACCTTAGTCGAGAGGTAAGTACGGAACATGACGGGTTCACAAATAACCATTGTTATAAGTCTAAAAGATCGTGAACTCTTGAGAAATCAGAGGCTTAGCTAATTGGGTTATACGAGTTGGAGGACTAATTGGTACCTAGTAAGTTAAGTAGTGAAGGTCAGAGATTTCCATTAAATATTCTAAGTATATAATGTGTCAAGAACTTTAAGTTTTATGTAATGTTCGCAGCCGACATATCCATATAAGATATTTAAATAGGTAGATAACTGTATAATAATAATACATTTTTACTGAATGGTAAAATAAGAATAATGTTATAAGAGGAACTTGACAGCAATATTGCATGCCAATTTTAGCCGAGTAAGGAGATCCATTTTTGTGTAAAATCAATTTTAATGTAATTGAAATGTTAATTAAGATTATGATAAATACTTCATTGTGCCAAATCACTAAAAAATATATACCTATTTGCAGTTCCCTATGGTACAATGCATCCTGGCATTTGTCCTGCAGTGGGGCGGCAAAGGTTAAAAATAAACAAATGCAAAACACAATTTGAAGCCTAAAAAATAAATAAAAGTCCTAAGAATAAATATCAGCGAGTAAAAGACCAATCGACAAACATATTACACTTATAATCTTTGATTACTCAAAAGTATCCTTTTACAATTTCTCTGTAAAAGAACTGTATACAGCAAGTCATTTGCAGGAATAAAACAACCATCAACAATTGTAAAATTTACGATACCCACCCTAAAACCTGATAGTTTAAATCATAAAATCTAATCACACGGCTATTCAGTATTTTACCATGAATTAGAATAAAACTCTAACCTACTATAATCAAGTAATTGTATCTGATTGTTCCTCCTTTGGATAGGGTTGGGGGAATCAAATTTAAATAAATAAGAATTATAAGTTACTAGCAGGACCCCGTGGTTGCACCCGCGTAAGTCCCGATCCCGTGGGATTATCGGGATCAAAAGTATCTTATGTCACCTTCCATCCCTTAAACTATCCCTATGTCAATTTTCACACAAACCGGCCTAACTCTTTGACCGTGAAGAAAGAACGTACAAACGAACTTTCGGATTAATAAATATTAGTTTGAATGGATATTAGATATTAAGTTATAGCATAGGTATAAAAGTTTTAGTTCTTAGCTATAGTTATTAGTTTTAATTATTTTATAGAATAGGATTCAACGCCACTGCGGCGAAAGGGGCGATACTGATTAGTTCAATAAATAGAAAAAAATAAGTATAAAAGAAAAATTCAGTAGCAACGGCACAGAGTAAAATATATTGATGTTTAGAGGTAACATCTCTGGTCACACTCTTTCTAGTAATATTATATACTAGCTGTGCCCCGCGGTTTCACCCGCATAAATTCCTATCCCGTAACGTATGTGACGCTTCACGTATGTCATACCAAGCGTTGCTCAACCCGTGTGATTATTCAAAGTAGGTACCCTATATCTTATTTCAACCACTAAAATATCCCGGTACCAAATTTCGTTCAAATCGGTATAACCGTCATTTTTACCCATCACGATGTCATACCAAGCGTTGCTTTACCCGTCCGATCATTTAATTTATCGTATTTATACCCTTAAAGTAATGTACCAAATTTCATTCTAATTGTTGCGATCGTTCCTGTTGACCCATCACGTATGTGTCACGTCAAGCGTTGCTTAACCCGTACGATCATTTAAAGTACCCCATATCGTATTTAAACCCATAAACTAACCCTGTGCCAAATTTCATTCTAATTAGTGCGATCGTTCCTGTTGACCCATCACGTTTGTGTCACGCCAAGCGTTGCTTAACCCGTACGATCATTTAAAGTACCTTATTTCGTATTTATACCCATAAACTAAGCCTGTACCAAATTTCGTTCTAATTGGTGCGATCGTTCTTGTTGACCCATCACGTATGTGTCACGCCAAGCGTTGCTCACCCGTACGATCATTTAAAGTACCCTATACTTTATTTAAACCCCTATACTAACCCTGTACTAAATTTTATTCCTATCGGTTCCGCCGTTCTTGAGATATAAGTAGTGTAACTAACACTACTTTCGTTTTTATAGCTGCCTCCCGCGGGATTTACCCTCGTAAGTCCCGACCCTGTAAGAATATCGGTATCAAAAGTAGCCTATAACCTTCCTCGATAAATGGACTATCAAACTCAAAAAGCATTTTGCAAATCGGACCTGCAGTTCCTGAGATTAGCGCGTTCAAACAAACAAACAATCAAACAAACAATCAAACAAACAAACTCTTCAGCTTTATAATATTAGTATAGATGAAGCTGAAAATTTGTATGTAACTCTTACTCTTCCTGTTACTCTTTCAAGCAAAAACTACTAAACCGATTGCGATGACATTTGATATGCTGATAGCTGAAGCGGGTTCAACGGGTTGGGTGCAGCTGGTACTTAATTAATACAAACATATCCCAATTTGTAACAAATAGACTCGAAACTACGAAACCGATTTCAAAACATCTTTTGCTAATATTAAGTTATACATTATCGATATACCTTATGCTGCTTTTGATTCTAATACTTCCATGTGATCGGGACTTACGCGAGTACAACTGCGGGACACAACTATCACAAATAAAATAAAACTTTAAAAACCAAATTGAATTGCATTACATGCCTACATTGATATTGTTGTACCACTATAAGTAGAGAAAATAATTAGTTCGTGCTTTTCATTTCATATTAATTTAATTTTAAATGCATTTAGTTATTTATGGCTATTGCATAGGTTTTTTTCTTCGCGTAATCAACTTTACTTTTCTTTGCAATGATTTATGAAAATAGCTATCGTGAGCCGTAATTTGCTGATTCATTTTGTTTTAAAGTTGAAATTGATATTAGATTTAAAGCTTCAAACTTTATCAAAACATAGTTATGACTTCTATTAATTTAGTTGTATGTCTAAAATGTTGCTGATTATAAGCCAAAGATGGAGATAATTGTTTTAATAAATTAATTTCTTTAAGTAATTAGGTGTTAATAAACCAAAGAGATTTGAATAAAATTTAATGTTAACAATGGAAATGTCTGAATTAAATAATCTTACTAATATTATAAACGTTAAAGTTAGTATGTACTAGCTGCGCCCCGCGGTTTCACCCGCGCAAGCGCAAGTTGCGATCCCGCGTTGTTCTTACACCAACCTATCGCAATGCAAAAATCCACACTTAAACGGTCGCCCATTGAAGTACTGATGATGCCAGGCGCTGCCGCGCCTGTAATCATCAATACTTCCCTGGTCGTCCGTTTAAGTGTGGATTTTTGCATTGCGGTAGGTAGGTGAAGTAAGGCCAAATTTGTTCATGACGATCGATGACGATTGGTGATGATCGATGACGATGGATAACGATGGTTAAAAAACAACAAAATTACGCAATTTCTATTTTTTATCCGGATATCAGGATAAACAACAAAATTACAATTTCTATTTTTTATCCGGATATCCGGATAAAAAGTAGCCTATATGTTAATCGAAAGTCTTAAGCTATCTGCATACTAAATTTCATTGAAATCGGTCTAGCCGTTTCCGAGATTAGCGCGCACAAACGCACAGACAAACGGACAAACAGACAAAAAGTTAAACACGGAAATGGGGTCTGTCACGTTAGTACATATCCCTAAAAATAGTTTTTTCAAAATATCTTTCAAAAACAGACACCGCTAAGTTACGATTTTATTTTAAGTATTGATTGATTGATTGATTGTGAGTCAACCATAAAAGATATACATAATATGCTGTTGCAGGATATTTTTCATTTACATATTTATTTTTTATTTTATTGCATGTTAAGCTGTACAAATCCGTCATACATAATTTCTGTGTAACTTTAAACCATTCAGGCTGCACACGCGACGGAAGCTTAAAAAATGAAGTAACTTTTCCCGTTTTTGAAACTTTTCTCTTCACTGCTCCGTTCCTATCTATCGTAGCGTAATGAAAAGTGTTCTATAACCTGCCCAGGAGTATAAAGTATAATCGTACCAAGTTTCGTTAAAATCCGTCCAGTAGTTTTTGTTTCTATAACGAATATACAGACAGACAGACAGACAGACAGACAGACAGACAGACAGACAGAAAAAAATTTTATTGATTGCATTTTTGGCATCAGTATCGATTACTAATCACCCCCTGATAGTTATTTTGAAAATATATTCAATGTACAGAATTGACCTCTCTACAGATTTATTATAAGTATAGATGATTGATTGATTGATTGTGAGTCAACCATAAAAGATATACATAATATGCTGTTGCAGGATATTTTTCATTTACATATTTATTTTTTATTTTATTGCATGTTAAGCTGTACAAATCCGTCATACATAATTTCTGTGTAACTTTAAACCATTCAGGCTGCACACGCGACGGAAGCTTAAAAAATGAAGTAACTTTTCCCGTTTTTGAAACTTTTCTCTTCACTGCTCCGTTCCTATCTATCGTAGCGTAATGAAAAGTGTTCTATAACCTGCCCAGGAGTATAAAGTATAATCGTACCAAGTTTCGTTAAAATCCGTCCAGTAGTTTTTGTTTCTATAACGAATATACAGACAGACAGACAGACAGACAGACAGACAGACAGACAGACAGAAAAAAATTTTATTGATTGCATTTTTGGCATCAGTATCGATTACTAATCACCCCCTGATAGTTATTTTGAAAATATATTCAATGTACAGAATTGACCTCTCTACAGATTTATTATAAGTATAGATGTATGTGAGGTTGTTACTCTTTCACGCTAAAACTACTGAACGGATTGCGATTAAACTTGGATATAGGTAGCTGGGGACCTGGATTAACACATAGGCTACTTTTTATCCCGATATTTCCGCGGGAACGGGACTTAGCGGGTGAAACCGCGGGGCGCAGATAGTTAGATTATAAATACAAATCAACTAGCAGCAGCCCACGATTTCGCATACCGCGGGATTTTTATTTACCGGAAATACCGTTCCCGTGGTAATCTTAGAATAAAAAAATGCAAAAAAAAGTACAGTCTTTGAATATTTTATTTGCAATTGCAAATAAAATTGATGATGTTGAAATAAAAATTTGTACAATTCTAATACGGTACGAAGTATTTATAAACATAAATTAATAAATATCACATTCCTCCATGTATAATCGTTCGGTATAATGCCTACTCACAAGAATCATTACAGGCTATGTTTGTTTAGTAATCTCGGAAACCAATGATTATCTCAAACCGGACGCGGGAACCTGTTTAGGTCTTTGAAAAATGCTAGCAAATTGAACCAATTTGTGGTGTGGTGGGATCGCTGGAGAAGATTTGAGTTACCTTTTATGTAAGAGAGTTTCATTTTTCAATTAATTGAAAATGACAAAAGATGAAGCATTTCGCTTCGTCATTGATCATTCGTACTGCAAGATTGTCCAGTAGGTATCAATTCTGACCTGTATTTTTCTTTTCTATTTTATTCATCAGTCAACACGATGTTTTTGTGAATTAAACACTTCCGACCTGCACCCCGAGGTTTCACCCGCGTAGGTCCTGATTTCGCAGTAATATCGGAATATAAAGTAGCCTATGTCGTAATCCAGATCTCTACCTATTAAGTTATATCAGCATACCTATTAAATAAATTACATATGGTGATCGGTTCTGTTTTTTACGTGTGAAGTAGTAACATACGTATCTAACCGTTTACTTAATAATATTTACTATTTACTCAAACCTTTATAATATTAGTAGAACGTGTAATAAACACTTTTTTTTAACGCAAGCTTCTATACAATGTGACCTCTGATTTAAGAAGCAAAAAGTCGGTAAGCAAACATTACTTACGGCTACTATTGAACTTGATCTTTATAATATTCGACTTCGACAATGGAAGTTCTCAATTCATTCACCTTTATTTTGAGTATATGTATGTATATCTGTATATGTCAATGAGCTCTTCACCCGTGTTTGATTTACACGTACGTATTTTCTTGTTCGATCAAAACTATGTATCGTATAAGATTGAGTTTAAAGTCAAATGATAAATTGACTAAAAGTTGGCTGTTGGGTTTAAATTATAGAGTGCGTTTCTTTGTAGTTTTTCGTTTGTTCTTCTCCCGGAGTGGTGGAAGGGACAGGAATATCACGAAAATAATAGAAGCAGATTGACTCGTTATACCAATTTGATTCTAATTAGAAAAATATATTTTTCTAGTATCACCTAGTGTTAGAGTTTCAGGTTTATCTTAAGGCTTCTACCTTGATTTAACTTAAAATAAGAATAGAGGTTAAATATTGAAATCATCATCATCCTTCTTGCCATGCCATTTATTTAGGGTACGGCTGAGGTTTAATATTGTAACGAAAACTGAATACAACAAAAGTATCACATGTAACAACACGTGCGTGTAAAGTTCGGTACCGGCAAGTAATGCTTACCCACAACTCTGTAACAAGTAACTTCAATTAAGATTACAACGAATTCGTTAAGATACAATTTATCATAGTTGATTGGCAGGTCTACTATCGGTTATAGCTACTGGCGAAATTACAACTTAAGTCAATTACTGTTTTGTTAGTTTTCGATGGACAAATAACGGGTCAGTACCCAGTACGTGGTTTGAGCGGTCATAACTTTCAATAAGCGAGTGACTGGTGAAAAATGTAATGATGAATTGCGTGTGTTGTGGTTACAACCTTTAGACTTCTGTTTGATTGGTCTCAGAAGTTATTATCTTCGTTAGCTCTATAACCAATAGGGAGGTAATAGGCTAGGTAGTCAATTTTATTTAAGTAATTACTGGTCTCTTGTAATACGTGATTTCGCTTGATTCCGAATAGTTTTATAATTCTTAATTATAAAACTATTCGGATCGGTGGATACGAGCTACACTAAAAATCCCTGTCGGATTCATCGAGAAATGTTGATTATTTTTTGACGCAATGTTTTAGAGTACTTTCGTTTAAACCGTTCGTAAATGACATTGTTGCGGAAACACTTCGATAAAACTTTAACTTAGATTTTAAAAGATTAAAAGCAATTAAGTCAACAACTTACGATTAAGATATCTGTAGATTTTGTCGATCTGTGTATGTACTTGTTTACCTATAGAAGTCATCCATTATTCATTGTAAAACAAACGGTTATTGTCAACTCTGAGGTATCGGTTCCGAGGTTGTTGTTACAGGCTTTCATCTTTAGAACAACGCTATCATAAAAGTGTCACAAGGTTCCGTAAACGAGAATATATTGTTACGCGGTGCAAATTAGAGCCAGCGATGAAATGAATCGCTTGATCGATTTGATAGCTATACCGATTGATAGCTCTACTGGTGGGAATAATGATACACATTTTTTTCAAGTTTTACAGATTGTGTCTTAGGCTACGGCCGCATTGGCAGGTGACTTGGTAAGCGTCTAGAATGGCTTGCATTCTTACAAGCCAAGCGCTCAGTGCTGCCGGGTGAGAACGTTCTCAAGGCGGTAGCCTTAAGGTGGGTACTGCTCGACGCGACGTTACGGTGCGTAATGTATTGTGTTACTCAACGAGCATTCGTTATACTCAACGAGCAAACAATATACTCAATACGAACTACACAAACATTACGCGCCGCAGCACTGATTGAGTAGGTACCTATATCAATTATGCCAATCTCATTCAGCTACCTAGTTACTTTTTTTTTTCATTTTTCCGGCCTGTACAGCAACATCTATACCTAGATCTCAGGACACATCAATTAAGAAAGCTGTCGGCACCGATAGAGTTCCCATCGAAGTATGGAAAGCGATTAATTCTCGTGGTATTAAGCATCCTTTTAACCGCATCCTCAAAACCGACGATGCATAATCCAGCATTAAAGTAATTTTTCAAAACTACCTTACAGAATACTACAAATTCTATGCACTTTTTCCATCATTTAATTTACAGGTTTCATTCAAATACCTCAAGAAACAAATTTGCTATGTCTTTTTTGACTTTAATTTCTTCTCAAAAGGCGCATTCTTCCGTTTACGACCTATGTGCCCAGATGAATCGATCTATAATATTTTAAAAGAATTAGATATTTGGAGGATATTGTAATATTGAATTCAAAATTCTTTTCGGGAACAAAGAAAATTATAGACTCTGTATGAATATTGACGATACATGTCGAAATAATAAGATGTTTAAAGAATCATGTAAGCCAGATGTAGAGGATATTGTAACCAACTGACCGAGTTTGTAGATCGAATGAAATAAAAACCTGTTCTCATTTCAGTGTGGTCTAAACCTCAGCATTAGCCTACATTCACCCAAATAGACCGTGTTGCACAAGTCTAAACCTACCATTAGTTACGCTACGTTGTTACTTGTTTCATTCCACACAAACATAGAATACTAAACACCATAAATGTTATGGTTCACTTAAAACGTTATTAGCTTTGCATTTATTATTATACACAAACATGCGATGTTCTAATTCAATAAATACACTTTCTAACTGTTATCGACTTTATTTTTGACATCAACGATATAATCAATAGAAAGGGTAACAATATGAATCACATGCTGATTGCAACAAAAAACCCCAAGAATTCTTATGACTTTTTCTCATTGGAGTTCACGATCCGAAGCCACGGTTGGACGATTCAAAACGATGGTATGCAAAATTATGTTTTTAAACAAATAATTTTGATTGATTGGTTATTTTAAAATCCTCACAAAAAGCATGCTTTAGAAGCAGAAACGCTATAAAGTGTTAAGTTAATATATTAATATCATACCCACGACAATCAAAATAGTTGCAGATGAAACCACCAGGCTGTAGGTACCCAGCATATCAGAAGTGTTTAAATTTTCAAAAGCCAACAATAATGTAGGTAGCTAGGTACAATCCCTTTAACGTGTATTCCTGTGAATTATTTCTCAGCATCCTGTCACAAGAAAGGCACTTATATTATATACGGCTATTAATAATCACATAATAAGGTCGTACTAGCGGGAATACCTACGTACAAGTTAAATTTCTATTTAACATACATGATCAATTTCAATTTCTAAATATATATTTTATATACCTACGTTAAATTTCTGTTTGTTTTTGAAAGATATTACGAGGAAAGGACCTGACCGACCACACCCCTACTTTTTCATATAGGTATATTTTTTTCATATTTTATTTATTCATATTACCTAGACATGAATTCGGTCTTATGACACTTAGAATATACAATATTCAAATATGAGAAATAAAACTGACTGCTGACGTTGAAATTTCAAACACAACATGTGTGACTTCAGCAATCAAACTAGCTAATCCGACCTTAGTCCTTTATTAATAAGCGAGCTGAAGTTACAGAACAATATACACTTCCGTTCAACGTATCCTTGTAAATAATTTCTCCTCCTGTCACAAGGAAGGCAGTAAGATGACTACAAGTGATTTGGGTCTCAAGCAAAGCTTACTAAAGTACTGAACCCTTGTTAATTTAATTTGAACATGCCATCTGTCGGGCAAGCGCCTGTCTCAAGTACGATATCCAATTACACGTATGTAAAATGCCTTTGGACACAGTATACAAAGAAACGTATGTAGTAGGCTGATTCGACTGTGTTTCTTGAGGCGTCTAACGCTAAATTAAAAAATCTTTTCGGTAACGAAGAACATTATAAATTATGTACAAAGAATTACGAAAATTACAGAATGTATCCGAATTTTAGTAAAAAAATAAATAAAGACGAATTCAGAACCTCCTCCTTTAGTTTTTAAGTTAAACTATTGAATGTTAAATCTCTTTGAAACGATTAAAAATTTTGGTCTTGAAATTACACCAAAATGTAAGAAGCAAATTTTGGCGTTAAACAAAACCGAACGGGAAAAAAATAATTGCTTCATTGTTCGCCAGATCATGGCATGCGTAGATTTTTTACTTGACAATGTATTCCTTGCATAATGTACTGGTACACAGGCCGAGTGTGCTGATATTTAGCGGTTTCCATGCAGTAGTCAGCTTACTGGAACAGCACCCCCATGTTGACGCTGTGGTTCGGATGAAGTCCCTGTAAGAAATGCACTTCTGGCTATTTCAAGTAGAAAGACGAATGGAATCGTTGGTATGGAAATGTGTGTAAATATTGTCCTGTCGTAAGCCTTATTATTTCATTCTGCTAGGTCTACTCACTTTATAAATGTGAATGTTTGTGTCGGTATGTATGTTAACATTACTATTAGATTTATTTCGTGTTTCTGTTTAGATCGTTTTTTGTTTTTTTGTCAGTTTTACAGCAGCATGAGAACCGAAAATTTCACAGAACTCAATAATTAATATCAATAGAGCGATATAAATTATAGAGTTCTGATCGATTTGTTTTTTAAGTTCCTAAAAAGTTGAACTTGGAGACTTTTTGAATTTTAAAATACTATCTACTGCTGAAACGAAAGTTTCGCACACTTGCTCTGTGCTATTTCTTCCCAGTTATTTGTAACAAATAAGGACCCTTTACAAAATTGGTATTTTTTGTGGTTCTTGCTGTTGTGCTGCTTCGTTAAGGCAAAGAGTACAGATTCAACCTGTAACGACACATCACCAACTGCTGTTTAAATAGCAAGTAATTATTATTTATTTTACGGACCCATTATTAATTTTATTTTATCATTGATTTTACGAGTAGTTACCCATACATTATTGAAATTAACGCCTTCCTTATCCACTAGTTGAATTATAAATACAAAAGTCAATCTTCGAAATTACACATTAGCTACTTTCTCTCACTAACCCGAAGAGATCGGAAGTGAAACCGCGGGATGCAGTGCATGCAAGTATTTAAATATTTAAGTAAATTATCTTTATTGGCAACCATCTCCTCTTTCATGTTAAGTAAAGTTGTGTCTTTAACGTGTTCAATAAAATAAGCTTAATATTACTATGTACTTAAGTTTTATTAATCACTATCAGCGCCCTACGGTTTCACCTGCGTAAGTTCTGATCTTGTAGTAATATCGGGATCAAAAGTAAAGCCCATGTTACTCCTTGATAATGTAGGTTTCTATTAGTGAAATAGGTACAGTCGTTTCGGAGCTTATTCATTACAAACAAAGAAATATTTTCTTTTTATAGTATTAGCATAGACAAACAGCGCCCCGCTGTTTTGCCCGTGTTCCTGTTACTGTGGTAATACCGGAATAAACGGTATTCTATCTCCAGGTTATAAACCACCTGTGTGCTTAATTTCAAGCAAAACGATTCAGCCATTTTTGCGTGATTGACGTGATCTAAAATTTACTTTTGTGTCCAACTGCACCTGTTTGAAATATACCTTAAGTTTTTCTTCTGCCTAGTTTTTAAAGCCACACCGTCTGACTCATAATTTAAACGTATGCTGTACTCCAATACCACCCAGGGTACCTGCTGAATTACCCGCTGTTACTATTACTTATATTAAGGTGGTCTCGATGCAACTAGGTGTCTGTTATTGCAGTGCCCTCTATCTACATGTTAGTACATTAATGTATCTGTTACAGGAAATGTGTGAAACTTAGGAGTTTTATGCAATTTCTAGAAAATGTATACAGCTCAGAGTCGATTTAGGAATTGTGTTAAATATTTTTTTATTTTTATAAACATTATAAATCCTAGAAAATGCATACATTCATTCATAAAAGGTTGTTTTTTTAACTACCAGAAAGATTACATTCCTAAATTCGAATAAAAAGGCTCCTTAAAGTATACATGGTTTAACTCATATTAGCGCATGCCTGTGCGTGTGTTGTGCTATGCTGCGTAAGCAAAGCTAATCCGTCGTTCTGTTACATTTTCTTTTTACATATTTAGCGAAAATGCTATTAGTTAGGTAGATTAGAGTGATATTTTAATGATATGAGTGAGATGCTACGAGTAAAGTACCTACCTACCGTAAATAATAAAATGTAAATCTGCGCTGCTAAGTGATTGTGTGACGTATTTTGATTTTTTATTAGTATTTATTATATTATTTTTTGAAATATTTTTTTAAAATAAATATTTGTTTATGTAAAGCTAATCTCTCTAAATTTACACAAAAATATAGGTACTGGATTACGCACACATACAACTACGCGCCAAAGTAGTTTTACCTTAGTATGTATTTAGTTGTTTTTTTTTTCAATCCATGTCATTTCCAACCTGCTGTCTGATAGAGGATGTCTATAATCAACGACCACCTTAAAACCAACATTGAAAAATCAATTTTTCTCTGTCAAGACATCGTAATTGCGAGGCCGACGACTGACACAAATTGCAGTTAAGCGCACCTGCGCAAGCACATCCAGCTATTTACATTGCATTGTAAAAAAGTTTATAGAAACTATACGAAGGTTCGACTTGAGACGAGAGTAAAGGTTAACCTGAACTTGGGCAATTTTACAATTATCTCCGGTATTTAAGATTTTTTTGTACATTTCAAATTATTAGGTACCTGCTTATTAAGAAGTTTTCTTGTCATTTTTGTTGTTTGATTAAGTACTTATTAAAATACCTGCAGAGGCATTCATAAGGACGACTTGATGGAGAAGTCAAAGCGTAGGTAGGTACTTCTTCATACGACTGGGGTAAAAAGAAAAACGTCTATTTTTTTTTAATAATTCATAAATCAAGTTACTATCAGTGCAAATACTAAATTATAGGTAAATAACTATACTAACACTTCTAGATTTAAATCCTATGTCTATCTAATTCATTCATTTTCTTAGTTATGGCTTTCTGTCAGCAATATAAGACAATTTAGCCAGTTTCTCGTACCAATAGTGAACTACCACTATTATAGGTACTGTATCGTTTGAAATTATTTTTAATGCGTAAAGGCTGCAGAAAAAATGGCGACGATTTTTCTCCAGCCCCATGGAACATTTGTTTGTAACGCGCTAATTGTGTGTTTGGCACTGGTATTTTTATTTTCTCTTCACTCGTTGGACTTCTCGTAACTAAATTGATAACATGCCGTCGTAATCAAACAATTTACATTCAAATTCATACAAAATTCAATTAAACTAGGTTTCGTAAAAATAAAAATTCAGGACGACGTTCCACTAACGCGTCAAAAACCAAAGTCCTATGTGTATCTATATTTTAAAAAGTGAGCCGTCACGGAACGTCTGACAGATGTGAACCATTTGACATTAACAGATATGATTTCATATAGGACTTGGGAGTTTTGGCGGGAACTCGTTGAGGAGATGTGTTGCTAAATTTTCATTTTTGTGAAACCTAGTTCAAATGCGTGCAAATTGTTTAATTTCGGGGGCATATTAATCAATTTAGTTTCGTGAAGGTGTACAAGTGGAATGAAAGTGAAAATCGGTGCAAAACATTGACTTAGTGTTGTCTCCAAAGCTCCGTGAAGAATGTTTGTAAATGGCCGCCGTGTTTACAAATGATTCCCAAGACTTGACTTTAACTATGACGACTTGACTGTTTCGATGCAAATAACTTGCATAATATATTAAAATACATGACACTGGCTAATTTCCTAATGGCCATAATCGGTTCACAACCGATAAGAAATAGAATATAGGACTTGCCACGTCCTCGTCACACCAAAAAATCAGGTTTACCCTCGTCTATAGGTAGATGAATTAGAAATCAATGATAGATAGAAACAATAACATTGCATAGAAATCGGATAATTTGAAGGGATAAACAAGTGATTTACTCAACAATAATAATTTTAGAGTTGAATGACTGTTTCTCCCGTGGCGTCTTACTGCCTAAACCTTTGCCCCACAGTAGGACAAATTAACAGGCTTACGCGTACGCGTTGTGTCTTCCCTTAAAGACGTAGGTAATTCTCAGACTAGCACTACGAATTTTGATTAAAGTCTCATAACTATAGACTTGTAATGCGTAAGTCCTGTTTCCGCGGAAATATCGGGATAAAAAGTAGTCTATGTTTTATTCCCGGTATCCAGCTACCTATATTCCAAGTTTCATCACAATCGGTTCAGTAGTTTTTGCGTGATTGAGTAACAAACATCCAAACGCACACACTTTTACATTTATAATATTAGTAGTATCTATCATACTAGATGCGTGCCACAGTTTTACCGGCATAATTCCTGTTTTCGTGGAAATTAAAAAAAAATGGTATTTATACTCCACATAAATAACACACTCTCCAAATTTCAGTAGTCTAATATCAGGATTTTAGGCTCCATCAGTAAGTCAATCAGGACAAAGTCATTTATAAATATAGAAGATATTAAATACGTAGGTACGTACTTAAACAGGTAAAATACGAGTTGCTCAAGGGAAGTAAAAACCAACATTAATAATAAAATGGTAATTACTAAAAAGGGTATTCCGTAAAGGTTGATCAAATTATCATTGTTCGAATATGTAAGTGATATTAGACTACAAACTTTTTCATCGGTCGATAACTCTACGGTCGAAATCGTCTCTTGGCTATTGTTAAAATATTTTAAAGGAAAAATGCATTTACGAAAACCTGACGTAAAGCAAAACTCGAATCCGTCTCTTCCTAAGTTACTCAACAACCAAGCAACATAGCGTTCGTCCACCCTCGCCATGCTAAGTTCCCTGCTCATGAGAACTGAGAGACCAGGGTTTGAGTCTCACCTGATGTCGCTTTACGTTGTGTTTTTACCCGGCTGCAAGGAAAAAGTTATGTTTTTCGCGCCTATCTTGTATGTATGTATCATTATGATTCTTCAATCATTTTTAATTTAATGATACGTTTAGGATCTACAACGATTTCAAGTTGGTTAGCAGCCGTTCATAAAAAGACCGCAACCTACTAAATAATCCTCAATAACTCCCTCAATTCAATGATGCGATAAGGCTGACTAAAAAGGGCTGAATAAAAATGTAAGAGAGAAAATAAATAAGAATTAAAAAAATAATAAAAAAGAACAATAAAACTAATTCAGTCCATGCCACGAAACACAGCTACTTTGACAGTCTTTTTAATTTTCATTTTCTTTAAAATATTTCTATAATAGCCAAATGGATGCTTAAACACTTATATTTAAATTAATAAATATTCAGGGAATTAATTATTTAAGTACATAAATGATTTTTTCTTTGAAATCCTCCACGTTTGATGTTTTAAATCCAAAAATCCGAGATCTACCATCACCAACCTGCTGTCTCTGCTACAAAATTAAAACCACTGTAATTTAAAACAATAAACGGCAAGCTTGTTCATACTATTATTTAATGTTTATTGAGTTTTATAGCAGGCATACTTTAATACCGCTCATTTGTGTGCATAAACGTGGCATAAACCGTTTTAACATATTTTATTAAATCGGTTAAAGCGAATACTTGTTATAAAGTTTATTATAATTTTGAAAAAACTTAATTATAAATTTATTATGTGGAAAAATATGATGATTGTATAAATAAGTAAGGAACAGAATGGCTTTTTGATTTTGTCACAGACTTCATAGATAATTATTGATGATTTAAATCATTGATCACCCGTTTTCCAGCCGTGTGGACCCGGTATAGAATAGGTCTACCCCATCTCATTTCGCGGGTCGCATAGGTGCCTAATCATCTGGAGGAAACTATCAAACCTGAAGTTACCCCCGCTTTGTGGTGGGTAAACTACTTGGTCCCAAGAACCGTTGTTGTCATATTTATAAACATACGAAAACCGGGCACAATAAGTTTTTTTTCTATCTTCAATACTTCAATACAGCGCCTGCGATTTCACCCGCGTTAGTCCCGATCCTGCGAGAATAACGGAATCATAATAAGTCTGTGTGTTATTCCAGATTTCCAACTATCTATATTCCAAGTTTCATCGCAATCAGTTCAGCGGTTTTAACGTGATTGAGTAACAAATGTATTCACAGACCTAAGTCTACCAAGCTAGTGACAATTTTGTGTTCGTAATAATCGTTGGCGATACAAAGTCCACCGTGTCGGATAGTTTAAAGAGAAAAACGAAACAGAAACAGTTCATTTGGTTTTCAAGAGAAAGTAAGCTTCTAGGGCTAGAAAGCTCAAAAGTAGTGACTGCACAACCGCAAGATGCAATGTGGAATGAATCTCCATTTAAATTGACTTGATATTGTGGCTGTAGGCAACAAAAAGCTCTTAGAAAGCTCAGTTTCATGTTAGCATAATATTGGTACCATTTTATTAGTTAGTGAAATTTTGTAACCTATATGTTCTTATTGGTTTTTAGGTCAAATTGACAGTTGGATTAGCTAAATGATAAATCATAAAACGTACTAGTGTCTGCGAGTGCCCAAAAGTATTATTATTTCATAAATATCTACTAAAAATAAAATAGGTCCTCTTATAAAAAAGTTTGTTATCATTTTAAAAATGTAGATAGGTACCTATTTTTAATTGCACTAATTAGAGAATTTTGTATGCCTTTCGTTTTCTGATCCTTTCCATTACTTTAGAAATTTAGGGTATGTACCCGACTGGATGGATTAATAGAAACCCTTCAGTCCCATAAAGTCCACTATATCAAAATGTCCACCGTATCATAAAGTCCATAGTATCGAAATGTCCACAGTATCATTATGTCCATTTATCATAAGGTCCACAGTATCATAAAGTCCACAGCGATCATACATGTTTTTAAATTTTGCAGCGAAAGAATGTTAAACTAGTGTCGTTTAAATGGTTTTTTTCGTATCCAAACTTAAAAGTTCTATGACTATAAAAAATGTTTTATGCATAAATGGTGACGATGTAACTTCAATTATTAAAGTGAAGTTTTGATGCATTAGCTACTTACTATGTATTTTGTACTTTAATTAAAAGGACCGAAGTTAGTACTAGATTCTCCCATAATTAGTAATCTTCATTGCAATCAACGTCTTCCAACTGATAGTTACGTAAATTAGGACCACTCTCAACTGAGTCCCATGGTCGTGTGGTCGGGTCGGGTACCATTTTGTGGGAACGTACCACAAGTTTTCTAACACAGTAGTTACTTATGAGACATTTCAACAAGATTAAACAGTTTTTGTTTAAATAAATAGTTGATTGAGGGTTGCTGTCAACAAACAAATCATAGTTGTCCTAAATAACCACTGTGTTGTGTTTTTAATATTATCAAGTTTTAGGAAACTCATTTTCCGGTTTTCAGAAACAATTAGGTAGCCGACATGTACAAGAACCAATTTATTAGCAAAACGACTCAAATGTCATTGTGAAAACTTTTACTTAGTCTAATATGAATAAAACTCTATAATACCTATCAACAGCAAGTGAACAAACAAATCAGTTCCAAACAAATTGGAAGCATTCCGTTAGGACGGACCGACACCCGCTGAGCTGTCACAAGACCGAGCTCACGATATTCATAAGCAGTATCATCAAAGGACTCACGATGCGTTCTATTACAGAGAAACTTTGGCTACTGGATGGTGTTAGTATATTAAATTATTAGATACGACTCGACTCTTTGTTACTTGATTACAGCACACAAAACTCTGCGTAGAGGTTGTATCCAGTTATCTTGATGAGAACATACTACTTGTACCCGCAAATGTCATTTCATTTAAGAGCTAGAAAGCTTTCTCAGCTCTATCACAACTGCAGTTTGAGGTCCTACTTGTCTCGTCTATAATTTTACCTCCATGCAAGTAAGTAAAGCATGGTGCAAAATATGGTGCACCGAGTAATCGACAATTTATCCTAGACACGATCTTCATCACTGACTATGACGGCTCATCATATTATCATCGTTATCAGCCTGTTAAATTCCACTGCTAGACATAGGTCTCTCCAATCGCACGCCACCTGGATCTATTTTCGGCTCCTCGCATCCAGTTTGTGCCAGCCGTCTTGCGCAAATCGTCACTCCAACGTGCCTGAGGACGTCCTACACTACGTTTGCCGAGACGTCTACTCTAGAACAACGACTCAGAAAAAAAAAAGTCTTCTTCTTTTTTGAGTAGCTCATGTGTGGCTTACCTAGTGTTAGACTGCTTTTAGAGATAGCCACTAGTAAGTAAGAAAAATAAAGTTATAATAATAATTATTAAACCGTTATACTCGTATACAATTCCAGTTGTTCATTGATCTAGGAGAATATAGCATCCGTTGCGTTCTCTGACTCTGAAATATTGCGAATGGAATCGTCACGACAGTCTGTCCTCAGCTTTATTTATAACGCGTTAACTTACTGTTTGATGGAACGAGTTAAAATAGCGGACAACTTTGGAGGCGAAACCGATGGATATATCGATCTATGTGTCAGTGATAATTAATTTTCTCGAGTCTTGGAAATGCATTTTGAGTGAGCTCACGGGTTTATTCGAGACGTCAAAGGCTAATGAAACGATTTGTAAAAGATTTAAAATAGGCTCGTATAGTGTGATTGATGTTTGCTTTTTAACGAAATGAAATATCGGTTCTTTAAAATACCTAACACTTTTGGTTCTTAACTAAAACTAGTTTTACTTAAAAGCGTTTTTGTTTGATGACTTTATTTTAGTGGCTTTAAAAAAATAATGTTTACTTTAGAATTTCTTTAACTATTAAAGTGTTAAGTGTGATGAGACGAATGTGCTAGTGATTCTAATTTTGACTAATATTGTAAAAGCAAAAGTAACTTTGAGGTGGTAAGGACCCTCAGGACTCTGCAAAAGTAACTAGAGGAAGGCCAAGGAAGAGATGGTGCGACTGCATCGAAGAAGATTTCAAGGCTCTCAAGAGATTAATAAACCGGAGAAGAACAGCCAGGGATCGTCGCGTATGACAGTCTATCGTGGAGGAGGCCAAGGGTTGGAGCGCCGAAGAAAGTAAAGTAAATGTAACTCTGCCTGTCTGTTACTCTTTCACGTCTAAACTGCTGAAACGATTTTGATATTTTTTTGTATACGTAGAGATAGATGGGACCTTCGAGAAGGACATAGGCTACTTTTATTCCGTCATTCTAGGAACGAGACTTACGCGGGTGAAACCACAGAACGCAGCTAGTACAGTAAAATCTTACCTGTAATTTTCCTCGTACCTTCACACTGTTTGGCATGTAGAAATATGTAAGGTGACAGAACAATTTTATTTTAGACGAATAGGTAAAATACTTACTGCCATCTGTAAAAGTTAATAGTCTATAGTCTATGGTCTTGGAAGTAATTTCAAGGCACTGCATTAACAATTTTACAAATAACTTTCAAGTTTCAACAGAACAATTCACATTTCAAGTTAGACCTAAGTCGAAATTAAGTTAATCAATCAATCAAGGACCAGGCTATTGTTCCAAGGTTTTTGTTCGAGACAAAGGAGACTCGACAAAGCCTTCGGTATTGTTCGATGAACTTTCACCTCGCTGCTCATGTATTTTGTATGCACTTTCATAGGATGTGGTGTACGTACTTGTAATCGGAACTTACTTGTTGCTGTAAGGCCGGAAGGCATGAACCGAGGTTTGAAAATACTGTTTCAAAATATACTTTTACAAAAATGTTAACTAAGCTAAGTACGAAGAAACACACCTCGACTCACCAGTCAAATATTTAGAAGATACTCGAATCAAATCTTCTTACTTATATTATAAACGAGAAAGTTTGCAAGTATGTATGAATGTATGTGACTTTTTATCCCGACATTTCCGAGGAAACGGGACTTACGCGGGACTTAAAACCCCGGGGCGTGGCAAGTAATTAATATTCTTGAATCCATCGCCTCATACTCGTAATACCTGGTAATAGGCGCCTTGTTACACGAATGTAAAGATTTAAAACTGCAATTACATTTTATTAGTTATCTAAACTTTCTATTAACAAACTATAAATAAATATTTTCAAATGCATTGAATTAACAATCAATAATTTCAATCCGACATAAAACACATCTCATTATTTTTTATCACCCAATAATTTTGAAATTTAAACATCAAGAAGTGAGTTGGAAGAATGACCACGATTTCGAAGTTACACAGAGATACAGTAAATGAGGTGATATTAGTCATTCATTGCTTATTCACAGTAATAAAAATTTACGATTGGTATACAAATAAATCGTAACTACATTGTTGATGCACACCTTCAACATTTTGACGTATAATGTAGTAAGATATTTTCGGTTACCAATAAAAAGTTGCATTTAACTTGACATGATTTTTTAAATTCCTATCTTTATCTTTCCGTGTAGCGGAAGTGTAGTGTTTACCTAGTATAGGAGTTTTCACGTCACCCTAAGGACGACCTCTAACTCGACCTAACGAGATTAGAATAACAACCACGACCAACAGCTTAACGTGCCTTTCGAAGAACGGAGGAGCTCGAGAAAAAAAAATTTGCCACACAAATTATTGTACATTCATCGAAACAGTGACCACGCCGCGCCCATTCAAGATCGGCTGGTGCAGCTAGGCCAATGAGTTCCTAATTTCTTATGGTCACACGATAGAAAAGTTAAACATTAAATGAAACAATTAATTATAATGATCAAACTTTGATAAAAAGTAACTGAAAAAACCTGATAGGCTAAAATAAAACGAAATTTTATACTAATTTAAATGTATTATACTCGTATTTACGAGTATAAAATGCTTTTACTTAACTGACTAATGGATCGACGCACAGCTTAAACCGCTGGTAGTACAGAGCTGAAATTTGGAGAGTGTCTTTATGTGATGTAGGCATCCTATAAGAAATGAAATTTCGAGATTCCCACGGGATTTTGTCTAGGAATGACACAAACGCCTAAGTTTTGCGAGTTTGTGTTTGTCTGTTTTGATTTATCTAAAATGTCAGAGTATATCTGAATAGGTTCCACCCAGTTCCACCCAATCAGTGTTGGATAATTTACGGTATTTTGATGAATAGACAGACAGACAGGCCGACGAATGTTTACGACCATTCATTTATGGTAAGTACCTACACTATCCGCCTTATTACAAAAATATTTTTGTCACTTCTATGCAAACATACCGTAGACCACATCGTCGCCTCCCATTATGTGAGATAGGGTCGAACGTTGGTCTATTTCTGATTTCTTTGGGCTAAACTTTTTGCTCTCAAGAAATCGTCTTGAGCGGCAGGGTGGCCTTTTCGGCCGCTCATTTGTTTAATTTTTATTTATTTTTAAATTGATTTGTAAGTGTGTTATACTTGTGATGTATTGTAATGTTAATTGTAATGTACACTAGGGTAATTATGAAAGTGGCGTAAATGCGAAGTTATTAAAAAACGTTTTTAAATCACTCTGACTTAAGGTTTATTCCAGATTTAGGCCATTATCAGAATTACCCGAATTCAACTTAAAGTACTTATTAAGTTACCTATCTAAGCTGTGAACTTAGACATCGTTCTGTAATAACGTGGTTTATGTGTTGAACAATCGAACCGTAAACTTAACCGTTAAAACACGTGTATTTATTCATCGTCTGCGGTTAACCCATAGTTTAAATTTGCATACCACTTCGCACCTATTGAAAAATTGCAGTACTTACGTACAGCTGCAATTACGTGATTTGCGTAATACCATAGTGAAAATTCATAAGTCTTCAAATTCAAATGTGCTTCATTTATAAAAAGAAACGACTTGGTTAAATTAAAGATCGTTTAACTTCTCAGTGCACTAGGCCAAACAAGTGGAAATGAGTTCCATACCTTATTTGATATTATATTAAAAAAAAAACAGTTTTTCAATGGATTTTTTTAAGAAAATATCACATCTCTTCTTCTTCGTCTGGCATTATTCCCATTTTACTTGGAAGGCGGCATTCCCAAATCGAATTCGACTACTAAATCGATTATTATAGTAATCGATTAACTTGGTACACAGATAGCTGAGGACCTGGAGCAAAACATAGGCTACTTTTTATACCGATATTACTACTGGATCGGTACTTATGCGGGTGAAATCGCTGAACGCTGGCAGTATTGAATTCACCTGATTTGTAGCCTTTGCGACTACTATATTATCATAACTTATCAACAATATCGATCTCAAGTATAGACCCAAACATTTCACTCACAGGAACATCGAAATAATAACACAACTATTTCGATACGGTAGGTCTTAAAAGATTCTGTCTCAATTAATTACCTTAGCCAACATGCATGACAATGTAATAGCGGTGATCTAGCGACTACCTTCCGCTTTCTCTTGCACGAAGTCCCGGCGAGGGCACTCTGGGGCATTGGAGTAAGCGAATAGAGGATGGGTTTGTAACACTTTTACATTTTATGGTCATTATAAAACTAAAAAATTTGAAAGTTAGGTAGGTACGAAGAATCTATTTGTTTTGTATTTAAAAAAAATTCAAAATACCCTTTCTTAGTGGGTTACTATCTGGCTACTTTAGGCGACAGGGTTGAATATAAGGCACAATTTTTTCTTATTATTCGAATTAGACTCGCGGTGGCGCCGTCTACTGTGATTTATTTACGGAAATCTTACTGTTTGAAACATATTTTTGATCCCATACGAAATTATCAAAATCAACTGGGTGGTTAATTAGAAGACAAAATGATAGATCCAACAGCTTGTTGACTTGATAAATTATCACGTGTAGTTATTCGATTTTTTCTTCTTCGTTGTGTGATCAGTATTCTTATTGTGGAATCAGAAAACTGCCTAATATTGGGGCTCTTATTAAGTCCGATTGTAGTTTCACTTTTAGTTGTTCCTTTTGACATAGTTCACCTTCTATTTCCACCTCACCTATTAACATCTCTCATTTTGGCAACATGGCAAACGGTATTGTAGTTATTGTTGCTGGCGCTGTATTAGATGCTAAAAATTTCCAACACAACCTCTGGGCTTAGCGGCTTACAGCCGTGTAGATATGGCAGTTAGATTCTAAGTAATTACTAGACGCTAAAATGCTTGTTGGACAGAGATGATACTCCAAGATGGTGCACCTATTGCAATGGGACTGCACCGTTTATTTTCGTCAATAAAGAAGCGTACTTTCAAGAGCCTGGCTTAAGTTTTTTTTTCTGTGTAAACCTCTATTTGCGCCAATCTTCAATGAAGTAGGAAGAAAATTTCCTTTTACCGCTTACTATAGGTAAGTACAGGTAAGGTCGTGAGTCGAACCTAATTGGAATCCGGGTTTGGTGACACCGAAAGGAGATGCATCGCCCAACATTACGGACCGCATAAATTCAGCAGAAACGGACCCCTTGGCGTTATTTTATGATCCTACTAGTGTTAGTTGGAAAGTTTGTGTGTGTGTTCGTAGTAATGTTTTAAAATAACTCTTCATTGCAGCCGGGTAATGAATACAATACCGGTAAATGCACTGATGAGATTAAAACTAAAATATCACTCAATAAAAAACAGTCAATTTGCTTATGTCCGATTTTTTTGTAATGTACCTACTTGTAATTTTGTTGTATTTAAAACTACAATAACACTTTCGTTTTTTTTATAAGCGGAGAAGGCAAAGTAGGTATGGCTATTTATCACATAATCACCAATGTAAATTCAATGTTTTATGAAATAAACATGAAAGTAAAACCAGACGGCGCAGCCAGTACTTGGATATTTTATTAACATTTGTCATTTATTCGTTGGTAACGATTTATATTGAAAACTTCTCAATTTATGATGAAACTCGTTCAAATAAAGGTGTTCGAATTTTATAGAAACGATAAATAAGAGGTGTCAGTCAGACCTAGAATAATAGTTTCCGTGGTTTTAAAGTGAACTCGTATTGAAGTGTTGTAATATAAATGTAGTTCACATGAAGTGTTGTAATATACAGTTCGGGTACATTTTGGGAAAAATCAAGAGTTCCTATTGGTTACTGAATTTTTGTTGTGACAAGTGACAGGATAGTCGTATAAATGTGATTATTAACCGTTTGTTCGGTAAAGCTCTTTATTAAATAGATTTAAAAAAAAAGTGATTATTATTATAATATTTTACCAGTAAATTAAAAACAACTTATATTCTGTAATATTACAAAATACTCAATTGTGAACATAAGTAATTGCATATTTCCTAATTTGTTTTTATTGCACAAGGCATATTTTACTAGATATATGTTTTTAAGGGGAAAAGTGTATTTTTGAAGATGATTTGTTTTTTCCTTTTAAAATATTTCTAGTTACATAATAGATTTTAAAAGACCAACTGTGCGGGATTCGAACCCGCGACTACTGATAATCCAAACCTGCGCGTTAGACCGCTCCGCTACAAGAACTATGCCATTTTAGCACGTTAAACAATATTTTCTAAGTGTGGTTTGTACATTTTTAGATATTCCTATTGTCGATATCATCACTTCTTTTGAAATTTAAACAAACATAAATAATGATAAAATCAAAGAAATACTATAAACAATACCGTGAATTATGTGGGAAAATGCGGTATGGGGAAAGAATTCCAATAAGACTTGCAAACTGCAGACTTTATATCTGCCGATAAAAAAACTAGTAGTCCTGCGCTTCACTTTATTGAAAGGATCTACCTTCATAGGTATTTCACCATTTTCAAAATAAGAAAAAAGTGAGTAGTTTATTATGGTAAGTTGGATCTAGGAAAGGGTCATCATTAATCTAGCTATGATTGCTTGACAATGTACATATATGTACGTTTTTTAAATAACACAATAGTATGTACCTTTATAGATATAGAGACATCCTTCATCTGTTGCCGGCTTTTACAAACAATTCATTTCACGAATATGAGTAATTGAGTAGTACTTGCAACCTACGACTCAGGCAAGTTTTCGTCCACAATTTCTTGATAATAGTTAACAACAATGGGAACTTAGTGTGAACTAAAGTCGCTGACGAGAATGTAGTCTGCGAGGTCGCAAGGTAAGAATTTTAGAGCTAACCCCGAGGTCTATTAGTATAAGCTCAGGTGCAAAAATAAGTAAAAAAGTCACAATAGACAACTAGTAACCAGTAAACGAGAACGTGAGCTGTTGACACATTTGAAGATAATGTTCGTATGCCCTTTAGTCAGGTGATTGGTCTGAAATATAAGCGGATGCTTATATGCAATGATGCATGATATATATGATGTATGGCATGATAGTATTTCAGCTCACACTAACAACCATGTGAATCTTTTGTCTGAAATAAACGATTTGATTTGATTAAATATGAGGTAACTTTTTTCATTTAAGAATCTATAATTTTTATCATTCGGCTACAAGAGTTCATGAAGCAGGAGTTTTTACCAATATTTCTTTTGATTTTCTTGCCACTTTTAATTCCTATGGCGTATATACTAGTAAAAGAAAATGTGTATCGTTTCAAATATAGTCAAAACACATTTCTTAAGCACTACAGGCAGCGTCGCGTACCGCAGCCTTATCTTACACTACCATATTTCTGAACGCTTTCAGTCTAGAACTTAAGACTCATCTTCATGAATACGAAGCGAGAGTCGGCGCCGCGTAACGAGTGCACATTTACATTTCATCTGGTACAAATGATTCGGTGCAGTGGTTCTGCGACCACATTGAGCGTTGATCCTTGACACCATTGTGAGATGTGTCAACTTTATGCGACAGACAACTTGTTGGATTTACAAATCCTTCGGACTTTGTTAGCGGATAAGTTGATCGTCGTAATCTGTTGTAGGATATATTTATTCTTGGGTGGGATTGGGTCAGTGTATGTACCGTTATTTTCCTAATACTCAAAGACAATGCGATTGCAAATATAGCTCGCTAACCTTGTAGTACACAAGCAAGACCCATTATTGTGACCGTGTGATTTAGTTATTCTTGCCCATAAGTGACAAGAAAAAAATAAACTTATCAAAATAAAGGAACAAACATTATAGCAGTATTTGTCGCAAGCTCCATATACCGTATCTACTATTATAGTCATATCGTCAGTTAAACTCTTCAGTGTTCCAAATCGTGGGCCTGTGGAACCACAAAAGAACTGCTGGCTTGGCACTCGTTCCATTGAATTCTTCTAAACACACCAATTACCTACCTTGCTAACTTAGATGGGTTAATAATAATGGAATCGCAAGTTAATTGGTTAATTGAAAAGAATAAGACTTATAAAAAAATTGTCTAAAGTTTAAAGTTAAATCTAAAGTACGGTTTGTAGAAAATCAAATATTTACAACGTATTATTTAAGAAACTGACTCATAGAAGTAGAAACAAGTAATTACTGGTTAGATTTATATCGTTTTAAATACTTCAATATTTTATTAAACTCTATAGCCGTTTTGTCAGTTAAACGGCAGCAGTATTCATAATGTCCTAGTAAAATATATTATATCCTAACCCTTTTAAAGTAAACTAGCACAGTGTCGTAATATCGATAGAAATATAGAGGAAATACACTTCTATTCGATATTTTGTAAGCTTGTTATGAGCGGTTAACCATTTGTTGATAAATAGAGTGTTTTAGTTCGTTATCTACTAACTAGTTAAGATTAATAACTGAGATAATTCGTTTGTTTTAAATTAACTAGTAATGCAAATAATATGAGGATTATGTTTTTGTTAATCATGAATTATGTCAAACTACAACTCTTTTTTTTATTTTATTGAATAAGCAATTTACATTACACTTCTAATAGGAAGACGCCACATAAAGTCGGTTTTAACGGAAGTCAGTGCCGTCGTCGCCTTAAATAATATATAAGATCAAATTATGATATTTAATAAACCGACATAATTAAAACTCAGGTTAGATTAGCGAAATACAAGAAGTGTATATTTACATTAGAATTAGGTATAAAAGTCTATGGTTCATAAAATTTTCAGTAGTTAAAGAAAACCGTTTCTACTAGCTACTAATGAAACGCTTTCGACTTTCATGTTACCCAACCAATTGATGCAATCCTTACAATTATGTTCTAAGACAGTCTAATGACTAGCTACGTTCAAAGGGACTAATGTTACCTTCCGTCTTAGTAGTGGCTATTACAAAAGTAATAGCAAAATTATTGCTGAATTTAAATATAGAGAATCCGTTAGAAATGTATTAAATAGAAGAGTTAGTTTTCATTTATTTAATTGCAATCTGTGATGGTAAATGACAGACGACGAACGACCGAACTCCAACGACGAAGCGGAAACGTGGAAGACCGCCCGCCATGGTTGACGACAGTTCAGAAAGACTAAGGCTGAAATCTATAGAGCGTACTTAGACTTTGCTCAGACTTAGCCTAGCAAACACTAAGCAAAGTTTATGCTTAGCATATTGGAATTTATAGTTGAAATTGTATGATCAACATTTTGTAACATAAATAAAATTAAAAGATCTTCATAGTCATAACAAAAAAGCAAAGTTTAGGTAATTATTTTTGATTGGCTTACATTCTAAATTTAAAACGCTTAGACTTTGCCAAGCAAATACGTTGAATATCGCTTTATAAAGAGTTACCAAAATTGTCTAAATTTAGTTAAAGTATAGACTTTGCTACAGCCTTAAACACTCGACATTGACTCCAACCAAAGCACTAAACCGTGTACAATGGAGAAAAAGGATAGGAAAGGCGTAAACAAAACCAGGGTGATTTAATTATCGTCTCACATGGGTTTCCGTGTGTCGCAGTGGTTAGCGCGCAGTGTAATTCAGTGGAACATAGATTCGATTCCAGTCACATATAATTTTATTTAATGCATTTCTCCTTGTATAATATTTATAGTAGAAACATCAGAAATATGAAAATCAAATTGGTTAAAAATAATAAAATTACTATAAGAACGTAAGGAATGTAAGTACCTACTATACCTTCACTACTGCACTGCACAGTGTTGCTTCTGTAAGTGTTTACGTTTATATAGAACTACGAAACGTAAGCGTTGTTCGTGGGTATTCGTATGAGTAGGTGAAATAACGAAAACGCGCGCAAAGTGCGGTTTAAAGCGCATTTGACAATTCCCACAGCTATAATACAAAATGAATGATGCCTTTGCGCCGAGTAGGTCAAGAAGGCAACATTATGGTTTTGCTTGAACGCCTATATATCTGTCTGAATGATTACGAGACTTTTTGCTTCTTCAATCATCGCCGATTAGTTTGAAACATGGCATATTGCAAGCATTTTCTTCAGCATTTCACAAAGGTTCTATAACATGTATCAAACAAAGGGTAAGTATCTATCCTCGTAACAAAATTTGCCAAAGTAAATATGGGCTGTGAAACTTGTAGATCCAGCCTCAGTAATCGTTTGCTATTGCTTGAGATCTCATGGCGTTTGTTTTTTGTGTTCTCAAGTAAATTACCTATAATGCCAGCGGTGCAGCTTCAACGGCCATAATAATAAGTCAAGTACAATGTCTTATTTTACTGGAATAATGCTGAAGGTTTTAGACAAACGTCTACTGTAGAATAAAGCCTCTAACGCACTAGCGGATAACCGCGTGGGAGGCTAATAGAGCGACTAATGCCACATCGACGCTCTCCCTCTGCCTATTTCGGGAAGAACTCCAGGTTGCTAATCTCCCTCAGATTCCTTAGTCGCGAGTACAGACGGAGTACCCGTCTGTAGTACTACGGCTACGCGGCGGGTGGTATAACAATATACGTAGCGCCGAATAACTTTGCCTTGCAAATAATATTGAACTGTAGCCCAATCTTTCCCGTAGGTATTTTAAGGACGCGACTGATGTGAATCGAGCTAAAATTCCTTCCGATTGAATATGTTTCGTCATAACCGGTATCAACTATATCTTTAAACAATATATTATGTTATTGGGTACATGATACACAATACCTAACCTCCTCATCGCATTAAAAAAAAACATCGTTATAATGAATGATTTTACGAGACATTATAGACTTTTTCATGCCATTCCATCTAGCTTTCTATTTCTATGCAATCGGACAAGGACCGATAATTAGACGATTAAACGACTAAGAGATTTAGGGGAGACTAGCGAACCTTGAGTACTTTCATGGCGGATAAAAGGGTTAGGTGTTAGACATATTGCCAAATCTATTTACAGTAGGTACCTACTGCAAATGAGTGTGATGATGAGTGATGACTTACCTACTGTGCCGAACAGAGTTATAGCGAACCCCGGGATCCCGAGAGCATGCATCGCTCGGGTGAGAAGTTTAGAAGGACCTGGGACCGAATAACAATATAGGTCAATATATTATAGCTGCATCAGGTTTTCTATGTGATGATAACACAATTACATAAAACATACCTGTATAATTTTTATATCGGTCTAGCTTAGTATTTAAACAAATCTCATCAAGGAAGATTTGTTTCCCTTCAGACGATTAGATAACATAGTTAATTGTAGACATTCAGAGTCCTAGAGCGGTCGTAAACTGAGCAAATGACTGTAGCAGCTTAGGTTGTAATATATCACTAGTACTTCCCTCCATTCTGTGTTTGCTAGACACTAGTTTTCTGTAACATCGCTGCAATACGTATTACAAGAATATCTGCCTTGTAATACGCATTGAAGTGATGTTTGACAGCTAGTTTAAACTAAATTAAGCGTGTGTAAGATTAAATCATCAACCCAAATCGATTACTTTTTCTTTTCTCCGATCAATTATTGCAAAATAACATTCTTCAGTCGTGTGTCCATCTTGATACAGGCGCTCACAAAACATCTTCTTGTCGAATTGATTAATACTGATTAAGAGACAGGATTTCTTTGGGCGATTGTACTCAATTTATGTTGCGTATTGTTAATTTTAATGAGTATTGGGACACGGGTAGAATTTGTTACAGATTCTTTTCTCTGTGTTTTTTTACTGAGATAAATAAATATTTGATTTTTACACAGGGCACAATCGAACTAAGCAACTAGGCTTGTAATGTGGTTAATAGAAAACGTATATACTAAATTAATACTTTTATTTTCTTTTATTTCATGATAATGAATATATTATGGTCAACGTCTTGGCTCCGATTTCCATAGAAAAAAATAGATGCAGACGGAAATATTCCGCCCTACCATGATCTTTTCTCGTTCTTTTAAAAAGTATAAATAAAAAATACTTCTACTCCAAAAACCACATTAAAAAAATCTTATTTTTTTTCGAGTTGGTTTTTATTATTATTTGATTTTTATAAACAATTTTAATAAATCTATACTAATATTATAAAGCTGAAGAGTTTGTTTGATTGTTTGTTTGAACGCGCTAATCTCAGGAACTGCTGGTCCGATTTGAAAAATTTTCGTGTTTGATAGTCCATTTATCGAGGAAGGTTATAGGTTACTTTTGATCCCGATATTCTTACGGGGTCGGGACTTACAAGGGTAAATCCCGCGGGACGCAGCTATAAAAACAAAAGTCGTGTTAGTTACACTATTTATATCTCAAGAACGGCGGAACCGATAGGAATGAAATTTGGTACAGGGTTAGTATAGGGGTTTAAATAAGATATAGGGTACTTTAAATGATCGTACGGGTTAAGCAACGCTTGGTATGACATACGTGATGGGTAAAAATGACGGTTAAATCGATTTGAATGAAATATGGTACAGGAATAGTTTAGTGGTTGAAATAAGATACAGGGTACCTACTTTGAATAATCATACGGGTTGAGCAACGCTTGGTATGACATACGTGATGCGTCACATACGTTACGGAATAGGAATTTATGCGGGTGAAACCGCGGGGCACAGCTAGTTATCTTATATACCTACATACTGTGCAGGAATAGCTGATCCCACAACTATGAACAATACAGCTGTTTAAAAAGCTTGTGACAAATTTATAAAGAGTTCGTATTAAATGTCAATGCTAATAATTTAACAATAATTAAAGCAATTGTATCGACATCGAGTAGGTTAGACAAATATCACGTTAAACAGGAATAATTTCCTTCCTAAAAGAAACTTTAGTCCAACGTTAAAAATCCATGCGCATGAACTTAAATACGGGTAGAGACATCTAGCGAGAGATCGTTGCAGCTACTTTTACCGCCGATGCTAATAGAGGGAGCTACGAGACTCAAATAAAATAAAAATTGAATAGGGGATATTTTTATGAAGTACGCTATTTACCCACGACGGAACGGAGCAGGGTATATATGCGTTTGGGGTGAGAGGTTATTTTTTTTTAAATCGTATGTACCTATAGACAATAAGCCCGGCGAGGACGTAATTATATTTTATATTGTTAAACGAGATCGTAAAAATAAGTTTCAAATTAAATAACTAATAAGAAATAACATTTATAAAGAGGAAAAATATTTCTTAGGTTTTAACCCACTACTGAATCGATTTCAAAAATTCTTTCACCAATAAAAAGCTGCATTATCGAGAAGTAACATAGGCTATTTTTACCCGACTGCGCGACGCAAAGGAGGGTAATGTGTTTATAGGTCTATGTATGTATGTATGGATGTTTCTATGTGGCGTTCTAGAGGCCAAACGCGTGAACCGATTTCGATGATTCTTACGTCAATCGATTCATCTTAATCTGGCGAGTGTGACTAAAGACATGACAGTAATCCAAAGTAACTTATGTTCCCACCAGACGCCATATTGTCAAAATTAAAAAATTCAAAATCGTCAAAGTATGTCAAGATGGGTATCGTTGAATAGGTTTTTAAAAATAAATATTAGGTTTCTTTCACCATTTTTCATTTTAAAGAACCATTTAGGAAATATAACGGTTTAAAGTTAATTTACAATTAGGTATTCATGCTTTTTATTACTAACGAACAAGTTTTTATTTTGTTACGAAGTTACGCTTGGAACTATCAAAGTTTAAGCCGTGATGCTACAGGTGACAGGAATTTATTGATATAAACTAAAAAATATTTACATACATTGTACCTACCTACTGAATAAAAGCCTAATAACACTTAGGTACCTAAAAACGTTAAAAGAATAATAATAAATTTAAACAATAAATAACTAAACCCTAACTGAAATAGAATCTTACTAATATTATAAACGCGAAAGTTTGTATGTAAGTATGTATGTATGTATGTGAGGTTGTTACTCTTTCACGCAAAAACTACTGAACCGATTGCGATGAAACTTGGAATATAGGTAGCGGGGGGACCTGGATTAACACATAGGCTACCTTCTATTCCCGCGGGAACGGAACTTACGCGGGTGAAACCGCGGGGCGCAGCTAGTACATTATAACCCCCTAATTAAATGAATAGATTACGAGACTTACCTACCATCAATAAATGAAAATAACTAAAAAGCGTAAAATAAAAATAATAATTTATAAAAAACAAAAAACCTGACTGCGTAAAAACTCGATTAAAAATACTCATAGAAACAACAAAGAAACCAAAAAGAAAAAAACAAGCCCAGTAATTTGAAATTACGCTAAGTAATAATAGTTTTGTAATCGATACACACAGAACACATAATAAATGAGTAAAAAATTACTTACAGTCGGGACCCATTGGAAAAATTAGATTGGTAAAATGAATGGGTCCCGACTGTGAGTAATTTTTTACTCATTTATTGAACCCGAAATTATCAGGGGATCGGGACTTACGCGGGTGAAACCGCGAGACGTAGGTAATTGGTTAAGAACTACTTTTTTTTATTAACAATATTACAGAGATTACTATAGATATTTAATATTCATAATCCTGTTATATTTATTTTTTAAACTTTAACCTTATTCAATTTAATTTATAAAACATTTTAACCGCGTTGAAAATAACTTTTTAATCATAGTTTATCATTCAAAGTAGTTATTTTTCACTATAGCTAAGTCTTACAGTATAAAAGGTTTTATTTAAAAACGTACTTATTACAAATCGTACAATTAGGGGACCGTAACTGAAACTTATGTTCGGTTTCCTCGACTTTTGACTTTGATTAACAGGGATAAATAAGATATAGAATTGTTCTAAGAATAAAATTAAAATGTAAACTGAATTTAATATTTATTGATGGAGCAATTGGAAAGAAAAATCATTTCCTGGGAAAATTACAAGTGTCTAACATCATTAAATTACAAAGGTAGGTAGATAGGTACTTTTTAATTTACCTATTTGCGTATTATTATTTATATTCTTATCTCGATGTTTCGACTATGTTCCAATAATCTCGGTCGCGAGGAGATTACGCGAATTAAACGCAGAAAAAAAGTAAGTTGTATGAAAATGATGAAGTTCTGTCCCGAACAAAATAGGCAAGTAGCATTACTATTTAACCAAGAAATCAATTTCAAACCCTAATCATTTATTTATTTCTCATCTTACATCGGTATTAAAATGCTATATCTATTCGATTTATTCCAAGTTCTATCCCAGAATAGGCTAGCAGCATTAGAAACCTGCACAGAAATCGCTTTCAAAATCAAACCAAAAATTTTTATTCCTCTTTTTACTACCTAGTATTGCTAAAAACCATTCTATCTAATCCAAGTTCTATCTCCTAAGGGATGTTAAAAAGAGACGGACCGTTACGACCGGGGATGATAGTGGATGTCATTTAAATTAATTACCCTTAACTAAGTGAACGTTAAATCATATTGAACGAGTCTTATCCTGCTTTTAGGTGGATGTAATTACATATACATACATACCTACCTACATAGAATAGGTAGATAATGTTTTAAAAACGTTCACTCATTTTTTAACGCTAAGTATAAGTACATTTATTGGAGTGAATTGATGTTACATCCCACTAATATTGTAAAAGCGTTTCACGCGCTTAAATCTCCATCCCGCGGGAGTAAATAAAAAGTGTTTACGTATGTGTTAAACCAGGTCTCCAACTATCTGTATTAAGTTTAATCGCGATCGGTTTTTGCGTGAATGAGTAACATACAAACCTACTTACACACACACTTTCACCCTTACAATATTAGTAGTAAGCAAAAGTTTACATGTTTGTGTGTCGATAACGCAAAAGAATGCTGAAAGGATTTAGCTGAAATTTTGGAACACAGGATCTGGATTACCACATAGGAATCACTTTAACATTTTAATCCTGGTATTCCCACGGAAACGGAATCTACGAGTACGTCAGTGAGTTCACAGCTAGTAGGTAAATGAATTTAAACGTTATTGTATAATATGTTAGTATACATTTTGTTATACTCTTTATTTGATAAAAGCCAATAAAAACTTACTATGAAACCAAACCTAGTAATAAACCAAAACGCGACTAAATTAAGTTTCTAACTAACAAATTGAACATTGATCAACAAACGGAGCAACTTTGACATGGTCCCATTCAGTGAACCGCAGAATTTCAGTAATTATTGAGAGACACATCAAATTGGAACTGTGGCAAATTAATAGACAGCATTCAGTATTGGAAGCTACTAATCACCTCTTCAATTGGTGTGAAAATTTTAACGCTTCCGCGCGCTTTGGCAGCCATTTCGGTACAATGGTTATGAACGAGGGCGGTTTTATGTACATACGTTTAGAATGGGTATTGGGTACTTAACTCATTATCATCATCATCATCATCAGCATCCGAGCGATGTTCCCGGTCACATCCCTCTCGGGAGTCCGGGGTCTTCTTAATACTCATCACTATTTGTATAATACCTATATTAAGCTATGGCAGAGTTTCCCGAGTCTATTTCGATCACACGACGTTGATATGTTTGAGGGACCCAATCAATGTGTATGTCACTGATTATAAATCACCTAGCTTCGCCCCGCGGTTTCACCCGCGTAGGTTCCGATCCCGCGAGAATATCGGGATAAAAAAGTATCCTGTGTGTTATTCCAGGCTTCCTATATTCCAAGTTTTATCGCAATCGGTTCAGTAGATTTTGCGTGATTGATTAACAAACTCAAAGACGTACAAACATATTTGCAAACTTTATAAATAACTAGCTGCGCCCCGCGGTTTCACCTGCGTAAGTCCCGTTCCCCCGGGAATATCGGGATAAAAAGTAGGGCTACCTATATTCCAAGTTTCATAGTTCAGTAGTTTTTGCGTGATTGAGTAACAAACACATATACATACTCACAAACTTTCAGCTTTATAATATTAGTATAGGATAGGATTAGTAAGATAATGTTTTATATTAGGTATGCTATTATAATCATCTTAAAATTACATAAAAGGGATTTTAAGTTACAATAGCTATTAAGTACCGACATAAATTAATTGCACACTGTTGTAGCTTGCTACTTTGATTAAAGTATATTTAGTTTTTAGTACTTAGTACTTACTTATTTTAATTAATTTATTTTGTGTTTTGTTGATTTAATTTTATGTGTATTTAGATTTAATTTGTTTGTATTTTAATTTAATTTGTTTGTATTTTTATGAATTAATAAACAAAAAACTTACTTACCTAATACTAATTATGTTATAACATTATCATTAACAAAATATTAACGCAATTTAAAATTAAAATAATAACAGTAGTACTACCTAATAACCTAATCACATTTCTGAAGAACATCCCTTACAATTTGAATAAAAGTCAAGCACCCTATCTTCTTAGTACAAGCTACCAATATTCGCTTATTAATACGGGTCATGTAGCATCAAGTGCCAAGTTGGACTGGCTCCAAGTGGTCTCAGAATTTGGCAACTTTTCTGATGGGAACAGATGTCACAAAATACCTGAGAGCTTCGTAAAATATTGAGATAATTTGATAGATTTGAGCATCATATTTTGTCTGATTTGTGACTCTATAAGTCTCGCTCGAGAAATTGCTGAACGATTTCCTTCAAAACTTTTGTGTTATACTAACTTCTGCCCGAGGTTTCGCTCGCGTTTTATTACAGGAAATTATTTATTACAGAATTGGTAAAGGATTAGGTTTTATATAGGATAGGATTATCCCGCTCTCTACTGTATGAGTACGATTAATAAAATTTCATATAAAATTAAACCCCTTTTTCTTTACGGGTGGAATTTCGAAAAATCCTTTTCATCGTATGCCTACACATTACTAAGAACACACAGAACCAAATTTCACACCTGTAAGACCAGCGATTTTGGCTCTGCCTTACATAAATATAGTTCAGTCAGACAGGACATTGAATTACAGACAGGCCTATACCGCTCGGCCACGCAAGTGGCACTGGAATATTGATCCAGGGACGCGAGTTCAAATCTCGCCGCAAGTGAATTTTTGAAGATGAATTTTTCCTTTAAAAATATTTCTAGTAAGAGCCTTGAGCAATAAAAACAAATTTACGAAATATTGTATAGATTAGACAAGACAGACGTATGAGGAGGAAAAAGATATAGACAGGTAATCAGAGGGAACATCTCAACGTTGAATTTAATTCTATGAAAATAGAATAATTCAAGCTGGCAGTCTGCAATGTTTGTCGGTAGATGGCGCTGCGTGCCTTAAACGTAAAACAGAAGGAAATGCAATCCTTAATTTCGACTCGATTGAACATCCATCCGTGGCCAAATTGGAAAAGTCTTTGCGACGGATCCCCGGAGATGCAGGTTCAAGTCCTGTCGGGTGCGGAAATTTTTGGAAAGCATTTCTTTATTTGTATAAATGAGTTCTATATACCCATTTAGATATGTCAGTATCATCACAGTATCCTCGCAGCGCTCTTAGTTTATCTACTTACTAATTTGGACGTTTTTGTTGTAACCGTACTCGTTGACTAATTTCCTAGGGCTTTCGTAATTTATTTAGTTCATCTTAATGAGATTCCGCAGAACGTGACTGAATTGCTTACATTTTTGTCTACGAAGTTCACCAAAGCTCTTAATTCTGCGGAGCTAGGTAGAGACGGGAAAATAAGAAAGGGGTTTACTACTAGAATTGGTGATGAATTGTCGATTTCTTGTCAGATCTTTGCATGGTATTCTTTATTGTGGTTGAACAAAATATTTGTAACCACTTACCACTTATTCTAATTTGAATAAGATATTTATGACATCCTACCAAAATTATACAGTTTGAAGTTTGTAATATGTACGTATGTTTATTACGCAGTCACATAAAACCGCTAAATCAATTGCGATGAAACTTGGAATATTGGTAGCTGATAACCTGAAAAAACACATAGGTTTTTTATCCTGATATTCCCACGGAAACTTGACTTACGCGGGTAAAACCGCGGGGTGCAGCTACTTATAATATAAAATCAAATCTCTCAGGATATATATCCTATTTACATTGGAAATCTAGATAGGTAAAGAAAATATATAAATCCTTTTCAAAAAGAAAAAAAAGGAAAAAGCAACAAAATGCATTATTTAAATACAAAACCCATTTGCAGGCTGCCTTAAAAATATACCTAAAACATATAAATATTTACTCCTTAAGTAAAGTTTGCCATCTCATGTCATAAAGAACATTATGTAATTTGCATAAGAAGTTTGAATGGGCAGGCTGAAAGCCTTGGGCCGCCTTTCGCATGTGAATTACTTTTTATACCAGAAGATGTATGTACCAAGTTAATATTGACTGGTATAGGTACTTAGGTACTACCTAGTACCTACTGACTTTGTTTATAACGTTGTATATTTCTATTCTTTTTAATAATATAAATTTTAATTTGACAACCCTTTAACTAATGTTTATATATAACAGACTACCTATATCATAATTTCTGATAGTTTTTTAATAAAAGGAGAATAAGGTCGGAGTAGTGAGACCATGCTTTGTCTTTTTCGGTGACTAGAACTTTCAAAGTTGACAGACAGAAACAAAAAGCGAAATAACTACTTCGACCTTATTTCCTTTTATTAATAAGAAGACAACGAATTAGTATAGCAATTCAAAGGGGCAATGCAGCCAGCCTTTTGGGTACCTTACGTAGGGATGCATTCTTGGATTTTTAATTATAATTAATTTTATTTAAATATAAGTATAATTGTATTAGATTAAACCTTCATTAAATCTATACTTATAAGAAGACTATAAATGTTTATAGATAGCACTATAAGTATTTTAGTTACTCTTATAAGAGACTAGGTTGATGGTCGCTTGACAGTGAAACATTTAAAACTCGAATCGGCTATGTCTAAAGTCAAATTTTTCGGGAAATTGTTGGCACGCCTTTAAAAAGTCGGAATAATATTCGAACGTTGTTGTTAGAATACGCACTATCTATGATAATAATCTAAGGGTTGATTTATTAATAATTGAAAATATTTTATTCCAATGGAATTACCACAGACTGAATTACAAAAGTCGCATATCAGATGTATTATAACATTTCAATTTACTAATACTGTTTTTGTCCCTTCTCTGTTTTAAATCAAAATCAACCCTCGAAATTATAATCCTACCCACAGATCCTTGTCCGAATATTGATTTAATCGTTATGTGAAATAAATTATTAACTTCTGGACATGGGAAACTAATAATCTAATCTGTGATTTGTGGAAGGGTTAGGTAGCATAGTAAAGTAAATGAGTAAATAATTAATGGAAAAGACACAACGGATTTTAAATTAGGCGATCTCTTTTTAGACAAATTCTCAAAAGTGCATGTTTCTCAAATAATTAAATTTAAAAACCCAGAAAAAATACTGGCCTGTTCGAAGATTGAATAATCTATAAATACTCGAGTAACAAACTTGAGTAATTAAGTTACTCAAATGTTTATGGATTATCATATCCTCAAACAGGCCAATTTTTATTTTTTAGTATGTTAAATACTTAAATGAAATATTTGTTTTTGTTGCTAAAGGCCTTTTAAACTTAGAAATATTTTTAGCAAGGAAATATATTTCCAAAAAAAACCGCCTGGTTAGCGAAAAGACGCAGGTTCGAATCCAGAAACACAGCGTTAGTATCTATTTAATAAAATTGTAGGTACCATAGTGCATAAAATTAGTGCAGAACAATATTTTGTAAAAAAACGGACATAATTTTCTTTTAGATTTGAGAAAAAAATACTATATATTCCGCTTAAACATAATAAATATGTGCACCTACAATAAGTCAGTAGGTAACAGATTACTAGATTACTCTATTTCAAACATACATATTTTGTTTTCACTAACAAAAGGAACTCATAAACATCAAGATATACTTTAGAAACGCTAACATAAATTAACAAACGCTTTCCTCTAAACGATCTGATACGACCATTGTTGCAGGTCGGACCAGTTAACATACTAAGTAGCAAAGACAATAGAGCCAATCGACTGCCCATACCGTGATTTTTTCTACACAACTCAACCATGCGGGCGTTGCTGAGGTAATAAAAAAACTCTGTGATTACGTTTCGTTACCTATTACTACTTAAACTCTTTTAGACTTATTCATAACTGTGAAATAAATTGGAGTCGGGAGAACGTCCTTTGTCTTTTTCAGTGACAAAAACTTTCAAAGTTGACAGACAGAAACAAAACAGTGTAAAAAATACTCTGACCTTACTCTACATCTATTAATATGGGTATTTGTGATTAGCCAATGGATTGCCTATCTACACCTAGGCTCTTTATGCACGAGAGTGCTACTAAAAACACGTACTACTTTTACATTTTTTAAACTTACACGATTTCCGTTCATTATGAAATCAAGAAATACAGGAATTTTAACCGGGAAAGTGGTTTTAAACTCTCTTTTGTGTGGAATCCAGTGATCAATATTTGTAAGCATCGTGTACGAACGCCTGTTATATCGCGGGATGTTGTTAGTGTAGTGTGCCGCGGCCCTAATAACTTTTTGTGAGTTTGGGGGTAGGTATAAAAATACCTACCCAGTCAACGGTAAACGAAGCTCGCCACTCCAGTCTTCCCGGGACCATGGCCGGTGTAATCCGTTTGCCGAAACGTCGGGGTAATTTTAAATTTATTTACTAAATTTAAAATAATTTAGTTGATATAACGCGATCTAGACCCTAAAATCTAATATTTAATAATAATGAAAGTACTACTTTTATAAAGGAGAAACACGTATGATCAGTCAACTGGTTCGATTGTCTTTACTAAGTAAGTACCTACCTACTTTACTTAGTACCTTACCTTACCGTGTTTTAGGCAACGTTATATTTCTCACAGTTTACTGTAATGTTTCTTAACGCTACGTTTATTAATGGTGGGTCTGCGCCCTTCGTAGTTTTAGTATTATTAATCTAGTATTTTGTTCAAAACTTACTCGATATCCTTTTGACCAGTTTTTTTTTATCATGTCTCAAGTCCAACTACATCTGTAATTTTAAGAAATCGTTAGCCAATTGTTTACTAATATGAACAATAAACATAAGGATTAGGCGCACTTGGGAGCGAAAGTTGAACTTTCTCTATACGAAAAACGAAATGTAGCTCTGTAATGACTTTTTGTAATAGCATTACTTTAGATCATCTTTAATTCGAAGCCACAAAATTCGCAGGCCGGTTGTACCAAAAAAATACATTTTCGTATAAAATTGGCGTTATGCCATCGACCTCATCGTCGCACCCTATTAGATGAGATGAAGTTAAAAATGCTCTACCCAAAGTTACACGCCATATGTTTGATTTGTCAGTCAAATTAGACTCCAAAATTATTTTGAAACTTATAATGAAATAAGCCATAACAAGTTGTAATATTATTTATCGAGCTTTACTACGTCAATTCTACAACATTGTAGCCCGACCATTAGGTATGTTATAGCACTAGCCAATCCCTGCCAAAACAGCCTTAAATACAATGTAGGGCTCTTGATCCCATCATAGGCTTCAAAGACACGAATGCACTATATTGTCCATGATTTCAGAATGTTTAGTACCGTTTCGCATGTAATCTCAGATTATCCCGACGTGTCATGTAGCCACTACACAGTTGGTAACTAATTGGAGTGGTTCGACTGATGTACAAGTGGTCAGGACAGTACCTACTAGAACATGGTTAAATACTTACCTCGCGTTGTCTAGGAAATTGGGGATTGTGTAAGTGTAATATGTCTCGTGTTTTACCTGCTTACGTCTATATTTATTAAGAAAATTGATATAAAATATAGCCTACCTAAAATTATTTGATCACAATCGTGTCTGTAGTTTTATGGTAAGAAATCACTAACGGGTTCCCTACGCTACTTCGAAACACTATCCATTAAAACACCCTTCACCGAAGACGATTGACCGATAGATTACTTTACCGCCATACTTTATTTTTAGTAATTTATAAGTAAATCGAAAACAAATTTTTACAGTAACAAAGAGGAAGAGAATTACCTATTTTTATTTCGAAATAATATTGTCATCAGTATTCTTAAAGGTGGTCCTTCACCTCGCGCTTTTGCGTTTAACTTAAAGTTACAGATTCATTCAGCATTACATACAACGCGCACCTTGTAATGATACAATCTTTATAAACTTGTGACATCAATGCATTTCAGTTCTAATACATGTTACATTACACGCATGCTCTTCAGTCAAGCAGGCAGTATTGTTGGCTCAAAGTCGAATCTATAATGTCACTTTAGAATGCTCGCTGTAAGGGGGCACTTTGCGCGTATTCGATTGTCCACTACACCAAATGACATAGGTGCAAAACGTTTGCCTAAACACAAAAATATTTTTCCTAAAAAACGTTGTACTAGATGTACTGATTCCGATTCAAATTTCATCTGAAAACGATCCCAATACCGAACTTGATCTCTGACAGAAGGGCATAAGGCATAAACTAGAGTTGACCTCATGAGTCATGACTAATTTTATTCCACCCAGAATGATCGAATGGCGTGTATTAGCCGTTCATTGTCTGCACTAGCCGGCACCCCGGCCGACCGGGGCGACCGGACCATTTGTCAGCCGGCGTCGTTTGTCGTCCGTCCAGTACCTACATAACTAATTGCAGCTGTAAATCGTCCAGCACGCGACAAGGCCCCGTCGACGCGACTGAACGAATGACGAGATGACGGGATTTTTCGGAGTTCTGTTTCCGGCGGTTCTTTTTTTAAATTTCCTTTCGCAGATGGATTGATGGATGAGTGAAAGGATAATGGGTAATTGCTGGTGTATTTATGAACACTTGCGACACTGTTGGACTTTCATGACATTGATACTGAACCGCGATTAAATAAATTTGCTTATAAAAGCTTGGTAATTTTCAACAAGGCACTTTCTCGTGGACCTCACTGTCCTCGTCGATATTCACCTTTAACAATAACCCTAAAGTCATCAAATCTAGAGTGAACAGACTTCTTTTAGGCAAACATGTTACACCGTCGATTTCATCGTCACTTTCCATCCTGATGACCTGCTGTGGTATCATCTAAATAGCATCCACCGCTACTAGTTGCTATTTACTGTCAAAAAACATATTTCGTATTCTACATTACTTCTTTAAAGTAATCACCGGTAACAACCACGTTACGTCAAAGCAGCAATGTACTGCAAGTTAGCCACTAGTACCGGTGAATGCTAATTAGATGATACCACAGCAGGTCATCATTTCAGCCCTTCCGTCCACGGCTGAAGATAGGCCTCCCCCATAAGACGCCACAAATAGTGATCGCGAACTACCTCCATCTAACGACTCCCAGGACCGCTACAATGTCGACGGTCCACCGCGGAGTAGGTGGTCTTCTAACACTCCGTTTCGCATCGCATCAGATCATTTGAGGTCATAAAATGCATTTCAATTTGTTTTTTTATTATTATAATGAGTTAGATAAAAAAAAAACAATTTTAAAAAATTTCAATCACACAACAGCATCTAAAATATCCGTTGTCTTTAATAGAACACGGCTAGGATAAGACATTGTTCTAGAGTTCCAGTCACCCACGTTCTTTGGTTAGACGGTCGATGTTCGTTTGACATGTATTGTTTTAGTAGGTACAAGATATTTCGTGATAAATGGGGTTCATTCACATCGGTGTGATTGGCATATACTTTGAAAGGATTAAACTATCACGATTCGAACCCCACATTTATTATTTTCCTGGGTCGTAATCGCGTCTTTTTTCCTTTATTTTATTTTTTAATATTCTTAAATTTGTATGTATGTATGTGACTTTGTTCTTCTTTCACGCAAAAACTACTGAAACGAAACTTAGAATAAGTATAGGTAGCTGGATACCGGAAATAACACATAAGCTACTTTTTATCCCGATATTCTAGCGGGAACGGGACTCACTTGGGTGAAACCGCGGGGCGCAGCTAGTAAAATATAAATCCAATTCTATCTACCTAAATAGGTAGGTTCAACAAAATAACTGTACAAAACCGAGGCTTTTCCTTTTATTCAAATTAACTTATCAATTCAATTAAACAGGAAACATAATTCTGACCTTTAGCAAGTCGATTAACAGAACGCGAAATTCTTCAATGATCAAAGAAGGGGTCAAATGGGGAATGTTGATTAAACATCCTCTCATGGGCCATTTGATTTACAGCGCTTTGCACCGCACGTGTGTACTCTACAAAACACATTAGCTATTGATTTTTTATGGCAAAATGAACCTTTCGCTTGTCGATATAAGGATGAGGAAAGAAATGGTGATGTCAACGTTAATTAAGTGATATTTCATTTTGTGACGTTTGGCGCCAGTTGTCTGCTAAACGCCTTGACGAAGTAAGCTGTGCAGCCATGTAATGGTTCTTGGAATATTCATTTCAAAGTTTAAAAGTAAGACTTATTTTTGAAAGTAAATCAGTAGATTGCCTTTTTAAAATAAAGTCTTATTTTTAAATTTATAATAATAATCAGAATAAGTATACCCACTTACTCCGCTGACTGTAAAGTTAGCGAAAGCTCGGTCTTTAGTAATAATGCAGTTTTTAAATAAAACGCAAGTAAACCCGTTAAATATTGTGTTTTATTATGCCGAATTGCGACAAAATAATATTAATAATAAAAAGGAAACCCTAAGATGCTTGTCAGGCTTGACTAGCTTGCCGTCTGTCTGTCACCGTCGTCGGATTTTTCAACTTCGACATTTTACCTCTTGTTTTGCTATTTCATTTTGATGAAACAGTGTACAATTGGGATATTCAAAACAATACCTATTTTTTATATTATACAGTAAATACCTACCTACATAAATATGTAATAAATAATAATAATAATAATAACTTGTTTGGTGTCCATCACATATTTTGAAATTAAAATGTTACTAAAACGGGCCTCTACGTGTTAGCTTCGACCCCACGCACGCCTTCCAAAGGTCCGGGTGCTCCATAGCCCCGAGAATCCAAAAATGGTAACAACAAATAATAATAATAAATTCTGTGACCAACACACAGCGCGTTACGGTGGCTAGACAACGGAAATACTACTTATATTTATTTTTCTTTTGTAAATACATAAATATTATACATAGAAATACACCCAGACCAGATACAAATATTTATTTTTAAGCATAAATATTTGCACCCAGAGGGAATCGAACCCGCAACCTTTCGCATTGCAGCCAAGCGTTCGCCCGACGCGCCACAGAGGTCGTCAGATGTAAATAAAAAATAATGTAAAATCTGTAAAAAAAATATACTTAATTATTTAATTCCGCAAAGTAATGAATTGATAAGTTTACCTACTGTGATGTGTTTTAGGCACAGTTTTGATAATTTAACAATTACCTAAAATATAATAATCATTATATTATTTAAATTTGAACTTTGTTTCTGGTTTAAATTAGTTTTCAGTTTGACATTGTTTTAATTTATTTATATTTTTTTGACAACAATAAATTAACAATTTATTAAAAATACAAATTTAAAAGTATTAGGTAACACCGTTATTGCAGCATGTTATCAATGATTTTTGATTAGTAACTTTTCTGTTATGTACATGTTACCAAAATTTATATAATTAACACATACACACCTATTGCCTATTAATTAACCTATTGCAATTTTCATCACTTCAAACTTCATGGTGTGTGATTGCGGTGTGACCAAATCCTAATCTTGTATACAAAGCGAAATTGATGGAATTATCAGTCGTAACCGCAAAACGATATTTACCAGCTTACCTATCCATACCTACTAATAATGAGGAAATATTTATTTGTTAGTTTGTAATAAATGGTCTCCGTAAATGGACCGATTCCAGAAAATCTTTAACGAAAAGTACATTATCGAGGAGTAATATTTTGAGCTTGATATTCCCACGGGATCAGGTTTTACCGGGTGATAGCGCGGGGCTCGGCTAGTTATATATAAATAGGCTAATACAAATGAGCAGTGATATTAGCACCAAAATTCAATTCAGTGCTTGTTTTCGATCACAAATTAAAGTGAAAACGGATTCGATGAAATTCCAATAATAAAATGAGTTTCGATATCAGTGCTTGATTTGGTAGTTTAATTTAAATGATTCTCCTTAATAAAACTGATAAGTACGTTCATAGTATGAATATAGGAAATTATGCAAAATACAACCACAGACATTACTACAACTTTGTTTGTGAATAGGTATTTTCCAGCCGAAAATGCTTGCGTCAAAAACATAGTACTTAACCTACGTAATAATTTGTAAATAATGTTTTAATTAACATTAAGTAAATGTAAAAAATGTCTAAGGGTTTGTAATAATAAGAGCCTATAAGCGGTGTTGGTCCAGTGGTGGATACCCCGACTGTCATTCGAAAGTCGTAGTTTCGAATCCCGACCGCTGACCAATGTTTTTTTCTTTATGAATAAATTATGAGCGCCATTTACATAGCTCTTACGGTGAAGGAAAACATCGTGAGGAAACCTACGGCTTAAAGTTACGCACAAAGGCCCAGTTATATGGCTAATGCGGAAACATACAGTTAAATCTTCAATTTTAACTTTCAAGGGTTTTTAGATTTAAATTAATCAGATTTATACTTAATTTTTAAATACTTTATCTGTTCTCAAACAGTTTATAAAGATCATTTTTTATTTTTACCGCGTTGCATTTTATAACGTTAGCATGCAGTGCCTCTTGGCTATCTAGACTGGTACCTAAATTTAATTTTGAAAGTATAACATCAAATCAACAGTTTACAATTTTCAAATAGCAACATAATATTGACTATCGATTACGTTGATATCGAGTCGGTTCGTCGCATATATGCATTGTACATTTAATGCAATCATCTAAGCCAGTGATCTGGAACTGTAAATATTTATTCAGAGCTAGACCTGTGGCTCGAAAAGTCGACGTACCATTTAAATAACCGAATAATCACATAACGCTTTGTTTTGGTGGGCTGTGTTTCATTTACTTGAATTAACTGAAAAAAAAGACTCAATATAGTGCCAAAATGTTAAATTAAAAAATGTTGTATATCAAAGTTATATATACAAGCTGGTTATCTGCAAAGAATCCTCTAGATGTCGCTGTGCTCCAGTCACAAACACGGAAGAATTTAATCCTTTATTTCCTCTCGAATGCACGGGTGCTTTGCAAGCGGAAGAGCTCCGAATAGGTGAATAATATCTGGTGTTGCAGGTTCAAGTCCTGCCGGGTGCAGAATCTTATGAAACAGTTTAAAAGACTGACTTAATTTATTGGCTTCTGTTTTCTTTACGAGTTATTGCCAACCTTATACTCTTCACACGCCTGCCTGCAACTCAACAAAACGTTTATAGGCGTTTTATTAATCAAAACAATTTTAGTATACACTTCGAATACACAAAATGGTTGGATTAGGGAATAAGCACGCACTGCAGTAGGTAAATATATACTATACATACAGTGTACACATATCATCTTGTTTGAGAAATTGGGTCTTTCATCTTATTGTAAAGGAACGAATGTTGAATCTTTCGCAAGTAATAATGTGATATGAGAAGGAACATACTCCTATTGTACATCCTGAGAGTTATTGAGATATTCAAACACATTGTTAGAAATATGTATTTGTTGCTTTAAATTAAAATAGGATACAGGAAGCGTATTCAATAAAAGATTTGACAGAAGTTGTACCTATCGTATCTCTTTTCAAAAATATGTCTTTAAAAATATGTGTGGAAGAAATTCAAATTCTCTTGCCTTCTGTGTTGTTCCATGTAAAGAACAACGACATGAACTAGACTAGACTGGACTGTAATTAGGCATCCAGTATTTGGGGCTATGGAAATTAGAACCTTTGAAGCTGAAGCCAAAGCTACATAAAACTTTAGAAGTTACGAAGTTACTTGCATGGTGATGGAATGGAATGGATCAACTATGACGCCTATCGTTGCGATCTTAGTAGACATTGGTATTGTTGTATTTTGCTTCTGCAGTACGTACTTAAAACATAGAGTGCACCTACATTGTAAGTTTTAATTTGTACTTTGGTAAGAAATGCTTTTCTATTTAGTTCTATCAGAAATTAGAAATTATTACTTAGTAAAATAAGTTAGCGTACTCTTAGTATTTTCTCAGTAATCATAATCAGTCTTCTTGTAGGTAATCAAGGTTAAAATAACATAGTTCTTCTTCAAGACCTATAAACAAAGAAAATATCGATAGAATTAATATATCAACCTTCAGTTGTAGACGTGTATTCATTAACAGCTTCATCACCGCAAGGTTCCATGTTCTACTAAATCTTACTTCTTACTAAAATTATAAACGCGAAAGTTTGTATGTATTCATGTTTATATACTATAAATATGACTTTGTTACTCTTTCACGCAAAAACTACAGAACCGATTGAGATAACTAGGAAATATAAGTAGCTACAGACCTGAAATAACACATACTTTTTATCTCGATATTATATAACTTATGGGAGTGAAACCGCGGGGCGCAGCAAGTACCAATATAATACGATAAAATCGTAGCAAGATCAGTTTCATATTTTTGAAACGAATTGTCAACAAAATCAACTCGAAAGCAAGACGAGTTAACAGTGAGTCAACAATTTCCACAAACAAGTCTGTAATGGTAGAGCTGGAAACAAAGTAAAGACATCGTAGGCTTTAGAGCATGTTCCAATATATGTAGTAGGAGCTAAGGACACACCTACTATCGGTTTCGTTTAAAAATAAGTTTAGTTCGATAGGATTTAACACTTCGATAGTTACTATTCTACTTCATTTAAGTATAATTGAAGATTGCGTTGGTTATTTTTTATCCTAGGATTTTAAAAAATACGATGTTTTTGTTTTAAAATTTACAAGAATATTTTATTTAGAAAATCTGATTTTTCACGTCAATCCACATCTGATTTTTGAGATACACGCCTAGAGCAATGCACTTTCGGATAACATTGCTCTTGTCAGAACTCATTTTATACCTACCTATTATACATACATACAGCCGACTTTAAAACTGAGGAGGTTCATTTTCAGCAAATTTCAATGTGGAGATCTAAACGTTGTAATTAAAACACAAGTCAGTCAACTCATCTCAGTCTACCTTGAAAAAGCTGACTGTAAAGTCAGTGAAAGGTTGGTACGGCAATAAAATATTTACACACACACACACACACACTTTATTACACAGCAAAATCGCAAAAATATAAGAAAAAAACAATTTATACGTCATTTAGATTTTTAGTCAATGGTAAATTTCATTAAAATTTTAAGAGAAGTTAATAAACACTAGTGCCAATATAATCGTAAGAAAACCTTTGTTAATGCATACATTGTTTAGAAAATGTGATTTACTGATATTTCAATAAGTATAAATGAAAGGAGAATGGACAATAAACGAATAAAAAGTCATAAAAAACCCTTGTTATATCTTGAAAACCTTAGTTTTCAGTAAATCACCAGACAACCGTGTGACTCTTTTACGACTACCTTTCCCAGTAATAACTTGTAACACATAGTAAAGCCACTGAAGAGAGCAACTTAGCCTTTGACGACAAACTGCACTCAAGGCTACAATCGATAGACAATGGATTGTTTGGCTTTTGTTCGCAAATCGTAAAGCGCTCTGGACTATCTTAGAACTTTTTTGAAAATGTTGTCTTACTTACAGAAATGGTTTTGTACAGTCCCTAGTTGGTGCATTGTTGTTTTACATTTTCAAGACATCGTTGTTTCTGCTTTACGTTTTATATGGAGCAGTTTATTTTTATTTAATCAACTTCAAATGTTTATTGTCATCGAAGGTCGATGTCGTTTGTTCTTTAAAACCATCAATCAACATGACGGTCTGTCCAAAAATCCTAAAAGTTAGTATTTATCTATGTATAAACAGCCTAAAGTTATTCCGTCAAATTAAACATTAATCTGTCTAGCATAACGAAAGCAAAGTACCTAACGTATGCAGAAACAATTGATATTTAGCATCCCCAAAGACCGCCACGGCAGCAGCTAATTTCAGCATTTCCGAAACCAATCATAAGTCAGTGAGGCATGAACGCAAACAATCACCTACCTACGCATGGAGCCACGCATCACTTCTCCCCTTTGCTGAACAACCACCGATCTCTAGAGGAATGAAATAGTCTCATTTGCGACACCGATGCAATCCGTTTAATTCGATACGCGGCACCCCCATGATAAAGATCCGCATTTGGGATTAAAAGAAAATTAAACGTTCTGGGAGTGATGTCAAATCCTGATATAGAAAACGTTGTCTCGAACGCCATATCCCCTTTATTACAAGGTAATAAAGTTTAGAATCCCGTAGTAAGGTGTGTAATTAAAATTGTTTCCTATTGCCACAAACAGTATGGAACTGATTTCAGCCCTTCAAGAATTTATTCCACGTTTGGGGCGTTCCTTTGGAAACGGCTGATTGTGTTGCTTAATTAAACTGCATTATACCGGAGCGGTGCAATTTTATTAAGGACCGGGCGGGACAAATGGACGTTTACAAAGTTTTATTACTAATACTTGTTAAACGTACAGGAATAAATCCAACTTTTGTCGATTATGAAGATGATTCATCGGAACTATATACCTAGGTAAATGTGTGAATAAGTTAGAGAAGTTTAGTAGATTTAGGCTACGTCCGCACATCGATTTTTTACCGCACTATTTCTGATTCACGCATAGTATTTCCGCCTTTACGGACGCTTTAATGAGATTCAATGTGTTACAGAATTACGGAAAAAAACGCGATGGGAAAAAAGGCTGTGCGGATGTGGTCTTAATGATCACAACTCAATATCGAAATATCGGAGTAGTGTAAAGAATGTAAAGAAGATGTCAAGTATAGAACCCTATTGAAAATTTAGTACATAATTGAGCCCTGCCCTATGCTTATTGAATTATAAGTCAAACATGGCACGGATCATGGCACGCGACTCTTAAGTGTTATCGTAAACATTAAAGATAGCTCTACAAACATTTGATTAAACGAAAGAAATGAAATGGTCACGTATTTAAGTCATCAATACAAAGATTGTGATGAAAATAATTTATTATTAAAATTCATAAACCTACGAATAGCTAATAATGTTTTGTATTAATTGAATGCTTATTATTTAGGAATAATTTTTGGTATAATAATATAGTCAAATAGTTAACCGGTTTGTGCAATTACGAATTGTCGCTATTTTCCTGTTGCTTATTTTTTTTTGTTTATTTTACTATCATCAACTAAATAGTTCGTATAATAAAATTATAAGAAAATATTTTAACAAGAACCAAAAATAAACTATTTTTTTTCCGGGTTTAACTAGCGCTTTATTCATAAACAGCATTGTTGCAATCTTCCCTGAAGAGACCTTGTAGAAACTATAGTGAAACGTCGTAATTAACAGCATTGCTGTTTATAAAGAAATTACGGTTAAATTCGGAAAATATTGTGTTTTATTACAATGCCCAATTGCGAAAACATAATAGAAATTAATTAACAAAAAATTCAAAGTCATAGCGTAAGTGACTGGCTAACATATCTATCAATGTACTTAACCAATAGTTCTAGAGAGACATATGAAAATAGAGACTCTTTGCGATGTAAACTTTTTAGTATTGTAACAGTAGTTTTATTAGGTAGATAATTATACTATACTACTTAGTAGATACTGAGAAGATATTCTTCATCGAAACTTATGCAGATAAAAGCACGGGACCAAACTAGCAGTATTAAAAAAGGTGAGAAAGCTATTTCTTTAAAGCAACCCCTAAACGTTATACAAATGATTGACACATCGCACTTCAGCGATTATACTACACTATCGTATGAAAGGCTTTATGAGTAAGCATATCCGATATTGATGTAACCTTTGCTAAACTATGATTGATAGTGCTCTATTGAATTGGGCATTATCGGGATAGCGATCTACAAGGAACAATTTATTAGGATATTACATGTTTCCTATCGCCTTGGGATTTCTTTGTTAGCTGAAAAAATGTTCGGTATATTGAAACTATTTTTATCTGTCTACGTTTAATATTCCTTTGGCGTTACTAAATAATGTAACGCACAGAATTTTACTGTACAGTTAAGGTCAAAAGTGTTACCTTTGTGTTTTTACTAAAACTCTTCGAATTTGAAATGGTTAGGATAAAATTAAAATGGTAAGGTCATAGTTCTGTCTTATACTATCCCGATTCGACATTATAATGAATCACTATATTTATGGGATTTTACTGACGTTTTATTTATTAACGGCATTGTTAAAATGTGCCTACTTTTCGCTAACTTTACAATTAGCTTTTTCAAGGTAGACTTAAGGTTAATAAATAATGCGCGAGTAAAACCCGGTAAATATTGTGAGTCATTATGGTAATGCACTAATTTTAAGCCTCGAATCGACCTTTGGACTGACCAATTATTTAACATACAACCCTCAGAATAATCTTCACATTAGTCGACTGAAAAATACCAATGGAGCATATTTAGGTATAACCTATAGATTTACAGTTTAAAAAAATCATAAGAATCGCAATCAAATATTTGACTAACACGACACTGTCAATATCGCCTAAAGTGTTATTTTAGCAATCGAAAACACTTAGGCACTTATTGGGTACCTACTTGTACTCACACTTGCCTATACTTAAGTGTGACATGTAGTTGACACAGTTAACAGACAGTGATAGCTCATACTCATTATAGGTGTTCGTCTAAACTAAACTAAGTATTCAAAATAAGTAAAAATATGTTAAAATTAGATATTATGTTAGTAATACCAATCATTAACCGTGAAATCGACGCGATTCGGCTTTAAAAAGTCGAACCATAATAAATGATATCGCTTACTTCATATTACTTATGACGAACGAATGTCATCATATTTCTATAAGTAGGAAAACGTACGGTTTCAAAGATACTTATCTACATCCCAACGGTTTTGTGCTTATACTACTAATTCTTAGTATCATTTGACACCAGTGGGCAGAAGAACTTAATAAATTACCCGCGAATATCATTAAGATAGCTATTTGAGACGAAACAAGACATCACTATTCATGAATCATTTTAAACACGAAAAGAGTTATACCGAATTTAGCTAAGCGTTCCTTACACAGTCAAAGACGGATCAAGTCCTTTCGTCCAACGTAAAGTAGGTTATTATACGTCAACCGATTGGTCTGCCACTTGGACATAACCACGCGGCAGACCAAGACGACCTTGACTCCTTTAAAAAGGTATTGGTTCAAAATGGCCCTAGACCACGACAAGTGGAAGAAAGGTAGAAAGTCCACTGCCCTGCAGTGGAACCGTTTAGGCTCTTAATAATATGAACACTGAACACAACAAGAAATAATTATATGGTTCTATCTTATTGTGTCCAGTGTCAGTGTGGCGGTACTCCGAATATTTACCCCAGTAGGTAGTTATTGTTCTTTCTGGACCAATAGGTAACTCTGAAAAAACTCTATTCTTTCAAATTTTGGTCAGCCCCCGCGCCCTCGCTGCCCAAAATTTGAAAGAATAGAGTTTTTTCAGAGTTACCTATTGGTCCAAAAAGAACAATAACTAAAAATGTGAAACAAAACTACAAGTTTCCAACGAGTGCCAGGACACTCTTCGCATCGGGGGTTCTAACCCAAAGATCAAAGAATATATTTTGGATTATTGGTCTACAACGTACAATACCTAGAATGTGAAACAAAACTTTATTTAATATTTTAGTGCTAACCATTAGGGTTTATTAATTACAGTTATTATAGATCTTTAGTCATTTCGTTAGGTGCACTGTTAGAATGAAGTTCGTTAAGCAACCAGTATCTTTACAATTTGAAAATATCAACTTTTCGTCTGATCAACAAAATTTTCGTCATGGAAAACTATTACCAAATACAGTTCGCGGTATAATATGCGGTCCATCGAACTGTGGAAAAACGAATTTGGTTATAGGTCTACTTTTGCATGAAAATGGTTTAGAATATCGTAACGTTTATGTATATTCAAAAACTCTTTATCAACCGAAGTACAAGTACTTAGAGCAGGTATTACAAAGGGTTCCTGGTGTTACTTTCTCAAAGTTTTATGAAAATCAAAAAGTAATCACTCCAGAAGTAGCAAAATGTAATTCAGTAATTATTTTTGATGATGTCTCTTGTGAAAATCAAAACAGTATGCGTAATTTTTTTGCAATGGGCAGACACAAATACATAGACTGTTTTTATTTAAACCAGACATATAGCAAAATACCAAAACAGTTAATAAGAGACAATGCAAATTTAATAGTATTGTTCAAGCAAGATGATATAAACATGAGACACATTTATGATGAGCACGTTAATACTGATATGACATGGCAAGAATTCAGAGAAATGTGTGCTCAGATATGGAAAGAACCTTATAGTTATGTTGTAATAAACAAGGACTGTGAAAAAAACAAAGGTTGTTATCGAAAGAAATTTGATACGTTTGTTTTATTTCATTAGCGGACTTATGAAACTGAATAGCATAGCTATTATTTAAATCATTGTTCGTCGATCCGTGGTTCAAAATACATGTTTTGTCAGTGTTTTTAATAATGTCCTACATTCCCTTTTTTCGTCGGTTCGCTGATGAAGAGGAACGTTTACGCAGTTTTGAAACTTGGCCGATAGGTTTGAAACAGAAACCAAAAGAAATGGCTGAAGCAGGATTTTTTTATACCGAAAGAGGTGACAGAGTCATCTGTTTTTACTGCGGCGGAAGAATGAAAGATTGGGGCCCCCACGATATACCATGGGAAGAGCATGCACGCTGGTTTGACAAATGTCCGTATGTATTGGTAATGAAAGGAGAAGACTATGTAAAAAATGTACAAAATGGAGGATATGAAGAATTCGAAGAAGAATGCAGTCAAATTGAACCTGAAACTCTGCAAATAAAAGTCGACGCAATACCATCGTCAATTATATGTAAAATTTGTGTGCAAGAAGAATTAAATACGTGTTTCATACCTTGTGGTCATGCTGTGGCGTGTGCAAAGTGTTCTCTATCTGTCGGAGTTAAATGTCCGATTTGTAGAAAAGTATTCGAAAAAATTATTAGATTGTTTTTATAAATAAAGAAAAAAGTAATTTTTTTAATAAGTCTATCTTTTTTATACCTTATAAATAGCGGAGAATATTACTCGTACTATCATTTTGTGAGGTTACTTACAACCAGCAAAGTCGAATATGATGAAACAAAAATTAAAAAAACGATTTATAAACGCTGTTAAAGGAAAGGGTGAATGCATAATTCATTGCTTATGGTCATGCTGTGGCTCTCTAGGCGATTTTTATTCGATTGTATTTCTATGTAAATAATATTATGTTATTAAATTTAGAAATTGACTATAAATAGCTAAATACATAAACTACGCTATCATTTCACATGAATACTGTTAATAGTTCAATCGACTCTGATGCAATGGAAAAAAATCTAAAAAAACAAATTGTTGAAGCTGCGGAAGCTGTTAAAAAGAAGGTTCGAAAAATGCGAAATATTGAAATGGAAAGAAGTAATATTTTGGAATCGGTTTTTAAACCAATCACAGAACCGCTTAATAAAATGGTAGACAGTTCTTTATTAATAGAGTCTCCGGTCAAAAGAAAATCATTTAATTTTTCCAAAGCCTTAAAAAATGATGTTAAATTCAATACTTCAAGTCCATTAGGTAGCGATAAAACTCTAAAGAGACAATCTAACGTTGGATTAAATAGTATTGCGTCTATAAGCCCAAAAGAATATAGTGAGTCACAGGATAGTGACAATGACGATTACGATGGTGATACAATCAAAATGGATAAAGAAGAAGACGAATCTTTTAAAACAGTGTCTTCGGGTTCAACCGATGCAAATTTAGATATTTCTTCGTGGTCCCTTACTCCGGATGCTTCAGATAGTTTAGATAGTGTTCCGTTTGGTGTTAGAAATGATCGCGGAAATAAACTCATGATGGGATCTTCGCGTGTGGTGTTGACCGATGGTTATATTCAAGTTGGCACAAAGAAGTACAAATTTACGAATGGAATAAAAGAATTACTTTTTAAAAAAGTCCCTAACTTGGACGTAATAAATAATGAAGATTTGACTCATTATAAGTTAATGTTACAAGAAACAAATGCTCATCGAAGAAATTTTAGTCCAAATCAACCGATCAAGAGTAATAAAGGTCGGAAATACTTGACTATTATAAAACCACTTTTCAAATTACGTAAAGTTTCAGTAAGCACTGATAGTAGTCAACCTGATACAACACATCAAGGAAAAGGTTTACCACTTATGAAAACTTGGAAGAAAAATGCTGACTACGTTTACTGGGACGATCCTAATGAATTAGTAGATAGATTAAAGCTTTTGATTGCTTCAAAAGATGCTGGTAACACTGGGTTGGATAATGAAATAATTTCTATTATAGAAGAATTGCGTGAAAGCGGGATTATACCATAATAAATAGCATGACTTTAAAAAGTTATTTCATTTCAACTTTATCGATGACACCTGTCAGTTCACCATGATGGACAAGTTTGGACATCACATTCATAAACGATTGCGTTTACCAGATTTTATAGAAAGTTTTGATAAAATCTTAATGAAAGCCGAAAGCGGAGAATTTGATTTACATAATACAAGATTAACCGGTATTATAATTCCACTGAAAAATTCTGATGCTGTCAACAAGGAGTACGTAGATACACAAAATGAATTGTATATAAAGAAGGAAGAGATCACAACAATAGTAAATAATTTAAAAACAGTTGTAAAAGAACATTTCGATAATATTATTGCAGATTATTGTACAAAAGCTGATTTACTTAGAACTAAAAAATGAGTAAACTTCAAATTGTGAATGAAATTCATAAAGCTGTTCGCAAGAATTTTAATCGACGATCAGTATTATTAAAGGGCATCGATGACTTATGGCAAGCAGATCTAATTGATTTTCAAAGTTTAAAAAGATATAACCGTGACTATAGATATATTTTGGTGATAATAGATTGTTTTTCTAAGTTTTCTTGGGCTATCCCCGTTAAAACTAAAACAAAAACTGAAATCGCAAATGCGTTTCAAAGTGTATTAGATAAAAACCACCGAAAACCCATTAATTTACAAACTGATATGGGCACCGAATTTTACAACGATGAATTTAAAAAAGTAACAGCAAAGTACAACATTAATCATTACTCTACATATTCTGTTAAAAAAGCTTCTATAGTTGAAAGACTAATACGGACATTGAAAAATAAGTTATTTAAAGTTTTTAGTTTTAATGGTAACTATAAATGGATTGGAGAGTCATTGACAAGTGTCATATCAAAATATAACAACACAATACATCGAACAATAAATTATAAACCTAAAGATGTTAACCATTCAAATCAAAATGCTGTAATGAAAAATATTATGAAATTCCAGAACTCTAATAATAAGCATACAAAATCCAATAAACTAAAAATCGGAGATCATGTTCGTATAAGTAAATATAAAAGCTGCTTCGAAAAAGGATATACCCCTAACTGGTCTACAGAATTGTTTTTAGTTAAAAATGTTTATCTTTCTGTACCAGTTACGTATTCTATAGAAGATCTGTACCACCATCCAATATTAGGACGTTTTTATGAACAAGAACTGCTGAAAACCAACTGTCCGAACGTATACCTTATTGAAAAAGTTTTAAGAAAAAAGAATAATAAACTCTTTGTCAAGTGGTTGGGTCTTTCTAAAAGTGAAAACAGTTGGATTGATAAACAAGCTATATTATAATTCTGTTTTATTAGATTTATAAAAATATAAAATTGCGAATGACAATAGAAATTACTTCATTTATAATTCAGCTATGCGCGGTAGAGGTCTCGTAAATAGTATTATAAATAAATTACCATTTGAATTGCATTTACCTGGTTATAATTATTGTGGACCCGGTACACGATTAAAGAAACGATTACTAAGAGGGGATAAAGGAGTTAATGAGCTTGATAACGCATGTATGAGACACGATATTGCTTATAATAATTCAAACAGTTTGAAAGATCGACACAAAGCAGATTTAGATCTCATAAATATTGCAAAACAGAGAATGAAATCAAAAAACGCTGGAACAGGTGAGAAATTGGCTTCGTGGCTTGTGAACAAAACGATGAAAACTAAGGTCAAGTACGGTGCAGGCGGGAGATCATTCAAGTCGTTGGTTTCAAAAATACATAAAAAATTGAAAAGGTCAAAACCGAAAAGTGATGCTGCAGCAATAAAGGAAGCTTATTCTGCAGCTAAAAAACTCATTAAAAATAAGAAAAAAGTTCATGTGCCTCGTGTTATACCGTTACCGAAAATAGGAGGTATTTTACCGCTCATTCCAATATTCGCTGGACTATCCGCATTGGGCGCAATGGCTGGAGGCGCAGCAGGAATAACGAAAGCTGTAAACGATCATAAATCAGCTAAAAAGAACTTGGAAGAAGCTCAACGTCATAATAGAATGATAGAATCAATTGCTCTTGGGAAAGGCCTCTATATAAAACCCTATAAGACAGGAAATGGTATTTTTATAAATAAATCAAAAAACTAGTTAAAAGGTTACCCAGACGCGCACTTACTGATCTTGACATTTTAGATTATGCTAATCAACATGTTCCATACTTTAGGGGTGTTTTTATGAGAAATAAACTTCCGTCAAAATCGAAGGATATTGAGTGTGGGATTGTTAATTTAGATAGTTCAGAAAATGATGGAACTCATTGGGTAGCCTATGTAAAACTATTCGAAAATTGTGCATATTTTGATAGCTTTGGTGATTTAAAGCCACCGTTAGAGTTGGCTAAATATTTGAAATATCGCATCACATATAATTATTGTAGATATCAAGACTTTAATACATCTAATTGCGGTCATTTATGTTTAAAGTTTCTACAAACGTTTTGGAAAGAAGAGTTAGGTGATAAGTACGCTATTGTAAATCTAACAAACAAGAATTTTATATGTTAAGTGTGTGGTTCTTTAACTTACGAGTGTTTTTTTGTTTTTTTTTTTTTTTTTTTTTTGTTTTAGTGATAGATTATTAATCATTATATTGACTATATAATTATAAAATTGTTTTAATTACGTTCATTTGTAAAATGTCTTTCACGTTGTCTATAACTGGTAATACCTCGATTTTATCTTCTACTTTTTATCCACCATTGCAATTTGACGGTGAATTCGAGTGTGCCCTTCTGTATTTGTCAACATTCAATTCGATCCCTAACATTGATAAACGAAATAATAAATTTTATTATGACAACAATGAAGTCTTAGAAATACCCGAAGGTGCTTATGAACTCCAAGATATTTCGGACTATTTAAAATCAAACGTAAAAAATGGTACAAACATAAATTTATTTTGTAACAATAACACGTTGAAAACTTTTCTTTTTTGTTCTAAAAACATACGATTCGACAAAAATGATTCTCTTGGAAAATTATTAGGGTTTGATAAACAAACTCTTAAAGCCAATATAATACACGAGTCGCAGCTTCCAGTTAACATTTTATCTACAACAGTGGTAAGAATCGAATGTGACATAGTGAGCGGATCATATATTAATGGAAAATCAAGCCATATAATTCATGAATTTGCTCCAAACGTTCCACCAGGGTATCGAATAATAGAAGTACCAAAAAATATAATTTATTTTCCTATTAATCAAAATAACATAAGTACTATAAATATCAGATTGTTAGACATAAATAATAATTTGATAAATCTACGAGGTGAAGAAGTTCAATTGTATATGCACATCAGAAAAAATGATAGACTTTAATAAATACGGTAATAAGAAAATAAAACACATCAGTACTCATCGATCAATCCGTAAAGGAACAACTAAGAAAAATAATAATAATAATATTACAAAAGAAAATAAACAGTTCTTAAAATTAATCGGACTACTAAAATGAACATCTTAGATATAACGAGTTCACCGGCATACGATAATACCATAGATGGTATAGAATATCATTCATATAAGCCCTACATAACAAGTTTCAACAGAAATGACGAAATTCGCATCCCTATTAACCAACAGGATTTATACATATTACCATCAGCAAGTACTCTCTATATCGAAGGAACGGTAAACATTGTAAAAGGTGTTGGAAAAGAAAAAGTTAATACTATCGAGTTCACGAATAATCCAATTCTTTTTATGTTCCAAGATGTTCGTTATGAACTCAATGGAGTAGAAATCGATAGAATAAAAAATGCAGGAATGACAACAACAATGAAAAATTTGCTATCTTTAAATGAAAATGAGGCTAAAATGGCTAAAGCTTGGGGTTGGGATGTAAACGGGACAAAGACAACTCATGGTGAACACTTTTCTTGTTCAATACCCTTGAAAAACATTTTAGGCTTTGCTGAAGATTATAAGAAAATTATTATGAACTGCAAACATGAACTAATATTATTACGCAGCAATACAGATTTAAATTCTTTGAAAATTCCAACCGGCGAATCACTCGAAGACATTACAATTCAAAAATTAGTTTGGCGCGTCCCACACATTAAAGTGTCTGACAAAGAAAAAGTATATTTATTAAAAATATTAGAAAAAGATCGTCCCCTCCATTTAGCTTTTAGGAATTGGGATTTATATGAGTATCCATTAGTACCAAAAACAACTAAGCATACTTGGGCAATCAAAACATCGTCGCAGATTGAAAAACCGAGATATGTAGTATTAGGCTTACAAACAAATAGAAAAAACTCGTCAGATAAAGATATATCACGATTCGATCATTGTAATTTGAGAGATGTAAAAGTGTATCTTAATTCTGTCTATTTTCCATATGAAAATTTAAATATAAGTTTTAAAGATCAGAAATTTGCGTTATTATATGAACAATATATCAAATTCCAAGAATCCTATTACGGACGTAGAAGTGAACCACTGCTAAGTCCAAAAGAATTTAATGAAAAAACTCCACTGTTTGTCATCGATTGCTCTAGACAATGTGAAAACCTAAAGTCCGGTCCAGTAGTCAGTGTACGTATTGAGCTTGAATGCGATTCAGAGATACCTGATCACACCGCTGCATATTGTCTCATTTTAAACGATTCCATCATTGAATACAGACCGTTGAGTAACATAGTGAAAAAGATAACATAAATATGAATTCCAACACAAGTGAATTTGTGATTGTGGACTTACAAGGATTTAAGGATAAAGATAATAAATTTATTATAAAAGAATTTGCCGTTATAAGAAACGAATGTACGCAAACTTTTCTTGTGAAACCTCCTTTCCATTTTAAACACTTATCGGTGGAAGAAAAGAAACAGGTACGATGGATAGAAGCTAATCGTGGAATTTATTGGAGTGAAGGTTTTATCGACTACAGTGAATTCAAACGTAATGTTAAACCGTATCTGAATTGTCAAAATGTTTTAATTAAAGGAACTGAAAAGATCAAATGGATTAAAGATCTTTGTGAGAACTGTGAAGTAATTGACATTGGAGAAAAGCTAGGCTGTCCTAATCTTTTAAAATTATATAGTCAATATGAGGAGTCTAATGTAAATTTAAATTGTGTTCATCATAAGAAAATGTGTGCTCTAAAAAATGTTATGTGTATAAAAAAATGGTATATTGATAACCATACTAAATTTAATTTATGTAAATATTTTAACTCTGTATCTTGTACTTAATATTTTTACTGAAATATATTTCTATCAATCATTACTTTTGTATTATTATTATTTCGTCTATGCAAATAAGGTACCTATTTCATAAATAAAATACATTATTTGAACAAATCAGATAAGCAAGGATTTATTTCAAAATAATCTATGACTAATACATTTTTAAATAAAATTAACTAAAAACAGATTATCTTTATTAATTTAAACAATACTTACTAACTAAAATATACATTAATTAATTATCGATTATAGTTTCTGATATATTTTTGATCACTCTCTCCGTTTGGTCTAATATATTGTCCACAAAATCTTTTACTACATATTGAGCCGAAACAACAACGTCGCTTTCATTTTCACAGTTTTCATCACTAATGTCAATTATTTTAATCTGTATTAACCGCCTCCCTTTACAGGGCTCGCGGTTCAAAACAAATGAAGACTTTCGTTGGATGCTACTGTAATTATTCTTAGTCGTCTTCTTTAATTTTCGTTTTAGCTGCTTTGGTGGTGTTTTCTTTAAACTTTTTACAGGCAAGTTTTCCTCATAATCCGAATCTGGAAATTTTTGCGCACATTGAAAGAATAGATCTTGGGTGTCGAGTCCTAAGAGTCCCTCTTGTATTTCCACATCATTTCTTAGTACCATGTCCGACATTATCTGAAACAATAAAAATAACACATTAAGATACGTAAATAGGTAGTATTTCGAATTGAAAACAGAAAAGTCAAAATTTGAAACTTACCAACGTGCAATATTTATTTATTTAATTAGCTCAAAAGGTCTTGCCTCTGTAACGTACAAGTAAAGAATAATCCACTAACATTATAAACACTTAATGGAAGTTAGTGTTTACTCGACAAAATCATGCATTGATGCAATGATACTTGATATTGCTATTTTTACAAAGAAACAGCGCAGGTGTCTGTTCTCGAGTTTCATTCCTTTAAAGCAAACAAACATGTTGCAACATGCTGGTCGGTATCATCAAACTGCTTTGTTTATAATATTAGTGGATAGGTACCTAAATAATTATTTCATTTCGAAAGAGATAAATAAAATGCAGCTTTTATAATATAATAATATAATTCTTATTTAACTTAAACTATAATTACTTATAGCTATAACATCGTGTATTGTTCTAAAAGCTGGCTCTCTAGCAAAAAAGTAGTTACCATTTGATTTTTACAAAAAATAACTTATAGGTTTAACATCGCGTTTAGTTTACCGCAGGTAGTTTATGCGTGGTATAGGTATACCTTGTATTTTTATTTTCACAAAATAGTAGGTATTTTTACAAAATAGTATTCTTAATTTTGAATTTATGACGTTGATTTGGAAAGGGTTCAGAATGAATACTTAAGAGCCACTCATAACTCATAGCATTGTTTTGCCTACATTATTATAACTAGAGTTACAATAATAATTATGTCAACTCGATAATAAGCTACAAAATAATGTTTTACACTCCTAGAAAAGCAACATGACCCAGTGCTTTTGTAGATATCTTATCTGATGATATTAGACGTTTATCATCTTTACTGGATAAAGCGACTTTGTCAACGCATTGAGTGAAAACTTGATGTTTTATTGATTTAAACAATTTATTTTTTTTCCTTAAAATTGATTGAGAAAATAAAGTTTTTCTATAGTCAGACACTTCTAAATCGCGAACGACACATGATTTGACACCTTTAGCTTTTTTTATTTCAGTTTCGACAGTTTTTAAACAATAAAGTTTTGACCGTAATCCTATAAATTCCAAAATAATTTTACCACCCATTTCATCCTTAAATAACCCTGGTACTTTTTTATTAATCAAAGATAAACCATACCCGTTGTCTATTGGAAAGTTACTAGTGTCAAAATAATTAACAAAATGTTCTTTTAAATCTTTATAGAAGTCATTTGTTTTAATATGATAGATAAAACTATCTGTATCGGTATAACACATTTGCAATCGATCACCATAATGTGGTTTCATTACTGAATAATGAAAATCATACATGTGAGCTTTAGAAAGTTCAAGTACCGAAAACCCAATGTAAATTGGTTTATCTAATGCTATTTGTGTTGGCTTCAGTTGAATAGCTGCTAGGTTTTCGCTAAAAATAATGCTACTGTGGTAATAAGGACTGGATATTAATTTCCTTGCAGAATTTTTCTTTTTAGTTAAATTTAGACTATCGTCCCATGTATTAACCAACTTCACATTCACTTTCTTTGCGTTGTTTTCTAATGTTTTACCAAATATACTGTTATTAAGTAATTTAAAAAAATCTTGTTCAAACGTCGATTTAGCTTGTTGTCTCAAACGCGTATTTAATTCAATATACTGTTTTAAATAATCATTTTGACGGAATGTAATGACTCTATGAACTTTTTTTAATATTAAACCATGTTTCAAACATGTTTTTAAATGAACGTAATGAATAACGTAATAGAATTTATCATATAGATTTGGGATTAGTTTAACAGTTTTTGAACCTGGTGCAATGAATCGCTGTGAAGCTAGAGGGTAATCTGAATGGGTTAAATGCAATGATTTTGGATAGCTTAAGTCAACCTCAAGAATAAAACCATATTCTGCGTTATCCGGTACACTATTTACGTCTAAACTAGTGATTTCTTCTTTAGATAGAAATTTAAATTCAGATAACGGCAAAGTTAAACTTAAACTATGACCATACAGGTTATTGCAATCTATATATATGAGGTAAGATTGTGGAATCGAATGATCATAATCCAACATATATTTATTATTCGCTCTGGCATATCTATGTGAAACTAAACAAATACCGCCTCTAATTCCTGATTGTATCATATTATAAATAGATTCATCATTTATCAATTCTAACTCGACTTGTGTTTTGTATAACATCGCATCGAAAGATAAACTCGGAGCGGTAATATAAAACGCTGGGTCTAATTGATAAAAGCTTTTACATGTGATACGGAACTGTTCGAAGACGTCAGTTAACAATAAAACGTCCGTTTTTAAATATAAGTCTGTATATTGACCCATATTATTTAATCTAAATTGTCTCCAAATTAATTGCGCATGAGCATAATCTTTTTTAGATATATGCACATTCGTAAGAGAATTATAAAAATCTTTTTTATTTGGGAGTGATGTTTCATTGTAACGATGTAAATTATTCATATAATCGTAAGGATACACTCCTTTTCGAGTAAGAAGGTGAAACTGTGCATCATTCGAAAAATGTTTTTTTAAGTGCACAAATTTTTCATTATGCATTGTTTTCGCCAATTTATCAATACTCGTATTTAGAAATTTGAAGGAATCAACGAAACGCAACAATATTAATTTTCCATCAGGAAAAGACATGTACTTAGTAAATGATACATAATTCTCTTTAGTTTTTGGGATAATTTTTATAGACCCTGGAGCTTCACCTAATTTTGTGATAAATAAATGACAGTCGTAACCAGATAAATTATGGAAAAAAATTGGTACAAAATTTGGAATTTTGTATTGTAGATTGCAATAATTATGGGCAGCTCCCCTAAATTTTCCAGTTATATGACAATGGTCTCTAACTTTATCACCATATAAAAAATTGTTACATATGTGACACCTCGATGCGTTTTTAAAATTATGCTCATCAAGATCAGTAAAAATTATAGGCACATTTCGACACAATATATCATGAATTTCGCGAACGTCGTTAAATATGTTAGATACGAATATGTCTACACAGTCCATGCCTCGATATGTTACAAATTTATTGTACTCTGAATTCTCCGAACAAACAATGTAATAAGCAAATGCAATAGGTACATGTCGATGGGTTGTAGAAGTATGTAAACCTCTAATTTCTTCATTACAACTCGCTTCAAGCAAGCTCTCAAAGTCCGCATAGATAACAAACGGAACGTTTTGTTTTCTGTCATAATGTCTAAACTTTATTTTGGAACCCTTTTCGGGCAAAACAGTAGCTAAGCCGCTGCAAGTGTGCAAGTCTACTAGTTCGGCACTTTTAAAAAACACTAAACAAGTATCACATAGAAACAGTTTTTTATGATTTGCAGTAATTTGATTTCGTAATAAACGCGACAAGTTTTTAATTAAACAATAATGGGACTTTTTATCATTTTCTAAATAAAGTAAATGAATAATTCGTCGATTAACAGTGTTATCAGATTTATATAGAGGACCAATAACAGTGTTCTTTTTACTCAATCCGTAAATTATAAAACCTAAACCAGGATTATTATTTTCAAATATAGATATATCAGAAAAAGTCGCTGGAAATGACATGTTTTGTAAGTTCAACACATCACGAAAATTCGGATAGGATGAAACTCTATCAACATGTTTTTTTGTAGGATATAAATAAGCTAAAATACTATACAAAAAGCAATACTTATCGGTATTACGAACGTTTATACAAGCCTTTTTGCTTTTTATTTGATTAGGTAATTCAATGTACGTTGAACCACCGATCGGTTCGTATTTATTTACGTTAATCTCCAGGTGAATACAATTTAAAAATGACCAGCCGCTGTCACGACCTTCAAATTCCTCCACTTGGTTTTTCAAAGTTTGAAGCAGTGAAGAAAATAACATATCGAATTTATAATTACTGTAAATAGGTGTATTTTTCGTACAAAATGATTTAATATCTATGTGATCATCCTTAAACGTTATAAAACCTGCGTAAAGTTCAAAATTAACTTTTATGCAAATATGTAACTTTATGCAATCATTTAAAAGACGTTGTAATTTACCACGAATCGATTTTAAAAATAATTCAATACTAGATTGATTCGTCTCCTGAGCCAAAATTCTATAAGATATAATTCTACATTTAAATGCAGATTCAATGGTTTCAATCCCCTCGCTAACCAAAAGACTTGAAATTTTTTGTTTGTGAACCCTGCTTCTTAAATGACCTACCCAGGATTGATTATTAATTACTAAGTCACACGTCTTACAGAAAGGCATGGTAATAGAGTAAATGATCAAGGACGTAAAATAATTATTTATTTATTATCTTATGTAAATCTTATAAATTTTACAAGATGAAAAAGATAAGTGATTAAAATCTGGAAAATTGCATAGAGAGCCTAGCTAGCTTACAGTGTTACAATATTAAACTTATAATCTTATATATATAACATCGCTCTTACGGTGAAGGCAAACATCGTGAGGAAACCGACATGTCCTACGCCCTTGCCCTGCAGTGGGACAAATTAACGGGCTGGTGATGATAAATCTTTAAAATTTAAAAGATAAGTCATAAAGATGTTATAAAAAAGCCTCAAGTGTTACAAAATTATAATAATTATTTTTAAATCTTTAAAAAGAATCTAATTTAATTAGAATCTTTAAAAAATTTTGCCTCTGATGCTTTAAAAACATCAAAAGATGTGACTAAAAGTTTTTGGAGTGGATCCCAACTCGGGTGCCCCTCATCCAAAATCAGTTTTAAAGACGATAAAGCTTTTTTATACCGTATCTCAGGTTTTTCGTTAATAATGTCGGCCTTATTATAAAGCCTGAGCTCTAGATAATAATCACCGCTGGAGTCAGCAGTACGATACACTTGACCATTTGCGACTCGTGTCGCAAAAGCAGAGATCAGGGGTTTAGCTCCGCCGGCCTTTGTTTTTCCTTTTTCACTGAAGGTTGCTTTATCTCCATCAATTATAGAAAATATATTGGATTTTCTGTAAACAAAAATAAAAATAATTAGTTAGATGAAATTGGACTTCGCAAAGCTATCTGGAACCGTATAAAACGATTGGTATCGACTGACTACCTGAGGGGATACATCTGGACGTTTTAAGTTGTACAACAATGAAATTACGTTACGATACGTTCAGTTTCAATGATAAAACAGAAACTAAGCAGGAACTTACTTCGAACAAACGGCTTCAGAAGTTTCTTTGCTGGCTTTCCTCTTAGTCGCCTTTTTGACGCTGGCCTGCTTCTTATTTTTCTCAGGTACTGCAGCGATCCAACTGTCTGTGACCTCAGAACTGCTTTCGTAATCAGACCTAAAAAAACAAAAAACAAAAATTACATTATATCACATATCAAATAAAACTTTTTGAATCGTGAAAAATAAAGAAAGATCGTATGTACTCACTTACATGATTGTTTTTAGCTTTGAAAAAAAATGTGATCTTCAAAGTAGACAAGTGGCTGGATTCAGCTGCTTTGTTCCTTGCTTAGAGGTCAGCTTCAGCTTGAAGAGTAAGAAGTACTTCTTATCGACCGTAACTAGGGTAAATAACGGTAAGTAAGCTGCAGGCTCTCGGCGCAATTTTCCAGATTTTAATGACTATTTCATGACATAAAAGCGTATTTATATCGTAAAAAAACAAATTGTCAGCAAATAATTATTTTACAACCAAAAACTTTTAGTCGACCGACAAAATCATGTAATAAAATCAATAATAATAAATTACGTTAAACGTGGAATGTTGATCGATTTATTAGTTTTCCGTCGGTATAAACAAAGAAAATTATTTAAAATACTATTACTTACTTTATTTTAAAGCCATTAAGAATCATTTTCTAAAAGACAAAAGAATACAAAATTGAAATGTCATCAAAATTATATATTTTATAAATATCGTAGAGATAGAGGTAAAAGATTGTTTGGATTCCTACCAAATCCGTTTGATGTAATGTCTACTCTATTAGTTAAAAAATGAATATCTTTTTTTAGTCGATGGCTTAAATGGTATAGTGGTAGATATAGCAATTTCCATTCCGAAGCCGTGGGTTCAATTATTTTATAGGTAATATTATAAAGTTAGTATGCCTGTTTGTTACTCTTAACTTAACTTAAAACTACATAACCAATTGAGATTAAACTTACTTATTTTATTCTTTTGTTTTATTTTTACAATGATTAAAATGTATTTCTATTCGATAGAATGTAAATGTTTTACGGGATAACCTAAGAGAAAAGGTATCAAATTAATTTTGGATCGAGACTTATGCGAGTGAAACAGCAATTTCCATTCCGAAGCCGTGGGTTCAATTATTTTATAGGTAATATTATAAAGTTAGTATGCCTGTTTGTTACTCTTAACTTAACTTAAAACTACATAACCAATTGAGATTAAACTTACTTATTTTATTCTTTTGTTTTATTTTTACAATGATTAAAATGTATTTCTATTCGATAGAATGTAAATGTTTTACGGGATAACCTAAGAGAAAAGGTATCAAATTAATTTTGGATCGAGACTTATGCGAGTGAAACCGCTTGATGCAGTTAGTATAGAATAAAAAACAATATGAATTTAACATTCGATAAAACGCCTAATAAAATTTTCAGAGAATCAAAAACTAAGTTTATAAAATTTTTTGTTTCTCTTTATAACAGAACATCAAATTAAGATGTGTAGTCAATTTACTTACTATTAATTTTACGATAGTTATAATAACTGAGGCAATTAGTTGATACGTTTCGTATTTTTATGAAATTAAAGAAATTTATGTTTAAGCCTAAAAGAAAAATGATAGCAACGCCCAGAGAATGACGTGCTAATATTAATATTTGCTTAAATGTTTAAAATATTTCCGCGGAATCTGGACTTACACAGTTGTCCTGCGGGACACAGCAAGTACTTCGATTAGCAGTTCTATGTTTACATTTTTTGGTCTAAAAACGCCGAAGGCTGTGAATATTTATGCGCAAAAACTAAATATTTGTACCTATCTGGTCTAAGTTTCTTTCTATGCATAATATTATAAGTAGTATACCCGTGGTCTAGTACCCATAGTACAAGTCTAGAGCTTAGTTTGAGGCTAGATTGTGCTGTGTGTAATGTCATGCAATATTTTGTTTATTTATCTAGATATTGGTATGAGTTCGGGATTTCTAAAAAGCAAATACCTACTTCTTTTTTCTAAATCGGTTAAGAATATTATTCGATTTCGTAATAAAGTTCCCAAGATAATATGATACAGGTAGGTAAGTTTTCATAACAACAAGAATGAACTTGTTTTATAAATGATGAGTCGACATTGAGTGCTTAGTTAATGCTAAAAGTGCCGTATTTTATCCACCGTATTTTATCGTAGGATTATTAATTAATAATTTTGCATGTGTCAAGTACCGTAGTGTTCCTTGTCTAAACACCCTAACTTTCATATCACTTTAAGCGATAAGGTCACCCATTGTGTTACCTACATTTTAGTTATTTTGTATGTATTCAATTGTGGTGTGTTGCAATAAATAAATTAATCTATCTATCTATCTCTTCCTTGGAATAGCATGACTTCATTACCAGAACAAATATTTTTTGGAAATTGAAAACCTCCTAAGTCGGTTAAAAGTGTTTCTGGACATTTGCTCATGACTTTACAACTGTTAAGTTTTCAGTTCGCTTAGGTGTACAAAATTATACTCCGCCTGATTCCTCGTGGGAAATAACACCCAGTTTTCATTATGTTTTTGTGCAATACTGTTTTAGTGGTGGTTTTTTAAGTTTTAGTGTTTATATTCTTCTAGGAAAAAATAAAAAAATGTAAGTACGAAATTTAGATAGATATTGATTTTGTATCGTACTTATCAATTTCTATTTAAATATTAGTTCAATGCTGAAAGTACAACCAACAGTTGTATATAGTCAGATATAATTTATTTCTGTTTTATTAATTTCAAGTTAACAAGAAAAGTACGCGGTGGATTTGTGTTATTTAAGAATATAAGTAATTAATTCTTCCGACTGATTGTTTTAAAACGAAATGTGGTTTACACACATAGGCAGTGTTTACCAACAGAATATTATATGAAATATATTTTTTAATCGGTACTCATTATTATAAATTCATAATATTGGCTAAAACGATCTTACCATGGGCGAAAAGTATTCATATGGACGGAATACATTTGGTCGAATATTATATGAATTTTATTTTTAATCGGTGCTCGATTGTTCCGATTGATTGTTTTAAAACGAAATGTACTTCTTAATATCGGTTTAAAGCGGTCTTACACCCATAGGAGGTGTTTACCGACCGAATATTATATGGAATATATTTTTTAATCGGTACTGGAATCTTTCGGCTGATTGTTATAATTCATGAATATCGGTTAAAACGATCTTACCATGGGCGAAAATAACACATACAGACGGTGTTTATTTGACTGAAATATCATGAATTATATTTTTAATCGGTTCTCGATTGTTCCGACTGATTGTTTTAAAACGAAATGTGGTTCATAATATCGGTTTAAAGCGGTCTTACAAACACACATTGGCGGTGCTTAAAAGCGGTCTTTACCAACCGAATATTATATGAAATATATTTTTTTTAATCTTCTGACTGATTGTTCGATTTAATTCATAATATTGGCTAAAACGATCTTACCATGGGCGAAAAGTATTCATATGGACGGAATACATTTGGTCGAATATTACGTGAATTATATTGTTAATCGGTCCTCGTTTGTTTTAAAACTATTGAAATCTGTAAAAAAGTTGCACGTATAAAATTGAAATACTTAATTAAATAACAGAAATACTACCGCAATGGAAGTTGACATGACTATAAACAACAGGAGGTTAAAAATTTAAATAAACCTATGATAACAATACATGATCATACAAAAGCGTGGTTTTAGCCTGGAACAAGCAATGAAGTTTTGTTTTACATTCTAGGTAGTGTATACCAATAATCCAAAAAATATATTCTTCGATCTTTGGGTTAGAACCCCCGATGCGAAGAGTGCCCTGGCACTCGTTGGAAACTTGTAGTTTTGTTTCACATTTTTAGTTATAGTTCGTTCTAGACCAATAGGTCTGTAATTAATAAACCCTAATGGTTAGCACTAAAATATTAAATGAAGTTTTGTTTCACATTCTAGGTATTGTACGTTGTAGACCAATAATCCAAAATATATTCTTTGATCTTTGGGTTAGAACCCCCGATGCGAAGAGTGTCCTGGCACTCGTTGGAAACTTGTAGTTTTGTTTCACATTCTAGGTATTGTACGTTGTAGACCAATAATCCAAAATATATTCTTTGATCTTTGGGTTAGAACCCCCGATGCGAAGAGTGTCCTGGCACTCGTTGGAAACTTGTAGTTTTGTTTCACATTTTTAGTTATTGTTCTTTTTGGACCAATAGGTAACTCTGAAAAAACTCTATTCTTTCAAATTTTGGGCAGCGAGGGCGCGGGGGCTGACCAAAATTTGAAAGAATAGAGTTTTTTCAGAGTTACCTATTGGTCCAAAAAGAACAATAACTACCTACTTACCCCTCTTTATTCGGAGAGGCTTAATGCATTTATTATTATATACAACACGGACTTATGTCCAAACACGAAAAACTTAGGGATAAACTGATCGTATATGATGACCTTAAATGAGGACCAAGTTTCTTAATTCTCTATTTTTTGGCTGTTACTTATTTTCGTCACAAATAGCTAAAAGAGTCACTGGATGCGAAAGGCTTCAAGTATTCAAAGCATTATTTGACGGTGTGCCGCGAGCTTTAAATTAAACATATCGTTGTATTTTGAGTTTTATCTCGAGATGCTTATATTTTCTTCCAAATGTTTATTATTACTAACGTTTATTTCAAACGGTCATGAGATAAGCGGTATCTTAATAACGACATAATTAAATATGGCAAAAGAAATAAAGTGGAATAAACAAAGCTATTTCTTAAAGCCTAACTGATTTGAATCGCTGTGAATAAATTTATTTAGTGTGCAAGAACTTATATTCGATGCTAAGGATATCTAACCTATGATCCAAACGAGTATGCTAAAACCAAATTACTCACTCTTATAATGTTAAAAGGCTTTTAGAATATTTCTAATAAACAACTTAAAACCACAAAAATGCTTACGTGGAAAGCTATGTGGATTCATTCGCATGTATTTAAAAGTAGATGAGTTTAAACTGACTAATATTACATTTTATCCAAAATAGAATCAATATAAAATGGGATAAGATAATAGGGGTATTGTATAGAGAATAAATCTTGTATAAAAGGTTTTTATATACTGTCTATGACTATATAAAAGATATTTATATACTGTCACATAACCATGAATGAACGTGATCGTTTGACAAATTATCTCTTCAGATGGCAGTTTTATAAAACAAAGTTTATAAACCAAACCCAAGAAAGTTTTAAAAAAAATAATATTTAGTTTTTAGTCCCTCACACATTTTTCTTGACGAAAAAGATTTTGTTGCAAGGTCGGTATGGATTCGAAACCACGACTTTTGGAAGGCATCTATAATTATAGTCTAGGGTGTCTACTCCTAGACCAACACCGGTCTCTACTAAGGTCTCATTCCAATTCCAGATTTAAATTCTAATTTTCAATAATGTTTAGTACAATATCAAGCAACGTTCTTAAATGTCACTAAGAAAGCGCCCTTACGTGGGTTTTCAGATTAGAATAAAGTTTATAAAAATCAAATAAAAAGCTCGTTTACGGCTGTAAAACAGTGACGCAGTAAAGTGACCGCAAGTCGTTAACATCTGATACTCCTGTTGCAATCGTTTATTACATTTTAGACGCTATTCACACAATATTAAAACCAGGTGTTTTGTTACTGTGAAAAAGTTAACAAATGTTATTTTGGAATGAAATTCTTTAACGCGGTTTGTGAATGAGTATTCTTCCTAGAATTTAAATATTCGATATCAAATTTAGAATGCGCATTTTTTTGGCATACCTAATGGTCAAGTTTTGTTTTAAAAACTTGAAAGACGCAATGAGGTGGCGGTGGTTTATAATATGCTTAACTATTACCATTTCAGATACTAGGTTGAAAAAAATATGATACAATAGCGAGCGAGCGAAGTCTCTGCTGCAAGTCTGGCCAAATTTTCTTACGTCTTATACCAAATTTTATAGATAACCAAAAATCTCAAAAAAAAAAAAACTAATCTATTATAATTAAACTAATTACGTTCTGGACACGGTGACGCTGACTCCGTAACTGGGTCTGAAAAAAAGCACACTCCCTTTTCTTCTTGTACAGGTAACTTGGTCAGCTTAAGTTTGCACTTATCCCACCAGATGGTAAGTAGCGATATTGTCTAAGATGTAGCAAGCTTATATTTATAGTAGATGCTTCTTAAGGACCACCTAACAACTAACGCAAGCAATATCTAATATGAAATTGAATATTTAAAAATATACATGCGACCTAAATGCAAACTCACAATCTTTCACTTTTTATGAGTTTTTTTTCTTTATATTAGTAATAAAATTTGCTGTGTCGAGGTGCCATACTTTGAACTTAGACCCCGAGAAATTAATGTTATCTAAGAGATAGATACCTCCCTAGACGCTAGTAAAAAGTCGTGTAATACATTTTATATCAGCTATCAAAAAATAATAAAAGTAAGTATTGAGTTTAGTTACCAAACTTTGCGGTTATCCCTTAGGATTCGACCTCATCATTCATTCGTTAACTATTTGTATTGTATTGACATTTTCTACAGCTGTCATTGTCATGTGATGCATGGGGGAAGTCACACATTGGATAGGATGGATAATAATGAACGCGGCAAAAATAAGGACAGTGTTAGTCCCGTTTTGTAGACGAATATGGCTAAATAAATCTGATTTTCAAAATATAGTATACTAGCTCCGTCCTAGTATACTATACCTATATTACGATACATTATTACTATATATTACGACTTAGTCTAGTCTAGACTTAGACTTAGTAAGTCCCGTTCCCGCGGCTCTTTTGTTAAATGATGGTACGTAGGTACTTTGGACATTATGAGGGTACAAAAACATAAACCGCTTTCTGCCATTTTACCGTAGTCGGGTAAAAAATGATGAGGTTAAAGGCAGAGATGTTTTTTTTGTGACTCTCCTACATCAGTTGCTTTGAAAAACACGACATGCTGTTTTGCTACGATGAGACAGAAATATTGAGTTCTAGCTCGACCTCAGGGATAATACGGGGGCAGGGAAAATGAGTGAAGATTACAAAACTGCTAAAAATAAAAGTGTGGGCTCGAAAATTTGATTCAGCAATTTTCCTTAAATTTTATCCATTAATGGTTGCCTGGTAGAGATTGACCTTAGGCAATAAGACCGCTCATTATTTAAACACTAGATTTAAGGTTTTGTCTTTGTAATGTTTGTTTAATTTAAGTTTTTGGTACAATAAAGAATTTGTATATCTGTCTTTTCGGTTTGGCGTTTGATTTCGCGTTTTGCAATTAGTTTATATTTCAACGTCAGCAGTCAGTTAACAATCATTTTTTCAGAAATCCTAACAGACTATCTACTCAAACAATAAAATTGTTGTTTATAAATGATAAATCATATTTCAGTTAAGTGTTTAATGTATAAATTATAGTACTTAAACCTCAATTGAGTTTCTTGTTCATATTTCGCGCATATACGAAAAGCAAAATATTAATTATAAATTTATTGCTCATCAAGAGAGAAGCCTTTAATGGGATATCAGAGAGGCATTTTAGGTTTATTGAAAAACATCCAATAGACAATGAGATTTTCAAACGGGATTTCTCTAGGCATAGCCATTTTTTCTAGAAATCGATTTGTTTTAATGACAGAAAAACGTTCTAAAATCTATTCTTATTGGATAATTAAATTGTACAAAGAACACATTCTCCAAATAATATAGGTACGTATTTCGAGTGGGCCAGAAGGTCTACTGGCTTTTGTATACAAAATAGACTGACTGATTTAGGACGTTCAAAAGGGCATATTATATTAGGGCCCAACACATTTCATTTTAATTAAATTACAATAATAAAAAAATGTTTAATTGAACAGTAAGTGCGAAACAATAATAAATGTTTTATTTAGAAATATTTTTAGCAAGGAAATATATTTCCAAAAAGGGTCAAGGGCAGGTTCGAATCCTGTCATGGGGATTTTTTGGAAATATATTTCCTTGCTAAAAATATTTCTAAGTTTAAATTGCCTTGAGCAATGAAAACAAAAAGAAATATTAAATGTTTTATTGTTCCTAGTTATGGAGAAGCAAATCTAATTAGATTCGCTATCCAGTGGCTTAAGGCCTTAAGACTGTGCGCTGAAAGTCAAAATTAATAGTACAAAATAAAATACAAAATCTAAGAATTTCTCTATTGATCCATCCAATAAAATGAGAAATTCTTCGATTTAACAAATGATTGTCTATCAAGCTATCAAATTCCAGTTAATTGTGACCATCTCCTTTGATAAATTACAAAGCAATCAAATACCACAAACCGGATTCTGCTGTTATAGAAAATTTATAGCTTCTTCCATACAAATAATAAAGTCTATCAAAATAAACCTTAGATTTCTTTCAACGCTTTTGACTAAAACGATAAATAAAATAAAAATTATCGAGTGTATTATTAAAATTTCAATGTAGATTTATTGGTCTCGTTTTCATATAAATAGCCTGGGTTGTTTGGATGTTAGCCGGTTTGGGGGTCTTCAAAAATAAAAGCTCAGACTAAAAAGAGTGCCCCAGGTCGTTCGACCACCCGCCAATGTTAGGTTTAGCTTAACAATATGTCATGGAGTAAGGTTTTAATTAAATTATACTTTTATTTTGGTTTTAGGTGCACTTGAAGGGTTAATGAGATCTTATTCCAACTTCAGCAGATAAATTATCTTCGATTGGTGACTTATATTGGCGTTCCTTAACTTCCGATCTTGTTTCTACTTCTTAATTTAACCTTTTAGGTATTATTATAAATTATTATCGCAGAAACTTGCACACATCACCTTATATCCCTAAATAAGCAAGTAGGCTTGTGCTATAGGTATTAGGCAACGATTAGGTAGACTACATCCAAAATTCTAACCATCCAATGAGTTGTAAAATCCAATATTTCGTAGAATAAGCCTGAATAACACTTAAGTATAGCTGGAAAACAAAATAAGGAGAAGCAATTGATTTTGAATAATATTAGCTCTCCATAATCTCTGTCAAAAAATAAAAAAATAAAACTGAGAGGAATAATCGGATACGTTTCCGATTTATAGAAGTAAATGTGCAATGCGGACTCGCACTCGAGTGTGACTTCATCTTACACTTCCTCAGTTCGCTCGCGCTCTCAGCACGATGTAACAGTACATGTCGTCTTACGTTTCATTAGGTGGAGCGTTGTAAATGACGTCACATGACTGTAAGCGAGACTCAATATTTATCGTAAGTTTTAATGCCTGTAAAATCAAAACTAATAGCTATTTTTGACTAAAACAAAAATTAGTGTGTTTGTATGTGTAAACATACAAGCTTTACTGTAAGTATCAAATATTTCAACCGATTTGGCATACCTATTAACATTCTCCATTATAGATTGTGGTATTGCAAAATAGATTTAATTACTTACCTACATTCTCCAGAAAAAAATCCCTAAAAAAATATATTTTATAATACTGCCCGCTTATCAAAGTTTGATAGTAATTTGAGACAACTAGCGCCATCTTTTAACAGGTGCTTGCATTGCTTGCATGTCTGGAGAACTTGTTTTCTACTTTGCTGTGGGCTCTAAACATCGAGTTACAATTCCTATTGGAGTGGGTATATGAAAATAGCTTTATGAATAAACTTGACTAACCGGTGTCATTTCCGTCAAAAAAAAACCTTGACTCAGGCAGCACTATCATGCCCTCGTTACCAACTCGTTACATACTGTAAAGAAACAAAATACCTATTTATAGCCTTAGGTTTAAATCTAAAATGTTTAATAGTCTTACAGGTTATATTTTTATTTTTGGATGTAAGTTGTTGTAGCTGTATTTGTTTTTATCTATTCATCTTGTAATTTAAATAAATAAATAATATAAAAAAAATACCTAACTAAATAACCGGTAAAGTTCTGTCAGAGAAGGATTGATGAAATTTAATGTAGTGCTGAATTTTAATTTTAGAAACCTTTATGGTAGGTACGTGTAATTTGTTTAATTTCGGTATTAATAAATTAGTTTGGTGAAGGGTAAGTTTTATCGCAATCGTATCGCGTTGAAGATCTAGAATAGCACATTGGCTACTTTTTATCCCGATATTCCCGAGGGAACGGTACTAACGCGGGTGAAACCGCGGGGCAAAGCAAGTGATTGACCGAACAAGCGAAGCGAGTGAGGTCCAGTGTAGACGGGCCTGGCGCTTGTATCTTTGTATGTTTGTTCGACGATAACTTGAGTATCGTAGCTCCGATTTTCGTGAATTTTGGTATGCGCGTAGTTTAGATCAGTAGAATTAATGAGTTCGAAAATGAGCTGGATCGGAAGGGGGGTTGGGGAGATAGGGGGTCGTGAGGTATTAGTTCGGGACGAACTCCTAGTTATAATCATTTTTAAGTTATTCGAAAAAAAAAATGAAGCACATTTCAATAATACCGCATCCATTAAAGTAAACCTTTACGTAATCTATCATCTAGCTTTTAAAAATCCAACTGCAAACGGAAAATCATTGCTCCCTAAGCAATGCTAATTCTAATTACCCAACAAAGACTCAAGATAGAGAATTAAAAAGTTAAATACTGCAACTGAGCATTAATATCATCTGAAATACAGCAAGTACGTGAGACATGAACGAAGTTTGGATTAAATTAACTTAAATAGCACCGAAGTGACCCAAAGAATAATTTAACCGTAGCTCTTGGTTGTTAATGAAGAATAGTGCTCTCAGGGCGGTTGTTTGCTGTGAACTTACCCCATTAAGATATTACATTCTTGCTGCTTGAAATGGTGCGAATTGTAGCAATACTCTTTGAAGTAGGTGGATAAAGTTGGCGCTTTTGTTGCGTAGGTACTCTACTACGCTTTTATTTGAACAGCTTTTCTTGGTTACTTGCTTGTTGGTAGTTTACCTTTATGTTGCTTGAATAACGAGATTGTTTCATTTGCCTTTTTAGAAATATTATTCCTAACGCGCCATGCGAATAAGCGACTTTGTAAAGATTGTCACGTAACATAAAACGGTATGCCTACTCTCATACAATTATGTCTATAAATGAAATAATAGGTTTCTTATAAGATATGCCAGTGTTTTGATCGTTCTTACTTTATAAGTGAAGGTGAAAGTGAAAAATATTTGAAAGAATAAAAGTCACTTTTATAAATAACGATAGAAAGAGAAAGAATTATACTACTGTAAAACTAGTCGTGAAGTTAAGCCGCTGCTGCACTAGTATTTAATTAAAATAAATAAAAAAATAAATAATCCTGTGACCAACACACAGCGCCATCTAGCCCCGTGATAAGCTGCTAAACTTGTGTTACGGTGACTAGACAACGGATATACTACTTATATTTATTTTTCTTTTGTAAATACATACATATTATACATATACCATACACCCATATTATACATAGAAATTAAAACTATAGTTTTGACTATTATCGAAGAACTAAAACAAAAGCTCTCGATTTCAGTCAAAATGCAGCTCTATTTATAGTGGAATTGAGGATAATATAACCACACAAGATTTTATTAGTTTCACCCTCTATCGAAAACCGTCTAACAACTAGATATCTCAAGGGTTCCATAACCACTTGTGAGACCTTGAAAGTTGCAAACCATTGGTACTGCTATTGACAATTTTGTCTGCAAAGTTTCGAGTCTGGTTCGAACGTAAGTGTAAACTAAAGTTTTGTTTTGAACATCAAATGAGATCGAAGGTAGATAAACTTATTTGCACAACAGATAAGAAAGGAAACATAACACAAGGAAAACAAAATCTTGACTAGTATCATTTTGAGTTCAATCTTGCATTGATAGGCACTATCTAGATTATAATAAAAAATTAATAAGTTCAAGTGACTTTTCCATTACGATCTTTTTGGCGTTGTATGAGAACTGCTCGTTCATAAGTAAAAGGTTACGGGTTCAATTCCTGTTATGAATCAAAATTTTGAAATTTATTTGTTTTATTGGCGTCGCGATGCGGCGCATGGCGCCTGTCGTCGTCTTACCGGTTTGTCGATAGCTTTTAATTTAAACGAACAACATAATAAATAACTACCGGAATTTCAACTCAAATTCATTACCCATTCATATCACGTGAATACACAAATAAATACCTAAACTGTCGTAACAAACAATGATATAATTACTTATCTATCAATAAACAATATAAATCTTATATTATCTGTGCCTCCAAAAATGTTGCCGCTTCAAATAAATCAGTAGTCTTATCTTGAAGAGATAGAAAATAATTAGAAACTGTTTAATTATTACCGTTTTTGTATTATAAAGATAAAATACCAATTTGGATTGAATTTATTGGGTTTTCGCGTGTGACTGGGTACTTGTTTATTTATGATGCGTGTAAAATTTTATAGGAACTTAACTTGAGTCTCAGCCTACTGGACATTTACATAGACGAAATATTAAAGGTGGAACGACTGTGATAAATAATGATGATGATGATTATTTTTAACAGTTGATTGTACTACAGTAGAGCGAAATATTCCCCGCTACCATGATCGTTTGTCGTTGCTATGTCGTCCTTTTGTCGCCCAGAAAAATAAAGTAAATTTTAATTAAAAAATATCCCGACTACTTTTAAAAACCACAGATAATTTTAATAAATCATTTTTTTTTTGATATTTGTTTTTTTTTTTTTTAATTATTTGATGTATTTTTAAATTATTATTTTTTATCTGTACAACAACGCGGCAAGTTTGCGACGACTTATAACGATGTCTCGTATCATGGTAGGGCCCATTATCCAAACTATTTGAGTGACATGGGTGTTCGGAAAACCGGTTAATTCGGATAATCTAACTATTATGTACGATTATATCGATAAAACACATTTATAATTGTTATTATTATTAGAGCCTGTATCCCACTGCAGGACAAAGACCTCTTTACTTCCCTTCCACAGCTCACGGTCTTGTGCGGATTGCCAAATACAATGTGATAATACAAATTTGAAATTATTTATTACAACTGATAATACTTAGTCTAATAAATATATTGCAGTCGATAAGGTATATACTTTTATGTACGGGTAGGTATCCTTTAAAATAATATTTATATACGAAACTCTTTTACTAATATGAAAGACGATTCAGGTGGGGTTCGGTTAAGCGGTTGTTCGGTTGATCGACTTTCGGATTATCGACGTCCTACTGTACTTACTTGCTATCTTTGTTTTTATTCCAGTCATCGTATACTACTCGTCGTTTTCTTACAGGTTTCAGCATCAGTTAAGTTTAGGATTAGGCAAGTACACATCCACGAGGGCTTATACCCTAATCTCTTCAACATATTTAATGGCTGGCCCACCAATATCCTTTGTAACTCAACTCCAACAAATTCGAGTACGATCAAGTGGACTCAATAGGCTAGATTACAAGGAGCAATAGGAGCATCTTATTACATTGTAAAGGAAGGAACCTCATAAAGCTGAAGTTGACCCTTTTTGGCGTTAGTTGACTGTTTAACAACTTGCTTAGTATTCTGACGGTGTGTACCTTAAGTTTCAGAACGTTAATGAGGTTGTAGATTACACTGGGGATTAAGTTATAATGAAGACGGTATTTGTATGTATAACAAGGAAATTATTACAAGCTTTGAAGTCGGATACAGAGTACACATTAATTAGTTTAGGTTCTTATTCTTAACAAGATTGAATATATTATCGTATAATTCGCGACTTTGATATATAAAAAACACTATACAATTATTCCAATCTCTTATTTTTACTGTCCAATAGCTGTGCCTCGCAATTTCACCCGCACAAGTCCAGATCGAGGGGGTATTTCAAAATTTATCAAAATTGGTTCAGCGTTTTTTCTTTCATAAGAACCTTCTCCTGGCAAAAGCAAGAAGAACAAAAAATAATTAGAGAAATTCCAGCCGTTCACACTTGATGTCGTGACCATGCGAGATAGAGATTCATCTTCTTCTTTTACATAGTAAGATACTCGTATATAAAACAAAGTCGCTTTGCTCTCCGGATGTTTGTATGTAAGCTTAGATGTTTGAAACTACGCCATGGATTTTGATGCTGTTATAACCCATCCTGATATTTTCGCGGAATCAAGACTTACGCAGGTGTAACCGCGCAGCTAGTTTTTATATAAAAGAAGATTCCTATCTTATTATTTTTTAATAGTCTGGAGATTGTGACCCCCAATTAAGCTTGACACATCGATTTTTAAGATTCCTGAACTTTATTACAGTTGTAGCCACCCGATCCACTTAAGGCGGCGATAGATGATAAGCAACGGTCCTTGTCCTATTGCATATAAATGAGCGAGATGGAATTGCGTGAAAAATCTACAATTTCTCGTAAAATCAATAATTAACGAAGATTAAAATAATATTTTGAAAAAATACGATGAAGGGGTTCTAGGTATTGTATTTTCTAATATTATGATGCCTATAAGAAAATATAGCGGTTAAGGATTTAGAAGAAAAATTGATTTATTTTGTAAAACAGGGGTAAATTTGGCCGTATAATAGTGGTATTTAAAGTTATTTTTTATTGTTTTTGAAATGAAGGGGACACTTCTTGTATCATGTACAATAACATAATACATTGTTTAAAGATCTATTTGATACCGGTTATGAATAAAACCATTCCATCGGAAGGGATTTCACATGAGTCGCGTCCTTAATATAGCACCCAGATTATTTTAATATCATCTGAAGGAATGTTCAAAGTGCTTTAAAGGAAAGGATATAGGATATATTCCTATTTCCCTCAACGCGACTCAGCAGTAACCAAAAATTATTAACAAAACTTTGTCATTCACCCGACAGGACTTAAAAACCTTCAACTGTGTCATTCCGTGTCCTGCGCCAATCAATTGCGTTCAAACTTTGTTCTACTTAAAAAAAAGTAACACGTTACGAAAATACACATCAGTGATTGACATGCTGCATAAATTAAAACGATTACCCTCAGTGATTGGAAGCTAATGGCAGCCCTGTTTGTACGATAGACCCGTTGGTTGGACATTTGCTTTTGTAATTAAATGTACATTGGGTAGTAATGGGTATAAACGCTCTGCTAGAAAACTGGTGGCGTGATTGTTACTTAATTTTGTTATTTCAACATTTATTAGGGCGACTTGCATAAAACCATTTAAAAAATATTTAACTAAATCAACTTTAAAATAATTTATGGTAAATCGAACATTGAATTCGATCAAATCAATCGAACGATTGATAATATTATGTTGTCACACATGGACAGTTCTTGAAATTCTGACAGATTTTAAACACGTTTAACAGCTTAAACATGTTTAGGAACCGTTATGCTAGCCGGCCGTTTTGAAAATAATCGTGTTTTGGCAGTCGGGTAATAAAATGTATTCCAAAATACTGCATTCGTCAAAATTTCAAACAGTAATTTCCCTGATGGGAGTAAAATTGAAAAAAACTTACACGATTTAACTTTAATTATGATTTAGATAAAAGCTATAAAGCTACATTATCGAGGGGTAACATAGGCTACTTTTGATCCGAAAATCGGGACTTATGCGGGTGAAAATAAAAATATTTTATACAATCTCTATATATATAAAACTCTTTGTCCTGAGTGACTGAGGGATCAACGCACAGCCTAAACCGCTGGTAATAGAGAGCTGAAATTTGGAGGGTGTGTCCGTTATGTGATGAAGGCGTCAGATAAGACAGGATTTTCCGAAATTCCACCCCTAAGGGGGGGAAAGGGGGGGAAAACGTTTGTATGCAACTTCCAAGCCGCTTTACCTACAAACTTGAAATTTAACACATAGATTACTGTGGAGTCGTTGATGAAGCACTAAAAAAGATTTTTTTAGAAATTCAGTCCCTAAAAGTGTTAAATTGGGGATGAAAGTTGGTATGGGAATTGGTTTACCGCGTCACCTACAATCTTAAAATTTAATACGAATATTGCTGTAGGGACGTAGGTGAAGCACTAAAAAGTTTTTTTTAGAAATTCATCCCCTAAGGGTGTTAAATTGGGGAAGAAAATCTCTATGAAAATTGGTTCACCGCTTGACCTACAAACTTGAAATTGAACACAGAGATTGAGTCGTAGGTGAAGTACTTAAAAGTTTTTTTTTAAAGTCATCCCCTAAGGGTGAAAGTATCTATGGCATATTTTTTTTCCTAATTTGTTTTCGAGTATTTATTCGTTTCCCGTGTCGGTTTCGGTTCCGATTGCGGTTCCGGCTCTCAGTTTCCGGTTCAGGGGAATCTAACCGCCCCCCGAAAGGGGAGGGGGGACAAATTTTGGTTTAAACTTTTTATTTAAGAGAATTGGTACAACCTACCTACAGTTTTGTACATGCAATACATTAGGCGGCGCGGGATAATCCTAATTATATCCTACCCTGAGCCTATCCCGATTCTATACCGACCCTATGTTGATACAGATGGTACAGATAAACAATGGTGACGGAACCTATGCTGATCCGATGCCGATCTTATGCTGAACCTATGCTGATCCTAAGCCGATTCTATGTTGAACCTATGCTGAACTTATGCTGATCCTATGCCGATCCTATGTTGAACCTAGGCTGATCCTATGCTGAGCCTATGTTGAACCTATGCTGATCCTATGATGAACCTATGCTGAACCTAGGCTGATCCTATGCCGACCATATGTTGAACCTATGCAGAACCTATGCCGATCCTATTTTGAACCTAGGCTGATCCTATGCTGGACCTATGTTGAACCTATGCTAAACCTATGTCGATCATATCCTGATCCTATGCTGATCCTATGCCGATCATATCCTGATCCTATGCTGATTTTGCATCCAATTTTTAACCCAATTTTTATCCAATTTTGATATTTTATTTCCTGATATTCCTAAATGCGGGCGAAGCCGCGGGCAGAAGCTAGTTTACTTAATAATCGGCTATCAAAATTTTACATTTCAATAAACGAATGCCAATCTCTAGCTATTTGCGAGTCATTTTAGCCGCAACACGTTTAGTCGTGCTGGTTTATGTGACCAAAAAAATTTGCCACCGACTTCACCGGACAAAGTTATTCTACCTATACAGGGTTATTGGTAACGAATTATGAAAGCGGATTAGGGATACTTCCTAACATCCCAAAGATAACTTTCGTTCTACAACTTTTGGAATATAGTTTTTTTTTTAATTTTTCCGCAAAAATCCGAATACAAAATTTTCGAATCGTAGAATACAATTTTCAAAAATTCGTAGAACAAAATTTGTTCCTTAGAATGTCAGAAAATAGCTAGCCCTGAGCTGCTTTTATTTTTACCAATACCCTTTATACAGTGGGGTTAATAGTCGATTTTAAATAAATATATCTATAGTTTTACGGCTGACCGACTGCCAGACTTTAACCCTCCTTAGGATCTAGAAGATTTTCTGGTATTACTCTTCCTATGTCTTTCCTTAGAAAGAAAAAAGAATAGTCGCAATCGCGTGACAGAGATATCCGATTTCTAAAACATACAATCAAACTGTAAACCTCGTTTTTTATAGAAGTCTGTTAAAAATACTAAACGCCGTCATACATGAAGGTCTTTAAACCACCATAGCAAAATAAGTTTGAAATAAAACTTCAGGTCAACTTTACGATTCCGCCTCAAGTTGCAAAATTCAATTTATTTTAAGACTCACAGGACTATTAATAAAATTGTGTTTTTACAAACACTTCGTTTAAATAAAAAGTGTTTAACTGTTTATATCGACCATGAAGGAATGGATAATATAAAGGAACAATATTATTGTTTAGTTATTTAAGCTTTTTACTGTCGCGTTCTTTAAGAAATAAGTCTTAAAATTTGAAACTTGGTTTTACTTTGTTCGACTTATTTATTATTTTCAGAACAACAGCTATTTTTTGGTGTGTTCATTGATGAAAATAATTAAGCGGCTAGTCGATCGTCTTTTGTTGTCATTTCGATGTAATTCCCTATGATTTATGTGGAGTGTGGACATTAGACTACTTGCGCCTTTTGCGTTCTGTACACTATGTGTTTGGAATATTGTTTACTAGCTGCGCCCCGCGGTTTCACCCGCGCAAGTTGCGAACCCGCGTTGTTCGAACACCTACCTACCGCAATGCAATAATCCACACTTAAACGGTCGCCCATTGAAGTACTGTTGAAGCCAGGCGCTACCGCGCCTGGCATCATCAGTACTTCCCTGGTCGTCCGTTTAAGTGTGGAGTTTTGCACTGCGGTAGGTAGGTGAAGTAAGGTAAAGTTTGTTTTTCATCAGTAAGTGACGATAACGATGACGAAGGACGACGATGCCGATGGATGACGATGATGATGACGCCACTCTACATCACTTACCCTACCTCTGTGTCGATTTTCATTCATTGAATAGTTATCACCCGCGTAAGTCCCGATCCTCCGGGATTTTCGGGATCAAAAGTATCCTATGTTACTCTCCATCAGTTAAACTATCCCTATGCAAATTTTCATCCAATAAATAGTTATCGCCCGCGTAAGTCCCGATCTCGCGGGATTTTCGGGAGCAAAAGTATCCTATATTACTCTCCATCATTTAAACTATCCCTATGCAAATTTTCATTTAATAAATAGTTATCACCCGCGAAAGTCCCGATCCCGGAGGATTTTCGGGATCAAATCCCGCGGGATACGGGATCATAAGTATCCTATGTTACTCTCCATCATTTAAACTATCCCTATTCAATTTTCATCTAATAAATAGTTATCACCCGCGTAAGTCCCGATCCGGATTTTCGGGATCAAAAGTATCCTATGTTACTCTCCATCATTTAAACTATCCCTATGCAAATTTTCATCCAAATCGGTCGAGCCGTTTGACCGTGAAGAGGGAACAAACAAACAAACAAACAAACAAACAAACAAACAAACAGATTTTTGGATTTATAATATTATAGTAGGATTTTGCTCCGCAGCGTTATTTTATCAATTTTTTATCTACATTATCTAAATTATTTGGAGGTATTTTGGATTTGTAAGTTAAACAAATATATTATTAGTTCTGTTACAAACTTTCTGCGAAAACACACTTCCAGGATATTATCCTTCAATGTCACTTACTGCCAACATTGCAGCACTTGTTAAATGATCTTGGCGAGAACTTTAAACCGCTGAGTGAACACAGTCATTGATTAATTTTGATACTGCTAATGTAATGCGTATACACATGTATTTGGTGTAGATACTCCGATATTGGCTGCACGAAAGCTCGTTGTGAAACAGTTACATTACGCGACGAAACGTATCGGTCAGTAGGTACCTTTATAATCACGATTGTTTTAGCAGTAATTTTTCTATTTGAACTCTCTCATTTGAAATAAAAGAAAATTAAAAAGGTACGTGGGATCTCGTGGTGAGCTTGGTGAGTGTCTTACAACATCATCTATCAAATATAAAATAAACCCGCTTGTTGTCACTATGTTGATAAAGTTAAACATTTTTTTTCTGTTTTAATCGCGTTACTTTTATTATATTTAGCCTTATTTCTCAGTCAAAAGCGTGTAAGCCGTCTGTAAAAAATACGAAATAATGGGTGATGAAAAATACTTAATAATAGATGCAACGCGATTATTAAATCAAATAGGGTTTAATTTTATAAAAAAAAAACTTTTCAAAGTGGTCTACAACGCGTGTATGGATTCAAGACCCGTAACTAATCGTGGTAAATTCTTTACCTCGCTTTCATACATATACTACATACAAGATGAGACCCAATAAACAACAAGCATTTAAAATTACGACATTCGCCATCAGCGTGGCAGATTCTCAGGTAAGAAAGTATCCTGTTTCAGCCGCTAACTTATCACGCCTTAAATAAATACAAACATGGCTAACGAAGTGACGAAGGGAAGTTAAAAGCGTCTGTTGAGGAGAGTCTCGACATTACTACGAGTTTTCGATGGAAGTTCCAAGTTGTTAAAGTCACTTTTACTTAAATTGTACGTGCTTTTCAGACGAAACAATGACTAAATAGCGTTTTATGTACATACATGCATTTATCAATATCATTTATATTAAAGAAAGTTGTGTAAGTTCGAAATGCAGTTACGTATAAACCATTGGACCGATTTTTATAATGTCTCATATGATTTTATGTTTAATGAGTTTCCTACACTTGAACTATTAGGCAGCACAAGCAATGTATTAGCAGATTCAAGTCCTGTCGGGTGCAAAATTTTAGAAAGCAAGAACAAACTTTTTTTCACTTGATAATAATATGATGAGATGTGAAGGCCAATATCTCTAAACCACAACAAACGCTAGAAGGGTATAATTTATTACCTTCATTACTCTGCAATGTCTTAGTTAGCTATAGTTACTATAACGTATTTTTTCAGAAGCATAATATGATCTCATTTTAATATTCAAATTCGTATAACAATAGTAGGAACATTGAATGTATTAATTTTAACGAAGTGCTCGCCACTCCATTAAATCATATCAGACCGAGCGGCTAAAAATGTTATTCGTTGCGACAAATAGCTATTTTTGGATTCAGTTTCCTTTTATCGAAGTTAAAGCAAATTTATGAATAACAAATAAACTTTTTTAGAGTTTTGTAGTCAACAAGAAACCTTTATAGTTTCTCATGTCTGTCTGTCCGCGGCTTAGCTTTGAGATGCTTAGTACTAAGAAGCTTAGCTAAGCTAAGAATTTTATCGGGCAAAGTCACGCCCGATAAAATTGCACGTAAAATAAAGGATATATTTGTCTCATCTTACTCCGTCGTGTGGGATATCATTAGATAGCTCTTTCAAAAATACTAAGAATGGGTTTAGAAAACAGTTTTTTATTTTTCGTTTCAGAGATATTGAGCTTTACATTTCTCTGCTTTGGTGTATAAGACCATGTGAAGATATCGATTTTTTTTATTAAACGGTTCAACAGAAATGTTAAGTGTTCTCACATTTATCAGTATGAGGATAAACATGAAAACACAGAAATTCTCTCTTGTTACGTACTTTAATAACTTTGTACGAACAACCCCAAATTCATTAGCGCTCAGTTGTCGCGTATTAATTACAATTTTATTTCTGTCACATACAAAACTTCCGACGAAATGTTTATAGATATATCATTAAAATTTTCTTTCTAAACTAATGATGAACAGCATCATTTGTATCGTGACATTATTTAAATCACGTGCTTCATCATTTTAAATGACACCAACTGCTTTGTTTTCAGTTCATTGGCCTTAGCTACGATGGAGGTAGCCTAATTGAATATAGCTTGAATTTCATCTTAATCAGTATGACAGGACCAACAAGCTCTGACTTCGCACGCTGATTGTTGTTAAGAATCTTAAGGTTAAATGATATGACCGCATCTTACTCTTTTACTCTAGTTTGTTTTGTTAAATTCCATCCCATTTCGACATCTGTAACAGTATTTATGACGATGCAAATCATCCTTCGTAAGCTTTCATCGAAACATTTTTGCCCTGGCCTATATTTTTTTAAGTTTTCTAATAATACTTTTGATTTATTTTCCATCGGCGTATTCGACAATAGAAAAATAAACCCTTTATGTTATTCTAAGTGTTATCCTAACAAAGATCATTGTTGTTCAACCTTGGCATGGTTTGAGATGAGTAACATAACAGACCGTATTTAAAATTTCACAACTTTATTTATTTTCGTAAGAAATAGATGAGATAGCTCTATGAAAATGATTCGGGCACTTCAAATTTCAATTTGCTATTATGGAGCTCGTTAGTGCATCGATAGATGTTATTGATAGTGTTAGTAGATGTCACGATTTCTTTTCAGGCAGTTCATTTAGTTTCATTATGCGTGTCAGTATGTTTATTCATGACATTATGAGTAGTTGTGTGTGTGTCAACTACTGTATCGTGTTATGATTAATTTAGCCTTGGCATAATATTAGAATGTTTGCATATTGCTACAAAAGCCTATCATAGACCTTTAAAAACCAAGCATTTGAATGTCTCTATTTCTATCGTAAGTACTTAAATAATCATCATTTATTGATATTACGTACATTGATATACATTACCATGTTTTATATGCATTTGAGGTTACCAACTTTAATTCCTCAGCTTATGGGTAAGAGAATCTCGGGTATATTTCGTAAATGTAACAAAAAAATGCGTAAAGTGAAACGACAATGATTAATGACATCAACAAACTCGTTGCACCATGTTACTTCCGCTCTTATCTGAACTAATTTCCAAAAAGGCTCCTTATCAAAGTTGACAGATATAAAGATGATATCTGATATCTTAGTTTCTGTTTACTGCTTAATTATTATTTACTCTGATATAAAAGCCGACAGTGGACAATCGAGATATAGAAAATCCAAAATGGTGTAATACCAACGGAACCGGTATACTATAGATCGTAAACATAATCATAGGAACTATAAATTTAATAGTCTCATAATAAAACCAACTATAAAAATTCAATCTGGTGTCTCACGCACGGTTTTTGATTCAATGAACTAAATCGGCTACAATTGAAGCAATGCGTTTGACGGGACCGTGAAGAATCGGTCAGAGTATGTTACAAAAGATTATGTTTGAGAGCGTTGGAGATGGTACTGATTTTAAGTGTTTGGATGAAGGCACGCCTGTATGTACACATACACATTACCTATACACATTGTTGCATAAGTGTGAAATGGAACTTTTGGTCACGTGCCCGTTACATCATAGAAACTACAAGTAGGTACTCATTTTGTGCTGTATTCTACTAATATTATAAGGCTAATCGTTTGTATGTTTGAACTCAATCAAGTAAAAACTACTGAACCAAAGCTACTGACGTAGAATAACACATAGCCCTTTTTTATATATTTTTTATCTTGCGGAAACGGGACTTACGCGGGAGAAACTGCGGGGCGCAACTATCTGAAATATAAAAATCTTACGAAAACACTTTTGTTTTTACTGCTCATGTTATACCGAAAATAAATTTAGAAGTTTTAACACTTCAAATTAGAGGTATTCGTGTTTTAACCAAGAAAATCTGAAGGCTTGGTACAAATAGAGTTTTATTTTTAAAGCAGTTAGTAGCGTCAAAGGCACGGGCCGGCGAGGCGCGTGGCCTGCAACCGCCGGAGCTCGTCTCGTTTGGTGGTAACCGCAGAATTATGCGCCTGAGCGCCTTGTAATGAGACGAGGTGGACCATGTTCAGGGAAAAGTTGGAGATATTTTAGAGATAGTTAAAATTTAGTTGTGATATTTGAAATTCGAACCCAGAACACGTGTTAAATAAAACTACGCTACCGTACGTGTTTTTCCTAAAACCAGATCATTTATGAAAACATGATTGTGGTAGTGTACCTTATTTTGTTTTGAAAATCAGCAGCTAGCTACAGATAGTGCCAATTTCTAGTTTTTATTTGATTAATTTGAATAATATTCAAAACATGGCGTTTACGTTGTTGATTAGAATTATGCAATTAATTTATTGATCAGCAGCAATAAGTTATTTTTGTTAATTATTTTCTGTTTTATGTTTTGTTGTGTGACCTTAATAAAGTAGGATAAATACCCAGTAAATAAATGTAAAACTTTTTAACAGTCGTTGAACAAAAATCAGAAATGAATTAGTTACATTACCTTTATAATTTAAACGCTCATTGTAAAAAAAACTATAAAATTAAACTGAAATAAACGCATCAGTCATTTATCCATTATCATAATGTTAGAAAAGTCTTATTATTGATTAATTACTGACATTACGAGGTGTAACGTAACATGTTACACACCAGCATTTATTCAGACAGTACGTAGTGTTACGGTAAATCCAGCAAGCAACGAGTACTGACTGCATGAATGCTCGCTGTGTAACATGTTATATTACACCTAGTATCGTTCGGTCATTACCTTGAGACGAAGCTAATTTGTAATTGAGCAGTTTTAAGCTAAGGTTAGTTAAGCTATAAATTTGTCTATTTTCTAGAACGAAACCATGGCAACCCTACAAAATGGGTGCACAGAAACGATGGAGATCAAAAACATAGACCGCAAATGAGTTTCGGAATCAACTGAGAAGGGTAAACCTTTCTTTGTACAGTGATTATCGCAAATTGCAAGTAACGGACGCGTACAACCTCCACTTTGCGCAAATATCATTATAATTGGGAAGGCAGTGCTGAAATATGAATCACTGTCTGTGGGAATCTCGAGGTTTCAGCTTAAAGTTTTACTCTTCTAATGTTGATGTATTTCTGTAACTGATGTAGGTTCCTCTATTGCTTTCAGGCAAAGGGAATTCCTTTTCCGCTGTGAACGAACCAATAAAAAGTTCACCCAATTAAAGTGTTTAATTATGCTGATCATTGCCTAGTATCCAAAAAGAAAGCTAGTTTAGTAACTAGCAATTAATTCAACATTTACTAGTGTAAATGTTGACTTGATTGTTCTGTCGGAAACGTCTTGCAAATTTTGCATAATCAGTCAATAATATTGTTATACTTTCTAAAAGTTTCAAAAACCTTTCAGTGCATTCTCTCGTGACACACACGAACTGTCACTGTCACATCGCCTGATTTACAATGAAACTCGTGTTTAATCTATCGAGTAGAGTATGAAACTCGATAGTCTGCGGCTCTCACATGACCTGTCTGAGGAGAGGAGTGCGTAAACGGTAGCCGTCAATATCGTATGACAACAGCACCCCCCGGTGCGTCTTGCGATGAGTTTACACGATGCGGGGGTAGATAAAACAAATAAATAATACGCGTTTTTGTTTCTAACAATAAAACCTATTGATTAACGTCAGGTCTGATCCTTGTAGATTGTTTTTGTTTTTTCTATATAAACTTTTACGGTTTAGGATTTTCAAAGTTAAATAAAAAATACATAAAATAATAAAGGTATAACGTCATTCGCTTGTTCGTCTGTTTTTCTCTCCTATGACAATACAAAGAGTTATTTATAATATTATGATGTTGTTCGTTTTTAGAACGAAGTATCATCTTTATATATTGTATTCGAGTTCTCCCGAACTAGAGATGTTGCTAGCTTTTTTCGTTCCGAATGTCAAAGATTTAATATCCCTACATTCAAAATGTATTTTGTTTGAAATCATATTAGGAAATAATCGTCTCTTTGTAAGTTAAAATAAAGATAGTAACCCCAGTTCTTAAATTCTTGCGTCGACGTGTCGTGTACTCAATCCTTTATTTATCTCTAAATTACCTACATACTCTTTTTCAAGATATTGTCCGATTTAACACTCGTGATGCCCTTTTGTGTCGGCAGGGGTCCAAAATCACTGAAGTGTTACGCTGACATATCGAATTTGTGCGAATTTGAAATTTAATATTGAGCGAATTTTAACGCTTTCGCTTTTCTTCTTTCTTTATTTTTAACATACCTAACACAATTTAAGTGCTTTGGTACAGCCTGGGGCTCTATCTTTGAAACGTTTGTTTTCAATAAGTTTTACGAGTTTTAAAAACCTGCGAATGATAAACATAGTAATTATTTTCGTTAGATATTTGGTAATACTCAGTTATTATCATTTTTTATCAATCAAAATAGTAATCTTACAAATGATCAAAATAATTTTATTATATTTAAGTTAAGAACAAAGTTTTAAATGATTTTATATGTTGGTTTAAAAACAAACCAACATTTTTGTTTGCAATCAAACAAAAAATAGATTCATGACCGCAGGCTCAATCCCGCTTCCTCGAGTTAATGACGTCGTAAAATACACCATTTAGTTCGTTTGAAAAAAATAATACTAATGCGTTTCTCCTTGCAAGTGCATTCACGTGGAAAATTACAATCATCATCATCTTACATCATAAGTATATTAAAGCTAAATTTTAATGAAAAGTCTTTAAGGAATGTAAAAGATGGTTTTAGAAATGTGTAAAAATATACGTATTCGATGAAAATTCAAAATAAAATGTTACTATTTGGTTTTTTATAAACATATAACTGAGTTAAGTGAGTAGGATCCTATTTGAAGTAGCTTAATACTCCTCGAATGTATAGCTGTCTATAATTGGTGAAAGAATTTTGTAAATCGGTCCAGTAGTTTCGTAATCGATTCGTTATAAACAAACAAATCTTTTCTCGAAATAAAACTTGTATTCCAGTTCCGGTTTTCTGAAATGAATCGCGTTATTTTTATAAGAAGTTTTATTTCAATACAATATTTTGCCTTTAATTTCAATACAAAGTCGCGAAAACGTAATATTTTAATATTAAAAGATATTGTTTGACCAATATCTCACCTGATGAAAAATGATGATTTTCCGCGCTACCATGCTCGTTTGTCGTTGCTATGTCGTCATTTTGTAGTTAAAAATTAAATTTTAAATAAATAATACCCCGACTACTTTAAAACCCACAGACAATTTAAAAAAATATTTTCTATTTTTTTAAGTTTGGATTTTTTTATTTCATTATTTAATGTGTTTTTAATTATTATTTTTAGCTAAACGACAACGCGACGACTTTGCGACGACTTATAAGACATCATGGTAGGGCCCAATGTCTTAGATGTAGCACACTCATCTATGAAGAGGACGACCTCAGTGAAACAATACCGACCCTATCCTTAGTGGATGTACCGGTCTCAGTACCGTGGTCGTTTGACATTTTCGACATTAGACGAAAAATAATTCAAGAAGCTTGATTATCATAAATATTAGCAACTGCGATCGAATTTAGTTTCGACTTATTTAAAGGTTACTGAGTTATTGTCTGAAAAATTCGACTTTGAAACTAATAAAGCTCGGCCGGCTCGAAATGCTTTGCTGTCAAGCGACTATAACGACTTCTAGCCTCTATAGAATTTCTGTCTAAATTCTTTGAAAAGTAGGTAGACAGTAGATTCTAATAGGAATAAATATGACCTCATGCGTTGTTTCATTTACGTATAGAAGACTCTAATCAGTATTTATGGTCTATTGAGCCGAAGGAAGTACAGGAATCGACTTAAGCTTAGATAATATATTTAATTTCGGTAATATATTAAAATAAAATGAGTCTAAGTCGATTTTTATGGGTACGTTTTTGACAGAAAGTGAATTAGATTCGGATAAGCGGATGTTTTTGGGTTACCAATAAGACCTAGTGAGAGAGTAAGTTTAATTTAAATTTAAGTACTCGTAATACTTAGGCATGCCTAAAGAAGATGTTAATTTACTGATCATATATATTTTTTTTTTAATTTTGTACTTGGATTGTTGTGGCCCAGCAGGAAAGTCTTATTAGTGTCGTAAAGTCAAATTTGTTATTATTTACCAATTAGTAGCTTTTTAAATAATACTTTTTGTTTTTAAGACTTAATAATTCATTTGAAAATTACATAGTTCCACACTTTGTCACTGATTGATTCTCAAAACGCTGAAGGCTAGGTTATCTATTTGTCACTAGATTGTTTGTTTGTGCATGCTCAATTTGTTTAACGCCTTCGTTAAATATACTTCCATGTTGAAATCGAACTTAAAATCAAAATAACAGTTATCGAAAAAACGAATGGAAAGAAACCTATTACTGTTTTTTTTCTATGTTGGTTAAAATTCTTACGACTTCGGACGCCTTAATATCGGACGTACTATAATTGTAATTTTGACGTAATGTCGGATGTTTGGCCCAAGTAATATTAAGTACACTGACACTAGTTACCTATCTTGAATGTAATACTGAACTTTCATTAAGGTTTCGCCTTTATCGAATTGGCCTCTAAATGACCCTCTTGCATCCTTCACTTGCATTTATCCCGCCTGCCTATAACGATAACTTTTATTAAAATAACTCGAAACAAATACGATCCTAACTTCTATTACGAAGTTTTATTGTTTATGACATGTGACAAAGTGACTAACAGAAGTGATTTTCGGTTCGAAATGTAGAAGGGGTCTCTCAAATGATATTTCTTCCGGATGTTGCATTTGTCATAATGGTACGGTGCATGTGCGTTTTGGTAGGGTTGTCAATTTTAGTAAAATGAAAGATTTGTTTTTATTTGTTTTACCTATATTATATATTATTTATATATTATTACCTATACTATATACCTAAATATATTAAACTAGGAGTTCGCCCCGAACTGAGACCTCACGACCCCCTATCTCCCCAACCCTCCTACCGATCTAGCTCATCTTCAAACTCATAAATTCTATTGACCTAAACTACGCGCATACCAAAATTCATAAAGATCCGAGCTACGATACTCAAGTTATCGTCGAACAAACATACAAACATACAAAGATACAAGCGCCTGGCCCATCTACACTGGACCTTATTCGTTCGGTCAATAACCCAGATACACGTACGGACTTTTATAAGGACACCGACACTCCCCGTATCCCTGGATAAATCCAGGTATACGGGCTAGAGACCGCAGTACATGTCGCTATATCTGGGTTATTGTGAGACAGCCTCTGTGGCGCGTCGGGCGTACGCCTGACTGCAATGCAGAAGGCTGCGGGTGCTTCGATTCCCGTAAGGTGCAAATATTTATGCTTAAAAATAACTAGGAGTTCGCCCCGAACTGAGACCTCACGACCCCCTACCGATCCGGCTCATCTTCGAACTCATAAATTCTATTGACCTAAACTACGCGCATACCAAAGAAAATTATAAATAGCTAGATTTTGAGGTTTATAAGGTCGTGTCCTCTAAGGACTTGTCTAAAAATGCCAGTTTACAAGACTCACTGACATAAAGAGGAATAAACATTTTAAACCCACACGATTTGAACTCAATATTATTTGAAGAGGAATAGAAAAACAAAGAGAAATTTACAAATTTAACTCATCTTCTTCTTATGTATAAAAATGAATGCCTATTACCTGTGGTCACGCCATCATGCATGAACGGCTGGAACGATTTCTATCCTTTATTAGGATTTGATTCTAATAGGGTTTTTATGAAAGAAAAAATGCTGCAACGATTTTGATGAGTTTTGGTATAGAGTTTCGATAACTGCGGGAACAGGATATAAATAATGTCTTATTGAACATTATGGTTTCTTGTTAGCATATGACGCACATAATGGTATTCTGATTTGATGTCGATATAAACAAAAATAAATTCACAATACCGAACAAGAAAAATAAAATGAAAACGTAAACGTATTGTTCTTTAGTTTTATTTTGTTTTCGAACCCTGCCAATAATCATACGTCGCGATTCTTCCCTCGCCTAGACGATTCGTTCCAGTCAAGCATGACGAAAGGTGACGCGCGTCAAGTCTCAACCACGCATTGCCCTAACATTACGGATTATAGAAGACAAAAAACTACGCAAGAATAAACCCTACTGCCTTGTTTTAAAGACCAATGAATATCAATAGATAAAAGAAAGTAAACCAGTACACAATTAGGACGCAAAGAAAGATTTATTACGAATGATTTGTTTAGGGTTGTTATGGGAACGTTGTCTATGTTCCAATTAGAATTTCTTAGTTGTTGTTCTAAGAAGAATTTTAACTATGTGTTGTAAGTATTGGAATCTGATTTAAAAACTGTCTGTAGTACATTTTACAACGTTTGCAAGTCTAACTACAACTGTACAATGCTATTTACTGATGTTATAATAAATGAATGAATGTCATTTATTTTCTCGAAATATGGTTTTACAGAGATGTCAACATATTTCACCAGCACTTAACTTGCTATGCTAATGTTATAGTTAAACTTATTAAATTTAATTACAAAAATAATAAAATCACATTATGAAAATTGTTAGTATTAATCTGAATAAACATAATGTCCATTGAAGAGATATAATCATAGGGTAAAATAACTACATTTCATATTTAATGTTTCATACCTACTATATATTTTAAATAAAATAAAGGAAACATAACAAAATCTTAGATAGCACAATATTTAGTACGCATAGGTAACTGTGCAACTATGATGATAATATATCTCTGACCTAATAGTTTTTATTAGATAGTATACATATATACGTACAAACAAAACTAGATTAATTACAAAACTACGTTCATTAATTTCTATCACTGACTAAATAAACACATACTGTAATTTGTAACAGGGACAATAGCTAAATTAAGTAATCCGCAAAGTGGACCGGAAAAGGGTCCAATTAAAGTATTGCCTTTTGATTTGGGTGGATATTTATTTTTCGCAGTACGACCTCTGATGTCCGGATGGGGTCCGACCCACAAGATAGACGCACCATGCGTAGCGATTCGATTAGGGTGCAGCACTAGGGAGAAAACAGACGATGCAACTAAATAAAAAGCAAAGTCTGTCTTCCATTTTAAACCATAGTTATCAAATAATAGAGTTGAAAATATATTCGAAATTTAAAAAAATCTTGACGTTATGTCATTTCATTTCATACACAACACTCACAAAATAGATCGGGTGACGAGAACCCTAGCAGTGAACCATTTCAGAAAAATGAAATTGCTTTAAGAGCGTCATTTCGGCGTCTTTTTATAAGATTTTCAAAAGAGTACTGCCATCATATTAACAAAACAGTGTACCTACATGATACAAACGACACCATACATCGGCAATACGCCTTTGCGGCGACTTTTCAATGCGCGTATAGCATAAAGTTAAGTAAGGACAACGTTGACTTTCAAGTTCACCGAAATTAGTATTCTAGTCGTTCTGATCGATATTACGAATAAAATAAAATTAGAAGCACTTACAAACAACCGATTATATCTAAACTTTAAACAAATTTACACATAACATTTACATAATTGGACATTTTCAACTCGAATCCCTAACAGGTGTTGTTAAACAAATAATACTTTTATGATTACCATAAAAACTGAGTTCTATCTGAACGAATTCACGTCTCTATTATTTTTCCCATCAAAAAGAGTTCATAATGGCACATCCCGCTGTCAAATAACAGATTAAACTTATCAGCGAGTCCATCTTTAGTTTTCAAACAAAAAAATGAATTTGTTTGCTACGAATTGAATTGAAATGAAATGAACCTTTCCCCTAAAAATCGAGATAGGGAAGGCAGAAAAATAAGGATGGTTGACTCTTATCTAGATGTAGAAATGTTGAGTATTGTGAATTGTAATGAGGGGAAGGGTGAACGTGAAAAGGATACCGACCCGCCTCACTTCAAAATAATTGAAGTTAAATTTGTTCATTTAAATTAGGTACGCCCTAATGATACAAAGGGTATGCAAGCAATTCAAAGCTTTCTACTGATAAGGTAAATTTCAATGATCGAAAATTTATAAAATCCTAAAAATAAACAAAAAAAATGATTGCACGAAGACCGAAGACGGGAACTTTATCAAAGGCAAATTCAGTTTTTTTGCAACAACCACGAAATGTTGTTAAAAGTTGCTAACGTTTTTTACTTCTAGTCAAGAGTAGGTACAAAATTAGTAATTACCAATTAATTTTAACAACTATTTGTTCCCTAAAATTTGTTTTTATTGCTCAAGGCATATTTACTAGAAATATATTAAAGGAAAAAAAAAACTTGCGAACTTGGGAACTTGCGTGGCTGAGCGGTTTAGGCACTGGAGTATTGATCCAGGGACGCGAGTTCAAATGTCGCCGCAACTGAATTTTTGAAGATGAATTTTTCCTTTAAAATATTTCTAGTAACTATTTGTTCAATAATTAATTTATTAGAGTCAATTAGCTAATTTGGTTCTTTTCATATTTTACCGTGATTAGCACACCGTCTGTCACACCAAACCGTAGTCTGAAACTTATTCGTTTAGTGCTTGTAGCCAGGCCAGAATATCTGGCAACATCTAACTAAATACAATTAACAATCGTATTACCTACTAAACGTGTCGAACCGTTCTATTCTCTCCTGCCTATTCTGTTTCAATTGTCCGATACATGTTCAATTTCAAATTAATAGGGACTTCGAAATTAGGGCTGAAGATTGTTCGAGCGCTTCACTAATCACCTCTCAATGACGTGTATCTCTGGATATTCAAAATGTAGTCAATTAATTAATGCTAGATTGTGAATTGTGGTGTGGTGTATAAGTTGATGTTAACAAACTCGTGTTATTAAGCTACAAACAAATATAATTAAAATGCCTTTTAAAATTTCAGTTCTCTGTGTCATTCAATCTTTGGCGTTATCTGTGTACTTAAAGTTAAATAAATAATGCAATAAATAATATTGCTTTGATAGTCCGCAAACAACTCATAAAAAATCGCTATATGGGTAAATTATAATATTATTCATGCTAAAGGATTAACACTAAAGCAGGTAAAACCCCGCGTTCAGCTAGTTATGGAAGAGCCAGTTAAGTCTAAGCAGAAGAAAAATATTGTTTGTTGCGAAGCATATTCTGCATCAGCCACAAGTTTGGCGAATGTGAAATTCAAATACATGTTTTATTGAACCTTCTTCTAAGGTCTGCAAATAACAGAATCACGATTCATTAAGTTTTGTTCGATACTTTTTTACTTTGAAAATTGTGCTGTATTTTCTATATTTTACTCTTTTCTTCTCTATTATACTATATATCGAAACAATTTTTTATTTAATACAAAGGAAATAATCAATACTTTAAACTGCTTATGTGATGATTTTTAATATTGCTTAATTTTCGTAAAATTATTGAAAAATGATTTGAGACTTACGCCTTTTCAGTTTCGTGTTAAAAGCATGAAAACCTTCAATCTAAAATCAACTGTATTACAACGCATCTAAGTAGACGTTGCGCCAACCTCAGTCCGCCGTCTGGCGCCGTCGAAGGTGGACCTATGTCAGTTTTCGCTCCCAAATAATTACGTAATCTATTTTAAATTATATTTCGTATAGATTCGAACTTTTTACATTTTTTCCGGCCAATATGAAAATAATTGTTATGTTATGACAGTCATGTCAAATCATACCTACTGTCATAAAACTGTCTAGCATTGTTGTGATTGTTGGTAAAACGTAGTGATTATTTATCTTTGATATTTGATTGTTGTTGTACTAAAAAAAGAAAGACTTAATAATTACACAAGAAATAAATACTACAAAGATAATAAAAAATATAAATAATCTAAGGTGAATGACCATTGAGTCCAAAAATGCCCATCACACTGGTGGCATTACCCCGTTGAATCGCCAACGATACTATTTGTACTTAGTGTTGCAATCAGAGTAACTGTATTTACTAGCAATTTGCAATAAAAAAAGCTTTTTCCAAATGAAAGCTTGCTAAAACATCAAAAAGAAATCTAAATATCGTAAGAGAGGCGAAAAAATAAATCTATTTACCTTTTCCATTGTCAAAATGAAAATTGAGATAGGTACTTACCTACAAGGATTTTGCGGAATTAATATAATAAGTATCTACACTTCATCAAGGTAATGCAAGCTAATAATCGACCATTACAAATGAGAAAGTAACTCTACCAGGCTGTGGTTCATTTTCTCGCCCAAGCCGCTAAACCGATTTTGATAAATTTCGATTCAAAGATAGATGGTACTTTGGCGAAGGTTACTTTTGAAATTGATATTCCCGCGGGTTCGGGACTTACACGTGTAAATTATCTATTATATTTTATTATATTTTATATTTTATTTTCTATTATCTATACTTCTGTAATCTATCTATATCTATAAAACTCTTTGTCCTGACTGACTTACTCACTGACTGAACCGCTGGTAGAGAGAGATGAAATTTGGAAGGTGTGTTCTTTGTGATCTAGGCATCTGATAATAATATTATTACAAGTGATTCAACGAACAGTGGACCTCGTGGGAACTAATTATTGAAAGGGCTCTTTATATCATCATAATAGAGCAGAAAAATCGGATCACATAATGTTTAGATATCTAGTACATCCTTTTGTGGGGGAATTACCCCAAAAATTAAAATCCCCCACAACAAATAAAATCTATTTACTCATAGAACTTGTATACCTTTCAAGTTTCATTAAAATCGGATCTCATAGTGCGGAGATAGCTGTTACCGCTTTTAGTGGGAGAATCACCCCACCAATCAAAAAACCCCCACGACAAAAATAGTAAGTTTACACATCTACGGCTCAACAAAGTAATTTTACACACCTACTGCTCTACAAAGTAATTTTATTTGACCACTAGCTGCGCCCCGCGGTTTCACTCGCGGAAGTGAACGCGTTATCACGGGCGCGGGCGGCCAAGCGGTTGCACTTTTTCGTTCATACTCGGATTCTACTAATTGGATGTCGATGCAAAGTATACCACGACCTTCCTCGAAAATTGAACTATCCAATATTGAAAACCAGATTTCAATCGGATCAGTAGTTTTTAATTGTATAAGAAACAAAGAAACAAACAGACAGAAATGAATTTTAAAAATTATATAATTTTGTTCTATTATTTTTCCTAAGTCCACTAGACCACTTTTTTTTTTTAATTACTTCCAAGTACAGACTTTTTGTTCTCTCTTTCTTTATTATAAGTATAGATAGATATAGATAAGAAAAGGTCAACGTAAAGCGAGCCTTTATTCCCTAGGTGCATAAAGTGCCATTATACACCTAAGTAGGGCATAATAGTAGTATATGCACCGAGGTACTAAAGCCCTGTCTTATATAGCGGGCGTCATGTTGAATCCAAAGCGTACGTATCTTGAGCGAAGCGAAGGAGTTATGTACCTAGAGTCCTGAGTGAAGCGTGGGATTCAAGCGCCCAAGATAAAGACAGGCTTTATTACCGAGGTGAATATTCTACTTTACACATCTACTGCGAGACAATAAAGAGGCTACAAAAATAAGAATTTAATTAACAACAAAATAATAGATTAATGCTACGTGTATGAAATATATTTACAGCTCTATTTTAGCAATATTTTAAAGGACAAATTTATCTTCAAAAATTCACTCGCGACGAGATTTAAACTCGCGTCTCTACGTGAGTGAATTTTTGAAGATAAATTTTCCCTTTAAAATATTTCTAGTAGATATGCCTTGTGCAATAAAAACAAATTATGAAATAGCTCTATATTAATTAAATTTAACAATGATACATCAAAATGACAAAACCAAGCATCGGCTTTAGTCGATGAAATAAGTTGGGGCTTTATATTAACTAAAACTTTTTGCCTTACCCTTCCGTCGAAATAAAAATAGAAGAATAATAGCCCAGTTTTTATTTTTTTATGTGTTATGTCTAGGTGGCCAGTTCCAAGTGGACGTATGCTACCTGAACCTTAGTTCTAAATTTAAATTACTTTATGCCCTAGGTGTATAATATCGCTTTACGCTGACCTTTTTGGTCAAATAAAGTAACTTTGTTGAGCAGTTATAGGTGTGTAAAGTAATTTAAATTTGGAACTAAGGTTCTGGTAGCATACGGCCATTTTGAACTGGCCACCTAGACAAAACACATAAAAAAATAAAAACTGGGCTATTTTTCTTCTATTTTATTTCGACGGAAGGGTAAGGCAAAAGTTTTAGTTAATATAAAGTAAAGTAGAGTATTCACCTCGGTAATTAAGCCTTTATCTTGAAAAAGATAAAGACAGGCTTAATTAATTAATAATTGCGCTTGATTCCCACGCTTCACTCAGGACTCTAGGTACATAACTCCTTCGCTTCGCTCAGAAGTAAGTTTTTGAAACCCTCGCTGCGCTTGGGAGTTAACTCTAGAGTCTTTCGTATGCTTTGGATTCAATATGACGCCCGGTATATAAGACAGGGCTTTAGTACCTCGGTGCATAAACTAATATTATTTGACCAAAGAGGTCAACGTAAAACGAGTAATGACTCGCTAAATATCTAATGTGATATCTGGGAAGTAAAATGCGCGTTTAAGCCCTAGGGAATAAAGTAATTTAAATTTGGAACATTAACATTTGCTTGTATTACAGGTATTTAATAATAAAAATCAGACTGGTACATTCAGGCTCTGGGCCAAATGCACATTGCAAACAAAAATAATTGTCTTTTGGCCGCATGGTAAGGTGATAATAAAATGAAAATAGAAATACCGGAAAAAGACGATCAATTTTGGAAAAAAGAGATGGAACCGAAGTTAACAAGTTTTTACATGGAATGCTTACTGCCTGAGTTGATAGATCCACGCCATCCCAGAAAAAGAACAATTCTCGATCCAGATTACATAACCGTCAAAAAGAGTGTTTGTCAAACCTCTTAATCTGAAATTCCATCGAAAAAACGACTACTTCCGCCTATTGAAAACCATTCAATAATTGTTACACCACCAGTTCAACGTAGGAAATTGGAATTTCATGAAATGTAAATACTTAATTATTTGTAAATAAAAAGGAGTCAGTTTTGTTTACAAATGAAACTTTTAATGCAAGAGTAAATAGTAATAATATTAAAAACCTATTTGTGAAAACTGTAAAATGAAAAAAATAAGAATAACTCCATAGTTTTTCTGTTCGTTGCGCTGATATTTTTGTATCACAACATTTTTGATGAAGTTGCAACAAAACCAATTTTTCATCTCTCCCGTTCGGAAAGTTTAATTTTCATGGGTAGATATCCGGGTTGAAAGTAGCTCATTTCATCCCTAGGGTGGAAATATAAAAATATTTTTTAATTATTGCAACTATTTGACAAATTTTAAGGGGTATTTAAATAATTAAGTAGCTCTCAAATTTTGAAAGGCCTCAAATTTAAAGTAGATTTAAAATTGATTAAAATTTGAGGCCACTTAAAATTTGAGGGAAACTTAAATTATTAAGTAGCTTTTAAATTTTGAATGCCTCAAATTTGAATTGGATTTAAAACTGATTAAAATTTGAGGCCACTTAAGACTTGAGGGCTACTTAAATAATAAAGTAGCTCTCAAATTATAAATATGAGGCGCCTTCTATTTTCTCATAGAGGGTAATAAAAAGTAGAGTGTATCACACTACTCTAGAATCCCTCACTTCGCTCTGGATTCAAAAAACCACCCTCACCGTAAAAATATTATTTTGCTTCATTGTAATACAATCTACTAACTATTCTCATAGTGGGCGATGAATATTTTTCATTCGAAAATAGTATTCGCTCCCGAGGTAGACATTCTAGTATTACGGTATGAATCGCGTTTGTTGCCTCAGATGAGGGAGGCCGGAAGGGCTCCGAAACGTCGGGCTTGTATTATAAAGCCAACAAAACAAACGCGATTCAAACCGAAACACAGTTTCAGCACGCTAGCTAATTGGAAAGTGTATCAAATTGAATTTGCAAGATTCCGCCCGGACTCCGGACAGACAAACTAACAAGAAAAGTGAGAATGGCACGACAATGGTCAAGTCTGTAATAAGTCAAATAGGTAATTGGTCAAGTCCACTATCGACAAGTTATGAATTTTTCCAAACATGCCATTAGCCTGGTCCACACTCTACGATCCACATGCTCCAGAATCTTTTATCCTATTTTCTCCCTCTCCGCTGCTTGAGCGCGAATAAGATAAAATATTCTTTAGCGCGGGGATCGTCCGGTGTGGATGCGGCCGATTATTCCCAGCTGTCCCCTCTAGCCCTGTCCCCGGGGTGACAATTCGTGGCGACTGTCCCCTTTGAAAGCTGGCTAAAGGGGACAAATGGAATTATGTTTCTCAGTTGTCACGGTGGGGGGGGGGACAGATGGGAATCTGTTCTCCCATTTCTACCCCGCATGTGTGTGTTATAATAAAACTAGCTGCGCCCCGCGGTTTCACCCGTGTTCGTAATAAGTACCCTAATGTACCATTATTATTTTAATGAACTTTATAAACGCATACCACTTGCATTCATAGTACAAAATATTACTATGAATGCAAGTCGTAAGGGGTTCGTCGGTTAGGGGTGAAGTTTGTAATGAAGATGTCGAGAAGCTCTATAACTTATGCTAAGAAACTAGTGGTCTAGTGTCAATAGTTTCCGAGATATTGACGGCTCAAGTTTGACAGCTGTCAACCAAACTGATGATCTCGAGGAGCTATATAACTTAGGCTGAGAAACTAGTGGTCTAGTGTCAATAGTTTCGGAGTTAGGTTAGATCGTTTTTTGTTTTTACTTCGATCGTCTTTTGTTTTCCACTAATCTCTTCTATTAACTTTTTTTTCCCAAAAATTTACAGTCTTTTTAGTATCTTCTTAGTGGGACTACTTCACCTCTAGAGTATATTAATATGTATGTAGTCGACTCGTCCCAATGTCTAAACTACCGTCCCTGGTCCCAGTTTCGAAGGGGACGACTTCACCCCTAATCCAAAATATTGCTATAAATGCAAGTCGTATGCGTTTATAAAGTTCATTAAAATAATAATGGTACATCAGGGTACTTATTACGAACACGGATGAAACCGCTGGGCGCAGCTAGTTCTATTATAACACCAACATGCGGGGTAGAAATGGGAGAACAGATTCCCATCTGTTCCCCCCGCCCGCCGTGACAACTGAGAAACATAATTCCCATTTGTCCCCTTTAGCCAGCTTTCAAAGGGACAGTCGCCACGAATTGTCGCCCCGGGGACAACTGGGGAAAAATTCCTAGTTGTCCCTCCGGGGAACAGGGCTAGAGGGGACAACAAGGAATAATCGGACTATACAAGTTTTGAAGATACAAAACAAACAACTTGCAAATTATTAAATAAATATTATTGCACGACATATACAGACAGCGCAATCTAGCTCCAAACTAAGCACTGGGCTTGTACTAGGGGTATTAGACCACGAATATAATACATATTATACCTCATTTTTTTTTGTAAATACATACATATTATACATAGAAAGACACCCAGATCAGATACAAATATTTATTTTTAAGCATAAATATTTGCACCCGAAGGGAATCGAATCCGCAGCCTTCCGTATTGCAGCCAGGCCCGCTAGGAGTAATAGTGTTCCGTGAGCCAGGCGGTCGCCCGACGCACCAATGAGGTCGTATTATAAAATACTTGACACTGGCTACTTTCCAAACGACCATAATCGGTTTACAACCTATGAAAAAATAAATAACAGTTTTGATTTCGCGCGCTTGGGCGCTAGATCAAAAAAGTTGCGATGTTCGAAAGTCCATACGTGTGCGTGTGACTCGTGGATGTAGGGGTAAGTGGGCGGGCCGTTCATGACATATTTTTTATTGGAGCTTCGTCTTAACTTGGCTTACCTTATCTAAAAATACACATCCTCTAAAATATAGGTTAATATAAGAAAATTAAAGGATTGATGATTAGTGTTAGAATTTAAAGTCATCTAGACTATTAGAGAAAATATTTTCATTGTTTTGCTGACACCAACTTCATGATTCTACCTACGTAACTATAATTCATGTTCCCACGAATGACAACTTAAGTGCACCCCAGAACGCTATTACAGTAGAAAGTCTTACGAAGTCACGTCTACCTTAGTTTGCATCTTATACTTTCCCACTGTCTGGCTTCGTCCCATCTGCCGTGTTACCTGATATAGGTATGTGCAAAACAAGTCATTAGGTCACGGGAATCTTTGACAGATTCAACGAAACCGTCACACGAACATACCTACTAAAGGTAACTACTTACCTACATTATATTGTATAGGCGAATGATCTATTGTCGTAGGATTTAGCACACGTGTAGGCGTGTGACTGGAACCACAAAAATCCATCGATCGATCCATCGAAAAGCGCAACGCGTTGCATCATTTATACAATTCATAGATTAAGATTCAGGTACATTGTTGTGTTTGGAAGTGAAAGTGTCATTCAGTTTTGATTTACAATAACTTTTCATTAGATTGACATGAGAATTTTGATACAAACTCATGGGAAAGTTCGGCAAATTTGTGTATTAGTTCTCCTAATTTCGTTTTCAACCAGGTGCTTTTGTTCAAACAGGTGACAAAGCTTGGACTTTCATTGACCAGATGATATCTCAAACAAAAAAGTCCTCAGGCATTCACCTGTCTTTGAAATCCGACATGCGATACCTCTCGCCTACATCTGTTAATCGAACCAGTTTGTTTTGACAAGTTGGGCGCGTCCAAAGATTTGACTAAGGCAAAGGATTAAATTAATTTTCAACCCGTCGTTTTAATAAAGGTTTTTTTTAAATGTGTAATATACAAAATGACCTGGAGCGACAATCCCTTAATGGTTTCGCTCATACATAAATTTGTAGCGTGACCGAGCTAAAACAAACTGTTGTTCCAGTAATAATTAATGATAGTCCTCTATTTTACGGCGAGTAACTAAAAAAAGTTATTAACAAATCAGAAATGTTGAGCGTTCTATTTCACCTGCGGGGTTTTTAGATGAGATAAAATGTTATTAAAATCCACAAGAACATATTTAACAGTTAATGAATTCGGTATTTGTCTTCAATTAGGCAAGTAGATATTAGTAGATAGGCATTGTTTTTTTTATTAATTAGATAGATATCGATTTAGATGTGCGACTCAAAACCTATATAACATGATTTCCCCTCGCGATCAAGCACATTGTAGCCTGGTTCAAAACGTCAAGGTAAGAAAATTAAAAAGTAAACATCAGGCGATTAGGGTCCGGGAAAATATAAAATTATGAGTTCCAATCGTGTTAAGTTTAAAAACTTTAAAATAACATGTCGTTTTATTTCACTAAGATTCATCGACAAATGTACTCAAATTTTGTGTTTATTTTACGTTAACTTAAATGGCTTTCAATAGTTCGATTGGACAATATAATCAAAACTTAGTTTAAATTATTCAATTAAAATTCCTTCAATTCACAACCGACACTTATTTTAAATTGTCTAAGTGGGAGCCCTTTCTATATAGTCATTGTCGTGGGCGTGACGAAGTCCAATAATTTCAAACAATGCTCTTAGTTGCGATGATGCAGCAAATCTAAGGATTTTAATCTCCAGCTTCTTAGAACTTTATTCTATTAAGGAATCGGTCGGGTCCCTGGTTTTTAATAAGGACTATGTAAATATGAAAATTTAATTGTTTGTTTTCACTAACATAAGAGTAGAGGAAGAAACCCCAACGAAGTGAAGGTATCTACGAGGTTTTATATTATATTACCTTTTAGGCTATATTGAGTTTTTATTTTAAGAAAGAACAAATTAAAGGTAACTTTTACAATATTGCTTTGAAAAAAATTTAAACAGGATTGCTAAACAGGATTGATATTGCTTTGAAATTAATTTAAACGTGTATAGGTATATTTAAGTGAGCGGTGCTGGTCTAGTGGTAGATACTCCGACTTTTATGCCGAGGGTCGTGGGTTCTAAACCATACAGAAAAAGTTATGTGCGCTAATAACATCGCTTTTACGTTGAAGGAAAACATCGTGCGGAAACCGACATGTCCTAGGGCTCACCACGGGCCAAAGACATGGGACATTCGCCAATCCGGAGTAGGCTTCCGTAGCGTCTTACTGCATAACCCCTCTAAGAGGAGGCTCTTGCCGTGCAGTGGAACCAAATTAACGGGCTGATATGTGTGTGATGTGTGTATAAATATATTTGTGTAAATGTTACATAATTATGCTGAATATTATTTTTTATATATACAAGGTGTAACGGGTAAACCCTTTTAAGCCGAAAGGGGGTTGTTCTAGACGTCTAGGCGAACAACTTTTGATCTATAACTTTTGAAAATTCGAACTTATTTTTGAAAATTTTGAAGTTCTGTTTCACTTAAAAAACAGCTGATTTTGAAAATAAAGGTAATTTAAGGTTTGATTGCAGTAGACCAAACTAAATGAAAGGACAAAATAAGGTCAAAGACCTCGAACTCTAAGAAACAGCTGATCTTGAAGTAAACTTTACACTTAAAATTTTCGAAAAGTAGGATTTCGAGTTTCCAAAAGTCGTAGAACAATAGTTGTTTGCCTAGAGGTCTTTCGGCCAACCCCCTTTCGGCTTAAAAGGGCATACCCGTTACATCTTGTTTACTTAAATACATCTATTAGATATTTTTTAAATCTAATATGAACGTAAAGGGTCCCCGCAATAAACATTATGGTTAGGATATAGCAATGTCGTATCATATATTATTATACAGCTGTATCCCGCAGTTCCACCCACACGCGTCTCGATCTCTTAGGAATTGTCAAAAATCATTTCTTATCAAATGCCTATATGCTTCACATAAAGAACACACTTTCCAAATTTCGGCCCTCTACTATCAGCGGTCTTGGCTGGTCATTGAGCCCTCAATCAGTCAGTCAGTCAGAGCAAAGCATTTGTTAAATAGATTAAAGTCCTTACCTAACTACATATATAATATATAGTATATTTGTGGCGGTACCGCTATAGCAAACTAAATTGCCCCTCAAACTCTCACATAAACACGATCTACCTGAGAATTTTAATTATCAATTACGTAAATTATAAAAGGATCCTTGTCTCAAAAAGGTATGCTCAAAGCATCCTCGAGTCTTTTTAATTCAGTGTTTGATCTCCGATGCTACTGATATCAAAGCCTGGGGGTCTACTTTGAGTTAATCTTATTTAACCTGTGTGTTTTTAAGATGCAATTTAGAACCCCTATTCAAGAGGGCGTTTTGCATTTTTTTAAGTAGAGCTTAAGTACCTTCATCGACAGCGGATCTTTTATTATAAATTATTCAGGGCTTGTTACTTTTATAGCTCCTGGTCCCATAATCAACATAAACTAGAGCTACAACTAGGCATGGCAAAAAAACAGGTACAGGCAAAAGTAAGTGCTGTCAAAAAATTAAAAGTCAGAATATTGGTCAATGTCACAGTCTGATTTAGCCATCTCTTATTTGGAATCATATTCGTAATTAAGGTTTTCTAATAACAAAGACGATAAAACTAGTTGACTACTCATAAGCATTTCCCCTCACGAAAGAAGTACGTCTCTTTAGTTGCACTCTCGTGCAAGAACGGTCAATTACAAAGAGTCTAGTCTAGATAGGTAACGTATCACAAAGAGTCTACGTGCAGATTGTTAGATAGGTATCGCAATGGCCAATCACACAGTTTGATTATGACCTCACCTCCTGCCCGTAACGGTGAGTTGTGTTTTGTAGAAAAATGTTGGTATGATCAGTCAATTGGCTTTATTGTTTTTGTCTAAAATTCATAGTTTATCTATGTCATGAAATGCATTTAGAATTACTCCGTCTTGATGTTTACTATTAATAGGGAAACTAAATCAATGGCTCCATAGAGATTACCCTACCTTTAATATAATGCTATGTTATGTGCAAGAATTATTTTATTTATTGCTATTCAGTTTCAAATGATGGTGCCTTTCTAGAGTGTAGTTGGAAATTTATGAAAAGGTTTTAAGGGGTTTGATAGTGAGATAAATATTGAAGTACTTAGCTATATGCGCCTATATATTAATTTGGTTTTGATCGGCTGCAACGGACTTTAAAAGTTTATGCCGGTTTATGTCAGTCCGAATAAGCCCGAATACGTTCGTTCAGTGCACCCTAAGAAGTCTAAGTCCGGCTTGCATAACGGTTCCTAAACATGTTTAAGCTGTTAAACGTGTTTAAAATCTTTCATAATTAATTTCAATTCAAACATGAACAATTCATTTTTCAGTTTTAATTGCGTTTACCAAATCATAGGTCAGACCCGTAATTAGGAGGCTCTGTAAAAACTTCGAAATAATGGGGAACAGATTGCATAATTGTGCAATTATGCAATCTCTTCCCGATCCTGTTAAGTGTGCCCGCTGGTACAGAACCTAGGAAGTTACTTAGGTTAACTAGAACACACGTAGAAAATACCAAGTTAGTATTTTCTATGTAAGTTCAAAGTTCATACAAACGGAAACGCATTCAAAGTGCCGACTGGTCTAACAAACTTTCTATTTATTTATTCCCAAAATTTTTACAAGACATTTCTTGCCAATTTTCCCTTCTTTTAAGATAATACTGCACCAAAAGTGTCCAATGTCCCAAAAATGTATAGACAAATCATAATATTGATATAGGAAGTAAACGGTCCACACAAATAAGGCAGTAAATGAAATATCTCGACTTTATATTTGTAAATTGTGTAACGGTACAGACATGGGCGTACGCAGCTTTTTGCTTTGAACTGGGGCAAAAGTAAGAAAACTTGATAAGTACCTAGTGTATTAGAAATATTTGAAAATAGTATCAGAATCAATCTTCGGATTTACATTAAGTCGAATGAATTTTCTTTTAGAGAATATTTGCGAAACATTTGTAATCCGAACGGATGTAGCAGCGAATTAAAATTGCTTCAAAACACGACTTATCGACCAACTTTTTTCTGAAAACTGTTCCAAAAAAGTCTCAGACTTAATGTAATGAAAATGAATTAGTTATATAAGCTTATACTTACCTATCAATAACTGTTTTTTATTTGTTTAAAACACAATATTTACCGGGTTGTACTTGCGTTTTATTTACTAACGGCATTATTACTAAAGACCGAGCCTTCGCTAACTTTACAGTTAGCTTTTTCAAAGATAATTCGTCTAATAAAACACTTTATTTATCCGGTTTTATCGCGTTTTTATTCATTATTTGACCCGAGCTTTCGCCAACTTTACAGTTGGCTTTTTCAAGGTTGACTGAGATGAATAAAGTAAGGATAAATAAAGTGTTTTATTATGCAAAATCGCGAAAACCATAGAAGAAATTATAATTCGTCTATTTTAACATTCTACAAAGTTACAGTAAACAATACATTTTTAAATTTTAACATTGTATCATTTTGTCAGGATTTGGACTGGGGCAAACGCCCCAGTTGTCCGCCCCTGCGTACGGCCATGGGTACAGACGTGGTAAGTGCTAGAACCAACAACATCAATATACTCTTCGAGTTTAGACCAGTGGGATGGACATTGGACAATGCCACCTAGCGAGTTCGGATCCACAATAGTACGGATTTATGATATTAAAGTACCCATGTGAACGAGTTTTACTATCGATAAATTGTTATTTACAGATAAATTATCGCAAAATAGGGAGTTTGGATGCAGTACAATTTTCGTATGGATGAACGTTTATTTTGATATGCATAATACCCACCTATTTGATGGGGCAGATTTATTTGTATATCTAATAGGTATTATAACGTATCGTGATTTCACTAAATCCGTAACGATAGCGCTCTTCCATAGAAATTATGGACACAAGGAAATAATAAAAGTTACACTAAAATATATCACAATCTATTATTAAAAGCTCACTGAGTTCTTACTAGCACTGTATCCCCTACTCGTTTTATTGGATCTGTAACCATGGGCTAACTAAAATAATATGACTAACTAAGGCCCTGGTACCCTTTTCTCAGTTATCACCTTATTGGATGTTATCCTATTTCAAACGAATACAAATATAACGTCATTAAAATAGGTCGATTCGTTTAAGAGCTATTGCATTTATAACTAACACAATTTCGTTTTATAATTTACCTATGCAGATAAATCCTACTTCCTACTAATATTTTAAAGCTGAAAGTTTGTGAGTATGTGTGTATGGATGCATGAGTGTTTGTTAATCAATCACGCAAAAGCTACTGAACCGATTGCAATGAAACTTGGAATATAAGTAGTTGGATACCGGAAATAACACATAGGCTACATTTTATCCCAATGTTCCCGCGGGAACGGGACTTATGCGGGCGAAACCGCGGGGCGCAGCTAGTATAAACGAGCGGACTTCCGTACCATTATTGCAAAAAAAAAAACTTAAAAAAAAACACGTTTGTTGGATGGGAGCCCCCCTTAAATATTTGTTATTTATATTTTTAGTATTTGTTGTTATAGCGGCAACAGAAATACATATAATGTGAAAATTTCAACTGTACAGCTATCACGGTGCTCCAGATACAGCCTGGTGACAGACAGACGGACAGCAAAGTCTTAGTAATAGGGTCCCGTTTTTACCCTTTAGGCACGGAACTCTAAAAATACTGCTATACACAGATATTGTATAGTTATTTTACAATAAGGTTCTATTAACACATAGAAGACAATATAAACTCAACACTTCTAACTCTAATACACGGTATTACCATTTTGCATTCAGCGTTAATACCTGCAATATTACAGGCTTTTCGCCGACCGACCGCACTGTCTTATCATACAAATGAGTCGCATTCCTTTGTGACTGCAGTTTTGTACAATACTCCAGCAATTTTGTGACGTCATTGCAACGTCATGTGTAAGAATGGAATACCGTTAGGTGCAATATTGCATACTGGATTAGGATCTAGGAATTGAGTACGTATATTAATATTTACCGGCTGTGATCTTGGAACTTTTATGTGACACTAGCAGCCCCGCCGTTTTACCCGTATAAGTCCCGATCCTGTAGAAATATCGGGATCAAAAGTATCTTATATTGTTCATCGATAATGGAGCTTTCTATTTGTAAAATTTCCTATTCATTCATTATATTCAGGAGCCTATTCATTACAAACTAACAAGAAATCTATAATTTTATTTAAAAAAATAATTTTATATTGTAATTAATTATACTCCTAAAATAACTTGCGCGTAATCCCTCTAAGAGTAGCCTCTTGAGGGATTGTTACTTTTAAACTAAATAACTATTGTAGAAAATTCAAACAGGTTTGTTACTGTTGGTAAATAAGAAGTAGACTCTACTCAGTAGAGTAGCAAAATAAAAAGTAGGTACTAGGTGTCTGGTGTAGGTGTCATCATCATCATCATCTGCCTGTTGCAGTCCACTGCTGGACATAGGCCTCTCCAATTGCACGACACCTAGATGTATTTTCGGCTTCTCGCATCAAGTTAGTGCCAGCCGTCTTGCGCAAATCGTCAATCCAACGTGCCTGAGGACGTTCTTAAGGTGACGTCTCTGAGATGTAGGTGTAGAAGACACTTTGTTAACAAAGTTATTATTTCAAATTCTATATCGGAAAACAAGGTTTTTTATAACAAAAATAACCCATTGAGTTTTAGATTAAAGCTTGTTTAAAGTAATGCGTAAGTACCTACTATACCAATATATTCCCTTATTAAGCTTCAAATATTTACTTTGTTTGCTCAATATGGCTAAACGATGAAATTTCTATAAACGGTTTAATTAAAACATTATTAACTTTACCATATCTGTTTGACTAAGTTCAGTAATATAATAACCTATTTAAGGAAATAACCCACTGAGATGTGTTATCGGGACAATTTCACTATAAATAACAATGTATGGTCACGAGAAGTAATGTGAATAAAATTAGAATTAATGACACGTAGATACCAAAACTAGAAACATTTTATTTCGAGTATTCTACCATAAACGTAATAACTGTACGATTGTTTATTGAAAGAGATTTATATCAATCTATTCAGACAAATATCGACCATAAACCAATAGGAATAGAGAAAAATGAAATGATAAATGTAGAAAAATATAATTAAGTTTAGTAAGACAGTGGAAATAGTCGAATAGGCACAGGGAGTAATAATAGATCATTATACTATTAACTTATCTTCTCACCCTTGACAACAACAAAGGTTGTTGAAATATTTTAATATCATTATTCGTAACCTCTTTATGTTATACTGCTTTTTGACATGCGATAGTATAATTCAATTCTTTCTATATGTTACAGTCGAAACTAGAAAGCTGTCAGTACTAGTTTTGACTGCTTATTTAGCAGTCAGAACTAGTTTGGATCGATAATATTTTACAAAAAAAATGGTCTTAATCTTAACTTTTGTCAAAAAACCGACTTGGTTTGAGTTAAAAATTAATGTTATGGGCGTTTTTTTGTACGTTTCATCATTCATAATTAGACCTTTGTACGTGATTTTAAAACGCGGGTTCCCTTGCAATTTTTTCCATAACCGTAAGCGATATTGATACCGCTTATATTTAAAAAAATATACATTGGTACATAGTCAGCTGAGATTCAAAACAACTACCTTGAGAATGAAAGTCGGTGTATTAGTACCACTAGATCTGTTATCTATACCACTAATATCTGTTAAACTAATATTGCTCTAGGCTTTTATACTAAAATATTTTAAAGAAAAAATACACCTTCAAAAATTATTTTACGGCAAGGTTTGAACTCGCATCTCTAGGTCAGTCCCAGCATCTTCACGAACAAAATCACACGGGTGGTTTTTTTAGTTCATTTTTTTAGTCAAAACTAGTTTTGATTGCTTTCGAATTTTGAATGCAACGTAGTAGGTATATACAGGTGGGTAAAAAGTTGATTATTTACGAAATTATTGTCAAACGAAGTTTTGTTGTAGGTGCCTATGTGAGTCAGATTTTATCTTAATAATAGCTTAGTGCTGGCGTAGGACTAATGTTCATTTCGCAAGATCTTGTTAAGTAGGACTTTTTAGATAAGGCGAGATTGTAGTCGTTCTAACTCGTACTGCGTCACGAATTTTGTTTTGTTTGCTGTGATAAGATCAGTTGTACCAAATTTTTATTCATTTTTTGACTTAATTATGGAGAATGAATTATTATTTTTATCAGGCTGTGCCCTGTGGTTATACCTTTTGATGTAAGACTCAATCCCATGGAAGTAACAGTATAAATAAATAAATATTGCACAAGGTTACACACAGCTCAATCCAGCTCCAAACTAAGCTTTACCTAGCCTTGTACTTTAAGTATTAAACAACGGATGTAGAATATTTACACTTTACGCGTACTATTATTTATTTTCTTACCTCGACGTTTCGATCATGTTACAATGATCTTGGTCTCGACGGGACTCATTATTCTCTTCGATCAATATTATTTCAAACTGTGAACCGAAAGGTTTGCAAAACTTAAAAATTTTCATTTAAAAATGTTTTTCTCAGCGTTAATTGACAGTGACAAGATACGAGAGAAACCAAACGAGAACGTGTTTTCTCCTAATATAGGCAATCAACCTAAAAGTAAGGCAATGCCTTTTACATACGTATCTTCTCTTTTAAATGATGCGTGCGAATCTATCGATATCGGCACTGTAGAAAATTCATTGGTCATCATTTATTAATTCAAATTAAAATTCATATTTGGCCTATGACGGAATTTTTCATCCGAGTGATCGATTTGTTCATACATCTATTACAAAAAGTTTTGGCAATGTTATTACGGCCGCCTGCCTGACTCCAACCCTCAAATAGGGTAGACCTGTTATATGCCGGGCTAGATGGTCAGCTAGATCTGATTCGTGAAGCTGAAAATAAATTAAACAACATTTTAGGTGTCATTAATTACTTGGCTTGGGAAGGGAAGCTAAGGGAAAATACCACTACATTAAATAAATTCAAGTAAGTTACAAAAAAACATAGCATAAATTTACTAGATAAACTGCGATAAATGCGATCTCTTTCAGGCAACCCAAACATAGACAAATAGATAGAAAACAAGTCAAAGAATATAATGGGACATTTTCTTCTAAAGGAAATTGCAATTTATAATTTGATAGATACAATTACGGTAAGAAAAACATTTACTTTCTCTTATGCGAATACACGTACAGAAGACCTTTTACACACAACATAAATAACTAAGCAATCGCAAACGATACAGTATTGTAGGACGTGAGCATGGAACTCTAAATACCTAATAATGTGGAGGAAAACTACTTACTAAGAGTGGTATCAGTAGCCCAGTAAGGCAATAGGCTAGTCACGTACATTGCAGATCCAATACACGTTGGAGAAGACGAGCTTTACCGAAGGTCAAACTGGAACAAAACGAAAATAGCTTCGGAATTAGTCTTGTTATGAGCGAAATACAAAAATGTGTGTTTCCGGAAAATTGGTTACCTAAAGAAAACGAAAAGTTGACAAGTTAGAACAAGGTTTTTTGTATAGTATAGAAACATAAACAAGGGACCAATTAAATAGACTTATAGAAATATTGGATGTAAAACATTTAATTATGTATGAAAATAAATATTGCACTGTTTTACATACAACGTGATCTTGCGCCAAAATTAAACACTAAGCTTTTACTATGAGTCTAGACAACGGATATACTACGACTACGAGTACAAATCAGACCAGTATTTTGGAATAATTCGAAAATTATTTGCAAGTAAAACAGGTAAACAGTTATACATTTTACGCGTATTGCATATCTACATTTATGTAGGTAATTTGTTTTCAATTTAAAACGAGTAGCTTACTAAAAGCGCATCGAATAAATGCATTTTAAATTAAAGTGTGGGCAGTTATGAAAAATTTAATACCAACATCCACTCTGTTGAGTCTCAGCGGACTTCGACAAATAAACCTCTCACTGAATAGTCGTAGATACGATGAGATTTGCATAAAAAGGCAGAATGGGCTAGTCTTGGTCGAAAGATCGTGTCTTGCATCTAAATAACGTCTTATATCTGCAAATATTGACTCTTGCCCGCACCCTTTCAAAGGGTTTGAATCCTTATTATCTTAAGATAGTTTAGCGAGTGCCAAGATGGTTAACATGGGTCTAAAAGGATCTTTTACAGTTTATTCGGATAATGTAAGCGTTTTCATGGTTTCAATCAAAATATGCAAAACCTACTCTGTAAAAAATACAGACTTTCAATTGTTATAAGTTGATATGCAAAAGAAATATTTTATCTTTTCCTTATAGTTAAACTTGCCAATTTTAATGATTCACATATCGATATTTTACCAAGAATTTCAAAAGATATATATTTTACACTAACTGATAACTACTTACGCCTAATTTATTGACTCCCAGTGCCCCAGAGGAATCGTAAAAGACATGAGTCACATCTACCAGGCATTCGGAGGCACGAAATACAAAGGCGCGTATTTGCAAATCATGTCTAGTGATTCAACTGCATTTTATTTCGTGTTGGCAATTTGTGAGCCACTCCTTTCGGACTAAAAAAAGCCTTAAATGTGACACTTGGTTAGATTTTATCTTTGTATTGTGGTTGAAATAAGCCGCGAAAGCTTTTCTTTACGATATTTGAACAACGCATTTTTGTTCGAAGAATACGCTTTGTGGGAATTGTTGCTATTGCACATTTCGGGAGACCATACAAATTTTTTTGTAACCTATAGAAATAATAAAACAATAAAACATGTTTTATTATGCAAAATCGCCAAAAACCATCGAAGAAATTACCTAAATACCTAAGATAATCTTATATAAGTCATCGAATTTGGACAGAATATATTTTAAATATTCAGCTTTAACCACAGGACATAAAAGAGACTTTCACTTTGGAAAATGTACTCGCACATAACTACCTATTCGTCTTGTATATTACTTTCGGAAAACTTCGTTATCCTATTCGAATGATAATCACATTGGGAAGCGATGCGCAAATTAGTCTTTTTTATGGGATTGTGACCAACGTTGGTTCGGGAATCTGTCAGTCCGAACTCAGAGGAATAGTCACATTATGTTGCGACTAGATTTATTTATTAACAACAGGTTAAACGCAGAAGAGTTTTTGTTATATACGAGTATTACACTAGACAGTTTAAAATTATTTTAGGTACTTGAACATCATCAATGTGATTCATATGAAGTCACAAGGATTCATATCACGTTTTATGCATTTAATTTCGAAGAAATCAGGATTAGTAATGACAAAAGTGAGGAAAATGAGAACAACGACGATGTGCATACAACCACAGTAGTTCGTGATATGATAACACATCACAATGTGATTCGTGAGTGACGCGCCCGACTTTCGCCCATTCATGGGTTTTGTAAACCAGATTTCTGCAGACACCATACAAAATGTTTGTACACGACCTGGGTTTCCTGTCACGTAATGTACAGTTGAAAAGAAAAGCTTATTATTTACCTTTTTACCACAAAAAAGTTAAAAATGATTTTGTAATTTATTCTTCTTATCCTATAATGGTGTGGTTAACATAGTGTTAGAGATTTCAGATCACCTTAAAACCTTGAACTTCGCCTCAAAATTTGATAATCTACAATTACTTAAATATTGTTCGTTGTCGCCGGAAATATCAAAGTCCTATTAAGTATGTATAAGTGTCAGTTAACAAAGCTAATTTTACGCTGCCATAATTTTAAGTTTAAGTTCGAAAAGAAGGTAATAATTATAATACGATTTGATGTTGATTCGAAGAATTGAACTTAATTTTTAACTAAGAAAAATGTAAAAAATAAAATACATTAAATAAATGCGTGTATTTTTTTAATTGCCAAAGGAACAGTAACTATGCAGCTGATGTTTTGATTATGAATCATTAATACAAAATTTTTGTAACCAGACCTCTAAGTCAATAGGAACGTATCTGAAATGTACCTACAGGAAACCATTTGTAGCCGAAAGGTAGGAAGGAACCAAAGTAACTTGATAGATCACAGCCGGTGCAAACCGCATTCGATACAACAAAAAAACTGTAATTTTAACAAGATCTCAACCACTATGAGTATTGGTATAGAGAGAAATTTATTCGATTGACCGTAGTAAATTGTACGTAAATTGTCTGTTGACCCTTGCTACGGAATATTTATTGAGAATTATTTTTATTAATAAAATAAAATTAATTCTATAACTAAAAGAATTACCTGAGGTAATTTAAACATAATTAAAATTAACCTTGAAAAAGCCCACTGTAGAGTTGGCAAAGCTCGGTCGTTTAAAATGCCGTTATTGAATAAAACCTTATTAAATTATAAAATTGTGTAAATATTGGGTTTTATTAATTAAAATTAAATATCCAAAAATAAGTTTTTTAATATTTAATTTTACAACGTCCACCTGAGGCATGGTTTCCAAGATGCTGGTGGCGTTCTGACTGTTAAAATTTTCGTTTGTGTTTAAGAGATAACATATTGCCAACGTTACCTCTATAATATAAGTATGGATGTATTGTAATTAATAGGGGCGTTTAAATTATGTGATAACCAGTTTTAATTTAAATTTGGAATGAAGTATTAGTATTGAACTTATTTTGTTGTATGGAAGCGCCCTCAAAGTAGAAAAATATCGTCGCAACCACGAACACGAGTCTTTGTGGCCGGATGAGTCTCGACTTAATCCTGTTTTTTTCTTGGTTCTATTGAAAAATGGAACTTGATTTTATCGTAGACTTGCTGTTGTTTCAATTGCAGCGATTTATAACGTGCTTAAACTAAGTTGGTTAACCCTATTGCCCTTATTTCGAAACAAAGACTAAATGTAAACCTGGTTTAAGGTCAAACAGTGGAAGGTTTCCAGTAGATAAGATACCTACATGTAAAATGTTATCGTAAATGGAAACATAACTGACGATATAAACCAATGTTAAGCCTAGACCTAGTTATGTAACTACTTAAATTATTTTATGGATATTTATCAAATCTAAGTATCAAGTTCAAAGAAGACAATGATTTAAATTATCAAAATTTAAATACATTTTTGAAATTATTATTTTGAATTTTGTTCTGAAGAATATTTTACATACATCTTTGAAGTTCACATTCTGTGGCACTTATGGCTTACTTTGACATTTTACTGATTGATTGAATGACTGAACAATAACAATGCACAGCCTAAACCGTTCGTCATCGGAACATACAGTTTGGAGGGTGTATTCTTTGTGTGAGTAACCACTAGGATATGGTTTTTGACATTTCCACGGGATCGGGAATTATTCAAGTAAAACCGCGGGATGCATAGTGAATATATAGGTAAAGTTCAAAGTCCAAACTAACTCGTGGACCTAGACTTATCAACCATAGTATTAACGCAGAGCCCAAACCGCTGGTCCTGTAGAATGTTTTAAAACTGGGTACTTTTAGAAGTGTAGGCATCGAGTATAATATTATGTTTTTTTTTTTTAATATTGGGGATAGTACACGAACGATAGTTTATAAGCCTTTGTTGCCTGAAATTATTATTATAACGCAGGCCGCAACTAATTTGTACATATGTATTTTTTCTAATTGACGATTATTTTTTAGGACCATGTTTGTATGCCCACGTGGTAGGACTAGAGATTCTTTTATTTTGTATCCATATCTTTATACCTAGATCCACAAACAATAAATTTCATTTCATTTACATTTTACACACATACACACGTAATCTTATTTGTGCAAAGAAGTGTTTTGGTCACCCGTCGTCGTTGCCGATCGAGTTTGCGGTCTAAGCCACACTGATGTTTGAAATGCGGTCACAAAGCTCTTCGCCCGTGATTTGTTGGACAATTTAACACGTCTTTATGTCTTGTAGCGTCGAAGATATTGTTAGGTGAGTTTAAGTGTTGTGTCTCTCGTACCCACAACGGAACGAAGCAAAATAGCTAATTTAATTCTACGAACGAACGAAAGAAAATCTGTAATCCAGAAAGAAAATCAGTCATAAATAAAAGTGCCGGCAGATCACTATAATATGCGTTTAAGGTGAGGGGTTATTCGTTTGTTTGTCTATGCTGGCCTGTCTGTCAATGTTTTTATTTATCTTTAAAACGGCACAACCACAGAACACTATTACTCCTAGCGGAGGGCACAACCGTTTTTGTGGTTTTCAGTAAAATGTTTGTAATTGATTGGGTAAAGTTTGTAAATAGTTGGTATGATGAAGACGACTCAAGGATCTGGATGAGACAAGCGAACCTAGCGTACTCTAGGTTCGCTTGTGGCGGACGTAAAACATTGCCAATATATATGCTTAATGATAATTTACCTACTGTGGCGACTTCAAATTTAAGGTTTTTGCTAACTTCAGGTTCAGCTGGGAGCGAGCCTACTAAGAAAGCATTTTGGAATAAAAGCAATTTTCCTATAGGTAATACTATATCAACAATAATCATAATTTAGATACCAATAAAAAGTCTATAAAGCCACTTTACCATATACGTTCCTTGGTAACCAAAAAACAAAACAGCCACTACATGTGTGGGTACAAATCCAACATCACCATTACTTAACTCGACTAATCTTTACACAACATTTTAGCGACATCGTGTTCTCTTAATCATACCACCTTACAACCGAGAAACTAATAAAGAAGCATCAATTTGTTTGTTAAAATGAACTTTAAATTCTCACTCAACAATTTTATTTACCTTTCATCTCTCTTACTGTCTCCACAGTAGAGAAAGGGACAGAAGATCAGATTTATAAGTAAGGTAAAGAATTCATGCTCTAACACCTACAGCGGATGTTTGAACATCTTGCTTGACTGGTTGCTAGGCTAATTAACATAAAAACAAAGTCTAGGAATTTATTGAACAGACAGCCTAATGTGATTATCAATTAAAAGGTCGTTGATTCAACGCTTGGCCGTGTATCTAACAAGATATACTTTGTATGCATGATTTGTACCGTGTGTCTCAGGTCTAAAAGAATATGGTACGGTATCTCCTGCCCGTCTTAAAAGGTGACCAAAAGGGATTTCCAGGTGGGAGGCTTCGGCCACAGCTTGTTTCTACCTACCGGCCTAAGTCGTAGCGTCAAGCGGACTCGTCCCTGTTCCGGATACGTTAGACTGGTGTAGCTACTGAGAAAAACGAGTTGGATCTTGGAGTAAGACTGACTGGATCCGAAAAAATAACAGCCGTTTTGCTTAAAAAAACATTTCATTTAAGAAAACAGCTGTTTTTTGAGTAAACCTAACCCTAATGTAGATGTGTAATATAACCCTATAAATGGATGCTAACTTATTTACAACAATCCTATACTGTGTCAATGTAAGGATATTATTATCTCAGAACTATAAAATAATATTTATTGTCACCTTTAAATATTCTAATTAATTGATTCCAAGAATATTTTCGGTATGCAACCACCCATGCTAATATCTGCCTCATCTAGCCTTAATCCTATAAAAGACATTTGATAAGATAGTGATTATGGTGCCCCGATTATTATTTTGGTTTTAATTTAAAAGAGATTAGAAAATTAGTCCTTGAGTATTGCTTATTTTTTTCTTGACTGCGAGGAATGTCATGAATTTGACTTACGACCTCAGTGGCGCGTCGGGCCAGTGTCCGACTGCAATGCAAAAGATTGCGGGTTTACCAAAACAAGTAAGCTTAAAAGTATATAAATACATTTGTTTCTGATCTAGGTGCATAACAACTTAACAACAAATACTAAAACTAGAATAGATTATTTACCTAGGTGGAGCCCTCATACAAATTTTTTTGTACGGAACCCATGGTGGTGGTTTTTCTATAGTTTTTAATCCCGCTATCCGCTTCGCCCATCACCATAACCAATACCGTACATTATCATGCGCTATCGAAGTCATCTCGGGTGACAATATACGATCAGTGACATCGGCTCCGATCTCCGTTATATCAGTTATATCGCTTTGACTCGCGCCGAACTATCGTATTAGATGCTCTTATAGCATGGTATTAGAGGTTAGGATACTGCGTAAACTAGACACTTTTGATCGGTCGTTCGTTTAGTTGCAATAGATTATCAACCGACTTATTCGGGCTTCGACTTATTCGAATTTTGAATAAGATATTCAAAATTTAAAAACACGCGAAGTATCCTACTAATATTATCAGGTAAAACTTTGTAAGAAACATAGACAATAAACTACAGTGTTTGTTGGTCCTTCACGCAAAAACCGCTAAACTGATTACGATAAAACTCGTTACGGAGATAGCTGGAGATCTAAAACAAAATAGGTATAGCCTACTTCTTATCTCGATATTCCCATATGATCGCGACCATTTATAGATGATGTTATTTATGTCTCACTGTGGTGTAGTATTGAGATACCTATTTGAAATCATTTTTATAAAGAACGGCGGAAAAATATATCATTTGGGACGCGAATTGCTTTATGTTAAAAATCGTTTATTTTATTTTAATACAACACTGTGGCACTGTGTTTTGAACAACTTTAGAGGTTTAATGAATCAATCAAGTCGAGAATTCCCAACCTAGACTAACCTAGCATTTTTAATAATTTAATAATTGCATCGGTTGATTTTATTAATCGTGTGTCTGCAGATTGTAAGAGCCTATAAGAGGTTTGATCTGTTAAGGTGTGCGAGGAATTTTATACGTCTTGGGTACCTCGCTTTATTATGTAAAACGTTTTATTCTGAACTTACGTAGAGTTTGAGTGATTCTAAGTTTTTAATTTCATTAATTGACTTTTGACATGGGATTTTAATACGGTTATTAGTAGTGACGAAGAAGATTGTCGGTTCGATTCCAGTATATGAAATGAATTTCTTATAAATATGTACAGATTTATAATAATAATACAGAGTTGCTTGGTGTTAAACAAGATGGATTTTTAATAAGGTAGAGACGTCCTGGAGATTATATTATTATCAATGAATAGTCAATAATTTGAACAGACTTGGGGTTCTATGGAAAAACGAACGGAATACCACTTCTAGTAGGTTCAAATCATACCGGAACCGAAATTTGAAAAAGCATTTTATATCACTTTTAAAAATCTTTAAACGTACATAATAAGCCTTCATCTCTAGCTTTTTAGTATTTTCTTCGTGTAAATGTGTCTGTTGTGATTACCAAGTATATGTTGTACAAACAAAAGCATCTATCCATCTATCTATCTTTCAAAAATAGTTAATTAAAAAGGCTTTTAAAAAGGTACAACTAAAAACCTGTTGAACTTCAGAACACATAATTATTTTTCCCGGGTGTTATTCGCGTACTATACTTTTGAATTCGTATTTTGCGAATTCAAAAGTATAGTATAAATTCAAAAGTTCTATATTTTGCGTGTCATCCTTGCGCAGGGGCCATGCTAATCTCGTGAAGCGTTCCACATTTTTGAGGTAAGAGAATTTAAAAGTAATTGTACGTGAATAAGTACCCGGGAAAAATAATTATGAGTACAAATCGTGTGAGTTAAAAATGTTTATTAGTGAACTTCACAACAATTCACCAACCACCATATTAAAAAACATAGGTAAATAGGTGCCTTATTTATGAACATAATATATTTCTTGTAAACATAAATTAGACACGATAATACTTGGCTTACAAAATTATTGCTGTAATAATACTATTTTCCTCGAAGGACTTTATTTATTTCCGATAGCCTGAAATCCAAAGTTAGGGGAAAAATATTTTATGTTTCTACACCAATTGTTATCTTTGCAAGTAGAAGTAGAACATACGTAGTAAATATTACGTACCCATATCAATTTATTTAGATAATATATATATTTTACTTCATCATTCACTTTGGCCACACTTTACTTATATTCTGGATGCGGTTGCTTTTATCTAAGAAAAGTATAATAAAACACAATATTTACCGGGTTTTACATGCGTTTTATTTAATAACGGCATTGTTACAAAAGATTATTTTCCAGCTAGAGCTTTCCCTAACTTTACAGTTAGGTTTTCGAGGATGACAGGAAAAAGCTGTAAAGTTAGCGAAAGCTCGATACTTTTGTAATAATGCCGTAAATATTGTGTTTTATTATGCAAAATCGCTAAAACCCAAGAGAAATTAAGAAAAGTATTTTAAAAGAATTCTCTTGCAATTTGCCATTTTTAAGGTTATGCAACCAAAGGGTAAAAACCCTTTTACTAAGACTTCACAGTCCGTTTGTCTGTCTGTTACTTAGCGATGTATGTATCCCATGAACCACGATAGCTAGACAGTTGAAATTTTCACTCATGTAGTTCTGTTGCCGCTAGAACAACAAATACTGTAAACAGAATAAAATAAATATTTATGTGTGGCTTGTATACAACAAACTAGTAAATTTTATGAGAACCTTCGTGCGAAGTCCGACTCGCCCTTGACCGGTTTTTGTTCTGTTCGATTTCATTATTTATTTTATTTCTTATCGGTTGTGAACCGATTATGCCAATTTGGAAATTTTTCAGTGTCAAGTATTATTAATATATGCAAGTTATTTGCATCTAACGAAACAGTCAAGTCGAGTCTAGGAAATCATTTGTAAACACGGCGGCGATTAACAAAGATTGTTCACGGAGCTTTGGACACAACGCTAAAGTCCATGTTTTGCACAGATTTTCACTTTCATTGCACTTGTACACCTTCACGAAACTTAAATGATTAATATACCCCCGTAATTAAACAATTTGCACACATTTGCACTAGGTTTCACAAAAATGAAAATTTAGCAACACATCTCCTCAACGCGTTACCGCCAAAACTCCTTCTGTTCTTTATCTCTACTGAATATGATAAAGAGTTATCAACAAAGAAGTATTTCTATCTGATTCAGGAATAGTTTGAAATTGGAATGACTCTGAAGGTAACAAATTGTGCATAATAGTCCCAACAATTCGAACGATTTCGTACCACAAACCGCTTGACCTCTTGCGAAATGAAATCAATGGACACTAGTACCTCCATGAGTCATGGAGGGAAACAAGTCGTCTTTGTTTAGTTGACATGTTACTTAGTCGGTCTATTTGCAAACCTTTTAGCGCCCTTGCTAACGAAAAGTTAGTGTAAATAGCGGCACTGTTGTTACCGCGTATGGGTTCACAACAGTTACAATATATAAGTTGGTATGTGAAAATTGTTTCTAGCGATTTCTAGTTTCGGCTTTTAGAAGAGAGATTTGAACTACTTAAATTTATTTATTTTTAAATCACACTGGAATACAATACTCAAGAATATTGTACTGTATTGACGATGCTGTTCTTATGTATCTTGACGATTGACCTGTACACTAAACTTGTATAGTATGGTAGGGTAAACCATATAAAAAAATAATAAGAAGAAGCAAGATCTGTAAAAATTAGCTTTTACGTTAATCCAGATCTCCTGTTATCTGTAGTACATCGTAATCTGGTTTAGTAGTTTTTTCGTGATTAAAATAAAAACATTGAAACTATACTTCCCCATTTTTAATACTAGTGGGAGCCAAGCATAAGGGCCCGAGCCTGAGGCCCGAGCACAGAGGAAATAAACAGAAGTTCAGATGTCTGTTGGCCTGAGCCTTCTTCAACGTCTTCAATTACTATCTATCTAACGTTCGTTCTCTTCCAGTCCCTGAAGTCGTTAGTTTTATGGTTTGTAGTAATTCCATCGATTTCTTCTTTTTTTTATATTTCTAATATAAAACATAATCTATTATCCATCCATATCTATGAATTAGTTATGATTGCACGACAATGGCACGGTCTTTAAAAAAATTGTTGGATAAAAGCCAACCCCTTTTCCAAAAGATTGAATGATGAATTCCAGTGTATTCACATTTTTTTTATAAAAGACTTGACGCTAAAAGTGTGACGAATTTACGTGAAAGTTATTTATTGAGATTCTATAAAGATCCCTTATAAAATTAATGATGTTCAATTGATAAAAAATTGTAAACTGACATTTATTAAAATGAAGTACCCTCATGTTTAAAGCGGTTTTTTAAACAGCTGTAACTGAATAGATAGGTATAATTTATGTTGATTTTATAGTCTATGATTTAGATTTTTAAAATGGCATCGCAATGTGGGTCTATGAGAATATTTCAAAATCACTATTGATTTTAAGTAACCTCTTCAAGTAACCATTCGAAGTTTGGCCCTGATTGGCAATTTTCTCTTGCTGAATTTGGGAATGTCAAATCTGCAGCAAACAGATTTGAAGTTTGCTTGTCATTGAAGCATAGTGGCGGGTTGTGTGAAGGTTGCGGGTTCGATTCCCGCCGAGTACAAATATATATGCTTAAAAAAAATTGTTTCTGGTTCGGTTTTTTATTAAGTAAGTGTCAAATGTTTGAATTTACAAAAGAAAACTAAATATAAGTATTATAATCCGTTGTCTGTTAAACAAGCCTACCATGGTGCTGGATGTGTGTTATACACACATTTTTTTATTTCTTTATACAATTCGGTTGCTTTGGCATCCTTAAAACTTTTAAAAATTTAATTTATCGTGTACGCACTTACTTATCTAAACGACCAATTGTACAGTTTTTCTGTTGATAACTCTGTATAATTAATTACTAAGTTAAAAACCAGAAAAACAATAAAACTGTTGCAATTTATCCACAATCCACAACATAACTCAACGCTAACGTCTTCTCATGTCAACCTTCAATACAATTAAGTCAGTAAATGCCTAGACGTCAGAACTGGCAGCCATTAGGCGTCCGGCTATCCCTTTTTTTACTATCTCTTCATCTAATTAATTAATACAGGTTTTTGTTCGTAGAGTCGTAAGTCTGTCACTTGGTGTAGATTGGCGTGTGGCTGGTACTGATGTGAATTTAATTTAATGTTGGGTTAAGATAGTTAAGACATTTTAGTTAGTAACTACGTCGAACCCTTTAAAAGAATAGTTCTCTTGGTGTCCAACTTCATAGTTTCATAGTAAAATTGTTATTGAAAGAGCCTCTACATGTGGGCTTCGACTCCAAAGGTCCCGGCTATATCGCCTCGAGAATTCGTGTAATACTGATATTTATTTTTCTTTTCGTGTCCTAGTGGTGTGGCTCACCTAGTTTTTAGATAGCTCTAATGCCTTTAACTTGACTTCTAAAGATAACAACCGGGTTGAACTGCTTAACGTGATGAGCCGAAATCCCGGAAAGCCGTCCCACAAATTATAAGTAATAATATATAAGTAACCCATCCACGACCGCGCCTTCCTTATACTGCTACCTATACATAATTTTCGATCACTTCAAAATGTTCATAATACGAATGACTGTTTCAATAGCTAATATTCTTTATGTAAGGTTATTTAATGAAATTAATTGATATGCTAGTACTATAAAAGTGAAAGTTTGTAATTGTATTAATTTGAAATATAAGCCTAAAAATACGTAACAAATATTATGTAGTGTTTTCGACTACCAACATAACCACACGTAATGCAAGTCTAATAAAGAGCACCCAACAGCCGGCTTCCAAACAAAAATTACCTAATACATAACAAAACAATTAAAGAAATTACCGATCAAATTCTGTGACAGTACCAAATGAAGCGCATTCACATCTCAATCGCCCACACAAAGTTGTAATTAAGCTTGAAGCATGCTAACTGGCTTAATGCAATCGGTAAACTGATAAACAGCTGTTCGAATTTGCATATTAAATAGATATTCCACTGGCGTTCGATTGTGGGTATGGTGTGTACTTATGTAACTGGTATAGACATCACTATAATATGTAACTAGCAGAAACCAAGCTTAACTTTACATATGCCATACTAATATTTTAAATGTGAACACTTATGTCTATAAATTAATGAGTGTATGTGTGTATGTTCTTCCTACACACAAAAATCGGAGAAGAATTTCCCATAAAACTTACTATGTTGATAGCTGCACACTTAGAATAGTAAATGTGCTACTTTCTATCTAGATATTCTTGAAGCATTGCAATTTCACCTTGTAAGGCGCAAAAAATCCTTACCTGATGAACATTATTATAAACGTGAAATATTTTGTAAAAGTGTGTATGTCTGAGCGTTTTTACTCTCCTACACGCAAATACCGCTTAAACGATTGCGATGCAACTCGGTAGATATACATTTTACTCCGATCCTGCAATAGCTGGAGGTTTGGAATGACACATAATGCTGCTTTACTTACCGATATATCGTATTTACGTAGTGAATACTGTCAAATTATATTAGCTGAGCAAACTGGATGCGATAAGCCCAAAATAAATCTAGGTGGGGTGTAATTGGAGAAGACTATGTCCAGCAGTGGACTGCAACAGGCTGATGATGATGATAATGAAACATGTTAGCTTTATCTAGCTTACACCAAATTACACAACGATGTCTATGCTAGCACTGGCTTGTGTCTTGATTGACTTGACACTAACTTAAGGTTTTTAATTATATCGTCACTTACAGAACCGATAACGGCGTTAAATATTCTAACTATTTAATTTTACGTTCACGTTTATTAACAATTATTATTTAATCTGTCTACTTTAAAAAATATTTTTCAAATACGTTTATAGCTGTAATCTTGAAGTTTAAGCATATAATAATAGGACAATAAAAAGTTTTTAGTACCAGCCTTAAGCCGAGTTCTTTCTTTACTTAATTTTTCCACAAATAATCCGCAATAAAAAGTAGATTTTATTATTGCGCTGTGAAAATAAATTTAACTAATTCTAGACCTTTATACTACGCTAAGTGCGATGTTAAAGTTTTATACTACCTGCGTTGGTTTATAATGACATCAATTCGTATTAAAGGGTCCTGAGAATAAGAAACTGGGTGTCTTTATTATTTAAATTACGATTCGTTTTATTTACGGTTGGTAGCTAGAGCTTAGTGTTCTACGATACAAATCTTAAAACTCGCCTAAACGTTTCGAATCATTTTGAAAAGGCGTTCTAATACTCACGACTATTAAAATATTTCCAGTACAAATGAACGGGTTAGACGCATTTGTAGTATTATTATAATAACTGAAAACTATAAGCTTATCTAGGTATGACCAAATGAGATAATGTCCAAAAGCAAAAATAAACAACCATGAATATAACCGTGAAGCGTCTAACACAAATGAACTATTGACTTAGTTTCAATTAATTGCTTATTTTCTCTATTTAAATCTTTACAACCCTCCGGGAATTTCAAAAAAATTGTCTTCACTTCCTACTTAATAATAATGTCCATTATAAAAAGCTTTGTCTAGTGATACTGATGACAACCCTGTATAATATGAAAATACCAGTCATGTTCACTCCACAAATTGCACATCCAAAGACAATAAAGCTAATTGACTGCTCATATTGCTCTTTTTATATACAACAAAACTCACCGTTGCGACCAGGGGGCGAGGTAATAATAAAATTTTGAGACTGACCAATGCGTTACCTATCTATACTTAGACGCTTTGTGAATGACAACGCGTTACCTATCTATACCTAGACTCTTTGTGATTGGCCGTAAAAAGACATACTGACCCCAGATTATTTATTCAGTGAATATCTGACAACAGTGGAAATAACAGGCACTATGCATTACATTGCTGCATTGAGGTGATTACCGGTAATAACCACGTTACGTCAACACTGCAATGTACTGCATAATGCCTGTTATTTTAGATACATAATCGGGGGGCAGATTTCATTCGAGGGGAATACTTATAAGCAGTCAACTGGTTTTATTGTCTTTGTTCGCATCCCATATTCAGATACGCATTGGTTCCGGAGCGTGCCGAATGGAGGCGCTCGCCGCGAACAGTCGCTTGCGCAAGCGACGACGCCGTCTCATTAGTCCGGAACAAACTTAGTAGTGAGAATTAGGGCGATGTTGTTTAACTTCGAGCTTGAGACTTTTGTTAGCAAAGTATAATTTTAGTGGGTACTTAAAAGTCATAGGCTTTTGAAGTTTTGAAGTCAATGGTAGAGTGGTAGACTCTATTCTATTTTATATTCTGTTCTATTCTGATAGGTGAAGAGGGTTAAGACAAAGACATTAAAATAAAAATGCTGTTTTAATCGGATCATTCGATACTTTACATAAAACACTTACAGCCTTATTAATAAAAGGAAATTTCAAGTTCAAAATCGTTTTTTCCCTTTAGATTTTTCTACAACAGCAAGTATTTCATTACTTGGATACGTCCATATGATACGTCTAAAATCTAATGATTTTAGTGTGGTTTTGAAATGCGCCCTCCGATGAGTCGAAATAAAGTCGGAGTAGTTCTTCCACTATTTGTTTCCGTTTGTTAATTTTAAAAATTATTGTCATGGAAAAAGAGCAAAAGAGAACCCCCATGAGTTTCTTCGTGGCTTCTTCTCATGTGAGGGCGCGTTCCGAAGCCATGGTAGTTTTTTGAGCTAGTTAGGGATAAAAATAATTATAATTTAAATTGAAAACTATTACAATAACTCTATAGTCTGCGTACACTGGAACGTTTTTATTGCAAATAATTATGAGGCGGTAGTTTACTGTAACTGTTTAGAATGTTAAAAATAGACAAATTACATCTCAGTCAACCTTGAAAAAGCCAACTGTAAAGTTGGCGAAAGCTCGGGTCAAATAATGAATAAAAACGCGATAAAACCGGATAAATAAAGTGTTTTGTCATGGAAAATGACAAAGCATGTTCGCACTACTCCGAATTTACTCCACGTTTATTAATAAGATAATGAGAATTTTTACTCGTTGATTTCTGAAAACTTACATAGGTACATGTATATGTTTGGCATTTTGATGCAAATTGGATTACAAAGAATAAAGGTTAACTTCTAAAGCAAATCAAACTAGAATTCATTTATTCGATAAGATCAGATTCAGATTATCGTCTTGAATCGTCAGGTGCCGTCTTTATATTTATTTCTTAATGTCTGTATTTTTTACCATTATAAATAAATTAATAAATAAATTCTGTGACCAACACACAGCGCCATCTGCTAAGCTTACCGTGACTAGACAACGGATACACTACTTATATTTATTTTTCTTTTGTAAATACATAGGTACATAGAAATACACCTAGACCAGATACAAATATTTATTTTTAAAGCAGTGCAGATTATACACAAAACAAAAATATTCACATTCCCAACAGAATATTTTTCGTAAAGTCAGTTAGACGCCTTCTAATTGAATAGGAAGGAATCAAAGAGAATGATTGCATTCCCCTAAATTTTGAAGGGGATGTACTATTGAGGGTAGGATACGATGCGTGGACCAAATACTTTTAGGGATTCCTTGGAGCACGAAAGAAATGGATGTGTCGTAAAAAAGGAAAACTTCACCCTACTATTAATATTATAAAAGCGAAGTCTTGACGTCTTGTCTTTGACGTTTTCACGCTTAAACTGCTAAATAGATTTTGATGGATTTTGTAATAGATATTAAACAGGACCATGGAAAATGACAAAGATACCTTACGAAATTGCATAGGTTTTTGATAACAATATTTTCGCGAGATCGGGACTTACGCGTCTAAAATCGCGGGGTGCAGTTAGTTCTAAAAATATGAGAAGGCAAAATTCCAAACTTAAGACAATATTACTTTATTTAATTTCTGGTCTTTAGTTATTTACTGGACCATCTTCACCAATAAGGCAGATTCGTCCATGTAATAACACATAGGTAAGCGCAAACCGTGACCAATCAGTCACGAGTAAAGTAGAACACATAATAATATCTTAAACGGAAGTGCTATACTCCAGACCACATCATTCCAATCCGATGAGACAGTGGTTTGAAGTAAATTTACTCATGAATCAAACATATTTATGAATTTGCTAATAGCGAACATTATTTTCAAATTCATAAAGGCGATTTCATAATAAGTACAAATAAATCGATTACATACTATAAAAATAATATTTGTTTCGACTGACCTTTACCTAAACGCAGCACCATAAAAAATAACTATCTTTTTTTCATTAAAACGTTTTTTGGTAGTAAAAGTTAACAAATTCGTACGTAACAACGTAAATAGCGGCACGTAACATTCGTTTGGTTAATGATGTCTGTAGGTCAAGCTATTAATATTTAATGTCTACAAATGTGGATAATCTTGGATTGTAATGTTTGAACAAAAAGTGGCTCAATAGAAGGTACCTCCTTATTAAGTTGTTTAATTTTCTTCTTAAGTTGTAAAAATATTTTACACTGGCTGCGCACCGCGGCTCCACCCGCGTAAGTCCATCCCCTTGGGATTATTTAGATCAAAATGTGTTAGCTTATGTGTTATTTTAGGTTTCCAGCCACCTATATTTACAGTTTCATCGCAACCGGTTCTGTAGTTTTTGCGTAAAAGTGTAACAAATTTACATACATACATATTAACTTTCGCGTTTATAATGTTAGTAAGATTCAACGTTAGAATCTTTTGTAAGTTCTTAGCTCCGCTGAACACCTTCTTATATATGTTATACTTATTTTCATTACAGAAATTTAAATCATGTCAAGTTTTATCGGAATCGGTTCAGCAGTTTTTACATAAAGAAGTGAAATACATACCGTAACGTTACGTATTATGACGATTATGTTCGTTGTCACACATTAAAAACAAACCAGCACCCATATTATCTATCCAGTTGATGTCTGACAACAGTAGAAATTGACAGGCATTATGCAGTACATTGTTGCTTTGACGTAACGTGGTTATTACCGGTGATCACCTCAAAGCAGCAATGTACTGCATAGTGCCTGTCATTTTCCACTATTGTCAGAAGTCAACAGATAAATAATATGGATGCTGATCTCAAAACAATTACAATTTAAATTACCTTTTTAAACGATATCCAAAAGAAGGTAATCTATTTCAATGTGTTCTTAGTTTAAGTGATAGATATACCTGCTTTATTAGTTTAAATATTGATTTCCATTTCTACCTACCTACTGTTTCAAGTTTAGATTTAGATAGAAAATAACGTCACATCCATATCAATCCATACATTTGTGCATCCATGTTATTTTCGTAGTTTCATCGAAAACACGGTGGGCGAGATTCCGTTGCAGTAATGTCATTGCTAAGATTTTGGGTAAAATTGCTTTATGTAATTTGTGGACAGGGGACATATCCATCTTCTGATGTCTTAATACTAGTAGGGGAAAGCGTGGTAGGTATATCATTATCAGGGCCGTTAGGTGGGAATTAATTTGAAGCAGGTGAAGTTGTGAATTACTTCAGAGGAGAAGTATATGAACATGCAATATCGAGTTAGTTTAACCAAAATCAGTATATTATAATCTAAAGCAAATTTGTTTCTTCTAGGCGAGCTTGTTACTCTATCGAGCTTACTGACATAAAATGCACTATGTTGCATACTAAAATATTTAAGCTATGCCACGGTTTAAAGGACTTTACCACTGTCGTGTCGTTTTTCTTCGTAGATCATAACCATCACTTACCAAAATGTGAGAGAGTGGTCATATGTCACCTTATGGTAAGTCGATATATAAGTAACTATCGATTTTAAGAAATATGATTTTAAACCATACATAAGCAGACATGAGTCGCAATAAGATTCCTTGATGCAGTCCATATTTTTGGGTATACGAGATATTAATTTTTTTGTTCTTATGTATAAAATGAAAGACTCAACCAACACAATAGTGTGATATCTCACAAGAAGTGTTAGCCAACACTTTGGTACCTAAGTTGCGTTAATAAAAAGTAAGTATGCTACTTTAAAATTGTAAAGCCAAGACACTTAAACTGAGATACACCTAGAAAGGCATCACAGAGTGCATATCACTACGTTCTTAGCTGCTTCAAGTACGTTTCGTACCAAGATAAGGGTTGACAAGAAATCTAAGGGGATGGTCGCTCCGCCATAGAATTTATATTAAGTATTGCAGTTATTTATGTTGGAGGCGGAGATAGAATACAAATATCTTCCGTTATAGCTGAAAGTTGGAGTAAAGTGGAATACGAAGATTAGTATTCTTAACTAATGTTGTAGTTACTGCGTTGGATTATTTTAAGCTTCTTAATTTTGTCTGCGTTTATTTTTAATGTATATTAGACTAGTGAAATGCGATGCTTTACTGTATTTCCCGTTCCCATGGAAGTACTTTGATAAACAGTATCTTATGTATATGCATGTGTGCCAATTTTTAAGCAAAAATCTGTTTTAGCTGTTATTGCGTGATTGAAAGACAAACAAATAAAGTTATTCACGTTGGTAATCTGAAAAAGAGATTAGTGAAATAATAAGTACTTACTTATGTATTTACATAATGTATTTTTTTACTGATGTTTTGACGTATAATCCGATGCAGTATAGTCATGCTAGGTAGACTCGTAATGGAAAGGTACTTATTGTAAAAATTGAAACGCATAGAGCTTGCAACGTCTAAACCTATATAACATTATTATTACCTATAGCTGCTGAAGGGTTTTAAGTTTCATAACCTTTATTGTATGGTTTATTCCCTATATAAAAACAACAATACAAAGAAACTGGAATTAAAGGATTCCTTCGTCGTATTTCATGTTTTTAATTACGTTTGTAGCGTTTGCTTCAAAGCCGAGGTAATTATGAATGACAGTCTATATTTGGACTTGCTGGAATCTTCTAATCAACACTGAATGAAACAGGATGTTAATTTAAACAGTCTTTGTACAGTCAAAATATAACTTTTAGGCAACAATCATACGTGCTTATATACTTAGAAAGATGTTACTGTTTAGATATATACTTGTACAGCAACGCTTGTATTATAGTTATTTGAGGTATGACGATTGTAATCTAACACATTGATGACAAAAATGAATGGGGGTTTTTCTTTTTTGTCATCAATATGTTAGGTTAGATTAGAGTTAGAGTTTCTTGTGGTTTCTTCTCATCGGAGAGCGCGTTTCGAAACCACACTAAAGTTATAATTTTAAGTAAACGTACCTTTGTCCTAAAAAAATTTATTTAAAAACCAAAAAAAGAAGAATTGATAAAAATGACCAAAATAACCTCTACATACAGTGCCACCGACTAATTAATCTGTTTTATCATCTGAAGTCGGGCAGCCAAACTAAGTACAATATGGAACCAACCAGTAAAACTGCCCGACTTCAGATGATAGTCGGTTTTTTAATTTTTAAATCATTTTTTTATTTTACCCTTTTTAGTATACCTACCTACCTAAAAATCAACAATATTGTTACCGTAATTTTAATTATTGAGGAGTTTGCTGATGAGAAGGTGGTTTTAGGTGCCCCATCAATCTGTACTTAGTTCTATTCTTTTTGGTAGAAGTCCAAAAATGAGTAATTTATTGAATTCTGGGATGCTATCCTGTCCATCATTCCAAAGACACTCATCAAATCCTTATCAAACTTTCATGGGACCACCTCGCAGCTTCCACTTTTCCATTAAAAAAAGAACTATATCAATCGGTCAAGCCATCTTCGTGTAATCGATGAACAATTGAATTGAATACAGCGTTTTGAGGAGCATTCCCGGTCCTCACTTCGAAGATCCTCATCAGATCCTCATCAAATTTTTATGGAACCATCTTGGAGCTCCCACCTATCCATCAAAAAAAGAATCATCTTACTCGGTCAAGCCGTCTTCGAGTAATCGGTGAACATACAAAAAAAAAATTATACATACAGACGAATTGATAACCTCCTCCATTTTTTTTTGAAGTCGGTTAATGATAATTATGTCTAATTAGGTATATGTTTTGAAAGGAATAAAATATTTGACTATAAAATATATAATACTATATGACTACGCCAAAAAAGTGCTACAATAAAAATAAATATAAACATTTTTTCGGGTACCTCCATCAGGTGTCAAATGAGGGATATTTTTTTTTGTTCCATTTTCGAAATATTAAGCTTTAAAGTGCAAACTTTTAGAGTTATGTATGCCCCCTTCTAACAGCCAAACGTTTATATTTGGATACGTTATAATATAAGAAAAAGTACCAATCTTTCAATTAGGTACCTATGTTGGTAGACATTTTAATTAATAATTAGTGTTTTATGTTGTGCTATATTCCATTTCGTGTCGTGTCATGGCATGAAACTGAAGCTTATATTTTTAGATACCATTTAAAGAGATAAAAATCTTTTGAGTAAAATTAAACAGTAACAAATACATGGATGTAACATTTTTATCGTTATCTTTCAAAAGAGTTTCTATTACCGTATAGATGCCACTTCAAAGGCACCGACCGATGTTTCTGACAAAGTAAACACTTATTTCTGTACATTGCTTTTTATGTGAACAGTTCTTTGTGATTTCTACATGAGTTCTCTCATGAGTTGAGTATCCAGTTATTCTGTTGCTCTTGTCATTTTAAACTGTTGTTAACATTTTTTTTACTTACAATTTATATTTTATTATTTTCTATCATCATTAAACGTTTATAACTTTCGCTCATGTGTCTTCTATTTATTTCTAATTACTTTACGTTTATTGCATCGTATTATAGCTGCAAGTTATTACCTCAACCGTGCAATTTGTGTCTATTTATACTTTTAATGGTAAATTCTATACTTTTAATTGTAGACTACGATTTAGTACCACTTTTTTAAGAAACATGCGAAGTACAAGAAACCGAAATAGTCTGAAATTTAAAAAAAACGTAGGCAAACATTTGAACCTATATCGTTCCGACAAAAAGAATAACTTTAGTGTCTTTAAATCGATTTCAAATAAGTTTCATTTAAGCAAACATTCTCGTTTTTCTTCTATTTCTAATAATCCTAATTAGACAGTGTAATAAATAACTTTAAAATATTGCTCATCAACTTTTGGTGCAGAAATTAAGTACCTTGTATTTGTGTAGATTGCAATTATGTAGTCAACAATGTTATATAATATCATATTAGCCCAAGAGACTCAACAGATTGTGAATAATGGAGATTTAAAATCAAAACGTGACATCCAATAAATTATTCCAAAATTATCACAAATCACGTAAACTCATGATATTGAAATAGGACGCAAAACAAAGCAATTGCTATTCGACAGTATCCCATTCATAAATAGGTTATTACGTACTCAATCATTTCAAACATTATTTCAAGCCATAATGCATAAATTTTGGCAGAAATCGAAGTAACTAAAACTACATTGACCCAAATATTTGTGCAAACAAACAAACGAGTTCATATATTTTGATTTTGAAAATTTACTCTATCATTTTGATGAGAACTATTCAGTTCGAGTTAGAAACCAACAACCTAGAGAAAATAAGTAATCATAAAAATTATTTATATTTATACAGAAAACGAGACAAACAAGAATCGCACTTGTTTTACTCATACGATTTGTGTTCATTATTATTTTTATTTTCAAAACTTTGAGTCTCACAGTTAATACCAGCCGTAGTCTCGAGAAGACGCTTCTCGGGACCACAGCCGGTGTAACTCGTTAGCCGAAACGCGTCGAGGTAATTTAAATTTAAAAAACATGTAGGTACGAACGCGATCTAGACCCGAAGTTCAAATAAACCAAGAACGCAACTATATTAAGGCTACTTAGTGGGTACTCCGAAATTTCCAAAAATGTAAAACTAACACCGAAATATAAAATATTTTGATCTTAAAATGTCCCTAAATTCAACCGAATGAAGAAATATGCCCATTTAATATACCTAAATACGACCATAAAATAGTGAATTCAATTCTCATTTTTTTTCTGCCGACGTGTGTTTATAGCTCTCAAGCTCGATGCATTCAATACTGACTTACACATAAAGCTTTTTATTGCTATTTCAAACAATACTTATTTTGGAGTGTTGCAAGAAAAGGTAGGTTTGCTTAACCATTGTTGGGGTTGCCATTTATCTTTTTAATTTACGAGGTAGCGTAGCGAAATGTTAATGTGTTAGAAAAACATTTATTTTCACGCGATTTTTTTGAAATACTTATAGGTAAGTTAGTTTTTTAATTTAGTTTTAGATTAAGTACCTAAATATAAAGTTTTAAGTACACTATCAAAATAATTACATTATCCTTACAAAGTCTTTACATCTAAACTACCTCCATAACTTTCTTGTGATTTCCTTTCATGATAACTAATAATTTTAACACTTTTAAAATTATCATGTATTTATGTACTTTGTAGTCCATATGTATCTATTATTACATCTTCCTATTATATCAAATAAATAAAATAAATAAATATTGCACGACATTACACACAGCGCAATCTAGCAAAATAATTTACAATTTAAAGTTTAGTATACCGTATTTAAAATGTACTGGGAAAATGAAGGTATTTAAGATGTTCCTTCCCCTATACTTCGAAAATATTTGAAAAACAAGTACCATAGTAATTATGGCGAAATTATGTTCCACATAACTCAACTCGTCATATAAAAAAATATTAACATTCTCTTTTTTTATCACAAGTAACCAATTACCAACGTTTTCAATTCGTCACATTCGAAAACACAGTACCCATTGTTCTGCCATCCTTAGCTTTACAATTTTCTATGGTTGGGAATTCCCTCCTGTGCGGTTTACTGCTGTAAACAATTCAAAGGTAGGTGTTGACTCTGAGACAAAGACAACATTTTTGCTACTGTTTCTTACCGGATGGATCCCTGGGTGTTTCTTTGAAATTTTGACTCAATTTTTCATGGATCCATACCAATTTCTAGTTCAACAATACGTCTCTGTCTTTTGGGGCATTGCGGTGGGTCTATAGCATTTGCTGATTTTTGTACTGTTTCAGAAACAATTGCAATATAGGAAAATATTACGTTGTTCAAAAACAAACGAGGATAACAAAGACATGTATAGCCATAGCGACCTCATCCTGAGTTTTTGGGAAGTTGGTTAAAATACGACATCAAACTGTTAAGGTTGTGATTAATGAACAAAATATGGTTTTTGGTATATGATATACAATACTGAGCGCTGTTGGTCTAGTGGTAGATACCACGACTTTCATTCCGAAGGTCGTGGATTCTTTGTCTGTCTTTTTCTTTAAGAAAAAATTAAGTGCCCTATTAACATCGCTCTTACGGTGAAGGAAAACATCGTGAGGAAACCCACGGCTTAAAATCACGCACACAGGCCCAATAGTAGGGCAAATTGCGGAAACACTCAGTTAAAACTTTAACTTTACTGAGATTGTTCTTTTATTACAGTTTTTTTTTCATTTTATTTTTAATTACGCAGCAAGTAGGTTATACATATACTATTTTATTTACGATATAACCTAATCCTAAACTTAGAAAGGATTGCTAAATCCTTTTATTGTTAATATTTATCTAAGTTCTATTCTAAGTGACCCCATGACTATATCAAAATTCATAATATTCTTTGTAATATTTCGATATTTGTATGGCCAAGTAAACTTTACCACACCTCAGCCAGCTTCATAATACCTAAATAAATGACTAACTAGATTAAACTTAGTTAAATTTTATTTTCGTAATAAAGGTCTAAATTAATCAAACAATAAAAAAAGTAATCAAGTGACCAATAAAAATGCAAATGTAATTTCCAATTTTAGTTGCACCTCGAATGCGCATAAAACGTAAACTGTTTCCCACCCAAGTGAATCAATTCTGTTTCTCATTTCACTTTTGACTGTAATAATAATCTAGAAACAGGTACCTACGCTCAAAATTCAATGCTCTAGGTATGAATTTTGTGACTCCGACAATTTGTGAATTATCAACCCACCTTTAAGTGTAAACTTCGTTAAAATTTATAAATTTCACTTAGAAATATATCTGGCTGACTGATATGACCTATTTTTAAGTTGTGTTGGTTTTCTTTGTACGTATTTATCTAAATTTAGTGTGTATAATAAAGAATTTATTCATATGCATATGAAAGCATGGTCTTTAAACGGTTAGGACTAGAGGTATAAAATCTATAGAGTTTCTTTGGAAGTATAAGTGTGAAAATGTAGTAAGAAAGGATAGAAAGAAACTCATAGGGGATCGAGATGCGGATGACAATTAAAGATCAAAACATCCTAATCCGAAACTAGCAATTGAAGTGTCGTGTACGTAATTATCATTATTAACCTTTATTATTTCTGAATTTATATCTGCATAGTATGGATGTGACTGAACATTCCACTTTACTTAATTTATCGAAGTAATGAATGCGGCACCAGCCTCGTAAACGCATTAAACCTTAAGAACTAAATGTAACACAAATCTTTTAGTAATTACGCACGGTCACGGTTGTATAGGTTTTAATTAATCGCTGAATTACACACGTATTTTATGTAAGGCCATCGACTTCGGGTTGTCGTTGCTTGTCGTGTACTGGTTTACGAGGACGCGGGTCCATTGTACAAATCAAAGTCTGAGCTGAATTATTTTTTCTGAGATTTTATTTGTGTTCACCACACATTTTTTGATAATACCGCAAGCTGAAGTTGGGTAATGTATTACCCGACTTCAGCTTGCGGTATTATTAAAAAATCTTTACCGAACAAAGTATTGACTTGCGCGATATAACTGTGCGTTGATTTGCATACATTTGAAGCTGATGTTTTAGGCTCGGTAGCAATTAAACTTTTTAAATTCACACAATTTGTTACCAAAGTTTAGTTACATTATGCCCTTCGAGACCAAGATCGCTGTAAAATGATTGAAACGTCGAGGTAAGAAATAAAATAAGAAAAAATAAAACAACACGCGATTAGGACCCGGTAAAATGTAACCATATCGGTAACCATTAATTGTCAAAAATATCGTGTAGTTTTCTTATCGTAATCTAGTCCCTGGAGCCCAGTCTACGATTAAGTACCATATTCTGACAGCATGCACCCTTTCTTTGCTCTGGAATTTCTTGACACCGGAAGTCAACGAAGCAAAAAATACTTGCGCAAGTATTACTGCTCCGTATCTTTGTTTGAATTTTTTTATATATTAGGGGTTAAAGTATGAAATTGCCGATTTGTACTGAAAATCTTAATTGTTTATTTTTTAAATTTTTAACAAATTTATTTAATCAAAATAGTTGCCATTATTATCTATACATTGCTGCCAACTAATGGGAAGGTTATTAATGCCTTTGCGATAGAACTCCGACGATCTAGACTGCACAAACTGTGTGAAAGCATTTTGTACTGCCTCCTGGGAAGAAAACTTCTTGTCACGTAGATAATTGTCCAAATCACGAAAAAAATGGTAGTCCGTTGGAGCAAGGTCTGGTGAATACGGAGGATGACGAATGGTTTCTAAGAGCAGTTCCTGAAGGGTCAAAATGGTTTCTCGTGCTGTGTGAGGTCTCGCGTTGTCGTGGAGCAATAATGGTGAAGATCGATTCATGAGTCGGGGCTGTTTTACTGCTAGCTTTGTCAACATGGTTCGGAGTTCGGCACAATAGACATCTGCCGTAATTGCTTGACCAGATCGAAGAAAACTATAGTGAATAACACCATGCTGAGACCACCAAACAGTTACCATTACCTTTTTATTGGTAAGTTTTGCTTTAGGACACTGTTGTGGCATTTGACCTGGGGTCAGCCATTGCATTTTTCTTTTCCGGTTATCATAAAGAATCCACTTTTCATCACATGTTACAATTCGATCCAATATTCCTTCATTTCTGCACCGGTTCAACAAGGCAACACAAGTTTTAACACGCGTTTCTTTCTGCAGATCAGTAAAATCATGAGGCACCCATTTTTCGTATTTTTTTATTTTATAGATTTGACGCAAGTGAGTCAATAAAGTGGGTAAGGTAACGTTAAACCATGCCGCTAATTCCTGGGTAGTTTGACTAGGATCGGCTTCCACTATCTCTCTTAATTCATCGTTATTCACCTGTGTGGGCGGTCTTCCTCGTGGCTCGTTCTTTAAGTCGAAATTTCCATCACGAAAGCGTTTAAACCAAAATCGCACGGTGCGTTCATTAGTAGACCCCTCTCCAAACGCAGCATTGATATTGCGGGCTGTTTCTGCCGCGTTAGTTCCGCGTCGGAACTCGTATTCAAAAGTCACTCGAATTTTCGCAGTATACATCTTTCTTGTCTAAATTGAATAACAAAAACAATTGAAAGTCGATATTCAAATGTTTCACATTTTTAAAAAAAAGAACATCACAGAAACCATTTGAAAAAAGTTTCATTCGAAAACCTCAAACCATGAAGATTCTATATCAATTCAAAGAACCTATTGCAATAAAACGGCAATTTCATACTTTAACCCCTATTATATGAATCTTACTAATTTTTGAAAGTTTGTATGTATGTATGTGACTTTGTTACTTAATCACGCAAAAACTACTAAACCGATTGCGATGAAACTTAGAATATAAATATTTGACACCTCGAATAACACATACGCTACTTTTTAATCCAATATTCCTGCGGGAACGGGACTTACGCGGGGCGAAGCTAGTATAATATAATATTATGTGATAAAATAAATCTGTCAATCAATGGAAACGCACGTCACTCATCAATTCTATAAGACCAAAGGAGCAATCTCAATGTGTCGAAGATAGTTACGTTACTTGTCAATGACAGCTTCATTCTGGACACAGTTCTTATTTCCGCCCATTTAGCAATAACATAAATTCATTTGAACGTTTTTATGCCGACCCACGTAACCGATCGCCCGTCGCTATGGTAAGAATGTTAACGTTTCTGTCGTTAAATTGCAGTAAAAATGTTATAGATAACTTTAGGATTGAGTACGGAGTGGGTACTTATATAAGTTTGACATTCCATAATTTTACGTTTTTATTTAGGTTCCTCTGTACCAACTATATTTAGTCAGTTTAACATGGACAACAATTTTATTCGGACAATTGAGAAAATTGAACTATTTTGTACTTGTTTCCGATCCCTAATAGAACAGTAACCGGCTTGTACGTGAAACGGATAAAAGACACAAAAGTACGTGAATTTAGCTACTCATTTATTTGTTATCCCTGTTCTTTTTTGCTATTTGTAAATTATTTTCAATAAAATATGTATTAAGTAAGTACTTTTTAAGCTCACACGATTTATTCTCATTACTATTTTTATAAAAATTGTAATACGTAAGTACTTACAACAAAAAATAAATAGAAACAAAATTACAGTAAATTATAAAAAGGTATTTTTGATTTATTAATTTGCCTGCTAATTTGTCTTACTGTAGGGCAAGGGAGCTCTTAGGGGGTTAATAGCAGTAAGACGCCTCGAAAACCTACTCCGGTGTTGCAAATGTCCCATGTCTGCGGACAGTGATGAGTCCTAGGACATGTCGTTTTCTTCCCTAGGTTATGGTGAAGGATTAATACTAACCAGTATTAAAAAAATAGAAATCTAAGCTCTTATTTTATTTTGGTCAGTTTGTATCGTAATAAGCGAGATAAGTCTTTTCTGATTCTCTCATTAAAACGCAGTTTTGAGACTAGTATTATACGAAATCGATTACCGACTACCAAACTGGTGGCGGTAACCTATTATAATATTTAAATTTGATAATATCATACAATGTGTAGGCGTGCTTTCTCTACTATTTCGATTTAAGACATAGGATTACGATCGGAGACATTGCCACACTTATCTAAAAAACACTAGGTAGATTCTAGTAGTTTGCTCAAGGTTTTCTAATTGTCATTTGTGCTGGAGCGAAATTACTATTCCTCGTAGCCTAAGCTAGTTTGAGCAAGAGAAAATATGTCTCAGAATCTAGTCTTTTAGATTATGTGTTGATAATAAAAGATATAAACATAAAACCAATCGAAGTATAAAAAAAGATCAAATTAGGAAGTAAAAATGGTATAGCTCTTCAGTAAAGAAAACAAAATACAATAAGTACCTACTTATAATGTGCAATCTTAGACTTAGATTATATACATTATTATTTAATGCGATAAGTGGAACAAATTTATTTCGCTGCGAATGAATGGCATGAGCAAGTTACAACAGATTTGAATTTTACTTAGGAATGCTACAACAATCGGCAACAAAAAAAATTTGAGTTAGTAGAGTTCAATTTAAATATTATGGTATTTATATGCAAATTAATAGATCTGTTATTACATTACGTAACTATGATAAATATAATATGCATCGGGGTTATTACAATGCATCTAATGTTACTGTAGTCCCTATTGTAATCACCGAATCGATGGAACAACGAGACCAAAATTCAAATATCCTACTCACAGTTAGAAATTTCCGTTCGTGATTAGTTTCAAAATTCTAGATGGGACGAAATCATTTTAGTTACTAAAACGTGATAATAATATCATATTTACACATTTTCCCGGGTCTTAATCGCGTGAAATTCAACTTTTTAAATTTTTCTTACCTCGACGTTTCGATCATGTTACAATGATCTTGGTTTCGAGGGGATCAAGATCAAGTGTCCCTAAGATCAAGAGTCCTCTCGAGACCAAGATCATTGCAACATGCTCGAAACGTCGAGGTAAGGAAAATTTAAAAAGTTTAAGTTCACGCGATTAAGTCCCGGGAAAATGTGTAAATATGAGTTCCAATGGTGTTAGTTTAAAAAGTTTATGTGATAATAATAATTATAAATATTTGAAAAACACCATAAGGACGGCATCATCTGACACTACAAAAATCTACAGCAATTGAATGTAAATAAATTGAAGAAGATGAGATTCGGTTGCTACGCCAATTTGTGTTCATTTTGTGAAAACGCCTGACGGGCGCAATCATAAAGACTCCATCATATGGTTACAGCGAGTAGGAGATTTGAAATTAACTTCTCTGCTTAAAATCTGGCCTGTATGTTCGTACCATGAACAATATTGGACAAGGGAATGAATTTAGAGGAAACTGCATGGAAGATGAAACGTCTTCTACATTATGCAAAATACAGCAACAGGTAACTATTCCATACTGACCAGATATCGAACAACTATACGTGATGTTTTTTATTTAACAGTTTCTTAGTTATGGCCTTCTACCAGCAACATAGAGAGCAGGGTATAGTTAGAGGCATCTGAAAGACACTATAAGACAGTTTATCTATATTAAAGAAGTCACGATATTTTAGTGAGGTAACGGCGGATTATGCGATCTAACACGCATGGATAAAGTGATAGAAGCATATTTAATTTTTAAGATTACAAATTATTACAAAACATAACTAAGTAAATAACAAACGATAATTGATAAAAGTTTAATACATAATTTAATAGACAAAATAAACTTGAATTGTGGTTCTGCTACAATGTTACAGGCCTTAGAATCAAAGAATTGAATATATTTTCTTAACCTCTTCGTTGTATGTATATTATTGAGTAAGAGAAAGTAATAATATTATTGAATTATACACACGTTTCCCGTATATTGGGCATTTTGTCATAATAATTCAGTTTCTTATAAATATGAATGTGATCTAAGCAGGTGGCTATTGAACAAATTTATTGGATAGTTATAGAGATTAATACTTATAAAGTTAGATTTATAGATATTTCGTAATTCGATTCTTTTATTAACTTATGCAAATTTATGATTCTCTTATTTGTGAGCAACCTTTTTGGTGTTGAAATTTTTGTTTGTTTTTCCACATATAAATCTTTTATTTTATGTTTTAATTGGCAACTTGCAAAAACGTGATTATTACTTTTTGAATAGACTAATAAATGATCAACTTTTTTTAGAACTAAATTTTTAGCTGGATTTAAATTTATCTCAATTTTACGTAATAGATATTAAATTATATAAAAAATCTTCAAATTAACTTGTACAAATCGGCGACGTTATCGCTGAGAGCGATTTCTTCCAGGCAATCGTTGGATGGAGTAGAACTGTAACAGCTTAAGTGGTAATAGATGCCATTTGAGGCCTGGTTAAATAACAATTGGGAAATTGACTATCGGAAATTGGCTACGTAAATGCCCTCGGAAACGAACCTTAAAATTAAAAGATCAAAATCAAACAAATCAATTCTATTAGTTAAGTAAATATACGGCCACCCGTATGACATGTAACAGATAGGGAGCGTGGTATGTGTTAATAAAATTCTCCCCGTAACTTCGGTCCCATTGTCTCTCTGTAGATAAAGCAATTTACTTAATTAAACGCCCACAATGATGGTCGGTATTGAGATAAACTATACTGTTATTAAAATGTTTAAATATTTGAGTTTGACGGACCAGTTTTAAGTTAGTTTACTCTCGGTTTAATAGGGTTTTCAAGTATTAACTCGAGATGGGAAGAGATGCTTTTTACCTTTTTTCTTATACAGTAGATATTTGAAATGTGTTATTAAAATTGTCTGTATAGTTTTGGGACTTTATGCAGCGGAGCAGCAGCTATCCTACTAATATATTAAAGCTGAAAATTTGTGACTATGTTTGTTACTCAATTACACAAAAAGCACAGAACCGATCGCGATGAAAAATGGAATATAGCTTATAACACATAGGCGACTTTTATTCCTACCCATCACCAGCGAAAGTCCTGTTCATGTGGGCATCACGGGGCGTAGCTAGTTTTAATTAGTAACAAACATACATAAACACTGACATCGAGTCTCCGAACTGCAAAGACTCTAAATATTTTTATTTTATTTTAAAAGTTATTTTTATCAATAATGTCGTAAATCTTTCATAGCTTAAAATACAATATTAAAATTGATCATTAACCTAGACACTCCTAAAAATTTCGGCATTTCTTATCCATTGCCAATGCAATAAATATAATTTAATTTATGCACGTCTATTATGTTTATAATTATACAACAAATTTATTTCTTAAACCACCTAAGTAGAAAATTATGGGTTGGGCAAATAAACATTAATAGTTTATTGATTTTTACTAATTATATACTATTAAATTTTGGTTTCTGTGTCACAAGAAGAAAAATTAACAACTACTTACATTTTGAGGAAAGAAAATTTTTATTCGGTATTATTGTTAAACAATTTATTTATAAATCTGTGAAAATCGGTCTGATTCGGTCGAATTTTTGAAAACGCCTCTCTATCTGTAGACGAACAAGTGAGCAACCTTATAAAGATTCCTTTTTTCCTAAAAAATATCAAATTAGCTCCTACATAGTGATTACTCAATAATTCTACTTTACAAACCCAAAAGCTTTGGCTATTGTGATATGATTGTGTAATTTCTGCTAGATATTACCATGGAATTTGGTGACGGACGTCTGTCGAAACAATGTTAACAAATACGTAAAAACGGTCACCTGTGACCCCTGCCCTGTGACTTAGACCGCTAACTCTAACACCCTTTAAGTACCTACTAATAACAGGTGATGTCTCAACCACATTACACACAATTTTACGCAAGTTAAATATAAAAAAACACTGCAGCGAGCGTAGACAATACTGTCACGTATATCGATGAATGACGCTTTAGGGATGATTTATTTTATACCGACATTCACCGGGCCGTACCGTTTCCGAGTTTCGTTGCCTATTGCTCGGTCACCACTCGGTTGCAACAGACCGATCGGCTTTTCGCCGAGCAATGGACTATGAAACTCGGGCACGGCACGGCCCGGTTACGGTCTAATATAAATCATCCCTAAAACGTTTAAAGTAGAAATCATTACATTTTAAGTGCGCTACAACTGTCTTCCTTGTGGTGCTATAGTCTGATGTTAATGTGAGGATCAATGTAGCTAAGCAAGTTACATTTTAGAAGACGATAAGAACGTAAAGTGTTACTAATAATATAAATGCGAAAGTTTGTGTGTGTGTGTTTGTATGTATGTCTGTATGTGACTTTGTTACTTTTTCACGCAATAACTACTGAACTGATTGCAATGAAACTTTGAATATAGGTAGCTGGGAACCTAAAATAATACATATACTACTTTTTTGCTGATGTTCCCGCGGGAACGGGACTAACGCGGTTGACACCGCGGGGCGTAGCTAGTTTTAGATAAGCATCGCTAGGTTTTTAAATCCCTTGCAGATATAGAAGTTTAGCGGGCTCCATTATTAAAATTTAAACTAAAATTTCCTATTATTATTTCAAATTTCTCGGGAAAGTTCCTTATCGAACATTCTGGTAGATTTAAATAAATTAACCTTTATAAGATTTCCCTGATTCCTTTTTGATGGCATGGCTTCGAAAATCGATTGATACTCCCTTACGTTGATTAGGGGAACGGTATGTTAATATATTACGTGAAGTTTTTTAAAGAGCGGGGGGTGATGGCCCCGTTGGAATATAGTGTTTTAGACGGGATACTGTAAAATATTTTTAAGTCAATTTGGACAAAGGTTTACTAGTAACCTTTATGCCATTCCACGACTTCTATGTACCCTATAAGTTAAATCTTGACCGTTTTAGGAGATATTAAAAACCTCCATAGCGCATCGAGAGAATCCCGTCAACAATACAAAAAGTAGCGATTTGGATTGCCATAGGGAACAAGTAAAAATTAATATTTATTTTTGGTTTGGGTGCCCTCTATATTTTATATGTATTTACCTTCTAAGTTAAATCTTGACCGTTTTAGGAGATATTGAAAACCTCCATAGCGCATCGAGGGAATCCCGTCAACAATACAAAAAGTAGCGAGTTGGATTGCCATAGGGAACAAGTAAAAATAAATATTTATTTTTGGTCTGGGTGCCCTTTATAATTATTTTATATGTAAGTATTTAAAAAAGAATTATAAATATTATTGGAATTGTCTAGTCACCGTAACACAAGCTTAGTAGCTTGCCATGGGGCTAGATGGCACTATGTGAAATACACATAATTTATTTAACATGTTTGAATTAAAGCGGTACTTATTTACAAACGTTAGTAATATATTTGACTACATAGATACGAGTACATACATACTATCTAATCAGACGGTAAGTGACTTTATTATTTGGGACCACTAATGGCTGAATTCCACGGATTCGAATAACACTTACCTCACAAAAATAGGACAGGATAGGTTCATGATCTGAAATGCTAAAAAATATAATTTTTCATTTAAAAAGGCAAAGCGCCAAAAACCTCGTATTAGAGTTACATCCATTGTATGCCACGGTACAGTGGGCGGAGACCCTTTTATACATTTTTATCTTAATCGTCCGTTTACAGCGATGAGTGAACACCATAATCAATATAAAACATCATAAGATTGCGCAATGACAGTCTAACATGTGATATGCCAGGCTGTAATTTGATGAAATAAAACAAACGATAGGTAGAGCAGGTAAAGTTTGTAGCACTCTGAGATGACTAAATATAATTATCTTTTTCATATCTACAATACAGTAAATCGATTCCCGTTTAAAATACGATTTATTTTAATATTCGCGTTTTGCATTAAAAATAGTGCTAAATTAGGTTTTCCGCATATAACAATGTTTAAAAGTTAAGCCACAGAATTATTATCTGATGCACCTTTATAAAATGGTCAATAATAGTAATGTATTTCTTCATCTGAGCTTCTTTTAAGTGATACTTCAACTATGTACTCTTGTAATAAAAACCTTCTTATTATCAATTTTGCTTTATCAATTTTGCAGCCACTTTGGATTGACTTACGACCCTGGGTTACTAAAATGACCAGTAAATCAACATCACCAGTAGACTCTCCTGCCTCTACTGGAATATAGACTCTACCAAGTAGAGTATTATGTCCGAGGATTTTCTATTAAGGCCACCTAACTCAGTGTATTTTCAACTTTATTACTCCGCTTATTTGTTAAGTGCTCCATTATTATTATCAATGTTTTTATTAACCAACAATTTTATAATCAAAATTATTGTTTCTCACAGTCATAAAACTCGTTCGATGGTCACTCGTATGGCACTCTATTGATTTTAATTGCAGGTCATTTATTTAATTGCTTCATTCGAACTTTCTCAAAGGCCTATCGGTTCTAATGACACCTATAAAGATTGTTACATTCTGAAATTCATTCAACTATTTTAAAAGTTCCAAATTTTAAAGAGCTTGTTTTTCTCAAGTCGTTATGATTATGTGCTTCTGATTACCACGAAGCTGGCTATATTTTACTACTGATGTCTTGTTTTAAAACAGACATGTAGATACATTACAAGATAGATTTATAACTATGAACAACTACGTCAACGTTACCTTTTATGATAATAACTTAAGTTGTTTTAAATAGGTATAATGTTAATATTGTAGAACGTTAACACAGAGTAATCTAGTCCCAAATTAAGCAAAATGAATAATACTATGGCCTTTTCATCAAATTTTTAGATGATTTATATAGCGCAAGCAACTTTTGGTCCATGCTGTTTATGGCGCTGTAGTGCCCGGAGCAATGTTAGGTGGAGTAGACTTGCCCAGCACCTACAGCACCCTCTTAGCTTAGTCAGCCATACCCAGAGGAAAGAACTGGTCAATACATCTGGAGCTAAGCCGTGGGTTTCATCCTGATGTTTTTCTTCACCGTAAGAGCAATCTTATTAACGCACATTACTATTTCGCAAGGAAAAAGACATACTTACTATTAGTATACTATAAAACCCATTATGTAATTTATATTACATACCTACCTATTGTCACAGAATGGAAGCGTTATTTAAATTATGAGACTGGTGGCAAGCAATTTGTAGTCAATTTCACAAAAAAATGCGTAGATACAGCGGTACTTTTACCTATTTCATAAAATAGCTTCCAGTAAATGTTGCGACGCTGTTTTTGTGAAATTTACTATATTATGTATCACACTAGTTTCGTTATGTAAATTAGGCAAAATCTTGCAAATTTTGTTTGTGAAGTAAGTTTTTGCAAAGGCCATAATAACACAATCCAGTAAAAATCAACGTCGAAACAGACGATCTTTTTATTAAAGCCATGTTTTCTTTACGGAACTAGTGTCGCGAAAGTTATAATTATCTTTGCAAAAAAAAATGCGTAGTACTAGCGATTTTTTGATAAAACTAGTGTCGAGCAACTTATTGGTGAAGTTGACTATAACTTTCGCGACACTACTTTCGTAGTGAAAACACAGCTTAACTATCTTTATAGAGATGCATTTTTCTTAAAAAACCGTTTTACCTTAAACGAAACGCAAATAAACTCTGGTTCCCATTAAGCGGCAACTCTTGATATATGATGTCGAGTATCTTTAAGTACCTAGAATATTAAATTACAACTAACATCTACTGCACAGGTGTTGTTTTTGTACACGCTACTAAGAAGTTTGGTTACACCATTAGGTTCTCATTACATCATGTGCAATTGCAAGCATCTATGATAATCTATACTTATTAATACCTACCTATCACAAGTGGGAAATATTTGTTTGTTTGTAACGAATAGGCTCCGAAACTACTAGACCGATTTCAAAAAATGTATCACCAATAGAAACCTACGTAACACAAGTTGACCGAACGAGCGAAGCGAGTGAGGTCCAGTGTAGACGGGCCTGGCGCTTGTATCTTTGTAACTTTGTATGTTTGTTCGACGATAACTTGAGTATCGTAGCTCCGATCTTCATGAATTTTGGTATGCGCGTAGTTTAGGTTAGTAGAATTTATGAGTTCGAAGATGAGCCGGATCGGTAGGGGGGGGGGGAGATAGAGGGTCGTGAGGTCTCAGTTCGGGGCGAACTCCTAGTTACTTTTGATGTCGTCTACGGGATCGGGACTCAGTTGACCGAACGAGCGAAGCGAGTGAGGTCCAGTGTAGATGGGCCTGGCGCTTGTATCTTTGTAACTTTGTATGTTTGTTCGACGATAACTTGAGTATCGTAGCTCCGATCTTCATGAATTTTGGTATGCGCGTAGTTTAGGTCAGTAGAATTTATGAGTTCGAAGACGAGCCGGATCGGTAGGGAGGTTAGGGAGGGGGTCGTGAGGTCTCAGTTCGGAGCGAACTCCTAGTAATCCATACTTATACTAGGAGTTATTTTACTATTTTACTCAATCACGTAAAAACTGCTGAACCGATTGCTATGAAACTTGGTATATAGGTAGCTGAAAATCTGGAATAACACATAGGCTACTTTTTATCCCGATAATCCTGTGGAAACGGGACTTACGCGGGTAAAACCGCGGGGCGCAGCTAGTTTGATGTAGGTACATATTATTTTATACTACTCGGCATAACATTTTTGTTTTATAATAATAATCATACAGCATAGCTAATTTATGTAAAGCCCAAGTTTGGTTAAAACAATGGTGGTAACAGATTAATTGGAGTGCTTTTCTATGTAATCCGTCTTTATGAAGATCTGGCTTTGTTTTGAATTTCAACAGGATTATTGTTAAAAGGTGTACTCGTAGTTAATTATCGTATTATATGACTTTGTTCGCTGACTGCCTTTATAACAGTATATAACAATGGCAGAGACCTCGATTCTTGATGGAGCCGGGTAGGTAAAAAAGTAAACAGCCATGAGTTTCTTGTGGTTTCTTCTCGTTGGAGGGCTCGTTCCGAAACCACACTAAAATCATATTTTGAAGATTCGAAGTAATCATGTATTTGAAATAAACTTTATTGACTATAGTCTATACTAATATTATAAAGAGGTAACTTTCGTAACGTGTATGTATGTAAGTATGTACATGTGTAAATTGGGGGTAATCTCCGAAACTACATGACTGATTTCAAAAATTCTTTCACTAATAGAAAGCTATGTCATCGCAGAGTAACATACTTCTTTTGATACCGATATTCCTACGGGATTGGGATTAACGTTGGTGGGACGTAGTGGGACGTAACTATAGTCTATACAATTTATTTCAAATACATCTATATCTACTAGATCATTTACACAGTGTGAGCTACCGTATGGGGCAGCAATCAGCATGTCGAGTAGCTGCACGTCAGTAACAGCACTGTGTGAATGTGTCCATTCACACAGTGCTGTTACTGGAGTACTCGCACGTATGAGTTACTTATAAATACATTACGTTCAAAGGGTGCGAGTTAAAACAGTACAGCTACTCGGTACGCTGACTAGTCATTTTTAGGGTACCGTAGCGTCTATTGACGCTATAACCTAATCCTTAGAACAGAATAAAATTAATATTTAATTATTTTTATGTCATGTTACTTAGTAGAATTCTTTCAATAAACTTATATATGTATTTAATACGTAGTAGTTAATAACTTACCTACCGCATTTCCCATCAAACGACAACACAGTTTTCTAATGGTCAAACTACTGACCGACCAGGCTCATAAATTAAAACTTCACCAACACAGCCCATATGTCACCTCTTCAAAGAATAAAACAAACATCGTTTCGTGTTCTGCTACTGTTCCTCTTTAATTTAAAGGTAAGCAACAGATGGTAACAAAAGACTCTTAACATTGTTACCATAACCCTATTATGTTTTCGCTAAAGAAAACAAATGGTAAAAAAATGCTTTAACAATTACAGTGGTATAATACGGCTTCCGTGGAGTTTAAAATGACCAAAAGGGACTTCTGTTTATTGTAAGTGAATAACTCTGCTTGAGTTAGTTCCTACTGTGATAGTTTTCGGTTCTCGGAATCAAATTAAGCAAAACTAACCAATAGTCGATTTGTTACAGTTTGTAGGTACAATCAAAACAAACTTTAATTGCTGAGTTTTGTTTATGTTACTTGCCTGGAAATAAAGGCTTCTGTGGCTTAATCCTACTGGTCGTTGGGCTCGGTTTTACTTCAATGTATTGTTAAAATATTGTTTAGATATTATTCAATCATAATAAATTGATATTTATCAATTTTGTGTATCTTTAATAAATCTGTATTATTAACTAGCTAAAAACACTTTTAGTTATTAAAGTTTAAATAAATCCTTGTTATTTCTTTTTTGTTTTTATTGCTCAAGGCATTTTAAACAGAAATATTTTTAGCAAGGAAATATATTTCCAAAAAATCCCCATGTCCCCATGTTCCCCATGTTCAGGATTCCTGTGTAGCTCAGTGGTTAGAGCATTCGCCTGGTTAGCGAAAGGACGCAGGTTCGAATCCTGTCATGGGGATTTTTTGGAAATATATTTCCTTGCTAAAAATATTTCTATGTTTAAAATCCTTGTAGTATCCTTTTTTTTTAAACTAATTAGTTTAGATACAAGCCTTAGTTAAATCGAAATAAATCTAAATCCTAAGGTTTTTAGACAGGTATTTAATATTTGTGATGATAGTTTTTATTATTATTTTGGTCGCAAGAAAGTCACGCACCAAAACGCGCCAATAGATTTTATCTTTTTTTTAATTTTAGGGATATTATATTTATACTTGGTACAAATTGTTGTATTTGAATTTAATACATAGTACAAAATTTATGTTATTTTAATAAGTATAATATTAAGTTAAAAATTAAGGTTAAACATAGGTACACATTCAATATTGTTTATTTTTACTCCAACGAAACATTTTCGGTTACAATTCTAACATGTCTCTGAATTTTCAATTTAATGAGCATTCTTTTATTCAGACGATACAACACAAATGAAAAAACACCAGGTAAATAAAAGTATCAATATGTAATTTATCTTTTGTGGGGACAGAATGCGACAGTATCTGTTACTTACAAAGCGAAATTGCATAGAAAACGCAATCGAATATTTTTGTTTGGACAATGGAACTGGAACAAAAAATCACGCACAATTGGGATTGTAACTTGAATACTGATCATTATCGGGATTTGGCTGAGTTTATCTGGATCTCAGAGGAGCCGATCAGTTAGTTGTTGCTGGTTCACAATGAAGCTGTCGGCGACAGTGTCAAACCAACTGGACTTACTTGAGCGACTTGGGGTATGCGGAGGAACGAAAGGAAAGGTATTTATCCTGCAGTCAGACATGCTGAGCAAAGGCTATAGTGACATTTGCCATACATTTGATGTAATATATCATGCCTGTACCAAATTATATGCACATCTTTAGGACCCAGACTGATCTAACCACCACATAATTTTAGTAATTAGGTACATTTACATCTGATTCTTACCAATAAATGTGTTAAAGCTAATCAGGTAAATTTTATTAATCTTCGGATAAGCTTTATTCATATTTAAAAATTCACTCGCCACCTCTGCCAAATTAACCAACTCGGCCACACGAGTCCCTATCGCGATCAAAAGTGAATTTTCGAAGAAGAATTTTTCCTTTAAAATATTTCTAGTAGTCTTGAGTAATATAATGTCTTGAGAAATTAAATCTAATTACGAAATATAAGGGACTTTGTTTTAAAGTTTGTCGCAAATTACCATTAACTTCATTGTGAGCAAGATCACAAAGTTATTACAATGTAATCCCTCAGCAGCTTGCTTCCTCTCGATTTGTCAATTGAATTCGTACAAACAAGATTTAATTTTAGCTTTGCATTTAATTGACTGAAACTGAACTCAGAGTGTTTGAGTAAGTCGATTGCCATTGAATAATTGAATTATTAGTTATTTTAATATACCAAGCTGTGGTTCAGAGATATGCCACTTATAAAGGAACAGTAAAACCGTCTTAATTTTGGAGAATACTTATTAGTCTTTTGGGAAAAAAGTTTTTTGTGGATGTCTGTTAAAAATTCAACAATACCAGTTTTTGATTGATAGTGAACAGGTGACTTCGAATATTTTGATTTAGGTAGGGCAGGATCAAAACTGCAGCGGGCATGCAAGACACATTTTTAAAACAGATCCTTTTTTGTCTTGACTTTTAAAGGTCTTCCTCATAAAGAGCGGCCCAAACTCCAAATGTCACGGTTTTCGCAAAACTTTTGAAGTCTGTGGGTGTGATCAATGGAGCGTGACTGCAAATTCGATTGAGACTATTAAAAACTACTTTGACCACAGAAACAGTATTGTCGTATAATCGATTTTCAATAAGGATGTTGAATTGTGCCTTTATTTGGTACAACGGTAGGTGTGGTTCCACTTCATCAACGTAAGGATCGAGAGATTCGAATGAAAATCGAATTGTTATTTCTAACGGGCTCTTTGTTATTTCGCGCGAGTTTCACGGTCGGTTATGGGCGCTGGCTCGGAACTGCAGCTGCCGGCCATGTCTCGGACCGCGACAACGATGCCTTTGTCCCCAATAGATACGACTTCATATAAATGCAGTTTATGTGAATTCCACAAAAGAAACTCTCAAGATTGAAAATTTAAGTCTCACGCAAAAAATCTATTGTCAACGTCGACACAATAAATGTTGGTCGTATCGTTGGCACATTAAAAAGTATTCATGCGGTAGTTTTGTAAGGTCCACCTTTGTGTTGATCGCAAAAATCTTGACACTTTTACATTTGTCAAATTTTTTGATGATCTCTTCAGATTCTGACCTGTCTGTCTATTTCTTTCCTAACGCTGTGTTAGAAATATAAAATTGAACAAATCGAATGGAAACGATTCTGTCGCAATTAAAGAAGCGTAAAAACAATTGCGAAAGAGTTAATGAACTTGTGGCTTTGGTGCCTGTTCATTGTGAGAATTGTCAAGTCTTGTTATCACCGTTGGTGGTAGAGTAGTCATGCTTTCTATTGTAGACCGTGACGGGCTACATTGTTTCGAGTCAATCAAAAAGCAATGAGCATCGCGTACGTTGACCGCGATTGCTAAGTGATGGAGAACTAAGCTTTGGTATGCGTGTCACAGAATGTTTGGCATTGTTGTCTTACTGATTTTCAATCGATTATTATTTGTGAGTTACCGGAACTGCAGTAAAAATAGAACACTTTTGAAATTTTAATAACAGGAATGATAGTAATACGTTGATCAAGTCATAAATAAATATTTATATCTACCAGTAAAATATATTCTTTGACAGAAACGGTTTCAAAACCACATTAAAGTCATAGTTATAATTTGACGTATCGACAACTTAACTTAAACTAATTTAATAATAAGATGATTAGTTTTTTTTAGTCCTGGTTACAAAAATTCGGTTTCGTATGCTACCAAGTGAGGTAGGCACTAATTGTCAGCAACCAAAATAATATGAACCAACGATGAAAATATCAACACCTTTTTCAATAGGTTAATTAACAATCATTAGGTTAATTTTACAAAACACTGCAAAGGTGTGTCACCTACATACGTACGTTTTTATAATCCTAATGATTTCATCTAATTTATGATCGAAGATCTATTTCGAGACAATAAATACACTAACTAACCCAATTTCCTACCAAATAACAACGACAAGCATTTCCGCGCAATCAATCTATGTAAGGAGAATCTTAAGATTAATCCCAATACATTATAAAAGACCGCTAAAACACGTTATAAAAATATACCTAGCGTGAACAACCAAAAGTAATTACTTTTATATAAACCAGGAGAGGTAACGAGGGTAATAGGTAAGGGTTCAGTTTTTACATTCTTTTTTGTACGCAACTCTAAAAATGAGAAAGGTATAATTATATACCTTAAAGAAAGGTATAATTATATACCTTTCTAATATTTTTGCGAGCTCATTGGTAATTAGGTACGTAATTATAAGTCATTATTTATGTGCTAGAAAATATATTTTTTTGTAAAAAAGACATCTTCAAAAAATCACTCCCGGCGAGGCTCGAACTCGCGTCTCTCAAGAGCTAATCTGTATATTTGTAGTAGATATGCCTAGGGCACAAAAAACGTCAAATTATGAAATAGTAATATTGTATACAATCCGATGTATTAAGTTTTAATGAACTTCTAAAATAAATCAGGGGTTTAGTGTGTGTGTACTGTAAATAAAGTTTTTACTAAAACTTATTTGCATTAAATCAGTAAAAAGAATAGTAACATAAAGGAATTCTTTACAAGACGTTATAAATCTGTCATACTGCTTGTTAACTCAATGCTTTGATACTGGTATGATCAAAGATGTTTCGTCGCTCGGAATCTTGGTGACATTTAATTGGTTTGCGTACAAGCAAACATTTATAGATAGAATCATATTTAAATGATGCGATCATCGCATGATATTTTAGATTAAATATAATACTACACATTGCAGTTGAAATCAAATAATTAAGACAGGTCTCTTATTAGAGACGAGAAGGTTAATGGTGGTTTGACAATGAAGCATTTAAAACTATGCTCTAACGAATGAGCTTAATCAGTTCTAATGTCAAATTATTCGTAACAAAGTTCGAATGTTGTTGGTAATGATTCTAATGATAATCTAATTTTGAAATATTATGTCTTTCCACTTTTCCACAATTAGCTGCAGATCTTCATGGCTTTCATAAATAATTGTATTATAGTGTACAACAAAATGACATAAAATAAAAGATGCTTGTATTCAATAGTCCTATTAGGATCAGTACTATGTTTGAATGTAGTAAGTCGTAAGTATAGCCAGTTCAATTGAAGAAATTAAAAATATTCTTAAAAAACTAAATTTCATACTTCTTTAGCTTAGCATAGAGAACATTTTTCTCTTAGGTTCGTTATGAACGCTCAGAGACACTTACTGAGTTCACATTCTTAAATTTGTTCAGTTACATTATTTGTATTCAAATACATTGGGTGAGCACTAAATAAATTCGCGACTTCTACTACTTAATTTTGTTTTTAATGCTATATCACGTCCACATGTGTTTCAAATTGAGGCGCCTCTGTACATTTTTGTGAATTTGACGATTAGGTAACCGATAAGTATAGCCAGTTATTACGATTTGGAATAATATCCTGCCGTCATTCGTTTAAAAACAAAAATCCAAATTTAAGTACCAATCTATTGTATGCGGGTAGTTATGTTGCTGATAACAACAGTGTTTCTCTACCGTAAGTAGGTTTTGAAGTTGTGTTGATAAGAATGTTTGAAATTATATCATAAAAAGATCAAGATTATTTATTTTCTATAATCTATACTATAAAATCATAGAGACGAAATATTTATTTGTTTGTTTGTTGTGTATAGACTTCGATACTACTGGACCGATTTCAAAAGTTCTTTCACCAATAGAATGCTAGATTAACATAGGCTTTGGCTATTTGGATCCTGATATTTTTACGGGATCGAGACCTACGCGGCCTATTAATAATAACGAAACTTTAAATATTTTGTGTTCTTTAAGAGCTGCATACAGTAAGTTTTTAAATTTATTTAATATATAATATATAATATGTGTATAATATTATTATGCCATTTATTAGTATGTTTGTGTAGTATTGTAATGTGTTTATATTAGAATTATATTGTAATTGTATATATTTTTCCATTATTATTCGGTATGTGTCATACTATTATCGTAATACCATTGAAGTAATTATAATATGATTTAATCACCCTACCTTTTCCTCTTTCATTGCTTCTTGTCCATCCAAAGGTTGCCTGGAAGAGATCGCTTTAAGCGATAAGGCCGCCCATTGTACCACCTATTTTTATGTTGTTTATTTCCTTTCAAATTATTGTAATTATTTAATCGTGTGTTGCAATAAAGTATTAATCAATCAATCAATCAATCAATAAAAGTTTTTTTTCACCTGTGTATCTAAACAACATAAATAGGTCTACTTTAATAATGTTTCTTAGTAGTTTAATAAGTAGTTTCTTTAAGCATTTGTAAAACGTTAAATAAAGAATACTTTTCCAAAACACACAATCAACTTATTACAATTTTCCCACGAGATTTATAATTATTTTAAAAAACCAGAAGTAACTATGTAATAATCATAGACAGTTCGCCGGACCGGTCACTATGTAGGTGGGTAAATCTTGACTTGTCCAGTTGACTGCGTGCATCAGTTCACATGACTTAGCGGCTAAGGCTATGGGCACAGAAGTTGCTTTGTGGCCATTAACAGTCAATCATAGTCTATTTTCTGCAATAAATTTGCGAATAATAAACTCTTTATGGAACACACGTTATAAAAATTATGAAAATCTAGAAAAATAATATATAATAAGTACTTACCTACTTTTATTTTAAGTGCATAAGCCTACACTGAGCATTTATAGAACTATTTAAAATGAAAAGTACTATTTTAATTAAAAAAAAATACATCCACAAAAACACAGAGCGCATGTCAGTATTTTTGTGGAGGTATTTTTCCCTTAAAATAGTTCTATAATATACTTAAGTATACATTATGAATCATCTGATAAACGTGAAAACATGATTGTCAAAAAAACACGAAAAAAATATGGAAAAATTAAATCTATAATTGAATATCTTTAGAAGTTTTAGAACTCTCTAAATATAAATAGTAACTGTATTTTTTATGATAAGGTTATAAAGAACTATTTCTTGAATATGCTCAACACAAGTTTTGGATAAACTGTCATGTAACTTGTCTTGTCATGTTAACTTGTAGTTAATTTGGAAATGTTTTGACCGTATTTTGACCTAAAATTTCGCATAGTTGCATCTTACGTCCTTCTTATACACATCAAAAATCGCTGGCGCTATCTCAGTCACAATTTGACGTTATGCTACGACTTAAATGACTTATGACGTAAAGTCACGTCTTAAATGATCATTTCCTTTCTTTCTTAATTATTTAGAGTTCATAACTCCGGAAAGCGTCCCGGAACTTTCTTCGTGATAAACACGGAAAGGGAAATACCGTATTCGGAAATCTTAATGATATTCAAAGTTCCTTACCTAAAGAGGTAGCATTCAATCAAGTATTGACCTAACAAGCGACCAAATTAAATGCTTTTTTAATGCAGATAAGTAAACTTATTAATTTGTTAACATAGGACGCGACATGCGACTATATCACAATAGCTTTAATTCGATTTAGGAGTCACCAAGACTTTTGTAACATAGTCGAAACGTCAAAATAAGAAAATAAAAAAATCGCGATTAAGAGCAGATAAAATTAACTAAGACAATTTAAGTTTGACGTAGTCTGAAATCAAGTGAATTGGTAGCTACCTAAACTCCTCGGTCAATAAATTTCAAATTTTCTAGGTAAGGATCGCCATGTGGAAAAATATATTAAGCCCTAGGGAAAATACAAAGTATTATGTATGTAGTGATAGCAAGTTTATAGAGTCCGCTCCCGCTATCCGGTAAAATGTAACATAGTAAAATGCAACATAAAATGTTAACATAGTTACATTTTATGTTGCATTTTACCAGTACCCTCGCGACCAATACCTATCTAAGGATAAATAATAATACACGATTAAACTCCGGTAAAATGTAACAAACCTCTGTCAGTCTAAGTATCTAAGCTGTTTGGTAAGGATTGTCAATTTGAAAAGTCTTTTATGCTGTAGTGAAAATACAATGTACGTATGTAGCAATAGCAACTTTATTGAGTCCGCTCCCGCTATCGCGTCAACTCAATTCGTCATCAACGACGGCACGACACGCGAGCAGAAGCGACCGCATCGGGTCAATCCACTTTGTTTTTGCACCGCCTATAAAAACAAATTACCTACGCCTCATTTATCGATCGGAATAAGCGTTTGCAACTAAGCTAATAAAGGAAGCACGCAATCATTGTTTAGGTGCCTACAGTTACTCGTCAGAGTGGTATACAGCGGTCAAAAAATATATTAAAGTAAATTATTAAAATAAAAGAACGTAGATGAAAAATGCAATTTTTATGTTTGACAAGGAATTCAAGGACGCCAATAAAAATGTGAGGATGCTATTTTAAAATTCAATGTTCCCGATGGAATTAGAACCCTCACTGTTGCGTTGCGATGACCTGAGTGGTCGGTGGTGAACCGTCGAGTTAAAACTTTCATGTTGAGCTATACGTTGTGTTTGACCGCTTCGTTATGAGATTTCAGCTTGAAGGAAATCTTCTATCTCTAGTCACGAATTAAAAATCCTGAGGCTTTAGTTATTCTGTAAGAAAAACCGTGTAAAATCTACACGACACCTACATGGTTCTCAGTAGGTTCAAAGACTTAACACAGTTTCGACATAGTTTCTTTATATGGTTCACAGGTTTCAACCAAGTTTCCACTTAGTTATAGATAAGTTGACTGGAGTGCACAGCGGAGCCATGTGTTTTTTATTCTTACTGAATTAGGGCCCTGAATTATTAAAAATTTTGGTATAACTGACGATGCACAATATAGGCTTACAAGTAGACGTCGAGATTCTTATCGATTATAACTACAAAGTCTAACTTACATTGCGAAACTAGTGTCATGCATTATAGAGTCAATTTCAAAAAGACAGTCTCGCAGCAGATATTGTAGCTAATTTTATCAAATAGATAATAGTACTGCTGAGTTTACACATTTTTTTGTGAAAATGACTATAAAATACATGTCACTAGTTTCGTAAAGTAAATCCCGCTTAAGTTTAGCCGTAGTTAATTCTATTCAAATATGTGTATCATCAAAATTCAAACTTCTATTCCTAGATTTATTGCTCCTAACACAATTACATGGTCGAACTTCATGACCTAATTTGTTATTGATAGGAAAATTCCGATTGTTTCAGGTGGAGATGAACTTCAATTAAGGTTTATAATGGCCTGGGTCATCTCTAGGGATTGTAGTGTAATAGGTTTGATAACTATGTTTTATGTTTATCGACGTTATGAGTTTCAACCTACGCAACTAATTTACAACCTTGAATTCAGTTCCTTCAAATTGAACGAGTTTTGAGTTGCTGTAGTAATGAGCCAATTATTAGATTTGCCTAGGAACTCATTCGCCCAGCTGCATCTCTCGATCTTGAATCGTCGTATGGGTTAAGCCACGCTTGACACGATCATTACTTGGATGGGTAACCAGACCAATTTTTTTTAATGTCACTTATTCGAACTCTCCCGTGCTTTGGAAAGTACATTAAGCAGAAGGTCCCGGTCAAGATAGCAGTCGTTGGGTCAAGTAAAAGGCCTTAGGGCGACCTAAACACTCGAACACTATGTGAGACACATCACTACACAGTAATAAGAAGAATAGGTTTATAAAATAATCTACACACACTAAAGAAAACAAACAACCTAATTAAGAGCAAACTAAAATAATTTTCAATCGCATATGAAGGACACGCTAAATATACGAATAATAGTCCAGACATTAATAGTAAATGCCATTACGTCTATTTAAAAGTAATTGGTCTTAATGTCGCTCATGCTGTCTAGTTCTTAGAAATACACGTGGGTCGAATAGAGCACTATAAATTAAACAATACCTGGTACATAATATATCTAGACTTAGAATTATTTGGTACAAATTGGATGACTTACTCAACTCATTAACCATTTTCTATTCTGTATCAAAATGTTTCAAATTGTATCTCAGAAATTATAGAAAACATATTTAACAAAGTGTTGAAAAAATTATGAAATGAGGACAGAATGCTAAAGAATTGAGTCAGAGGATCGGCATTGCCATTCAGCATGGCAATGCTGCCAGTGTTCTGGATTCTCGGTAAAATATTATTATGATTAAGTAGTAAATGCTACCAGTATGACGTGTAATGAGTAAAATATTTTTTTTTAGTTCATTAAAATTTCATTCATTCATAAAATTAGTAACATAGAAATTCTATAGAATACGATACATTTTTACAAATATATAACATTATTTGTATGTATGTACCGATGTCATTTTCCTCATATTGTTGAAATTAAATTGTTTAAGCTTCGTACTTAACCTGGCTTTGAATCTTTTTCAAATTTATTCAATCGTTATCGGTTGCAGTCTAGTTACAAAAAGCTTTATAAAACAATAGAAAAAGCTATGTTTCTATTGAAAATACTCTTATTTTACCAGATTTCAGCTTCTGCGTATTAAATGTCCTGCGCGTAGATGACCGCATTTAAATGTGCATACAAAATATCGGTGCACAATGCGAATACTGGTTGGTCTATCTAACAATGTTACCTTTGCAGTTACCGATACCAAAGCGTAGCTTAAAATATCTCTTATATCTGATAGCTTAAGGTTAAAAGGGAGTTTTATCAAGATATTATAAAGATAAAGAATATTTTTGTCAAAACATACAATACTAGACAATAATGCTGACATGTACGTGAATGCAAAACAGTTTGTAGGTATGTCATGGTAGTTTAACATAGATATTTTATAGGAGGCGATGAATGCAAATGCTGGTTCTCTTGTCTTTGTACAAACGATGTACATGGCAGTTTTGGAGGCTAATTATAAGGACACAGAGTTCGTGGTCAAACACGGCGCTAAAGTTAGACTGTAATATACATAGGTACAAAGTTAGGAAGGGTTCAAAAAACTTCCAAAGTGAAGTCATAATAATTGCCTCTACTCCGACTTTATTCCCTTTCATTATTAAGGCTAGTATTGTAACTGTAATATATATAAATTTCAGAAATAGGATCATAATTAAAATAAACTAAAATAAAGTAAACCATAGCCTAGCGCCTTAATTAAACAAAATAACCGATTTCAAAGAGATACTCTTAATTTATGCATTGAACCGCATGAACCGACCGCAGAGTTCCACTAAAGTGGCTATTAGACAAACAAACAAGGAACATCGCAACGATAAAATAATTATCGCTTTCATCTCACCGAACTTTGAACAAAACCACCCCATTATAGACAAATATTAACGGACTACAGGACAAAAAACAAATCATCCCTAAAAAATGCTTTTTTCACAAAACCCCACCTAAAAATGACGTCGGCGAAATTAAAAACCGGTCAAGTGCGAGTCGAATTCGCGCTCGAAGTGTTCCGTACACAATTTGGTACCGAACCCTAAAATAAAAACTGGACCGAGCGAAATCGCTGAACGCAACTTACTCCAACTGCGGCCCTAGCCAAAAGTCTTATCAAATAACGAAAACGCTATTTGACATATTTTTTGTATGAAATTGACATAAGGTCACGCTTGATTTTTCGCGAGCTTATGTCAATTTCATACAAAAAAACCTGTCGATTGGCGTTTTCGTTATTCGATAAAAATTTTGGCTAGGGTCGTAGGTCACTAAATGGCGCTAGTGGTAAAAACAATTCGCAGTATTTTTACGTTTTTATTTTAACAATCACGTTTGTGGTATATAAGAGCCCCCTTAAATATTTATTTTACTTTGATTTCAGTATGTGTGTTATAGTGGAAATAGAAATGCATCATTTGCGAAAATTTCAACTGTCTCGCTATCACGGTTTATGAGATACAGCCTGGTGACAGACGGACAGACAGCGAAATCTCAGTAATAGGGTCCCGTTTTAACCCTCTGAGTACGGAACCCTAAATATGGCCTCAAAAATACGAGCGAAACGTTTTTGATTATAACACAATACCGTAACGTGTCCTAAAACAAACTTAAAATAACTAATGATGTTGCTTTGCCCTATATTTTAGAGAATAATGAAGAAACAATGGCCTCAAATACACCTGTTAGGTTGCACACCTGCCTTGTTGACCGACTATTAAGGCATAAAAAGGCCAAACAATATTTTACTCGTCATGTTTACAATAGGAGCTTACATATTTTAAGTAAAATATATGTATGTACCAGCTGTGCCCCGCGGTTTCACCCGCGTAAGTCCAGTTCCCGAATATCGGGATAAAAATTAGCCTATGTGTTAAACGCTCGCCTATAGCAAACAAATTACAATAATAGAAGGGATGGTAAGACAGTGGCTTCCTAGGGTTTGACTACTACGTCACTATGAACATGTTAATCTATCTATAATGTAGTAGGCTTGAAGTAGGTATAAACATATACATAAATAGGTTCACATCTTGTTCACATACATATCCGTCACTTGTTACGTTCGTCAATCAAAATTCAATGTTCAATGTTCGTCCATACCAATAGAATACAAAAATAGCTTGTTACTGAAATTTTAACGAGCTTGCGGTAATAACATCCTATTCACATTACATCCTCATAAAACTTATTCAGACTTCAGCCCTGTCAGATACTCTATATTTAAATTCCTAAAATAAACAAAAGTTATTCCTTTAATAAGTAGTTTCGGGTTAATTAAGTGGGATTCAGGCCTGTTGGTGCCCAAAGGTATCATTTGCTATTGTGATGGGTCTTTTGGGCTCCTTCGGGGTTTATATTGTTGTTCCTTTTAATAGCCAATATGATAATTTATGTTTCGGCTCGGAATTTTGTTCAAAATATATTAATGTTTTACTTGAATTTGTATTCGATTTAATAACTGCGATATTTTTGCTAACAAAAGGTGTTTCCTGATGGGTTTGTTAAGTCTCATGTTTCTCAATAATAATATTTCTTACGGTTTTCAATAAAACTCCCTTAACAAATCATTAGGACGGCTTTAGAAAAGTTAACAATAACTAAACAAACGTAGTTAATAATAAAATCTTATGTCATAATATTAATGGAAGACCAAGCATATTTTACGATTCCTCTCAAGAAATGGTTTAACACAAAATTGATTGTAGGACTCGCCGTTGAACTAAAACAATATGGCATAAAGCCACTAATTAAACCAAAGAACAAAGGAACAAAAAGTGCAGGCTTCATAAAACCTTTTAGAACCCCCACGACGATGTAGCTCTAAGCCGGTCCGAATAGGTAACTAAAAAACGATCTGCCCACGTTGGTAATATTGCATCGGCGTGCGATCGACTTTAAGGGAACCTTTAAACGTGATTTAACAAAAAGCGCAACCCTTTAAAAGGAAGTCATGGTTAAGCGTCTCATGCCGACACTCTTTCCATAAAACTTAAGTATGGTCTTAACGTGGATGATACGGCTACCTCGTTTAAATCCGCCTTTGTACCGCAACTCTTTTGTTGCTTACCGAACTGAAGTAATCTCGCTTCGGAGTTTTATAAACAATTGCTTTAAAGGTAATTTGTTTGGATATAAGAAACTTGCGGACATAATTTGCTTGGTGCAACAAAAGGAGCTACTTGTTGTCGGCAGTTAAGCCTTGGGTTGTTGGTAAGTGGAAACTTTCTAATGTGTATTTTAATAGTTTTTTCTTTGAACTAAAATAACTTTTTCAAAGCAACAAGCACAACAGAAGAAAGTAAAAAGAGACGGTTTAATTATTGATAGTCTGAACGTTCTGAAAAGAAAGTTGGTCTTAAAAATCTGACAAGAATTTTATTTATAATTAAGGAACCCAGGAAACAACGGCTTATATACAGGGTAATATTTTCATAAGTAAAATGTATGACAGCTAAAGGAAACCAAATGTCACCTCTTTATCTACGAAAAAAGATTAAACTAGACTTAAGTTAAATTGAATCAGTCATGTCAATCTTAATTAAAAATTAAAAATACGTTATTGTTCAAGCAGAAACTCCGTATAGCTGAACTTATTTGAAAGAACACAATGGGACATCGTTTTTTGTCCCTCAAGTGTAAGATTCAAACATCCGACAACGAAAGGGTTGGCCCAGTTTTTAAGAGTGCAATGAAAATTATCGTTTCATCGCTTTTTACTATTCAAACACTATTTATTGTTTTGTTTACTTTGCTTTCGGAATTTTTATTTACATAAGTCCTCCTTGACTCCTTACCCTAATTTCTTTTTACTGTCGATTTTAAGCAGTAAGACCGTGTCGTTGTGTTGTGTTTTAATCTATTTATTTATTTCGTAATTTGTTTAATGTAGCTCAAAGAAAAAATACATCTTCAATAATACACTCGCGTCGAGGTTTGAACTCGCGCCTTCAGATCAGAGCTCTGGTGCCCTTACCAAATAGGCTAGGCGAGCTGTCTATCTTTAGTGACAAGGTGAATAATAAATATTTTATCATTAAGATTAATTCTCATGAGGTTTCATTTTATTTGCAACGAAAATAAACTACTCTTTAGAACATTGAGCCGTATCGCTTTACAAACCACATTTTTTTATTCTTATCCAGCGAAATTGTCCGTTGAATTATAAGGCAAGGAGCAATCATTCATTCAAAGGTGTATTGAATAGTCGTTAAGAGGAATGGGCGTAGGTCACAATGCCGAAGGTACTGTGGGTTCTGGCTGCTCTTATGAGACGCACCACAATTTCAGATCAGTCGCATTCAAAAATGCGTGTAATATAAATCTTTCCGGTGAAGCACGAACAGTGAGACCACTCCCACTCGGCCCGAGGACTCGAATACGAATATTAAATTCCACTCAAAGTCTTTATTTAAAAAATCGAGCCAACAATCTTAGCTTGTATTCCCATACATCCTGAGCACACTTTACTGTTTATTGGAATCACCCGGCGGCATTCGGATTTCGACTGCATTATTAATAATTTTAATGCAGATTCTTGAATTGTGTTTCGAATTATTTTTTGCGACGTCCATCAATAATATTCGGACATTTGAATGTCTACTTAAAGACTATATTGATACATCTTTAAAATTATCTGCATCGGCACATTAAAGTGTTTTAGTATAAAAATTAGTCATAAAGATTTTATTGATGAATGTTTTAAATGAAACTGCCAATTTGATCTTGACGGCTTATCTCAACTAAATTATGATGCGGAAACAGATTGCATCACTTCTTAAAAACTGCATATGAACTACCAAAAGACAAATGTATGTAGGTGTACTAAATAGTACACAATATTTCCAAATCAGCTTATCTTAAATAAAATAAAATAAAAAAATAAAATAAAATATGTTTTTATTGCAGCAAAACAAACTACATACTAACAGTTAACAAACAACGTAAAGTAACTTAAAGGAAAATTTGGCAACAGTAGTGTTTGCTGGATGAGGGTACTTATAAATAGTGTTGACGATGGCATCCACACTAGATTAAATCTGTGCCGTGGATGTCAGAAATTGATTAACTAGTAGAAATGTACCTCGTCGGCGAACTTTGATTATTACTAATACAGGATTTAGCTACTAAATGAAAACAAAAACTTAGGTGAGAACTTAACAAGTTATGACAACATAATAATTGTGATACTAATGAAAAACTATAATACATAATATAAAATACTATGATATATATACCATACCACATACATACATATATACTTATTACATACACACAATACCAAAATTATAAATACAATACAAATACAATTACAATGTTACTTACATTTTATACACACATATTATTATATAAAATAAAATAAAAATATAAGTAAATAAATAGTAAGTTATCTCATATTTAAGATAAAATTTCCAAAATTTTCTCTGTACAGTCATAGTCCAAGCTATTCAACCATTTTGACAAAGCAATCTTAGCCCCGTGAAAGGAACAAAGTCTCAAGTCACACAAGCCTACAACCTTATTGTAGATGAAACTGCAGATAAATGGACTGAAGCGACGGGCAAAAGAAGTTTTTACCTGAGGAATAGATACCCCAAATATTCTGCGAGTCAGCATATCCTTGTAGATTTCCGAGTTTATAACAGACTTGTGTACCTTAAGAGCTACATTTGCGATAAACAGTTGACGAATCGTGAGTATGCCTGTCTCAGTATAAACGTCAAATGTAGGATACATTTTAGGTTTTCTCAACATCGTCTTCAAAACCGATCTTTGGGCTCTCTCCAACTGAATCATAAATGTCTTACAGGCACTACCCCAGCAAGAGATACAATAACTCAAAATAGACTGACACAATGCAATATATACGTTTTTGAGTGTACCAAACGACGCAGAATTACGAAGCTGCCGCATGACGTTTATCATTTTTCGAGTTCTAGCAGATAACTTATCGATATGGCTCCTAAAATTAAGATTCTCATCCACAAGTACACCCAGATATCCAACAACGTCTGTCTTGTCTATCTCATCACAATCACAATCTGAACAGCTGACGCCGCAGCATGAGTGGATTTTAATTTTAACACCCGGGGGAGGCCCAGACACTTTTGTTTTGTGAAAACATATAAATTTAGTTTTGTTTGTATTTAATGTCAAAAGATTGTTTGTTAACCAAAGTTTCACACTCCTCAAACCGCTTTCTGCTTTTACGAATGTGTCACGCCAATTTGTTCCATGGAACAACAAGGCAGTGTCATCCGCATAGCAAACAATGTCAGCCCCATCAAATTCAAGATTTAGTATATCATTCATATAAATTAAAAATAATGTGGGACCAAGGATGCTGCCCTGCGGGACTCCAAAATCCACGCCATGCAGAGAACTCGACAGACCATCAACGGTAAGACACTGACTCCGGCCCGTGAGATAACTTGAAAACCAGAGGAGTGGGGTTCCTCGAATTCCTACATTTTCAAGTTTCTTAAGAAGGATGGGAACGGAGACAGTGTCGAACGCTTTGGCAAGGTCCAAAAACACGCCTACGCACGTTCTCTGATGATCCAACGACGGTACAATTTTGCTCAACAACAGTGAAACTGCATCTTCGGTGGAACGATTACGCCTAAACCCAAATTGCGCATCTGAAATAATTTTATTCGTTTCTAGATAGTGTACTAGTCGTTTACATGCCACCTTCTCAAGAAGTTTTGCAAAGATACTGAGCAAAGAAATAGGTCGGTAATTATCAGGAATGTCACGACTTCCAGCCTTGTGTATGGGTATAATCGAAGCTATTTTCCAATGGTTTGGAAATATGCCGGTAGATAAACTCCTGTTAAAAATATAAGCCAACGGAACTAATATGAAATTTTTAACTTGTTTTATTAGTAAATTCGTTAGCCCGTCTAGGCCAGGAGCTTTGTCATTGTGTAGATTCATAATAAGTCCCTCTATCTCACGCTCGTCAGTTGGCTGCATGAAGAATGAACAAACAAAGTTGTTATTTGATTTTATATTATGAGCAAGGTTTTGCTGATTGGTTCTTAGGTTACTAAGACTCTTGCTAGCCAGCGCCTGCCCAACCGTTGAGAAGTAAGAATTGCATTTATCGAGAGAATCCTTTGCACTACTCGAACCCGGAGTATGTAAAAGTTCAGTGGGGTCTCTTTTTGTAGATGTTAGATTACTAATATTTTTAATGGTCTTCCACAGTTTTTTGGGATTATTCTTGTTTGAATCTAACTCTCTGCTCTCATATTCTACTTTCAGTTTTGTTAATAGGCCATTACAGAAATTTCGATAGCGAGTATAGACAACTTTGAGTACAAGATCGTGAGGGTTTTTACGAGAACGAGCGTGCAAGCGATCACGATGACGCATGCAACGGAGTAACCCAGGGGTGATCCAGGGTTTCAATACACGTTTAGATCTAGGAATTATTACTCTTACTGTGTTTTTCTCAATAGTTTCAAGTAAAGTTTCGGAGAATATTTTAACTAGATCATTTACATTAAATTCCTCTCTAAACAATGTCTGCTCCCAGTTTATATTTTTAAGATCTACTAACAATTGGTCCAAGTTTCTTTTAATTTTAGTTTTAACAGATTGTTTGCTTTTAGACTTAGTTAGCGAAATACCTAGCATAACGAAGTTATGATCTGTTACATCCGTTTCACAAAGCAGACCAATTGCGTTGAGTTTTGTCATTATAAATATATGATCGAGACAAGTCCTTCCCCTAGTTGGAACAGTGATTGCTGGGTAAAGTCCTTGCTCTGCCATAGTGCACAGAAGATCCTGACCTTTAGCCTTTTTAAAATTATTTTCTTCACTGTCCAAAAGAATATTAATATTTAGGTCTCCTGCAACAACCAGGTTCGGACTCCGCTCGACCACACCCAAAAAATCGCTCAGCGAAGTAATAAATTTGCTTGGATCTCGAAAACTTGGCGGACGATAGATTCCAAAAATGGTAACAACATTAGGTATATCAATTAGCAAACAGTTAGCCTCCTCTAAAGCCGGTTCAGTTACTTTGGAGTTCCATATATTACGAACATAAATGACGACTCCACTGTTCTGATTTATAATTTTGCTAGTATGGTATTCCACATAGCCACAGATTTGTGGAACGACAGATGATTCGTCTAACCAGCATTCCGACAATACAATAACGTCGTATAATATATCCAGGCGTTTGAGATTCACAAGAAAACTGTCAAAATTTTTATTAATACTTCTTATATTAACTGCTAATATTCTAAGTCTGTACTTAGAGTCTAAAACTGCCTTTACCTGTTCTGGTTCTTCTACAGTGTGGCAAGTGATACCAAGCGAATCTACATCAATAGCTATATCATCTAAATCCATGAGTATTGTATATTAAAATATAACGATAGTAATTCTTACAATAGCGAACCTGCCACACATATCGAATACACATTAAGACTGTATAAATAAATGACAAAAATAGTACAAATCTTGACATGAAACAACATAAAATCATGTAAGTACGAGATAGAATGTAAAATATTATTAAATAATTAATAGTTGGATAAATATACATCAAATAAATAAATGAAGAAAGTAGTACAAATCCTAACATAAAACAACATATATTTATGTAAATAATGGATAGAATATAAGGTATAATTAGATAATTACTAATTGGATACATATAATATATATAATAAATTGTGTTAAGACAAACAAATGCCAATAATATGATCAAACATGCAACATTATGAAGCCTAATCAATTTGTGAAGGAAAGATCCGGACAAGATCTTCACGTGACTTAATAACGATTGCCGGTTTTCCCTCTCTTTGTCGAACATATATATTACATTGGTTAGTCCAGCAATGTATAAACCCGAGTTGCTTGGCTTTGCTTCTCGCTTCACGAAATAAATTTCGATTTTCCCTTGTCAATCGTTCATTTACATAGATCTTTTGGTCAGTTCCGGTGTTCAGGAGACCAGACGTAGTTAGGTTTTTTCTAGACCTGGCAGCCTTTATAAAAGTATTTCGTTTTACACGGCGAACCAGTCGGAAGACAATTGGACGAGACAGGTTCGATCTACTATCATCAGCTGTCCTCTTTGTTAATCTTGGACCAGCACGCGAGACCCAGTCTATGTCCTGTTCCCTCAGATCAACTCCTATTTTATTTGCTGTTGTCAGAACAATATGCAATAAATTTTCATTCTGGAGCTCCGGTACACCCACGATCTCCACCTCGTTCCTTACATGACTCTGCGCTTGGGATTTGATCTCATATTCTAATTGATTAACAGTGGCTTTCAACGAGTGAACCTCTTTCTCACGCTCCTCTAGGTATTTTAATCGAGTATCAGCAAGAGCAGCGGTCGCCCCGAGCTCATCAAGCCTCTCGTGGCATCTTGTCAATGAAAGAGTAGCATTTTCAAGTTTTTCTTTGAGTGAAGAGATCTCCTGTGTAAGTATTCTTATTACCGAGGTTAGCTCACTTACTTCATTCGCTGCAACGGCTACCTGTGAAGTTGAGGCCAACGCTGGCCTGAGGAGCGTAGGAGCTGTTTCCGTTGCTACACCAGGCGCCCCTATGCTGCTTTGTGTGGTCGTTGTTACCAGAGGTATCGCGGGATTTGATGTGGGAGTTCCCGAGGGCGTGGTAGGCTTAGAAGACGAGGGCTTTTTACTCGCTTTCCGCTGGGTAGTGTGGCAAGCTGGACATTTCCATGTAGTGCCGTCACTATCGCTCCTACCTTTACTTGTACATAAGACGCAGTAAGATTTTACACATGAAGTGTTATTACAAGTATTTACATCATGGCGTGACACCACAACAAGGCAACCGCTGCATTTCATTTTAGTTAATTACTAAAATATTTTCTTCACTGATGCAACAAAAGAATAGGCACACTTCAACGTCGAGTCTGTTTGTTACTCTATGAAGAGCAATGGCGAGCCAGCCGATACGTCACTGCAATGAGATGGACACGCTAACTTGACCCGTCCGCGCTTGCTGCAACCGTCACTATTGCCTGCACTTACTTGCAGTCACGACAAATCCGGTTTGCCACGTTAATTCACAAATTTCGTTTTTGATCGATAATTCATATATTTTATTAGATAATAATTAACTAATGCACACACTTTTCAGTTTGGGAGTCCGATTTTTGTTACTTTTAGATTATAATGAAGTTTTTGATGCCAATATGAATAAAATAATCAGAGACAGTTTACTCATAGATGTTACTTGGTCAACCGAACGGTCAAAGATGAAATGAAATGAAAAGATGAAGCTAAATACACTTAGCTTGTTTACTGTTATTAGGACTTTTTGCAAATAACTAACAGAATTAAACAAACTAAAACTGCCCTACCATGATCTCTTCATGAAACATCAAATAATAATTTAAAAAAAACAAATAAAAAATATATGTCTGTCTTTTTTAGTATTTCGTAGTCATTTAAAGTAAGCAGGGTATTTTTTAATTAAACTTTATTTATTTTTTGAGCGACAAAAGGACGATGAAAGAACGAGAAACGATAAAAGTATAAAAAAGAGATAATTTGTCATCGCAGACTTTTAAGTGAAAGTTTGTCATAAACGCACGAAATTAGGCGAATTTATAACTCTTTAATCTTGTAAAACTATCTAATAAACTCACTAAGTCTAAATAAATGAAATGACATAATTTATTTCCAGACCATGAGTCCACGCAAACATACAATAAAGAATAATACACGATCAATAAACAAACAAATTAAAATATAGCTGGGTTCAAAATATTATGTATTTTATATAATATTTTATAAAAAAGTATTTAATTTAGTGTCATTTAAACCAAATATTTTGCTTGATTAAAGCAAAATAAATTAATAAGTAGGAAATAAAACAATTTTCGTATTGTATGCACGGCTATTAGATAATTACAATAAACACAAAGGAAGCGGTCTGTCCAATAGACAGCGTATCAAATCGGGCTGACATTGGAGTTCAAAGTGATATCGGCGCGTCTGTACTGGGATACCGCGCCACTCTACATTACAGCATAAAAGTAGACTATATATTATGTTAGGTTTTATAAGTTTTTAAATTATCAATTTCAGTTTATGTGTCATAATAGTTTTTCACAAGTAATTCATCATCATGATCATCAGCCTGTTGCAGTCCACTGCTGGACATAGGCCTCTCCAATTGCACGCCACCTAGATCTATTTTCGGCTTCTCGCATCCAGTTTTGGATATTAATATCCTCCATCAATATTTCAAAATAAAAAAATAGTCAATCTTACTACCAATTTAAACGCGGAAGTTTGCATGTATGACTGTGAGTTTGTTACTCAATCACGCAAAAACTACTTAACCGATTACGATGAAACTTGGAATATAGGTAGCTGGAAACCTGGAATAACACATTGGCTAAATCATTTTATCCCGATAATCTTGCGGGAACGGGACTTACGCGGATGACAACTAACAACATGACACAATTTAACTATGTGACTTTGCTACTATTTCAAACAGAAATTTTAAATATAGATAATTGCAGACCTGAAATACCACATAAGCTACTTTTGTTCCGATAATCCCACAGGTTTGGGGCTTACGTGGGTAAAACCACGGGGCGCAGCTAGTAATATTATAAAGCTTAAAGTTTGTATGTGAGAATGTGTGTTTGTTACTCAATTACGCAAAAGCAAAAACTATCAAACCGATTGCGATTAAACTTGGAAAATAGGTAGCTGAAGCCTTGGAATAACACGTAGGCTTCTTTTCATACCGATTTACTAATTTAGAAGTTTTACAATTCTTTATCACCAAAAGTAAATATAAAATATACCTACCTAATAATATACTGTGCGACTTAGAAGATAATAAGTTTGTACACATGTTTAATTAATCATAATTATCATAAGAAATTCTGGTCAACATGACCTATTGTTATCTTGTTTAACAAAACGTTTATACAGTAAAGAGATGTAGGAGTATGTGTTATTAAATGGATATAGGAAAATTATAATTCTTTTGTTGTAATATAGTGTATATAAATACCCAATCCTGTGAGTGTCAGGATAAAACAGCCTGTGTATTAATTTGGATATCCAGCTATCGGCATACCAAATTTCATTGCTATCGATTTAGAAGTTTTTATCGGTTACATAGTCATGGAGCTAAGCACTTTTGAACTTCATAATGAAAACTGAAATCAGTTGCACTAAAACAATACCCTCTCATATCGTGAGGAGACAAGATGCTCTGTTTATTGTGCTGGTGCATTTTGACTTGAAGTGGTCATGTGTGTATTGTTCTTTATCCAATCGATAATCTACCTAAACTTAATGAGCATAAAGCAGAATCTCGTTTGTATTCCAAGCTGTGTCGTCAACTACTGTTCTCACGGATACCACTTGATTGTTCAAGCTTTTGACTATCAGGTTATCAGGCCACGACCCTTGGTAAGGGTTAAAAATGTAATGTAGATTTAGTTGCCATTGTGTTGTTGTAATGTAGATAGATACTATGAATGTCGGCTTAATCTTCTAGTTTATTTCTTCTATGGTTTTCGCGATTTTGCATAATAAAACACAAAAAAAACATGAATAACACGCGGAAAACCCGGTAAATAAAGTGTTTTATAACACTTTATTTACCGGCTTTAATCGCGTTTTATTTATGATTTTTTTGTGTTATTAATCTTCTAGTTATTTTACATAGGTGTGTGTTAGCTCCTCCGTTGTCCTCCAGTGTAAACATACAAAACGGAGTGTTGGAAGACAACGTACTCGGTGGACCGACGACATTGTAGGGGATGTTGGATGGAGGTAACTCACGATCGCTATTTGTGGCGTCGTATGGGGAAGGCTAATGTTCAGTAGTTGACGGATAAGGGCTGAGATGATGATGATAATGTGTGTTAGACTACGTTAGACCCTGGCACATAGTTTTGGAGTAAACACCAGTGATTACCATGTTACGTACATCAAAGCAACAATGTACAGCAAAAAGTCCGTCAAACATATTATAGATCCTTATCAGCTTATAGATATAATATGGGTAAAGAATGTAAGTGACGATATTTCATCTAAAAGCTTATCTAACTGTAGTAAGCTAATCTATAAGATAGGAAGACGAAGGTGGAACGAGTTTTGATCCTTATTCCAGTGGATTAGATGTACGACTTGGGAAAGAAGGTCATAACCAAACGGGACCGAAACCGGTTGTATTATGTCATTGCAATTTTGTCGTCGAGTCACTATGGCACATCGTAGTAATTTAATTGCAATGCGCGCGCTAAATTATACTATCTGTTTACCTGCCCATATAAGTATGCAGCTTAGAATAAATTTAGGTTCATCATATTTTATGAATTATAGCTGCGGCCCGCTGTTTTAGCCGTCTAAGGTCCGATTCCGTTGAAATATCGTTTTTTTTTCATTGCAACAAACAAATATAGATAAATGAGCTGATGACACGAAAGAAGAAGAAGAAGAATAATAAACAAATAATTATTTCCTCTTTATAATCCAAAAAAACAGTTATTTTATTAAATAGTCGATCGTTTGACCTGTATCAAACGTAATGGTAAATCTTAAGTGATAATATATGATATTGATCATAATATATTCTTGATCATATCTGATGGTTCTAATACTGTCAGCTGAACAGACACCTAACAAAGATAAGGCAAAGGGATGACCCCGTCTGTCTGGAAGAAGAGGAAACTAGCTATCACCTAGTAGCAGAGTGCCCCGCATATGGTAAAGCAAGAGAGAATAATAATGAACTCAGATACCCTATCTGGAAGTGACCTGAGTGACATTACGATAGGGTATTTATTAAAATACTGCAAAGTAACAGGTAGATTTAGTGGGTCGCCATCACCGTGAGTTACCAGTTAACTCAAAACTATAGGGGTCTTGGGGAACTGGATGGAATGGTCATAACATGACAGGACTGATCACCCGTCTGGTGCTTGCTCTGGCGTTACCTTCTAGAAATAATAATATATGATCTAAGATGTAGCACGTTTACCTACAAGATACGAAGTCTGTTATAAGATTTCCTAATAACTACGTACTGCATACTATGCATAATTATTGCATATTATCTGATAAAAACAGACCATGTTTTTCTACTCTTGTATTTATAAAGTGGAAACGAAAAGTGCGTGAAATAATAGAGCAATCATACTTAATTTCCTTCACCTTTAAAGTGATTGTTTACATTACATTATAAGGGTTTTATAGGAAATGGACAGTAATTTAAAAGAAAGATAAAGTTTTAAAGATTTACTAGAATGGATTGATTGTGGATGTGGTTAAAAGGACTGTTGATGTATTTTATTTTGTAAAGAAAAATATGGACTTAAACAACTAAGACCGGCTTACATAAAAAAATCTAAACACGTTTAAGCTCCAATACGTGTGTAAGAACTGTCAAAATATCAAAAACTGACCAAGTGTGACAACATAATAGCAATCTTTTATGTAAGGAAATAGAGTCAAATGTTCGGTTTTCCGTAATTTTGTTGTAAATCGATTTAGCTAAATATATTTTTAAAGTTCCTGTGCAAGCCGCGATAAGTTTTTATTTTACTATTTGGAGGTCTAAAACTTGTGTGTGTGTTAATAAAAAGGAGGTTAAAATATTATTACTTCTGAGCCTCTAATGCGAAACAAAGGATTTAAGATAAATTAAATTTTTGTGAACATTTTAAAACTTAATAACCATTTGGCACAACAGTCACGCTATTGTATAGAAATATTTTAGGTCAAACTGAAGACATTTCAGTTCTTTTTGTATCTCACAAAATTAAGCTGATGCATTGTCCAAGAACGTATAGTGTGTTAATAGTAGGTATAGTTTGTTTGCATGTACCTATTTAAGTTTTTTGTATAGATTTATCTCTATTTCAGATATCTGTCAATTCAATATTCTTACAAAATCATCAATAAAAAAAATATCCAACGAGTGATGTTTTCGAACGGTTAAATTTTTTAGTTTTAATTTATTATATATTTATATTTAGAATATATTTTTTTTGTAATTCAGTGTTACATTATAGTTTTTTTCTGTTTATATCTATTATTATTTTAAAAATAACTTTTGATGTCTCTAATCAGGCCTATAAATTGAAATTAAAAGAGTGAATCCACTAGTCACAGCTAGATAACAGTGTCTTCGTTATTATTTCAACATAGGAATGCATTTTAGAAACAAAAAAGTAATTACTAGTTGCCACTATTCTGAGCCATGATTGACTCGTAAGGTCCACCTACGACGGTGGTCGCTCGAGCAAAACGTGATTTTTTAGACCTTTTGCTACGATTTAACCTCTACAACCCTTCATTTATCAAGAAAAACTTAACTGATGGCTTCATTCTAGAACATGTTTTTGTTTTATTTAGTCACATGTTCGTAGCACGAAGACAGATTATAAAAATACAGGGGACTAATAGAACTGTAGAATATCATATTCTACTTGGTGGTATTATAAAGTTGAAAATATGTGTATATTTGTTGCTTATTCAGCGGTATCTAACGCAGATACCGCTGAACAAATTACAATGAAACTGGGCATGTTGATAGCTGTAGTTGTGGAATATCACATAGACTTTTTATTCCGACATTTTTGCGGAATCGGGACTTCCACAGGGCGCTGCAGCGCATCAAAAGTGATGCTCAAACAGATAATTTTATGCAATTGGTTTAGTGGTTTTTGCGTGAAAAAGCAATGAACACACAGAAATTCACAAACTTAAACTTTCAAAACACGGGTATTAGTAGGATTGACTGAAACATATTAGAACTCTTTTCTCGTACACTCTCTCATCAAACAAACGAAACGAAGAAGAAATATCTCAACAAGAAGTTCAAGGGCTGAGTTCACGGCTTGTCGAATAAATTACACGTTATATTCCCTAAAAATTGAGATCAAACGCTACGTTGTTTAATGTTTTGAAACACGATATGATATGCCAATTACAGACAGTTACATTACATTCAACTTTTACTCTGTTATTTGTTTGAACAGCATTTTCTTTAAGAATTTAGAACTAACTACATGGTTCTTTGTAACGAATGTATGTTTTGCATTTAACGAATTTCGTATGTTTTTTTTACTATAATAGGAACGGTTTTTCTTGCAATTGTTAACAATAATAGCTTAAAAATACTAAAATAAAATATGTTTTAACTGAACTCAACATTTCCATAGTAAGTTTGTTTTTGAATTACAAACAAATTTCTATCGACTGAATTTAATGGATTAAGTATTGTAATGACTTAATAATTTGTATGAATAACTTACAAAAGATGAACGATAATCCAAATTAAAACTAATATTATAAATACGATTTGTTCGTTTGCTCCCTCTTCAAACGGTTAAACGTAACCCTTGACTGGGATTTGCACGGGTAAAAACCACAGGTCACAGCGAGTATCAAAAAAAATAAATAAACTAGGGACATTGCTTATGAGAATCATACAATAGTATCAACATTCCGTTATAAAAAGATTTAATATTGAAAACTTAAAAATAAACTACTTAATACAAATAATTATGTATCTAAACTTCAAAAAACTATAACCTTCGACATAATCCTCTGAAATTTATCAGATTAAATATAAATCAAAAACTGACATCAAACTGCTTTTATCAAAAATTATATTACAGTATCGAAATATTTATCTACAATCATAACGTTTTTATGTAGTGTGGTCTAGACTTAATATTGGAGGTCATGCTTACAATGATACATTAAATATTTCAATGTTGAATGTTGCCATTTGACAATGTACGAGTACACTTTAATTACACTGACTAAAAGTCAATCTGGGTCATGAGACCACTCACAATAGTGCGTGTATGTTTTTATCACCTTTTAAGAACAAAACTTCAATCTGTTTTGCCTTGTATCTTCAAACTTTGGTATTTTGCCCTACATGGGAGAAACGTAAAATACTGTATAAACTTTAGTCCCTAAATTAAAGTAAAGCATTAAACAAGTAAAACGGAAAACAGTTAAGCAACATTTTCGGTTACGTTTTTTTTACAAACATCCTAACATACCCAAGTTGTAGTTGTAGTTGTAGATGGTAAAATACAGAGGCAAAAATTCCACGTATGAATCACCGATGCCACTGGTTGTTCGAGGTTCTTCAAGTCGCTATCCCCGAATAAGACTGAGAACAGATGCGCTGTTGGTTCGAATCCCGCTCATTGTTGACTGTGCCTTGTGTTTTTGTGGATGTATTTTCACCTAAAATATTTCTAACGTAGTCAATGTGATTACGACAATATATTGCTATTATTTGTGTTACATAAAACGTTAACGGATTGTGTGTAAGTGTATTAGTGTATTGAACGGTATTACCAAAACAACTTTAACGTTTAGATTAGAAGTAATTAATCTTTGGAAATAAAACATTATCCTCGTGAAATCGGGTGAAATTGCCTTAGCGAAACTTTAGGGTCTTGAAATGTTAGAAATTAAAGTAACTACTTAGCTAATGTTAAGAATCTGATATTCCATAATCATAATTTCAAATTATGATTATGGAATATCAGAAACCTAGGTCCTTTATAAACTGATCCATATTCATTGCTCGTTAACATACTAGTCTATGGAATGAGTCCATTACTGCAATGACATATTTAGCCCGCGGCTGTTGACTGGTCTGCCGGTAATTTTAAAATAATTATTATTACGCATTAACAAATACATTTTATGAGCTAGTTATAGGGCCGAGGCCACAAATTCTGTAGTTTCGTTCAGTTTAGTTTATACAATGTTAAATTTTGTAACTGTTTTATGTAGGTATTTTATTTGCCGGTTTACTATTTTGTTCCGGTGCAGTAATATAACGATATTTTAATTGTTGAGTAGCAACCTATCCAATTATATTGAAAAATCGTTTTTCAGGTTTGTAAAATTGTAGAGTTAAGCCAAAGCTATGGTTTTTGCCGACTGGTCTTTAATGCAAATTTTCATAATTCAGAGATATTCGAGTTAATCGTTATCAAAACTTCCAAAAAACGGTTGAAAAAAAAAATTGAATATAGAGCTGATAATATCAGCTCTATATTCAACTATATTACATATATTCAGATGGACATATAATTATTATATGTTTAGTTGAGACATGTATGGTGCATCCCGGTTGTTCACGTTTTTCTAACTACCCACGTTTAACTTGGAACATTGGAACACTGCATTCCTATCCTTTGATTGCAATGTATGAAAGGTTAAGTTTATTTTACCGTCACAGGTTTAAGGGAGTTACGATGAATTTACCTAAATGTAAGTTTTATTTGTAATAAATAAAATAAAAAAACATAGGTACTACTAATCCGATTAATATTGGTGTTATTTCATAACTAGATGGGCTCCGCGGTTTTACCCGCGTGAGTCCCATTCCTGCAGGTATATCAGTATAAAAGTATCTCTGTGTTATTCCAGGACGTTTCCAGCTACCTAAGTTCTTAGTTTCATAGCAAACGCTTCAGCGGTTTTTACGTCATAAAGTAACAAAGTCACATACACACTTTCGGGTTTATAATATTAGTAAGATTGTTAGTTGACGAGTAGTCGGCACCTACTGAGTAGTCGGTAAAACGACCGATTAGTCGGCGACTAGTCGGTCCATCACTATAAAATACTAATAGTGATGACCACACGGACCTCACCGAGCTGCTCCTAAAGAATCGATACTGAAGCGATGTTTCTTACCGTTTTTCAAAAATGATTATTGAAAACTTTAGAATGCAAAAGGTGTCTATTTGACCCGTTATGATGAGACACAAGTTGCATTTTAAAACGCTATAAAAGTAAAAGTTTAATATTTGAAGATACGATAGTTTAGATAAGGCGCAGCACGATGCCATAGTAAGCCACCTGCACTTCTAAATGAAATTAATAGATTTTTAGTACTTATTTTCATTAAGTTAAGGTCTAGAGTTGATTGACAAATCCTCTTTATAGAATACTTTGATATTGGTTAATCTGTTATTCTGAAGGTACTATCTGAACTGCCAGGTTACACAGTCTCAACTATTAAATATCGATAATTTATAAAGAAGGGGGAGTATCGATTTTTATCATTTGTATTAACACCTTGTTTGTTTATAAAGTTTAGTTTCTTTAATATAAAACAAGATAGGCAAGTACGAGTGTTGTTTAGCCAGAAGAGTTCCGTAGTATACTGTTAAATTTTATTGTAGACACGGGCCAATTCAACTGAATTAAAAATGACTATTTTTAAGCTCTACCACGCAGCAGACCCAGAAAGATGATTTTGACATAAAATATGTCAAGATCAACATTTTGTCTCTTACTTAAAAGACTGACTAACCAAACACTTACCGCGGTAGATCGGTTTGCCCCAAATAATAAGTAAGTAGAAATAAGTAATAATAAATAAGTATCAGTATTTCACAAACCGATTCCTTTTAATTACAATATTTATATAAATTTTATTAAATCTACAATTACAACGAATCTGTGAAAAACGAAAAATAATCCGCACTAAAGGTGGTATTAGTGTGGGAATTAAGTTCATACATAGCCGCTAAATTATTCTAGTCTTTAATAGATTTTCTAAATTAAGTCTTTATGGGGTTTCTTCAAGGTAAGCTTTTAGGTAGATGTATAGGCTCCTTCTCAAGTATGGAGGGAACCCTAAAATAATTTTTAGAAACTATTACACTGCAGCATCTGCTTCCGATGAAGGAGCTAAATGATGTTTATGATAAATGATTGTGTGCCTTTCTTCTTACGAATAAATGTAAATACAATGTGTTGCTGAGTCTATTAAGGAGAATAAAGAAAAAAGGAGAAAATGTTTCCTTATCATCATCGTCATCATCATCCAAGCGATGTTCTCAGTTACATTCCCCTCGGGAGCCCCTCGGGAGCCTTTTACTTCTTCACTTTGCACGATCTTCGGATTCTCGTGTAGTGAGGTCATTTGAACGAACATCAACCCTTACGTATGACGTTATCCGTACAATTATGCTTATTTAAAATAGCACAATATTCCGAGGCTCGAATAATATACCTACCTAGTACAAGCCTAGTGCATGCTAGTGCTAAGTTTGGGGTTACATAGCGCTGCGTGTAATGGCGTGCAATATTTATTATTATTTACTTACAGAATAATATTGTTATTATTCTGTACTATTTTGATATATTTTGTTTGTTATATTTGTGTACTATTTTGATTTAGGTATTACTTTGTAGTATTAAATCAAATTAAGTTTTGCTTATGAAATCACCTATCTGTAAGTCTTCTAACTTAACAAAGCCTAAAAACTTTTATTTAACATCAAACTAAACTAAAACTAGTCTGGAACTTAATTCCATATTTACATTTACATCGGCCTCAAATCAGATACGGTCCTACCACGACCGGCGACCTCCACAAGACAATCTAAGGTCAACTCGAGTCATGAAATAAGAATCAAGTGAGCTCTCTAAACAATAACAGAGTTCAAACTTGGAAGAGTTCGTGGGCCGTGTGTCACGCGAAAAGTATACATTTAAAAGTTTTATTTGTTTGATATTTCACATGATTTCGTTATACTTGGTTTACTAAGTCTATAGGTACTAATATTATAAAGAGAAAATATATATTTGTTTGTTTGTACAGGTTACAAAACGATTGAACCGTTTTCAAAACTTCTTTTACCAAAGAAAGCAACATTATCGAGAGGGTAACATACTAAGGCTACTTTTGATCCTGATATTCCCACGCAATCGGGAATTACGCTGATGAAACAGTGGGACGCAGTACTCTTTTAAAATGCATAGGTAAAATTTTAATATTCTTAAACAATTTATTATATTGAAAGTACTGTGCAAACTTTCGTTAGGTTACTGCCGTGCACTGTTAATTAATTAAATGCCGACATTTTTTTCTTTTCCTGTGCGCTGCGGGTTAAATTTACCCATATTGACGGCCTCTGTGGCGCGTCGGGCGAACGCCTGACTGCAATGCAGAAGATTCGATTCCCGTCGGGTGCAAATATTTATGTTTTTGATCTGGTTGTCTATCTTTGGATAAAATGTATGTATTTACTAAAAAAAGTATAATATGTAGTATATCCATTGTCTAGTACCCATAGTACAAGCTTAGTGCTTACTTTGGGGCTAGATTGCGCTGTATATAATGTTGTGCAATACGAGTATATATTACGCTATCAATTTATTTTGAGGTGTTATATTTTTTCCGTGAGATAGGCTTGCATGTAATCTCATCTTACCTGATATGAAGCGATGATGAGGTGTAACATAGCTTGCTAACTAGAGAAACCTATTCACTCTAGACTTGAAGAAGGTTTTAGTTAAAGGGGAATATCGACGCGGACAATATCTGTAGGATTTAGTAATAATTCACTTCACAGCTCACGCTTCACGCTCGCTTTCTAAGTCTCATCTTTAGTTTAGCAGCACAAACAGCAGCTTAATTATGTTGTATGTTCAATTAATAAATCTAAAATTGATGAAAATGAAATTGAGTTGTAAAAATGTAGCTACGAGTGAGTACTTCCGCTGCGTTGCACATTATGCCGCTTTTATTTTTTTCTTTTATAACTTGACCTCATTTTCAGTATGTTAAATGTCCGATAATTTTATAAAAGTTAAATAAAGTAAAGTATTATTAAGATCGTTCCAGAAGTAACGTTTAAAATTTATAACAAACATAAATTTTGACATTAATCTAAAATATTTCATTTCATTTATTTTTTCAACTCACACGAGTGCCTACCCATTTGTCCGGCCATCTTCATCTGTCATATCTGAACTAGTAAAAATAAAATAAATTCACTCACTAAGAGATTGTGGGATAAAAAACTATGACACCCGCTTGGTTGGGTGCTGGTTTATTCCTTCTTTAACACTGCCTCTAGATCAAATCGCGCGGTTCAAAGGAAGCGCATTTTTTAAAACGAAATAGTTTCGTCGTAAAATTTAAAATGTGAACACTTTTTTTGTAACAAACTATTTAACTAGAAAAATATTTCTGTTATTAAGTTCAATTTATAGAGGGGTCTCCATTAAAAAGATATTTTATTGTGTTGGTTTAGGGACGGTTTGTTAAATCGACGTTAAATGAGCCAGAGAGGAATAAGTAAAAGGACCATGACGGGGTGACTTTTAGTGGTGGGTAATATATTAACTCAATATATTATTTATGAAATAACTTCATTAAATTACCTAAAAGTCACATTTATAGGTTGTTAAAGTTTGACCATGTTATTTGACTTACCTAGTTGATACGTTCTAAGATGTAGCTCTCCTAGAAAACTAATTCGGTATTTTTTGTGTTTGTATATGAGACAATAAAGCACAGTCTCATCTATTTTTGTTACATATAATTTCTTAAACTTGCACCTGCAATATTTAGATGGGATAACTGGAGTTTTAAAGTTTTTTCTAATAGATTGGTCATGAAGATTTTTTGATGGCTGGACCGATTTCGATAATTCTTTTTTTGTTATTTTCGTTATGATCAGGAGATGGTTCTTATGGAAGAAAAAATGCTGAATCGATTTTGACAAATCTTACGCGGGTGAAACCGCGGGGCGCAGCGAGTTCAATATAAAAGCAGGAAGATAACACTAGAATCAGTTCCAGGACGAAAATATAATATTTATATATCGTTTATCGTTGTCAAAAATAAACAAACATAATGAAGTCGACATAACCATTTCAATCAATACGTAGGTACCTACCTTTTCATCTTAGCAAATTGAAATTTTATTTTTAGACTGGCAACACTGAAATCCATAACAGTGAATAACGACCTATTAAGACCCTACACTCAAGAACATAAACCTAAAACAGTACCACAACAAACGCGAACTAAAATCAGCAACGGTTATAAAATAGCCAACCAGCAGCTAAATCCACTAAAAACCACTTTATGCACAATGATTCCAGCTAAAAGAAAAACAAGCGCTAAACGTTATTGATCGGAGATAGAGTAGGTATAAAATCCGTTAAATATTTAAAAAAAAACCAAACCACTACCCACTTTAACAAATTCAAATAAAGACATCTGTAAAACTTCACCGGATGTTCACAAGAGGGCGCTGTAACAATTTCCTGATGCATTTCTAAAAACCACCTTACACCTACTAGAAATAACTGTTCTTATTAATCTACTATTAGCTACTTGTAATAAAAAGCTTTACGGCAACTATAAAAATGCCGACAGAATTCTCACTTACTTGACCTACTTATAAAGTTGTGACCACCGATAGCAGAATCGACATAATCTACGAAATTAACTGGCTTAAACTAAAATGGATATAAATGGGATTAACATGTTCTCGCATTGTGGGAAGTTACCTACAAAACATTTTACATTTTATTGATTAGAATTTTATTAGTGGGAGTAATAAAAACGTTTTTTTTTTGTTTCTTATGAAATTGCTTAAAATTCCTCATTCTTTGATTTTAAAAAGTTCTTGCTGTTTTTTCTTTTCTTTCCAGATATTTTATTACCTAATCTAAATCTTAAGTTGGTTGTCTGTGTTTTTGAGTGATAGTTTAATTAATAAATATTAATTTAATTACATTTAATTTCATTATTATTTTTATAATTTAACAACAATATCATCATAACAATTAAAATATCTAAACAAATAAAGTTATACAATTAAAACTAAATTTGCAAAAATATTTTTCTCGATACGGTACCCCATAAAACATTAGACATTGCCTTTAAATTTGTTAGTTAAATGATATTTAAAAAGAGGATAATTTAGCTCATACCTATTCATTAGTTAACTTTTTTTGGGATTTGTCTTAAAGGCTGTATTTAAAAAAAACACTTAATATTCTAAACCTTTCCTTTCAATTATACCAGTAATTCATCTCAGTCAGTCTTCACGTAGATACTAAACAAGGAAGACTATTTTGATACTTACCCAAAATTACATTTAAATTTCATTTGACTTTGACCTTCCAATGAATAAACCCATAAATCTTGGTTAACTTTTACTGAATTCTTCGCTTTCCTTTCTTTTCTTATTATTTTACGATAATAAAGATTTGTTTGGATTTTTCTTCTTTACAATAAGGCTCTAGAACTCTAGGTAAATTGGAATGTTTATTCTTTGTTTACGGGCGGCTTAGGGAACACACGGGCTATCATTAAGTAGAAGGTTACCCATGATTTCTAGTCTGTCTTTCGGTTGGCAGGCCTATTATTGGTTGAAGTTGCTATTAAACTAGCATTTCGTACGAAGCTTTAAGGACTAAGTATACTAAACATTTCTGTCCAATATCCTGCTGTAGGGCATGCAAGGGCAGTACGTCATTAATTGGAAAAGGAATTGATCTTTTGAAAGTTGTTGAAAAAATCGATATTAGGTATGTGTTTAGACCCTTAGAAAGACCTGAAAAATTATATCAATGAGTTCAAACGTTTTAGTTAACCACTGGGAGTTAGTGGTTAACTAAAACGTTTGAACTTTTTGAAGTTGTTGAAAAAATCGATATTAGGTATGTGTTTAGACCCTTAGAAAGACCTGAAAAATTATATCAATGAGTTCAAACGTTTTAGTTAACCACTAACTCCCTTACTTATAAAATATTATTTACACATGACTAAGTTATGTGACGTTTGTCTCTGTCTGTCAACTTTGAAACTTCATGTGACAGTAAAAGACAAACGATGTATATTTATGCAGCGCATTACTTAGCGTTTATAAGTAAGGGGGATATTTAGTAAAATATTTTTTTAATGCTCTAGGCACATCCTACTAATATTATAAATCCGAAAATCTGTTTGTTTGTTTGTTTGTTTGTTTGTTTGTTCCCTCTTCACGGTCAAACGGTTCGACCGATTTGGATGAAAATTTGCATAGGGATAGTTTAAATGATGGAGAGTAACATAGGATACTTTTGATCCCGAAAATCCCGCTGGATCGGGACTTACGCGGGTGATAATATTTATTAGATGAAAATTTGCATAGGGATAGTTTAAATGATGGAGAGTAACATAGGATACTTTTGATCCCGAAAATCCCGCGGGATCGGGACTTACGCAGGTGATAACTATTTCTTAGATGAAAATTTGCATAGGGATAGTTTAAGTGATAGAGAGTAACATAGGATACTTTTGATCCCGAAAATCCCGCGGGATCGGGACTTACGCGGGTGATAATATTAATGGATGAAAATTTGCATAGGGATAGTTTAAATGATGGAGAGTATCATAGGATACTTTTGATCCCGAAAACCCCGCGGGATCGGGACTTACGCAGGTAATAACTATTTATTAAATGAAAATTTGCATAGTGATAGTTTAAGTGATAGAGAGTAATATAGGATACTTTTGATCCCGAAAATCCCGCGGGATCGGGACTTACGCGGGTGATAATATTTATTGGATGAAAATTTGCAATAGGGATAGTTTAAATGATGGAGAGTAACATAGGATACTTTTGATCCCGAAAATCCCGCAGGATCGGGACTTACGCGGGTGATAACCATTCAATGAATGAAAATCGACACAATGGTAGGATAAGTGATGTAGAGTGGCATCATCATCATCGTCATCCATCGTCATCGTCATCCTTCGTCATCGTTATCGTCACTTACTGACGAAATACAAACTTTAACTTACTTCACCTACCTACCGCAGTGCAAAAATCCACACTTAAACGGACGACCAGGGAAGTACTGATGATGCCAGGCGCGGGCATATTCCACTAATCCCCTTACTCAATCCCCTGCCCAGGGGATTTGTAGACTTTTTATCCACAAATCCCCTGAGCATCCCGCCTTGTTGCCGCCAGGGGATTTGTGGACAAAAAGTTCACAAATCCCCTTAACCTATACTTAAAATCGGTGTAGATAAAACATAATATTTACAAAATTAAAATAAAATAATTAAGCAGTCACAAAAATGGATTAAGTATCTCCCGAGCCTATGATTAGAGCTAACGGTCCGATTATAAATCAATTATTTTGATATTCTTTTTACCGATGTTTGTATCGAAACGAGAATCCCGCGAGAATATGCGGATAGAAAGCCAATGTGTTATTTCAGGTCTCCAGCTACCTATAACTATTTCAAGTTTCATTGGAATCAGTATATAATTAGTTATAATAAAAGTAATTTTAATGTAAGCAACGTAAAATATTATTTCTATATTTTTATTTATTTTTTGTAAAAAATTTTTTGTGAAAAGTAGTTTCTTAACTCAAATTGTTTTTTTATTTAACTCGTCCGGCGGCGATGATGTTCCGCCGGGGGGACACGCTAATAAAAACTGAAAAATGCTCTGAGTGTCGATGTACCACCGGGGGGACATCCTACCCAGACCACTTAAAACTCTAATGTATAGAAATAGAGTGGATTTTTGTTAGAACAACTTTTGTTAATGGGCTGCTCTGATATATTTTACGTCATTTGTCATTGACAGTAATATTACCGCCAATTTAAAAAAAAATATAGGATTTGCAAATTTTTGTTTTCAGATTTTTCAGTTCCGCCAAATTGTTCCAAATAATGATAAGTGGGTGATTTTAGTGGGAAATTAGTGTTAATTAGTTTATTTGGTTCAGTCTTTTGGTATGTATCGTATCAAAATTTCAAATATCATTGTAGAAACACTTTTTTACAAGTCAGAAAACCGCTCGATAAAATACGTAAAATTCGTGTTTGGTTGAGCTCTAGCGTCATGAACATAAGGGTCACAATGGAATGTAGTTTGGTCAAACTTGTAAGTTATACTTACGGCACTTTTATTTCAACTTGAATTATTTATTATTTTCCTATGATAGCTATATGTAAATGATATTTTATGGTAATAGGTAGACTGTAATGGACACTTTTTACAATAGTTGAACTAGGACCAGATTACAGTCATTGTGAAACAAGCTTCGTAGAGAAAGTCGGAAGAAAGTTGGAAAAAAGTTTTTACTTCAAAGTAAATAAATAATTATTTACTGCTTACTAAATGCCAGATGCGAGGCGCGGTAGCGCCTGGCATCATCAGTACTTACCTGGTCGTCCGTTTAAATGTGGATATTTGCACTGTAGTAGGTAGGTGAAGAAAGGCAAAATTTGTATGTCAGTAAGTGATGATGACGATCGATGACGATCAATGACAATGGATGACGATGGATGCCGATGATTAAAAAACAACGAAATTACCGATTTTTTATTCTTTATCCGGATATCCGGACTTGATATCCGGATAAAGTCGCCTATATGTTAATAGAAGTCTTATGCTATCTGCATGCCAAATTTCATTGAAATCGGTCCAGCCGTTTCCGAGATTAGCGCGCACAAAGGCACAGGCAAACAGACAAACGGACAAACAGACAAAAAGTTAACACGGAAATGGGGTCTGTTACGTTAGTACATACCTCTAAAAATAGTTTTTTCAAAATATCTTTCAAAAACAGACACCGATTTTATTATAAGTATAGATTAACATAATATACGAGTGGTGAACAAAATCACAGAATAATCACTTTCATCAATGTTGATTGAGTTTCTTAAATCTAAACACTCTTATATGTAAGTACATAATGATGAAAGTGATTATTCTGTGATTTTGTTCACCACTCGTATATTATGTAAATAAGACACGAAGACTGAAACTACGTAACACACTGTTTTTATTTGATTAAAAAAAAGGAAATGTAAATTTCGGTTAAGGGGAGTTGTAGACTATTTGTCCACAAATCCCCTGCTAATCCCGTTGTATCGCCGCCAGGGGATTTGTGGAGAAAAAGTCTACAAATCCCCTGGGCAGGGGATTGAGTAAGGGGATTAGTGGAATATGCCCAGGCGCGGTAGCGCCTGGCTTCAACAGTACTTCAATGGGCGACCGTTTAAGTGTGGATTATTGCATTGCGGTAGGTAGGTGTTCGAACAACGCGGGATCGCGACTTGCGCGGGTGAAACCGCGGGGCGCAGCTAGTCATCTATAAATATTTAAAAGGAAAAATACACCTTCAAAAATTTACTAGCGGCGAAATTTGATTTTACTCAGAGACGCGACTTTGACCTCGTCGCAAGTGAATTTCTGAAAAAGTTATTTTTTATTTTAAGAAATTTATAAAATTCTAGTACCTATATTGAAGAAATATTTACAAATATCAAAACATTACACCTCATCTATAAAAGAATGTCGAAGATAGAGGGTACAAAACGTTTTGTTATTTCGAGGGTACGTGTGACTCAGCGAAATTAAGCTATTGCCTTTAAAGTACTACCGATACAAAGAAAAATCGCTAATGGACCCTTGTTTGTTTGGATAGATGACTCGATTTTTGTGCGGTGTTCTTTTAAGAGCAACAAAATTGTATTTTTAGATAAGCAAACGATTTTATTTTAGTGGCAATCTAGCTTTTTGTGACATTCTTTAAGGGATCCTATTTTAAAATTGATGAAGAAATAAATCGGAAACGTAGGACATTACACTAGTGCCATCTAAGGCTGCGGTTAATCCTAAAATAAGCAACTATTGTCTTTTTCCTTATTTAAAAGTGTTTATTAAACTAACTTTAGTATATTTTTAATTCTAAATTGTTAATTTAATTGTAATTTTAGAAGGTGACCTAATTTTTGATTGTTTAATCTGCTTTATAAACTGAATAAACATATATAGGATGTGCAAATTTTGATATATTTGTTTATTTGCAATAGCAAAATGAATTGTGGCAACTAATAAAATAATTTGTATTTGAAAACATTTATATTTTTTGAATCCATCCATCTTCCATGTAAATTCCGTCCAACAAGGCTAAACGTATTCAACTATTGAATGACCTCGAATTTCGTAATATTCCATGTTCAATAGACATTGGCCGTTCGAGCACGTGTGCCGACAATGGGTATAACTGTATCCGTGTTCCAGTTGGAACCTCTTTCATAGTAAGAAAGATATATGAATCGCTCTGCTACTACTATACTAAATACTAGCTGCGCCCCACAGTTACACCCGCGTAAGTCCCGTTCCCGCGGGAATTTCGGGTTAAAAAGTAGTCTATGTATTTTTCCAGGTCCCCTGTTACCTACATTCCTTATTTCATCTAAATCCGTTCAGCCATTTTTGCGTGATTGAGTACACAACAACAAACATCCAAACACACTCACTTTCACATTTATAATACTAGCTGCGCCCCGCGGTTTCACCCGCGTAAGTCCCGTTCCCGCGGGAACATCGGGATAAAAGTAGCCTATGTGTTATTTCCAGGTCTCCAACTACTTAATTATATTCTAAGTTTCATCGCCATCAGTTTAGTAGTTTTTGCGTGAAATAGCAACATACAAACTTTCGCATTAATAATATCAGTAAGATTAGTAGGATATCAGGTCATAATATAATTTGTTTTGAAAATTTGCCTCGTTACGATGATTAACAGATTCTAATGACCAAATTAGTGTTTGTTTCTGTCTCTCGACTTTGAAACTTCATGTCACAGTAAAAGACAAACGATACACTATTACATTACGCATCTTATATATATATATATAATATATATTATCTTATATCTTACATATTATATTACGCATCTGTTTTAATCGGTTAAAATTACTGGTTTTTAACTGCCACGGTCTTTCAAAGGTCCGGGTTCCCATAGCCCATATCCATAGAATCGTAATACTGGACGTATAAATAACAGACAAATATTATACTTATTTAGCATTTGACAAAACCACAACCTTTAATATGCAAAACGAAGCTTCCTCAGCTTTTGTACTACTCTTACTATTCACTATTTAAAAATGAAGAATAAATGCAAAAACAAACAGAATAATAAGCTTTCCCAAGTTTTTCTTAAAACTTAGGAACTAACACTCACTCCAAAGTTTGACACTATTAGTCAGTGATTACTACAAACTTGTACTTACATATAAAAACAAACTTGTTTGGAATGTTCTACAAATAAGTTTATTTCTCGAAACTCTCATTCAGTTAAGTCGGTCATGCTTGGTAGTCGGGAACTTCGGGTTAATGAAATTGTAACAAAGATATCAAACTAAGAGATTTACAAAATAAAGTGAACTCCAAAAAGGACCGTAAATTTCTATTGTACACATTTAGGTGTGTACATTATCTGTCTATCTTCAACAATAAAATTATCATGTCATTGAAGTATACAGAAGTAATACTGCTGAAACATGGTTAATGAAAAATTATAAAGACCAATTTATAGAAGCCATAAAGCCAGCTTCTCAGCAAGTGTAGGACGTTTAGAGCGCATTATCAAAATCGCGAAAACCATAGAAGAAATAACCATAGAAGATTTTGACTTTGTATTTTGACATGTATTATGTAAAAGTATATAATAGAAGAAATTAGTTCATAAATAGGTATATAAATAAATAAATATTTCACTACATTGCACACAGCGCAATCTAGTCCCAAACTAAGCACTAGGCTTGTACTATGGATATTATTGAAAGACGAAATATTTTAGATATCTTTTAGGATTATAGTCTTCATTTTTAGTTTTTTTTTTCGACGTGACATACTTATTTTTTGATGTGATTTATCAGAAAATTGTGTTCCTAGGATATTAAATGCTTTAAAATAGAGAGAGTTAATATATCCTTAATATCCCATAATCTTTTTCAAAACCACATTTTATTGAATAAATAGTGGTAGAGCATTCAGTCCAATGGCTCTATCATTAAGTAAGTAAAGTCAATATAATTGCTCTAGAATATGTAATACACACTGCTAATTTAATTAAGGCTTTAATTAATTGGGTCCTAATGAACTGGCTAACTAGGTAGATATTAAGGTTTTAACCTAGTTATTAACCTATTGGATCGGCTTCATAAGTTACATTTATGTAAATTATCGTTTATTTTAACATTAATCATCTCCATCAACGACTTTTAAATAATAAATGAATTCAACACAATCGATTACTAATACTTATAACTCAATGCAGTCATTATCATTAACATGGTCATCAACGATGACATACTGAGCAATATATTATCAGTATATCAGTAATGTTGTAAAATCAAAGAACATTTTGTTTTCAATACAAGGCTGTCTGTAGAAGATAAAAATGAAGGACTGTTTAATAATGAGTCATATTAGTCTTGTTTGACATTTTACAACTTTATCAAGAAGTTACAGCGTTTCGTTTTAAAGAAGATAATTTTAATTAGATTACGCAGAAATTAACTTAAGTATCTACTCGTATATGAATAAATTGATAAAAAAATCAACAGATATCGTGTAAGTGTAAAAAGTGTGGTAACTTATATAGTCTTGAAATTAAACTGTCTTATTTTTGGTATACTCTTATTACGTAAAATAAACATTAACTAAGTTGTCGGAAGTAAACTTCCCAAATAAGCCCAAAATCCTTCTTTACACAACGCTGACACAACGTACTTAATTGACTGAACCGTCAATCATGTGACAAAATTTAATAGACAAACAAAACACCCCGGGCGGCGTAACCCCAATCATCGTTCAACAAACACATCGCCTTATTTGACTTACAATAATTTAGTTAGCGCTAACCCGTTCCCATGCTCCCATTAAACTTACTAACAATGTGCATCGGAATTGGCCAGAAAATCATGATAAGTATCTCGCCGTTGTCACGATCCAATTCCCTCCGAAACGCTGCCGCTCAAGGTTTGAGTGAGAAGACGTGACCTCTGCACCGATTTGAAGCATCCTCGAGTGTGAACCGTCGTGTTTTACCAGCGGGTGGCGTGGGTTGACCAATAGACAAATTTACTTAGTACAAAGTATCCCAACCTCATGGATATCAGACGTCGATCACTGTCACTGTGGAAACGCATTATCTGATTCAGTTTGACCCTGACTGGGATTAGTCATCGTAGCTTTTGTTACGGTTGTTACATCGAGGACTCCTAAAATTGGCCTCATGATAAATGTTCTGGAAGGTAGAATAAAATAATTTGGTTATGTCATTATGATGGATTGGATAAAATCAAATCATCAATGACAGCAAGTATACCTAGAAGGGCTACAAGTAAAGTTATTATTAACATTTGTGATTAAAAAAATGCACAAAAATCTAAACATCATAATAAATCATAAAACAACAAATAACCTGGAATAATTTTAGTTATATTTGATTGATATCAAAGAGAAGTCCTAGAAGCGGCTATGATAACGAAAACCAATTTCAACTGGCTACACACAAAATGGACACACCGCAGATAAAATAATAATCCATTAAGCAACGAAGGCAATCGAAAAGGACTCGGCTGATATCTGGTCAATTTCTTATCTAGTTTTGAGGACACGTTTGGGGATGATAGAGAGAATCAATGATGCGTTTAACCGTGAAATCCAAAGATAGGTCCGATATCCCCGGATATTGATATCAGGTATCTTCTGAGATATAGTTTTGGTAACTTATTGAAAATGGAATCGGACGGGATAAACATTTTATATCGGAACGATTTTTGGTATTGCGATTTGGAGTTATGATCTCGTTTTTGGGGAAATACAAATTGCTTGCCGAAATGGATAAGAATATTTCAACCTTCAAGATTTGCTGGCTAAGCAAAAACATGCTGAAGTTTAGAAATACTTACCCATCTGCCGATTTTAGGCTTTGCTATTTTTGTATGGTTCATTTGTATGAAATGCAGCAATATTTTTAACTAAATATTTTTAAATAAAGATGCTTACCCCGATACCGTAGAGTTACAGGCATATTTTTTTGTTTACAAAGTTTACTTTTTAACCCACAAAATAACTTTATTATTTTTATAACAATATTAAAGTAAACAGTGTCAGTTGGTATAAAGCTCTTAAAGGTTCTCTCGCACTAGAAAAAAATTAAACCATTCGGTTGGCGGTCATTCAAAGCATGTCGCGCCATATGTCTCTGTCGGCGAAACTTACACTTTGGAAAACTATTTACGAAAAAAATAATCAATAACTGCCCTTCGGACCGTGTCGGACATAAGGTCACATAAATATACCTCTAACTAGCTATGAATATACCATGTATTGTAAATCTCCTTTATAGCTACTAGCGTATCCGTGACGGTTGAAATATTACTTGGGTACGTTTTCTACCTGAAAAGGGACCATCATTATGGCATTCGATGATTGTCGGCAAGCCGAAATGATTTCGAATCGTTTTTTACTCTCAATTCTCTGTAGATCGATTTAGTAAAAGCAATTTAAACAGTTACTTCAACATTTGGTTAACACACAATATAAATGTTTTTTGCTTAACGGCAAAAACAAAGACATGGTCATCTTTGTTCTTTTAACAAACCACAGACCTCTGAGAGGAAAAAACGGACATTCTGTTATATTTAATTACTTGATGTCGGTCATATTGTCAAGATAGTAATTGGTACCTATTTAAGTTAAAAAAACTACCTGACTGACGATTAACGAGGTATCTACCTACTTATGTAATGATTATGTATTCTTGATGGAACTAAGGTACCTAAGTATAGGCTAGTAAGTAAAAATAGATTTTCAATTCATACCTTTTATTTTAATTTATTCTTAAGACTAAAATAACAGTCATTCAATTTATCGTAGGAATACGTACATGAAACTACTAAATCCATGACACAGAAGTATACAATTTCATGTTAGGCATATTGATTGTATCATAGACAAGTAGTTAAGTATATTTACTTGCAATATTATTTCACTATAGATCCCTAATTAATGACTAGTAATACTATCTATACAATAACATCGATCAATAACTTTATACATGATTAATTACATTTTTATCTACAAATATTTGGTAACAATGAGATAAATACAACTATACCAAAATACATTTATACAAGCACAATCATGATACTGGCAAACGACACATTATCAGTCTTAAAACTTTATACAGAAAATTGATTTTTCATTTCTTTAATAAGGCTTCACTTTACATAAACATTGAAATATATATTTAACAACACAGTCTCTTTAAATATGACATTTTTCCTAAGTTACAAGTAATACGTAGAAGGAACAAAGTATACAATTGGCCAAATTATCTGACTCAACACACGTCTTATCACCCTTTAAGTTGCATTAAGGCATTACGAACTTAAAACAGTACAGCTAACACATGTGGTTGGAATGTGAGGTTCCATTAGATATATCTGTTCAAGATAAAGATAGAGTTAGTTTATCATCTGTGCGCGACTGTTATATGTGTTTGGGGCAAGCATTCGTGTACAGATGATCGTGGTTGCAAGTAACCTTGCTCATCGAGCATTGAAGGAGAATGATGACCAGGATGTTGGCTTTTACGTAAAGTATTAGGCGGTCTAGGCCTACCACCGTAGGGTTGCTCATAATTTTGAGTATCAATTGAGATATAACTATGATGCAAGTTCTCTCCATCTTGAATCTGGCTCGTCAATGTTGTGTTTGTCAACATAGACGTGTCATCTTCAATATTTACACCTACATTAGCAGCCGTGGGCGTCTGTGGAGGAATAGCATCATATTTGTACCAGTGTTCTGGCGCAGTGGGCGAAGCGGTATATCTAGAGGGATGCCTCCTACCATTTGGACACACGCCATGATTATAATTCATCGTATCTTTGTTCCAATGTAAATTCGAGATGTCTGGCATTACGAACCTAATTTTTTCCCAAAATTTCTTTTCACCCCACAATAAAACGTTACATGTTTTTAAATAGTTTTGAAAGTCTAAATCTAAATTTAACGCACTAACATCTGTGGTTAAAATAAACACTACTCTGTGGCGCCTGATTGAGGGGTGAATAGAAGTTATAACATGTTTAATGGCTGCTTTGAATGAAAGTTTTGACCATTCGTTTTGTAAAAAGTTAAAAGAAACAAAAATAAGAATTCTCTTAGAAGACTCAGCAGCGTTAGTAATTTGCTCAGATAAATAATTCTCGGGTGCGTGTTGTAAATCTCTGTAATGGAAGCACATTGTGTATCCGGAGTGTTCCATTTCAGGAGCTACAACTTTAGATACAAAATCATCGTCCAACAAACTATACACAGCGTATCCATCATACAATCTATCTCTGTCGAGCTCACTCTCTTGAATTGAAGCACTTTTGAATAATCTTACTCCATATTTAGAATGTGCCCATAACCGGACGTTTTGTCTGAATGAGAACGCTAAGGCACCAAACAAAAGAATGAGGATAACACTTATCAAAACTACAGCTAAAAGTGGAACAAAGTTCAGTTTTATGGTGCTTACTTCATCATACTGATAAGGTTGGTTTTCAGTTGGGATCGTATTGTCCATATCATTCGAATCACGGCACTTATCGATCGCGTCAAATAAGGTATAGTTTGAGAATAGTCCATTGTCACTAGCACAAAACACTTCCGCAGCATCTTCATGAATTTTCTTCAACCAATTTTGTAATAGCATCAAATTATCACAGGCGCATTTAAACACATTTCCTAGCACGTTGACGCTGTCCAAATGAGGTAAGTGAATCAACTTTTTATCGAGGTTTAAAATCTTGTTTCCTTGAAACTGAGCTACTCGGAGAGATGAGAGGGTTTCAAAAGTCTTGTTTGCAACACTTGTCAGAAGGTTATCGTTTAAGTATAACTCTCTCAAGTGTTTTGTTTGTGAAAACTCACCCCCAGACAGTTCAGTTAGATGGTTGTTTTCAAGATGAAGTACATTCAAGGCGTGTAAACCATTTAAGGTATCGTTATCGATCGAAGCGATGTTACTGTTATTCAAGTATAGTTTGTGAAGTTTCTTTTTCCCAATGAACAAATGACTTGCCAATACCCCAAAGTCGTTTCCATCGAGGTATAATTCTGTGGCATCCATTGGTATTTTTTCCGGAACTTCTGTGTAACCAACGTTAGAACAATCAATGACATTCGAATTCCAGTTACTATCATGGAAGCAAGAACAACCTTCTGGACATGTCATTTTGCAATCACACGCTTCGAAGTCGCAACAAAAACAGCTCGATGAGCAATGAGTTTCATAAGAGCAAAGAAACTGAGTCTCGGGTACATCCATCAAATTAGCTTTTCCGCCATACTTGTTGTTTACAACCTCGCACGTCACTGAATCCAAATCCATGAATCTCGGATATTGCCTCATGTGATTCCAGAGATTTATCTTTTGTAACCAGATCATGTGACAGTTGCATACAAATGGATTATTTCCAATAAAGAACTTTGGCAACATTCTATGTTTTGCAATATGGGGCAAAGTAAATGCTGATAGTTCGACGGTTCTTAATTTATTGTCTGTCAAGACAACTTTTTCTATATTCCGTTTTTGTAAAAACGTACCTGGATGAATCGTGTGAATTTTGTTGTTATTCAAGAAAAGGATCTCAATAGAATCAGGTATCGACCGTTCATCGACATTTTCCAAAGCATTGTAGCTTACGTCAAGCATTCTGATATTATGTTGAGAATTGTGTTCGTTTTCTAGTTTAGTTATGTTGTTGCTATGAATATCAAGCCATTCAAGACTTTCTGGCATATAGCTATAATCAAAATAAATAAGTTTGTTATCTGAAATGTTGAGCCATCCTAGGGTACTCAGTTTATTGAAAACTCCTCGAATGTCGCTCAACTGGTTCCCATCTAATCGAATTGCTTTCAAAGTAGGATTCGACACAAAAGCGTCTTGTTCAATGTTCTCTATTTTATTGGAAGCTAAATTCAATACCTGAAGAGACGGTAAAGTACTGAACGTATCTTTAGGAATGTTGACAATGTTGTTGTCAACTAGTCGTAAGCCGTAGAGTTCCTCCAAACCTTCAAACGAGACGTTAGATACTTTAGTTATATTATTCTTCCCAATATCGAGTGACTTCAGAAACCGTAACTTCTTAATACCATCAGGAATCGTGTTCATATTGTTTCCATTGAGGCCAAGATCTTGTAAGTAGGTTATATTCTCAAAGCATCGATCGTGAATTGTAGATATTTGGTTATTGTCCAAGTAAAGTTGACTCAATACAAACAAATTAGAAAACAAATGTTCGTTCAACGTTTTTATTTTATTATCGGAGATAGAAAGTTGATGAAGATTCTTAAGTTCTGCAAAAGCGCCGTTACTAATTGTCTCTATTGCATTATTGTCCAAGTTCAAAACTTGTAAGTTGTTCAAGTCTTGGAAAGATTTGGGATCCAAGCGGGCAAGAGAGTTGTGAGATAAATTCAATATTACGAGTCGGATAAGCCCTGCGAAAGTATCTCTGTTAACCCAATCATTTGTGAGACGATTCCTAGATAAATCCAATTTCTCAAGTTGATCAAGTCCTTCCAGTAATCCAGGCGCCAACACAGAAAGCGAATTATTTGCTAATGAGATTTCTTTGATAACTCGCGATGATTGAAATAGTTCCGGAGGGACAGCGACTAACTTATTGCCCGACAAGTTCAGAATTTTTAATGAATTCAGTCCAACGAACGCTCTGTCGCCTATTTCATTAATTAAGTTGTTTTGAATGTTCAAGACTTCTAAAGATCTGAGGCTGGATAATCCGTTGTCAGGAAGTCGTAATACATTGTTGTGCGATAAATCAAGCATTTTAAGTCCAGTATTGCATGATTTACCAGGTGCAATAGGTCCCTTGCCCCAGTCCGAGAAGCCGATTTCAGATATGTCTTGAATCCTGTTATTTGTAAGGTTCAATGATTCCAGGCTAAACAATGGACAGAATACCTCCGATGGCAGCATGTAAATATTGTTATCTCCTAGATCTAAGGTTCGAAGTTCCATTAAACCCCGAAAACTTTCGGCATGAAACTCCATTGTCATCGCAGGCCAGTCATTATTGTAAGAACGCAGCGACAAACTAGTCAAATCACGAAGTGGAGATAATACAGTAGCAGGAACGTAACGTATTTTACAATATTCCATCCGCAGCTCTTCCAGTTTTCGAAGTTGTCCCAAAAAACTACCGGTATTCATGTGTAGCGAGCTTTCGAAGAAAAGTAAATCGGTGCAAGTCAACTTCAACTTGTTGATGCTGTACGCCTGCGCGGTTGTAATGTTTTTGAACAAAAAGTCTACTGAACCAATGGTTTTGATGTTGCACGTGAGAAAGTTTGATTCACTCAACTTTGTGTCCGAATAGTCCCAGTGACAGCCGGCGGGGGCGGGCGGCGCGGAACGTGCGCGCGCACCGGTCACCAAAACCAAACACATCCAAACTTTTAACGAAAACATTGTAGAAAAGTTTTCAGTCATAGTTTCACAGTAAAACAGTTCATTTGTCACTTATTGTATCACTAAGAATATCACTTTTTCAACACTTTAGTCTGTTTCAAAGTCAATGTTGTTGTGAGCACGAAGTTTTACAGCGCATGTAAACAGAGTGTGCGGATGCGCGGTAAAAGTTTTGACGCAGCCATGCTCCCCTGCGGTCGGGCGGTAACTGACCTACGAAGTTTGAACGAACGAAAGCCGCATGGGTATCGGCGGAGGGGAGAGCCGGGCGAGGGGCTCGGAGAGTCACTCTGACGGGTGGGACCCGGCGCTGCATCGGTTTACAACAGATGGCACGCGTGTTTTTTGAACACTTGAAATATTAGTTATGCAGCAGAAGACGTAAACCTGCGTGATACGTTGGGTGCATCTACTCGTATTACAACTCAAAGGAGGTCGCGGTGACATTTCAACACACAAACAGTAGCATAATCATTCATATCTGCGCCTAGTAAAACTTATCTATGAATAAATTTAAGTTACCTACTAGTTTTTTATTTAAACCAAGGATGATCTGGATGTCTTTCTTTTTTCTTTTCTTTGTAGTACTTAATGTTTATTCAAAACTACTTACTTGATGTCTTTCTATGTATAATATGTTTGTATTTACAAAAGTAAAATAAATAAAAGTATTATATCCGTTGTCTTGTCACCGTAACTCAAGTTTAGTAGCTTACCGTGGGGCTAGATGGCAATGTGTGTCGTTCACTAAATTTATTTATTTATTTTATTCATGAAGTAATAAAATAGTACAAGCACTTTGACTTACTACAAACGCAACCACATAGTTTAATGACTTCCACAATCACAATACATATTAGCGAAACTAAATTCAACGTTTATTCAAAAGTTTAACACCAAATTAGTAGAGTAATAAAATTGGAAAAGCAGTCTAACTAGCCATTGTTTCTCACTGTAATGCGTACCTAATACGCATAAGTTTATATTAGATTCGTTAGCATTAGTTATACTATGATAAGAAAACTTATTTACTTTTCCAGTGCTTCCGTTCTGAAATTCATATTTTAACTTGTAAATCATGACTCAGTTATTCATTTAATTCTTTTATTGCAAAGCAGAAGATTTTGTAGTTTTGACGTCTTGGGCGGACATTTTACGTGATTGTAAAATGAATGATTGACAGATTTTGCTTTATCAAAAGAGCATTCATACAATGATTTTGCATTAGGCTTTAACAAATTGTATGTATGGTAGTATAAAGGTACTTTCAAATATAATTTAATGAAAAAAACAAGAATGCCACAACAATTTAATTATACTTTGCTGTTTAATCCAATTTTGGTTTTACAAAATGTGATCTACAGTATTATTTTTAAATACCATATTTTAGCCATAATCATATTTTCCATACCGAGACCTATGCTGGTTTCTGAAGACTTAGGTTTCCTTGTATCCACCAAACATTTTAATATAAAGGGATATTATGATAGAACGTAAAAGTAAAAATACCTACCATACTTCGGACCACTTCAGCTAGTTAAGTACAAAAACACGTCCATTCACTATATTCCAAGAGGCAAGGAACATGCGTCACCGCAACTCTAATCGCAGGCCATCGAATGCCATAACACGTGCGTGTCGAATTGCGTCTACCGTGGGAGACGTTCTGGATCCTCTGTGTCTTTGATACCTTTTTGATACGAGTCTTAAGAGTTATGGCAGTCAACAGACATTATATCGGCCGATAAGATATGTGCCTTATTACTAGTTGCATTTGTTTAATCACAATAGTATTTAGTGCATGTTTAAATGAGCGTCCTTGTGGCGCAATAAGTATTTTGTAAAAATATTTTGAGTCGAAAATCCCTAAAAGTAAATATTACTCTTGATGACTTTGATGTTCCATCTTTCTTCTTTTTGACTTCTTTTCAATCCTTATTATAGCTTTAAAAAACACGTTATTGTCGACCGATTGAAAGTCTTACGCTCTAAAAGACCTTAAAACATTGTGATCATAATAATAGTGTACTTACCTAAGGGCAAAAAGACTGTGTAAGGAGAGATGCGTATGGGAGGTCCCTGCTATAAATATGATTTAAAAAAACATAGTTCGTATGCAACGTCTTTAATAGCTTTAGTTCTAAATAAGTAGCGAATTTATGAATTACAGGACAGTGGTATGATAGCTCAGCAGGCTGACAGCTTAGGTTTTTCAGGCAGCAAAACCTAAGCTGAAGCCTCGCCCTAGGCATTATGTCTGAATAAAAGCACCATTATCTTTATCATTTATTTATCTTACCCAACATATTTATTCTGATCATACAATAAAGCAAAAGAAAATATATCGATGTAAGTACGCTTTAATATTTTACGCAACAAAATATAGGTTAGAGTACGATAATCTGTGAAGAATAAAGGATACTACAATGTAAGTTAAAAATGTTATGGGTCTGGAAACCAGTTCTCGTGTGTTATTACTCTCGGCGCCTTAAATATGCATTATTGTTCCATCTTTACAAGATCGAGATGGGAATGTAAAGCAATTTTACACGGATTTTAAGTGAAGGTGAGGAAAGGAACTTAGAAATCGTGCTCGTGATCGCATCTTTCTCAGAAAGGGGTCTCTAGAACCAAGGTCATTTTATCAGGAACCGAATATTGATCTGTCAATATTGAGAGTCAATATCTCACGTGCCCATGTGATGACCCAATATTTACATAAAGACATCAAACAAAATATTACCACTTATCTCGTAACAAACCGACTTCAAAGTATCGGGAAAATCTCTTCTAACGTAGAGTGTATTGACATAACATGATACCAATTGTTCGAGAACAGGACTTGTATGAGAAATAATGGTCTCATTTATCTAGGAATATTTATGAGAACAACTATTTAAAACATATTGAGTTCAAATTGACTGTGCAATGGGTTCCATATGTATTTTTTATTAAGGCATTAGAATAGATAGAAATATCAGTATTAACAAATTGAATGTCAAATAAATTAGACACGCCCATAAATTTGTAACCATTATCTACAATCAGAAAATCGATCTAATACCATATTGTATAATCTACGAATAATAGTACAATAGGAAATGACTCAATTACGTGTTGTTCGAATGACAAATGACATTTTAATTCCATAGAATAAAGTGGTGCAATACTGACTCCAAAATATATATTTTAACAAAACTGAAGTAACTTTAACTGCAGACAGAAGTCTTCAAATAGTAAAAACGCAGCATGAGACGTCTAGAGAAATCAAAGACAATAAAATAAGAAGCAAAATTAAAGCCAAACCTTGACTTCCGAAGCACGAAATCTAAAGACAAATTTAACTGTGACCAAAATTTTGTTTCAAGGAACTGAGAACGACAAAGACTGTACAATTCGTCGCCAAAGAAAGGACGATCAAAAACAAAAGTATCTATAGTATCGCGGGCAAAGTCAACAATACGGGCAGTCTCATGAATCCGACACAAAAAATTCAAAATTACGACGTCCCATAAAAGAAGGTCCACAATCTTGAAAAAGGGAAAGAATTTTACCGCAATTATGTTATTGCCACTATAAATATCCTCAAAGACAATAGTTTTTAAGGTCAGTTACTTTATGGTTGTCGACACCGCAAATAAATGAATAGGTTCGGGTTTAGTAAAGCCATATTATCTTGTTGTAAATCTTGTCAGCCGTGTTTGTACTTGTTTGGTTGTAAAACAATTGTATTGTTATATTTCTTGTTTCGTCACATCTCTACCAATTTACTTTACAAAACGTGGGCTATTTTTTAGATTAAATTTAGGCTCGACACCGAGGCTTTAAACTTGACCTGACGACTGCTAGTAGAAATAACAATCGGGTTTAACCTTTCTTACAGTACGGGAGACCATTATCATAAAAGAAGCTCTGCATACACCCATTTGTAAGTTACGACTTAATATCACTCAGGGTGTAAAACTCAAGAACACTAAAGCGTTCTAGGAGATAATCTCAAGAAAATATTGCTTGCGCCTCGATAAAGGTGGTCCCAGTAAACAGGTACTTTGCGAGCACGTTTTGAATCAAATAACCAGCAAGAAAAGGTACGAAACAGAAAATGCTTTGTGCTAAAAACGTCGACCCCTTATCTTCCGTAGATGGGTCGCGGCCATAGACTGTAAAATTAAAGAAATACCAAACTGTCAAAAAGTGTGTATACCACACTCAACTGTCGTTGAATGTTAATTATAACACTTAATTTCTATAATAGTCTATTAAATAAGCATAATTTGTATTCATAATTTTAAACACAGTTTGGAAAATAAATTAAATCTTTGATGTCGTTAAAGATAATGTGTAGTACCTATTAAACTAAATAGAAGCTATTTAAAAGTTACACCTACTTACATTTTACTTAACTACGTAGTTTAAATTTTGTCAGTACTTTTCAAAAATAATTCAATATAATAATAAGATTTGTCAAAAACGAAAATATGGGTTTTTTAACTCCAATATTAACCTACTTGGAAAAATTAAATAAAGGAAGAGTCCACAAATATTCCATACTTACTTTTTGACACCCTTTTATTTATTTAGGGGTTTTATGACAGTGCCCTGGTTTCTTAAATTTTAATATCAGAAATCTAGATGAAGACAACGAATAAAATGAAGCGCAATCTTTACATTTCAAAGGTTTTGGGTTATGAGTACCAACTAAACGTAAAATAATAATACTTGTAATAACATATATTACGTTGACATATAATTGCCTAATTCCATAGTAAAAATTAAAACAATAGCATGCGAAATACAGTGCACGATGCTGAATATTGTACCAATTTAGCATAACAACAAAGTAACAAACAAAATCTTTCACTAGCTTCACCACACATCTAGGTATAACGTATTAGTTATTCATTCACATAAAAGGAAATCAGCGAATCGTATTTCCATATTCGTGCCGTGTCTTTGCGCGTTCACGTCTATCTATGCTGCTTGCAGAGGCTCAGCACGAAGTCATCATTCATACGAGTTGATATCATCGTCTTTTCGTACTTCGTGGCCACGGTTCTCCTTGTTAACAATAAAAACGTTATCCGATGCTTGCACAAACTGTATCTTGGAAATGTCCGGTTTCTGTTTTAAACACGTTAGAGAACACTTTTATATTTTACTCGGGCTATGTAAGAGTAATTTTCAGATTGTAAAATTTTACGTGGTTATGAAAATTGTTTACTAGACTAGTAGAATCTGAATCAAGAATTTAACGTGCTCGATACCTGTCAATTGGTAGTCCAATTGACAGTATCGAGCACGTTAAATTCTTGAGTTGTGTTCATTAGTTGAAATTTTACTAATATTATTAACGCGAAAGTATGCAAGATATGTATGTGTACTTATACAGTATAATATGTAGCATATCTGTTGTCTAGTACCCATAGTACAAGCCTAGTGCTTAGTTTGGGGCAAGATTGCCCTGTGTGTAATGTCGTGCAATATTTATTATTATATTTTTTTTTTATGTGACTTCGTTACTCTTTCATGCAAAAACTTTTAAACCAATTGCGGTTAATCTTGAAACTTAGACCTGGTGGAACAAGCTATAGGCTACTTATAATTCAGATAATCTCGTGGAATCGGGACTTACACGGGTGAAACTGCGGGACATCGCTAGAAAAATATAAAAGTATTCAAGGACCACCTAACCTTCTTAAAACTAAGTAAGTAATACCGGCATAATTTAAAAATCTGATCGTTACTTAAATATAAGCCTAATTGATCACCAAGTTTCAAGCCATAAAACCTCTAATCCCTTAATTTGATTATCTTAAGTCTTACCGTACTGAACAATTATAGTAATAAGATTAACGATATTATACGAAACGGCACTAAGCACAAATTGCTAATCAATAACGACCCTTAGGGCATGTAATTAACTGGTGCATTAGCTAGCTGCATTATGCATGACGTTGAATCTCTACAGAGCCTATCTGTTCCGTTTACAAACATTTACATAACTACTGATGTTTGGTTAATTTTAATTTTAATAGCGTTGAGTTGTTAGATAGACAGACAAATAGTAAGTGTGATGTATTGTGGCATGTGTAAGAGATTTATTTCTTTGTATTAATTTGTTTCGGCGCACTTGCGTCACAATCGATTTAAATTTAGATTTCAGGGTTTGGTAATACGGCATTACTTGCGTATATACTTCTTACCACTTATTTTAGAAAAGCAGCGAATTTAGATAAAAACTTGTGTATTTACGAAAGAAGTAGAACGACGTTTCTAATTATTGCTCATCTATTATAAAATTCTTAAAATTAGTATTCAATTATTAAGTTCCTAAGATACTAAGTCCAGTAATAGTGCTGTATACAATTCAGTTTAGTAACAGGTAAATGAAGACCGTAAGCTATTCGACGAATACATCAACAAATTTTATTCCTCCCACTAAGTTAATTAAGTTCATAGTAGTTAAACAAACATTAGATTGTAAGATTACTCTGAGCAAATAAACTCTTTAGCTTCTAACGGAACTGGCTTTTTATCTCAAAGGAATCTCTCACGTACTGGTACAAAGGATCTAATAAAGGTGGGCCAGAGTTTTTGTCCATCACCTTAAGCGAGCTCAGTCAATCTCGAAGGATGCGTACAATTATTTTAATCTTATTAAAATCATTTTTGTAAGAGGTTTGTCTTAACGTGGATACGACCGTTTTGTGCAATTAAGCTAACGTTTGACTACTGATAAGTCATAGATAGATTGAAACATATATTTATTTGTGCCACATTAAAATACATAGGAAACACAAAAATAATTGGCACATATACAAAAAGTAAAAACTAAAATAAGCTTAAAATTAAGTTGTTCAAATACTGAATGTATACGCGATATTCAACTTCGAATTATATTATTAAATCGGAGTTGAATATTTATCGGATTATTGTAATTGTACTTACCAGGAAATGTAGAATCAAGCAATTAGTTACAAAATGAACATGAACATGTGTAAATTGACATTATTCCAGTTACAGTTGGTAATTTGCCATTATTTTAATTTAGACTTGGTTAAAACCATATACAAATACGTTTTCTTAATTAATGTTACGTACATCTAATTTTCATTTTTATTACATTTAATTTACCTATTCAAAAAATCATTTAAGCTGTAATAAGACAAATTCAAACATATCTACTGAACATAGTTCCAATTATGCAATAAGAAGGTACGTAAAGTTGATCGTATTCTAAGGGTTATTTCTATATCTAAGAGCAAAATTATCAATAAGTACAAATGTTAGGTACAGAATCAATTGAGTATGTATAAATAAAAAAATATTAAGTACTAGCTGCACCCCGCGGTTGCCAATCGTGGCGAGACTGCCAACCCCTTTCATAATTATGCAGACGAAAAACAAGCCCCGAGTTCCCGGCGGTATCGCTATACCTGGGTATGGTAGAGGTCACGGTAACGGTGGAACTAAGGGTGGTAACAATCTCCGGCTATCACCTTTAACCGAGAAGACTGCGATGGATACAGGTTGTTTCCAACCTCGGCTGGAAATCGATGATGTTCAACAAAAGGTGTCCTACGACTGATATGATGAAATTATGTGACTAAAAAGTAATATGTAATTTATAAAGAAAAACACCTACCATGATAATAATTCCGGTAGTATGTGATCCTCGTAGCTCAGTGGTACTCGGTAGTATACAGCACCGGCAAAGCAGAGAGCTTGAGTTCAAATCTAACTCAAAAAGAGTTTGGAGTACCATACCATGAGCATATCCATAATAATGCACGAACCGTCCAAGTATAAAACAGTAATAACAATCTTACACATCGCTTGTTAGACAAACATGGTAGATCCAGACTGATACTCGAACAATGCGAGCGTGTGGGTGAGACAGGGTGCTTTAAAAATATAAAAAGACTGTGATAACAAAAGGACGTGAATAACAGTGACCAGCACTGCAACCTGCAACCACCAAGACGAATTAGTGTATAGATGGTGGACTACAGATTTGTATGGCAGTGAATGAGTGGCTTTAAGCGTTAGGTGCCTATTTGTATGGCTTGAGTGAGTCATTGGTTAGGAACGTTTAATTAATTGTGGTAGTTCTTTTCCTCTCAGATTTTAAAACTATTTTGTTCGACTTAGTATGCTACTGTGTGGTAAAAATCGCGGCCTGCCCTTAAGATAGTTTTATTTTTTAATATTATGTACTTTTTAGAATTCCGTACCCAAAGGATGTGTCTTTGTCATCAGACTGTAAAAACCGAGACGTGAGGTAGTCAGTTGAAATTACTAGATATGAAGTAGGTATTTCTTTTTTTATACATATTAGGCTAACATTTGACCTCATCTCACCTGATAGGAAGAGAGGATGGGGTTGACGATGGAGCATGCTTACCTCTTTTGCCACTATACCAACAAATACAATAACAAAATAAAATAAATTACAACAAATATGATTTTATTGATAAAGGTATTTCGTATCCTTCAGTCTGACTCACACTTGGCCGGTTTTTTTTTAACTTATGCTTCAGTTTCATAGCTAAAAATCATAACATTCTTAATTACATAATCGAATATTGTCACCAATAACACTGTAATTTTCGGCCAAAAACAAACAAAACAAAGAAATTACGTCAGAACTCACAAAATCCGCACTAATGCGAAAGAAAATCAGATCACTTGACAATTATCTAACAAGCCCAAGTTAATTCATTAACATCCCCATTTACCGCAAACAGGAAAAGTAGGTAAGTTTTGGCAGAAAGAAGGAAGGATTTTGTTGAGAGCTTTTCAGACTATGGACTAGTTTCAATTGAATTATCGGTCGATATATATAGAAATAAATGGAGTATAAAACTAAAACAAAATCACATATTATTAAACAAAATTGATATCCATAATTAAAACTCCAAAACGATTTCAATGGTTTGTTTATGAATCAATGCTTCTATTGTTTTGGTTAGTCACACATTGGGTGTGATGTTGTTTTGTACGAATTTTGCTCATGTATAATTGTGTCAGCATACAGTTCAAAAAAATTAACCTGAAATGTTAGTATATACGTATTAAGACGTATCCACTGTATACATCCAATAAGAGCACTTTTATTTAATTAGGTAAGGTGAGCAACTGAGGGCTGCTACATAAAACAAACTACAATTATTGATACAAGTGCAAAAGTTCCAACGTCTCGGTAAAAAGTCGGGCGACAGAAAATATATACTCTATAATCAACAACAAGGGTACAGTCCTACTAAGAAACTATACATTGTCTGAGTATCGGAAAGGGGTGATCTGATTAGAAACCTTTTACTTACATAGAGTAACGATGTTAGTAAACTTAGTGTCTTTACTTAGGATAATGTAACAATTACTATTACAGGAAAGGTTTTTAGAAGAACAGAAGGAGATAAGAGAATTGTTAAGTTTTAAACTCTTAAATTGGGATAAAAGTAAACTAATCATGAGACATCTGTTTTTTAACTGAAGGCAGATAAACAATTTTAGGTTATACATTATTGACTTATTAAAAAGTATGAACTTGTGTTTCAAAACGTTGTGTTTCAACACAATTTGTCAACAGTTTTGTTATATGACATTTTTCTATAGGTACACATTCAAACAAAATATAAAATATGATGATTAAGCACAATTCTTGCCAAGAATCTCGATATCAGATGGAATCCAATCAAAGAATGACGCCCCAAAATCTGTAAACGACGAAGAGGCGTTACAAAATACTCAAAATATGATTACTACAAAAACATTGACAGGGAAAATTGATAGAAATAAAAGTATGTATGTGTGTTTATAAAATTAAAGGGTCTTATTAACCGAACCGAAAACTTTAAAACATAAAACTTTTAAACATTTAAACGTTCTTAAGGAACTACGAACGATAAATTACATTTTTTTTTTCATGTGACTTACGTAGTATTAGAATTCTAAAGCCTCCAACTTTATCAATGACTATTATCAAAGATAACAAACAGAATCATCTGCCTTACGTGCTTTCCGAAGGATCTCTTAAAATTGTTTTTGTCACACTCATTATCGGTCAGCCATCGAAGTTATAACCGCACCAGGCGTTGCCTAACTCAAACTTTTCAGACCATTTCAATAAGCCAGGCCAATCTGATCGGCCAGTAAAACAGAAAGAGATTTCGATGCTTTATGGATTTACAGGATTTAATTGATGTAATGGTTTCGAAATCGGCATCATGTGAATGGCCATTACATATGCTAATGTGAGCTCATACGCTGGTGTCTTCTCCATATCATTCTTCACATATTTATGTTAAGTCATCAACTTTTAATACGGCATACCAACATGATATATTATTATCTTTGACGATCAATCAAAACATGCTTCATGACTTGTGTATGTTTTAGATTCCTACAAAATATTTTAAAGTGTTGAATGAAGGATAAACAACAACATTTTTAAAATAAAATCCAACCTTTTATTAATTAAGAGCGCTTCGTGGTTACACCAGACTCAGCCCCGACCCTGCCGTAATACAGGGCTGGATAAAAAATAGTGTTTATTATGCTATGTACATATTATCGATTTTCACCGCAATCGGTTTTGCGTTTTTTGGGTGATTTATTACTCACCATCACAATTATTAACATTTCAGGTTACAAATGGTTTTCTCTTTTTGTCATTCATAAAAAGGGTTCTTATATTTTGAGACTTTTGAGAAAATGCCAATTCTAGTATGTAACAGATTTTTTAAAATAGATTTTGAACACTTAATTTCGAATTTAAAAGCCTAGGTAGCTCCACTAAGTCACAGCTAAATTCTGAACAGACAGCACAGTCATAAATTTCTAACCGACCCCACAGTTGTGCAGATTTCTAACCACTTTCCAAATTTGGCACCAACAGCACAACACCCTTGACGAATGGTCCTTGACCCAAGTAATTGATGAACGTTCCAACTAAAACATAGGTATCAATAGATTAATGACTAACAGATAGCCAGGTCGGGACCAGATAATGTATCTGGTCACAGGGATATTAATCCAATGCGGTTACTTTACTTGATCAGTTCCTATCAACGTTCCTTTAAATGTTATCAGTATTATCAGTAGCTTAGATTAATATGCTACTGGTACTGTAGCTGTAGGTATACTGGTAGCGTTTATTTGTGTAAGCTTTTTAATTTTATTATGGAGGCACAATATTTTTCGTAGGTTAATAAACCCAGGTTCGCTATGGACTTCAGGAATATTTAGGTGCGGTAGCGGGGATACTGCTTCATCCTGAGAAGGGTTGATATCTGGTAACCGAATTTATGTTTGTTCAATTTTTGAATTGATAATTATCTACATCAGTGAACGTAACATCCGAACGTCAAGTTCGTCACTGGTCTGGTCGACGTAAAAAACCAACAAGTGCGAAAGTATTAAAACGTGCAAAAATACATTTTATTATTTAAACTACTTAATTCGACCAAAATCGTCTAGATACAAACATTTTGACTTTGTTAACATCTATCGCTTTAGATAATAATTAAAACCTACTAATATTATAAAGCCGAAAGTATGTGTGTTTGTTACCCAATCACGCAAAAACAGCTGAACGGATTTGGATGAAATTTGGAATGTAGGTAACTGGGGATCTGGAATAACACATAGGCTTCTTTTTATCCTCAAATTCCCGCGGAAACGGGGCTTACGCGGGTGAAATCGCGGGGCGCAGCTAGTATATAAATAATTATTTATTTTTGACAGATATGTAATGGATTTATTTTTACTTTTGTAGGTGAAGGTACATACGTTACAAGTCGTTCAATTATCCACCTTGAACTACAAAAGCTTTTCTCCAAATTAGAAACTGGCTTCAATACAACCTTCCTATTACTACAAGATACAACAGTCCGTTGTCTACATGTCTTGTCTGCTAGTACAGCCGCAATCCACATGTCCCCATTAGAGCATATACGATTATTTACGAGCCCGCCTCGATGCATTGGCTGATGCCACACATGTTCTTCCTTAATTCGAATAGATGATACGCAGGGTTGTCAATCAAATAATAAACAAGAAAATAATACTAAGGTCACATTATTATATTTTCTGACAGATTCATGAAAATTACCATTCAAACTTTTACGGGTTTTACTTGCGTTTTATTTAATAACGGCATTATTACAAAGTACCGAGATTTCCCTTACTTAGTTTTTCAAGGTTAACTGAGATGTAATTTATGTATTTTAATATTCTAAAAAGTTACTGTAAACTACTACCCCATCGCGCCCGCCGTTATCTGCAAAATCACGAAAAACCTAAGACTAAATAATTATTCAAACTTTGATCTAATTCTTCAGGTTACTTATTTTATATATATTTTACATTAAAGGTTTTTTTATTCTATGGCAACTGTTTGAAAAACTGTAAAACTTAGTAATACTATTTGATTTTTATATAATTTACGACTTGTCCTACTATATAGTCTTACTTTTATTATTACTAATATACAATACATGCGAAAGTTTAGATGTTTGTGTTTTAATAACGTAAAAACTACTAAACCGATTGTGATCAAATCTAGTATTTAGATAGTTGAAGATCTGGATTAAAACATAGGCTTTTTATCCCAAAGTGATTCTCACTTATGCTTTTTGGACATGCTCATTTGTGTCAGTAAGAATATTTAATACCCACAGTTTTGCTTGATGTAGGTAACAAAGTAGGTTAAACTTTGGACAACCCTTACATCAAATTCATATTAATGTCCAGTTAACAAGAATAGTCCATTGGCGATATTGATATAAATTGATTACGGCATGTCGCTACATTCATTAATACCTATACCTACCACTCACATGCAAATATCTAGTGCAGTCATTGGTCATAAAGACAGACGATCAGTTTGTACTTTGTTCTTAGAAATTCATAAAAGTGATTTATTGACTATGGATGGAATAACTGTAACCAATATGCCTTCCTGTTTACGATTATCGATTTTTAATAGTTTATGATGATTGATTTTAAGGTCTTGTACAAGAATAGATAAGTAAGTTGAATTTAAAGATTTCGTGGCTCAGACCACTTTCGTTCTTTTATGTTCGTTTTTTTCATCCTAAGTAATTAAATTTAAACTTGATTAAAATGGTACTTTATCACTAAAAATTAAAAGGTTCGATATAAACAGGATATCCTTAATAGTAAAACACAGGATACAGCTCAAAAGGTAAAAGAATCTGACAAGAATGTTAAAATTATTTAGGACATATCCGATCGGTAGCTACTAAAATTAAATTATTTCAATTGAAATCGTTTCAGTAAAGGTTTGCTGCCATAATTAACATTTTCGATATTTGCGTGATAGTTATATTAGTTTATTAAAAATATAAAAGTTGTATATTTTAATTTCAAATTGCTCGACTTCAAAACTTTACGATGCAATAAATTTTAAAGATTCCATAATTACTTTATTAGTTTTAATGGTATCTGTCAAGGACCGATAACATACACTTTTTTAATATTTCATTTTGTTTTATTGGTCTTTTGGTATTTACTTTTACATACTTTATTTGCTACTAAAAGCTCTTGCTAAAGGTTATGCTCTTTTTAGTAGCAGTAGTAATATTATTATTCAGTATTCTACCTTCTTTAATTATAAAGTATTAGGTACTCTTCGGTTTTCGTCAGTTTTCGTGAAACTATTAAATTAAACACATTTTTCGATTTTATAAAGATAATTTGCAAAGAAGTAGTAGAAGTCATAGTTTTTGGTTTATTTCGATTGAAAATAAAAACGAATACCTATAAACCCCTATAAAGATACTGTGCAGATTTTACCTACGATAGCCATTGCAAATAAACTAAACGTGCAAATCGAACACCCATGAATTTTGGATCGAAACTGCTAAAATAAATCTTCACCTTCACATTAAAAAATCCCGATGCATCCTTTATTTAGATACATAAATCTTTTTAAACAAATTGCAGTCGGCTCGTTCTCCATTACATTCTCCTACTAATGGGTACATTCAAACAGACAAATAGCACATACAAGATTGACGATTGTAAATTTTTCGCTCATTGCCTTCACAAAGCCAAGGTGAAGGTCAGAGTTAGCAATGTTGGCCTTTGGGAGGCTCATCCATCCAAGGAGCGCTACCATACACAAAAACATTAAGCAAACGAGTACGATTTCCGACTCGTAAATTATAACATAGCTGATACAACGTTGTAAAAACTTGTCTCTATACAATATCTCAATGTAAATAATATTCCAGCATCCGCCATTCACAATAAAACATGCCATAATGATAGATTGTTACATTTAACCGCTATTTTCTATAGGTCCTATCGGTTTTTGTCGGTTTTATGGCTTTAGAACATTGACCTTTTCTGAATTATTCGATTAACGACGTGTTGCCAACCACTGTTTTTGTTTGCGAAAACAATCGATTTTATTGCAATATAGAAAAACTAATTTAGTATCAATCTAAAAATACAGATACTTAGAATGCAATTCCCATTTAATGTTGCAGTCAATTTGTATGATTTGACAGTTTACATATTGTGCAGCACGGTCAGTTTAAAAACTCTTAATTATTGAACTCTCAATCAAGTCTTGAATAATTTTAAACATTTTGTAATAACTAGAATTAGGAGCTGGGGTTTTTGTAAAATAAATAAATACACTATTAATAGTGACGCTTCAGCAACCGTTAGCCTACCAAAGCCTAACCTAACTTAAACGGGGCGCCCCGAAACGCAGTCTTTTAACTCATCATCATCATCATCAGCCTGTTGCAGTCCACTGCTGGACATAGGCCTCTCCAATTGCACGCCACCTAGATCTATTTTCGGCTGCTCATAGAAATAGATTAACTCATAGAAATTTAAACAATCGAATGAGTTCTCATTTTCCCTAAGGCACGCGAGAATTTGAGGACTAGCGACTCTATAATCAACGTAGAATTATCATACAAACTACCTGCGACATAATGTATATAATATTACTAGCTGCGCCCCGCGGTTTCACCCGCGTAACTTCCTATCCCGTAACGTTAATGATCCCTCACGTATATCATACCAAGTGTTGCTTAACCCGTACGATCATTCAAAGTACCCTATATATTATTTCTACCTCTAAACCAACCCTGTACCAAATTTCATTCATATCGGTTTACGGGTTGTTGAGTTAGAAATAGAAAAACACGACTTTATTTTTCAGAGCTGCCGTCCCGCAGTTTCACTCGCGTAAGTCCCGATCCCGAAGGAATATCGGGATCAAAAGTAGCCTATGTCATATCTGAATAATGTAGCTTTCTATTAGTGAAAGAATTTTTGAAATCGGTCTAGAAGTTTCTGAGATTACCCCCAAAATACATACATATGTACAACCAACGTAACCTCTTTATAATATTAATTACCAACATAAAACAAAATATTAAGAATCAAAAGTACAATGAGATATTGCAAAAGAATTTTTAAAAAGCCCTGCAGTTTGGTGACACTACCGTCTCGCATGGAGCCGACCGATTGAGCCGCGCGGCATGATGCCTCACAGAGTTGACTGGCCACCCTCATCATCGTCGCCCGCTACGTGTATAATGCACGCTTGGTACTTAGTAATTATTGATTGTGGAGTTATTTTAAAACTGTAATATCTCGTGAGATATTCATTGAAATCAAGTGATTTTTTAAGGACAATTATGTTTAAAATTAAATACTTTTAATGAATAACGTATTTATTTGGATAAGGATTAACATAATATTTACAAAATTACCTTCGGAAATAATGCATTGTTCTACAACAAATTTGATTACTCTAAAATATGTTATATTGAGTCAACCTTAAGAGATAGATATGCTGTCGCGGACTATTTATTAGATCCTTTTTAGAGGAAGAATTCTCTCATATATGGTTTTTATGTAACTCTGACCGTTTACTCAGCGCACGCGACAGAATCTCGGAACAGGGTGATTTTTTCCCCGTTTTTGCAACATTTTTCATGGATGCTCCGCTCCTATTAGTCGTAGCGTAATGTAATATAGCCTATAACCTTCCTCGATGAATGGACTATCAAACACAAAAAGAATTTTTCAAATCGGACCAGCAGTTCCTGAGATTAGCGCGTTCAAACAAACAAACAATCAAACAAACTCTTCAGCTTTATAATATTAAATATTAAGTATAGATAAGTATAGATATAGATTAATCAAGTAGGTGGTTAAAATTAAGTCAAAGACTGCTATAAAATTGATTTACGTAATACCATTCAATAGTAATCATCACTTGCCTATTGGCCTTGATTTGATGTTGTCGTGAAGAAATTGGCTATAAAGTCATATTTCATTCAAGCTTCTACAATCTATTTCCACGCCCCCATCCCAATTAACTATAAATTCATTCGGTTATAGACACTAGACACACTGGTTAGAATGTAGTTTAGATAGATGTTAATTTGAATTGGGTTAGTTTCAAATGACAAGATAATTTGAAAGGATCTAGAAACAAATACTATGACTTATTCATTTTGTTTAGACTAAATCTGTAATAGTGGTGTAGTGTACCTCATTTCTAATCCGAAAATCAATCGTTCGACTTCGGATCGACCATATTGTGCGGCCGGTGAAGGATAACATCGTGATACCCACGGCTTTGTTTGCTCCAGATGCAGATATCCACAAGTTATCTTAAATCTATTCCACCACATAATGTCGCAGGTCAAAGATAGCATAAATTAAAGTTCTATAAACATTTAAATTAGAACAGACGACATCTAAATATCACTTCAGGAGTAAGTATGAACTTTACAATCTGAGTCTTTTATTTAATTTACACAATAAGTATTGATCGATCTACTATTTGTTTCAATTCCATCCCGATCCCATTTCATCTCAACACAGGCTCCAGATTAATGAAAGTTATTTGTTTGGTATGACTATTAACCCAGTCATAATATATTACAATGATAAATCAGTAGGTGACCTCGATTTGTTTCGATCAAACCGAATCGCTCAAACTCCAATTTGACTTGTGTCAAACGATGATTGGTTGCAACACTGCATACGCCTAATTGGGTGAATGAGTTTTGCTCGCGTGCTCTTGTGGTTTACGTGGATCTCTAGTTCAATGGATATGACATTCAGGTCCAAGAACATTTAAGTAATTACAAAAACCTGCAAGGTTATCCATCTATTTCCTATATTAGATACCTACATAATCGTGAGACTTATTTTATTTTTTCAAACTGGGTAAAGGTTAATTGAGACAATATGATAAAATATGTTTCTTTGTGATTCTTATAATAAATTCTTTTTGAGTTTAAATACGAGTAAAGTGTGTAAGTGGGAAATTTTGTCATTGGTTGTGATTGAAAGTCTGACTGGTCAGTCATATGGAATATACAAACGTTTGGTTCTTCTTGTTCTTTTAATGTAGTGATCTTCTTCTTCCGTATCACTTGCCCAGAGATTAGCTGCAGACACTGCATTGTCTATTGTCTCACTGAGGTCGTCTGTGGAGCAGTTAACAGGGCAAAGAGGGTAGGGTCGTTAGTTGCGCCGTCGATTAGAGGTTATTCCCGCGATCGCGTCCCGTGCTCGTTTGGTCCATATAACCTAGCCAAATTCACCCTGCAGCGGCCAACCTGGGTCCTCAGGCGGTTTAATGATTAGTGGTGGTGGAAAGTTTTAGAATTTTCAGATCGACTTTTGAATGTTTGATTATGTTGGGTGAAAATTTTATTGCCCAACAAGGTGCAGCTTATTCGAAAACACTTTGTCTATATTATTATATGCAGCTCTGATTTTAAATCCACGTTCTGTTGAATAGGCTGCGTGATTGCAACCAACACTTTGGCCTTTGTTTCGAACGCACGTCGCGGGCCATCTATCAATGCTCGTGCATACGCCAATTTGTTACTATCTACCATTATGCACTTCTATTATAATGGGAATACTATGCAGACGTGCTCTACATATAAAGTTGTTTAACATCGATGAATTTTAGGTTATATTGTTTTGAGAATAGAATGACGGATATGGGTAGTTGGAACAATGTTGTCGAGGTTGTAATTTGCATTGAGACATTAAAATGAAGGCGGTTTTGAATCCATTCTTTCTTCTAAAATTCTAAAACCGCCGTAGGTAAGAACATAGAACGTAGAAAAATGATACATAATAATATCTTGCGGAGTATTGTAATTAACTAAATTCAATTTCTTAAAAATAAATTAAGATAAGTAACATATTTAGTTACGAAATATAGTTAGGTTCGGCTCTTGTTTTTTCTGCAAAGTGAATTTTAGTGGTGATTTACCAAAACTTCAAAATCAAACAAGCAATAAGAATAAGACCATGATTAGGATTGATTATGTTTTTTATCGACAGTAAACAAGTAAGTAAAAAATATTAAAAAACCAATGCAAAAAATATGAACGAGTTTAACGTTAGGAGTACTTTTAAGGCTACGTCTGATAAAACAAATAGATGTTTAATTTTTTAATCTCAATCTCAAAGAGGAATTTTATGCTAAGTAGATACTTTTGCAGTTTTATTATCTGGAACTATTTAGTTTGTAGTTGATTCAGTTAAACATCTTGCAACTTTCTAGAAAAAATTATAAAGTATTAGGTACACCTCAATAATGTTACTTTCTATTGGTGAAAGAATTTTTGAAATCGGCCAGTTGGTTTTGGAGCCTATTCAATACAAACAAATGAATCTTTGCTTCATAAAATTAGTATAGATCACTCAAAACATGTTATTTTCTCTACGAGTTCGCAATTTCGACCACAGTCACAATGATAATTCGCGACGCTATACGACGACTTGCTTTATGATGACATGTATAACCTTATCTGCTGGGTTTAAGGCATCTCAAGTGTACTCACAAATAATATAGGTAACAAATAAATATACCAATCCAATTAGATTATTGATTGTCTCAACATAATATCTTGGTAATAAAGTTTAAACAGAATATATCAATACAATTTTCTTGATGAAAGTGTTGACCTACTTAGAATTTTACCATTTACGCTCAACTTTACTAGGTAAATAAATATGATTTCTTCAAATAAAGTTGATTAGGCAATAAAATAACATACAGGGAACCATATCAAAGAGTGCTTTCTTATGAGATCGCTTCCTGTTCAAGCCTATAACTCCTTTCACTGATCACACAATTTTATTTCCATGAACGCTATAATCATAAACATTTTATTGCTTACGTTCCGAGCGAACACTTATGAAGAGAAAAAAGTGTATTCGTTATGTCTAGAGTATAGGATTCGTGTCAGTTCTGATCATGTGTGTTCAAACTTGATTTATGGACCGATACATAAATTCTAAGGTCATGTTGTGTGTAATTTGTTAGTAGACTTGATAGATGTAGTTGAAGATAGCAACACCACTCACTCTATACCTACCTACTTTTCATCTCGTACCCAGAGATTAATACCTACTCGAAATAAACCGCGTGATAAAAATGACAGATGAGAAGTTATAAAGCGCGCTTTTCTTTGAAGTAGTTAAACACCTTTATAAAGTATGTTTTTTAGTTAGTTTAATAGTTCCTAAGTAACGGTTTAGTTTAGAAAAGTAGTAGTTACTCAAAAATATATTTTTGAGAAAAAGATAACGTAAAATTACTATTAAGGAAGATAAAATTTAACTTGTTTCTACACTCGCTAATTTGAATAACTGTTAACGTTAATTAAATATCTCCATATATTACTGGTGAAAAGATATAGGTATAAACAGTACCTACCTAGTAGTTGCTTTTCAAATAGAGTTATTTCATAGCATTGCATTTTGCGGATCTTGTGTAACTTGAGAACAGGAAACTACCGATAGTGACGATTTTTTTTTTAAACTAAATATGTTGACTCACGTAAAAAAATTGCCTTAACTTTTCGCGATTGTGTTAATAAAACACAATTTTTACCGGGTTTTACTCGAGTTTTATATACGGCATTGTTACAAAGCTTTCGCTACCTTTACAGTTAGCTTAAACCTTCTCCGTTCTTTGTTATAATGCCGTTATTAAATAAAATGCGAGTAAAACCCGGTAAATAAGTATAGTGTTTTATTAAGTTAAACTGTTGTAAATTATGTGGACTTAAGTATTTTGTGTGGGTAAGTATATACGTTATCTACACGATCTAATTAATTACCAGAGATGATATTGCCTCGAATGTATCACTAATGAGGTCCATGTATTGGACCAGAATGTATCGACTGCCGCCGCAGTAATTCAACTTGTCGCTACCAACTTATTAACCTACCATCTCGAAGCCTCCTTTAGTGGGCGATCTAATTACAGACAAGCAAAGAACAATAACATGTAGTATGAATATTTATGAGGGCACTGCATCTGTGAATTTGATGTACTTATATCTGCCTGTTTATCTTAAACGAAAATTGACTTTGCAATGAATAATTTATTGTGGGCAACCGTCACTGACGTTCGCCATATTTTAATATAAATCCATCTACCTTTGTATGCAAAATGCTATTGAATGCAGTGCAAGGCAGGATCATTATTCGAGTATGCTGCTGCGATATTCATCACGAAGCTCGTATTTTAAACAAATCATCTTTTAAACTAAGATACAGCAGAGCAGCCCTTAATGCGAACTCTCTAGAGTCAAAGTAACTTGGATCGATTTTAATAATGTTACATGACTCCTACTTAAGCAATTTAAAGGCTTATCCTACCACTGCTGTATCCATACAAATGTATTTGGTATTTTCTTCTTGTAATATGCCTGTATATCTTTGTTTTTTATTAAATTCTGGAAGGTCATTTTTGTAAATGCTAGTCAAACAAAAATATGAAAGATAATAAAAGAAAATGTTTTAGAAGCCAATATTTAGGGAATGCTAGAGCTGCTTTACATTTGTTTGTAAACAGTTTATGTAAGGATACACTTTAACATTCTAGTTTGGTTACCATTTTTTATTACAAACGTATGGTACTGGTACGACTTACGAATTCGTCGGGAAATGGCTTACGAATTCGTCGGGAATACTTGCAACGCGTTTAAATGTACCTACCTACTTAGTACCTATCAAAAATCTATACATTTACTTTTAATTTAAAATTCAATTACATTGAAATATTTGACCTAGACCAAATTTATAATAACCATACATGGAGGTAATAACTATCTACAAAACGAAATGTTATCATAACGCAACTATAACAAATTACATGTAATTTTAAGATTGCAAGCACTCTCCTTTCAGACCTCGAATAAATATTCAAATAATAAAAAAATATAGGTAATTACCCCACAAAATGTCGCTCCAAGCTATGTTTCAAAAGTTATCATTATACTTTTGCCAATAAAAAGCAGAAGAAACATAGTTATACAAATCAAAATACCGAGAATATTTGAAACTTCCTCATTACCTCGTAATGAACTAATGATACGAAAAAACTTTGCGTGAACAAATACTATAAAACGAGTAATCATTTTAAGACTTGGTCATTCCGAGGTTTCGAATACATGTAATAGTGCTCGTTAGTAAATTATTACATCGTTCTACATATAGCTGTAATAATAAATTTCTTAATTGCCTTCTCTATTGTCGACTGAGATTCTCAGGCGATGATGCAAAAGTGATCTCACTTCTTAACTCAGACTGCTCAACCTTGTCAACGGTTGAAATATTTGACCTAATGATTCTAGGGAATTTTATCGCCCTGTGATATTTAACTAATTAGATCGAATTAAGAGGATTTTGTTCTATTGATAGTTAGTTTTCTTGGAAGTCTCTCTTTTTGTGACAACTTTTGTGGCTCGTTGGATGAACACTCGCTTGAGAATGAGCAGGTCACAGGTTGGACCACCGCCAGCGAAATAAATAATAGATTATTTATTACATTTTATTTATTTTAGTTGAACATGTATAACAAATATATATTCTGTTTTTACCAATACAAAACTACATTATTTAGTTGCTTAATTTTCTTTAATCTTGATGTCACTGTTATTTAGGGTACCGTACCCAAAAGGTAAAAACGGGACCCTAATACTGAGACTTCGCTGTCTGCCCGTCTACGTCTGTCAAACATTAAATAATTGAAAACAAAATTAAACAAATATCTGAGAGGTTCTCTCATACAAAAAACATGATTTTAAACTTCAAACGCATTGCTTAGGCGATTTATTTCTACCACTACCACCATCTAGTGACATACATGCACCAGTGCTAAAGATAAAATGATAACTTTGAGTTTAAGGATTGTTTAAAGGTTCCGTAGCCAATTGTGATAATAGTACGGAACCCTGCGTGAGTCCTACTCCGGTTTTTTTCTTGTTATTTTTTAAAAAGCCTTGTACAACATAACTTAGGTACTTACCTATGCATCTAAAACTATACTTATTTTGGTATTCGTTTCGTCATTTTCGAATAAGTATAGCAAGGTTGCTATCTATAGCGGGCAATTACGGTAATCTTAGATAAGTCACGCTTAATTAAAATATGGTCTCGAATAATAAACGGTCGAGTTTACTATAAAATATCATCAAAACAATCAGGTTGTTACTAAACATTTCGTTCCGAAATAAACGTTTGTCCATTTACCAACCGGCTCTTCTCAGAATTCCGGATTTAGACCGAAAATAGTTGTCATTTATACGTGTGACATAAATGTTTATAAAGTAAGGATTAAAGGTAATAATAATGATGTTGACCGAAAAACACATACAATGAATAAATCCGGGTAGCACTGATGACGTGTCTTGAAGAAAACTGTAGGTTATAATTTCATATAGATGTACTAAATAGAGTTACTAAAAATTTAATACAGCAATCTTTGGGTAATTGGTATATACCATCTAGATACTTTAATATTTGTAAACAATGTATGAAAAACGTCTCAAATCTAGCTAAGCATACTGATGACATGCAGTCATGACATATTATTACGTCGATAATATTGCCATTTAAAAATCACGATTATTTTCTCATGTCATGAGATTCCGGTGAAGGATAGACCTTACTAGCGCGGAGTGTATCTTTTGTTATAATCGTAGTTGAGCGTTTGACCACTATCTCCCCGGATGCATGGTAAGTGAAGATATGGCCGAAAATGCAGAACGCTCATCTAAAAAATAGGGAGTCGACGGTCGAATAAGAACTAACCTGTTTTTCTGAATAGCTGTACCGGTCTACAAATCTAAATCTTTACTTAGTATTACAGTCTTTTTCCGCGTCTATGTATCTGTCTGTTTATAAACCATGCGACCGATTTTGATGTGGTTTATCAGCACTGAGAGATTTTACCCCAAGCGAGTCGCATGTCAGTCATGAAAAAAATATTTTGAGATCTTTCCAGGAAAAAAAATAAAAAAAAACATACATTCAAAAAGATAGCCTCCTCCCTTTTTTTAAATTAGTAAAAACAGAAGTTCTATCACTTTAATGAACAAAACAAGAACCGACCCCAATAATTTATTTCGGGATCATATTTCTTCAATTTGATGAATAGAAATCGCCGATACATATAAACGATGTAACTTTGCATATTTATTAGCTAAATGAATCTAAAGTTCAAAATACTTTTTAACTTAAACGTTTTTGAAGACAAACTTATTCAAGAGTGACTCACAAGACTTGAAGTTGAATAAGATTGAAAGCAAACTAGGAACAATTTGATCGGCCGACAAGTAAACAATGGCAATAATTGAAAACGGGTGACATGATCGAGGCATGCCTATGCAACAAACGTAATAAAACGGTTGAAACAACTTAAATTATAATACTCTAACCCCCTTACTTATAAACGCTAATTAATGCACTGCATACCTATGCATTGTTTGTCTTTTACTGTCACATAAATTTTCAAAGTGGACAGATTGAGACAAACGTCACATAACTTTTTATTTTTGTATTTTTGCTAGTTTTTTTTATTGCTTGCAGCATATCCACACTACACTCTAAAAGATCAGTAGGTACAAGTGCCTATAGCAAAGTGTGTAGAAGCCATTGGACATCTTACTAATATTTTAAACGCGAAAGTTTGTATGTAAGTATGTATGTATGTATGTGAGGTTGTTACTCTTTCACACAAAAACTACTGAACCGATTGCGATGAAACTTGAAATATAGGTAGCTAGGGACCTGAATTAACACATAGGCTACTTTTTATTTCGATATTCCCGCGGGAACGGGACTTACGCGGGTGAAACCGCGGGGCGCAGCTAGTTTAACATAAGAATGAAATTAAGAGTTGTCGGTTGATCGAAAAATCTTTAATCTGTTGTCACTCTAAAGAACACAGATGGCGCACTGTTAATGAATACAAAGTTTGAAGCGTTAAAAATTCACGGGGTTTATTAAAAAAAGAATTCCTCATCCTGAGAGTTACATAACAAAAGAGAATCCCCGGCGCTCAGACAAACATCCCTGATAGAACAGATCGAATAAAAAAATATCTGTGTTTGTGTTGCAATCAATCAAACAAAGCTCGCAGACTCGCAGTTCCAAAGCTAACTTTTCGAACAGGCTATTATTTAGAATTGATTTTTCAATATCTATTTTTATTTGAATTTTCGATGGCTTTATAGCAATTCAAACTATTGGATTTGTATTCGAAATACGAATGTTAATTATTATTTTTCGATTCACTTTCACACTCAGTGAATTAAATATTAGTAAAATATTTCCATTTATTGAGTTAATTTAGATTTGTATTTCATTCCAACATTTAACGAATGTTTCTATTTATTGTTCTTTTTTAATAAATGCTTGTTTATCTTACTAATAGTATAAACGTAAAAGTTTGTATAATAAGTTTTGTTACTCTTACTCATTTACGTGACTTCAAGACTCGGATTTTATCGCAATGTTTTCTTTTACCTATGTACCAATTACAATTCAAAAGTTCTTGAACCCCTTGTGTCTAAAATCACCTATCACAGAATGGAGTCTTGTTTAAGAATTAACGTTGAAGCCATCCAATCAGTCAAACCATTGGTTAGCTGATCAAACACAACAAAAAGCCCACACTCAATCAAGACGAATGCACGAGGTGTTAACCTAGCACTATCAATCATCCGACGAATAGACTCACTTCGTTATCCACTTGGACTTAAGCCAAAATTGTAATAAAGACAAACTCGTTAAATATTTGATGGGATGGTAGCGGGTAGCTATTTAAGTGGTCGCATACTTCTTTTACTTACACAGAATTATGAAAATAGATTTTTATTATGAGCTCTATGTTTATAAATGTTTTCCTAACTGTCAACGTTTGAGCCTTAATGAGTGTTTTATTAATAATAATGTTTACGTTATTAATAATAAAAAATAAGAGTGTACGTTGAATTAAATTATATGTTAAGGAAGGAAGAAAGAGTTGGAAAATTTCGGTTGATAATATTTTGTAGATAAAAATTAATTATTTCTAAAATCTTCCATAATATATCGCGCGAAATATATTCACTTAAACGTATCATAATATAGCCATTTTATGACCTGACTTTCATACTGATTAAACAAGTAGTCAAATAACATGAGTAAATTAACGGTTTAAGTTATGTATATAACTGATTTATCAATGAGAAACGAAAATACCAAACCACAAATAACTTTCCACGATGTAGGCAATTTGTTAAGGTATCATTGCATTAGCATCAATTTCTAACCTGATTGATTGTTTCTATGATCAAGCAGATTTGATTCATTGAATCGAGTTTGTAAACAAGACAATGGGTAATCGCTCACTGGTGGTTACTTGACTCTTTCTTTTAATGCATCATGTACATCATTTATTTAGATTTGTATTTCATTTTTATTGATTGACGTTTGATGTACATATTTCCGAGCAACGTCGTCGTCATCACCACTGAAATCAAATATGCAAATACCAAATTATTCTGAGTAGTAGGTACTTGCTTTAGTACTAAAATAATTACGTTTAAGAAATTTTCAGATTTGTAGTGTGTGGTACTGTAGGCAATCGTTTTTTTTTTAATCATAGTTACAAAATCTACCTGTACTGTTACTAGATGGCGATTTTATCAATATAACAGTTGTAAGTATCCGGTAAGTTGATAGATGATAGGCGTTTTCCAAAAAGTTGCAATTCCCATAGTTGACCTTACTTAACATTTAAATACTGTGAAAGACAATTTTGTCATAGTTAAAAGAAATTAAAAACTTGAAAAGGTGTATTTTTAATGGTTTGTCTAAAATACACATAACAACTTCTCCCTAATCATACTTGCGTAAATAGAAATAAACCTAAAACAAAGTTCTTACACGTAATTAAGGAGCTCTAATAAATGTTGAGACCTTCGACGCTGACTCGAAGAAACTTTACACATAAAATCCTTTGCTTCATGTTATCACATTTCCTCAGATGGGAAAAATGTGTTCCGATAATGCGTCTTGGAATGTTCTTGTATTTTTTTCTTTGCTACGAAAGGAAAATAAAATTGGTTATAAGCGAGTGTTGGGAGTTTTTAAAAGTTCTTAATAAGTTCGTTGTAAGCTAGCTTTGGTTTCATAAATGATGAAATATGTGGACAGTTTCAAGATTTTTATGGGAAGGTACTACTTATTGTTACCTATTGATTTTAAGTAATATTTATCGGTTTCAAAATATAGTGGTCCCATTTTGAGATTCTTTTTGCTCATGCTCCATGACATGACATTATTTTATCACTCTGAACACGATTGATTGATGTCGACTACGATATATGTCATGACGTCGTTACCTACTATTTAAATAGCAAAACTTTTTTGTTTTGTTTTAAAGATGGTACTTTATAGTCAACAGCTGATGATGATTGTCGCGAGAACTCATCGAGAACCGACGAAAACTCTATTTAGATGTAGTGGATTTAGTTTAATATCTACTGGTAGTCTGAGTGATAGCAGTTAAAAAAACTATAAGGGTTTCTTGTTGAATACGAAACCCTAAAAGGAAAAATAAATGACCGTCGTTTTTATTAAATGGACTGTATTCAGAACTACTCACGTGCAAATTTTAACTAATAACCTCTCTATTTTATTTTCTGTTTACAAACATTAAAATATTCAAGTCCAAGAACGCAATAAAATTGTGGAATAACGTTCAAGAGCATAATCAACACACATCTCTCATACCAAATTAATTAACACATAAAACAAACAGAAACCACGGAGTAGGTATATCATTTAAAATCGTGCAATCTAAACAAGAAGCGGAGATTGCATGCGATGACATCAGATTAAACATTGCCAACGTTTTTCCACGTCCCATCAAGTGGTGAAATTCATGAAAATGGCAAGAGACGGAGACGAGGCGGTGACAATTTAAATATTCAACCTTAAAAAGCGCCATGCAATACAGGAGGCATTCGCATATAGCATTTTTTTAGATTTCAGTGATAAGAGTATTTAACAAATAAGTAATAAAACACTTTAATTACCGGGTTTAATCGCGTTTTATTCATGATATGTAACCGACCGAGCTTTCGCCAACTTTACAGTTGACTTTTTAAGGTTGACAAAAGGGTTGGGTTACAATTTACATTGTAATAATTAAATTTCATATTGTTTAAACTATCAAAATGAAAATAGAGTAAATACTACTCAAACTAGCAGTTTCTGAAACTGAATTAAATTTTATAAAGACAGATTGGTAGACAATGCTTAGTTTTGATGTCATTAGAAAACTGTTATAAAGTATTTCCTTGAAACATTTTTATTATATTACAATTAAGTCATTTTTCCGTGCCACGTCCGAGTCTCTTGCCACTTCTTTACATTCTCCATTTAAGGGGAAACATTTTTTCCTGTTGTAACCGCCCCTTAAGTTGACAGATTTCATTGTTTCGAGGATTAAGGTGCTCTGTGGTTTGTTAATTGAGCGAGATGTTATTGCTTTCTTTTTTGAACTTTTGTTCTTTACTTATTTTACGGTACTTATTGTAAGGCTAAGCATCGTTTTGTTTTTAAGGGCTATGGGGAAGTGGAGTTGTAGATTTAGTTAGTTGTACCTAATAATAAAAACATATCGTAAGTGGGTAGTTAGTAAGTTAATTAATTTACTGATAATGAATATTTATTTATTTATTTATTTAATTTATTTATTTAAAGGACATCCACAGCTACATACACATAATAGATATTAAAAATATAAAACAGAAAGCCAATTACGGAAATCACAAATGAAAACAAACTAAGAAAATATAAATACTCCTGACAGGACACAACAAAATATATATAACCTAATACACTACTAATAAAATAATACACTACATAACACTAAATACAATTAACGACTCATAACAGAATAAACAAAAAAAAACACAATAATACACATAACACACAGAACTTAATCGTTGACAACAAAAAAACGCTGACTCAGCATGCGCCTGAGCCTCTTAAAATCAATATGAAAAAGATCATATAAGTAGCAGTAGAGTAGTAGTAGTATGCCTAGTAAGTAGGTGGCAAATCAAAGGCAGCCCAATAGAACACCGATTTTCAACCGAAGGATTCGAAGGAGACCGTCGGGTCCTCCGGTTGAAAGTCGGTTAAAAATAACTACATTGAAAATGTATTAATTTTAATACCTTTTTGTATATTGGGGACAAGTCTAGGTGGCTTGTTTGTCTCAAGTTTCTTTTTTTTTTGTTTTATGATTTTAATTTAATTTATTTATGATAACTTTTATGATTTGCAACTTTATTCTGTAGTTTTAATTTGTGATTTCATATTTATTTATAATGTAGTTTATTGTAATGTATGTTAATAAGCCGCTTAAATTTAATTTTGCAGTCAAATAATGAACTAAAAGGTATTAAAAATGTCATTACTGAAAAGATTTGAAACAGAAAAGCGCATTATATTCCTTCATTTCGAGCGAACCGTTGACCTCTTTAACTTTTTCCATAACCGTTTTCTTCCGAGCATTTTCTTGAAATAAATATTTAAAACCCACATAATTAGAAAAAATGCAATCAAAAGTCCAGTTTATAAGAGGAGTCGTTGAGTTTTTTAGTCCGTTTCGTTCGCCCCGTCTGGTTTTGTGCTAATATTTGCCTCCGTACATTATTACTACGCTAGTCGGTACGGATGGTACAATGGGGATAGAATTAACTCTGAAAGCCTGCTACATCTGATGATGGAATGCTAAAGTAGTTTCAGTCTGGGTTGAGGCTCAATTATTGCTTTTGATTTGAAGATTTTTTTTTATTGTTGACTAGCTGCTGCGCCCCGCGGAAGTGAAAAATGCGTTATCACGGGCGCGGGCGGCCGAGCGATTCTCGAGTGGTTGCACTTTTTCATTAATTACTCGGGTTCTACTAATTGTATTTTGATGCAAAGTGTACCACGACCTGCCTCGAAAATAGAACTATCTAATATTGAAAACCATATTTCAATCGATTTTGATTAGTAGTTTGTAGTTGTATAAGAAACAGACAGAGAAACAGACAAACAGCTGTCTCTCTGTTTGTCTGTTTCTCTGAATTAACATGGATTTTAAAAATTATATAATTTTGTTCTACTACTAACTATCCTAAGTCACATAGACAACTTTTGTTTAAATTTACTTCCAAGTACAGATTTTTTACACGACTGCCAAAGGAAGTGTTATGTTTTTGCCGTGAGTGTATGTATGTATGTATGTATGTGACCTATTTTTGTGCCGTCGTAGGGCCTAAACGGCTGGGCTGATTTAGATAAACGATACGTCGTTAGATTCGTCATGACCGTGAGAGTGACATATGGTACATTAAAATAATAAATAAATAAAAATAATGATGTAAAACGCTATTAACCAAGATTTGTAAAGACCATAAAAAACAGAGAAAACGCGTAACATTGTTCACTCAAAAGATATGTTTTATTCTTTGGTAAATTTACATTAGAAAAGTATTGCTTGTAAAGTTTTACAATTAAGTTTTAAAATAATTAATTATAAAATTATCAGAAATCGTTTAAGTAGGTTGTCTTCATTAATATGTCACTTGCCTTCGGCTCGGTTGTCTTGTCTTTAATGACGTTTATATATTCTTTTTACTTACTTCAATTTATGGCTTAGCACTACCTCTGGATTTCAATATTTGCATGCGAAAACAATCCGTGTGTGAATAATGTATTCTAATAGTAATTCTAATGGTTAACTTCGAAAGTTATGTTGCTACTACATGACATTATGATTACGCAGGTAATTTTCGCAAGAACAACGGAACGTTAATTAAAAACTTTTCGATTTGGCTCGTATAAATATCTCATCTATGGATTTGACTTTGACGCCGAGTTTGAAGGAATTGGCAGAGATGACATGACATAAAATACTTAAGCAAAGAGAATACAATCACTACGTTTTATACTTATGTATATTCTTACTAGTTTGTGGATTTAAATAACCACTTTATTTTTCAAAGAAAACAATACCTACGTAATAATCTAAAATTAGAAATCTAAAAGAAGTTGTCAGCAACAACAACCCGAGGCATTGCGCCCAAGATGCTGGCGGCGTTCCCGCGCTGGATTGGAAACCGCCAGTTCTTGTACTTATCACCCTGAGTAAGCAAAAACAAGCAATGCACGTCCTCGCTACTGGAGTATATACATCTAGAATTAATAAATTTCTTCTGGTGTAATTATATCTGATCTCTAAAAACTAAAAAGCGATAAATAAAAAAATATTTAAAAAAAATAAAAAACCCGACTGCTGTTTTAACAGAAAAGTGAAAAACAAGATGCTTCTAGTAGCTTTAGGAATGGTGGATGCAGTCGGGTGGGACTCCAAATAAAAGGTGAATAAGTTTAATAACACCAAATACTTAGTGTTATATAATTAGGTATACTATCTTTATGTTATTTGGAGTCCCGCCCGACTGCATCCACCATTCCTAAAGCTACTAGAAGCATCTTGTTTTTCACTTTTCTGTTAAAACAGCAGTCGGGTTTTTTATTTTTTTTAAATATTTTTTTATTTATTTCCTCTCTTCCTTTATTATAAGTATAGATTGAACTTCCTATACCTACCTTGTCACGGAATCCATGACGAATAAACATGCATCTCCTTGGTGGTGTAATTTCCTTTGTAATTCCATTGTTAACTGTTATTTTAATTGTCTCTTACCATTGATCAAAAAATTAGCAATTTATGTATCAAAAATGTATTGCTAACTGCTTCAATGTTAGTCGAAGACACAAAACCTAGGTAACTAGGTACTTAGGCCCTGAGTAAATTTGTAAATTCCATTCCGGTTAACAAGTCTACATGCAAAGTCAACAGTCATCTCGTCGTACGCGAGCTGCATACATTGTGAATGAGTTTCTTTCTGAGCCTTGAATTGATGAGACTCTGTAGACGTCTGCCTTTACCTGAGTACCTGCATTTGTGAACAGTGTTTTGAATTTGATGTAACCGTTTACTTTGAAAACCTATCTAGATCTAAATACTTGTTTTGAGTCTGGGTATTTTCTATGTATCATATGTGGGTTTTTACAAACGACCAACTTATAAAACGAACAAAAATAGCCTCTACATACAGTGTCACCGACTTATCTGGTCGGGCAGCCAAACTAAGTACAATATGGACCCAGCCAGTAAAACTGCCCGACTTCAGATGACGAAACAGATAAGTCAGTGGTATTGTATGCAGATGTTATTTTTGTTCTTTTTTAAGTTAGCTTTTAAATTATTTTTTTATATCACCCTTTTTAGTGTATAAGTAAGTACCTACTTACCTGCTTTCGACTGCCATTAAAAACAACAAAATTGTAACCATAATTTTAATTATTGAGGAGTTTGCTGATGAAATAAGGTGGTTTTAAGTGCTTCATCTATCTGTACCTTTCAGGGACCAATTATTTTTGGTAGAGGTCCAAAACTGAGTAATTCACTTCATTCTGGGATGATATTCTATTCATCCTTTCGCAGATACTTATTAGATTCTCACCAAATTTTTATCTGACCATCTCGGACACCTTTTTATTAAAAAAATGAATAATCTTAATCGGTCAAGATATCTTAGAGTAATCGGTTAACATCCCTAAAAAAATAGTATATACGCGACGAATTGAGAACCTCCTTCTTTTTTGAAGTCTGTTAAAAAAGGAATAATGTAGATCGTCTTCTGTTTTCGTGATTTTGTACTGTGATAAAACACATTATTTTCCGGGTTTTACTCGCGTTATAAAGTCACATACATGCATACATACTTGCAAACTTTCGCGTTTATAATATTACTAGCAGCGCCTTACTCACCCGCGCAAGTCCCGTTCGCGTGGGAATAAACGGATAAAAAGTAGTAATATGTTATTCCAGGTTGCCAACTACGTATATTTCAAGTTTCATCGCAATCAGTTCAGTAGTTTTTGCGTGAAAGTCACAAATTCACACATACACACCAACTTTCGCATTTATAATATTAGTAAGAAGTAAGATTAGAAAACCAGTCGAATGAGCGAGCCAATCATCCTGTTACTCTACTTCTTTGACCAGCAATTATAAAAAGTTTGTCGAGTACTTACTCACTGCAATTAATCAAAATCATCAATAACTTTTTTGATGTACAGAAACCGAATCAGTGGGTCAAATATCGGCCTAAAAACTGCATATTCAATATCACTTTGAATACCAACCATGCGTACTAGGAAATGATAACCTACCTTAATTGCTCATATTGATTTTTAATGAACTGAAATAGGTTGTATATTGATTTAGCCTCGTTACCGTACCGATAACGACATCATTACATCAATTTGAATGTTTAACACAGTTGCTTTTTTCTGTTTTAATTGGCCCAACGTAGTAGCAGTTGTCTAATTTATATGGGTTACCGTATCTTGTTCCTGTGGTTTTAGAAATTAAATTTGTAAGTAGTCATTTCTTGTAACGTAACTAATTAAATAAATGTTATATGCCATGTCCTTTGCATAGTCCTATTTATTTTGTAACTTTGTATTGGGAGACTTAAAAACAATGATTGGCCTTTTTAATCTAATTTTTTGGTGAATTATATAGCACTATTGTTGAGCATAATTGTCCTTATAATATAAATAACATAGGTACAATAGAAGAAAATAAATTTTGTATTATCTGTACTTAATTGCGTAGCAATTTGTATACGCTATAGTTCTTGTGATTTTAGTCTTTTCGCATTGAAATAGTTCAAAAGGCCGCTCAAAAGATCGTGTCTATTCAATTTTCCGCTTTAACAAATTAATTTGAAATAGGTAATATTTTGTCGAACAATGGTATCGTGAGTTAAATTAAGTATTAATTAGTTTAAATCGGTATGCGAGCAATTCTCTTCAGCACAGCCTCGCTTAATATTAGTATGTTCACACTTGTATGTGCATAATATCAACAGGAATGTAGGTCGAATGCTGATTGCAGACACTCGCCTCATATCGAATTCTCTTTTTTCCAACGATCTCTCCGCTGCGCGAAAAATTTCATATCGCCACGCGCTTTGCAAGTAAAATCAGAAAACTTTTGACACTTCAATTATATAGTGATGGTCGTCGTCGCTAATTTTTTCTCCCGAAAACGGTACGAACACGTGTCACGAACATATAAGACGGAGTTTCAGAACAAAATAGTACCTACTTCTTAAAAAGTTGAAACGAAAAAGGTGATTTAATAAGAAGGAAATTGAAATACGTTTCGCTTTGATATCGCGGGAGAGTGGCAGGTGGCGAACTATTGAATGCCTATATAGTTTCGAAGCCCGCGGCTGTTTGGTATTGTTTTATATGTTTTAGTTTACGCTTGTTAGTTTCCCATTAAATTGGAGCGCTGTGGGGCCTTTTATTAATTCGTTTGTCTTGCCCCGCCTGTCTAGACACGATTATCATTGAGCAGTGTACGTCTTCATAAAATTAAATATCTTCATGCTTTTGCGAAAGACTGTTTATTATTTCTAGAATAGTTTAAACTTCAACGCAAAATCGGTTCAAAGAGGGTTATAAATTAAACGATTTGTGTTCTTTTTAAGTGCGGGATAAAGAAGAAATCTCTTTAGTGTTTCAGAGACCACACTAAAGTTTACAAACTGTAACAAATCTTCATTAATAGTTTGACAAAAGGATGGCAGCTGCGCTATATTGTAAATCAGTAAAACAAGGTTTATGTGATTTTGGTAGAGGTATTTAAACGTACATTAAATGTTCTTAGCGTTAGTAAAAATCGTAATTATAATAAAACTTTATAGTCTATAAATAAATCTATAGGGTGTTTAATAGAGAAAAAATAAGTTATGTCCTGAAGATCGATTGAAGTTTTGTGGTAAACCACGATAAAATATCGCTGTATTATCAATCAAACTTTTTCTTGTCGTTAATAATTATACAAAACTGAACATCCTGAACAATGTTGTCACTTTTACAGTCATTTTCAAAGATTTTCTTATATCAGGATATAGTTAGGCACAGAGTATAACGACAGGAGATCATTTCGGTTTCTATGTTTTGGTTAAACGTAATCTCGACTATTAATTTGAACTTTATGTTCAAACCCAGACGTATCGTTGATTTTTATTGACAAAATTATTTTAGTTTCCTTACTATGGGCTCGTTTACGAGTAAAACCACTTCCTAAGGTATTAGGGGCTCACTGATATTAAATTTACGTTTGTTTAAGTTATAAAATCTTAGTTTTGTCAAATAAATATAACGCTATATTGAGTAAACATTCACAGAACCGTAAAAGACTACTTACCTTAGTTGGTATAGGTAGGAAATTATACTTACTTGCTTTTATGTAATTCAATTTTAAATCCAGTGATTAAAATCCTATTATTATATTGGATACACGAAAGCATAATAAAAAATTCTTCTGTTTCTGTTTTTTTGTTTGGATTAAAACTCATTACAGCATCCTGGTGAAAGGGTCTGCAAAAACACTGTAACATCGATACAGCATTGCATTCTTACTAATAGGTATTATAAACCGGGAGAAACACATCGGCTACTTTTTATCCCGATATTCCCGCGGGAATGGGACTTACGCGGGCAAAACCGTGGGGCGCAGCTAGTAATTAATAAAAATTTAAATGAGTTTAAGTTATAGTATAATGAAATTTCGAATGTTGACAGCTGCAGACCTGGAAATAACACTTACAAGCCACTTTTCTTTTCGATATACGCATAATATCAGAGGAGGTAAAACTACGAAGCGCCTCTAGTATTACAATGAATAGTGAATACATTATTCCAGCAGTGCCTCTCCACCTTCCTGCCTCTCTTGTCTCTGTTGGTCCCTTGCTGTAATTGATCATTTGGTTAGGCGGCTCAGTTGTAAAGGCTCTGTCTGCCATTTTTTTACATGTTCGTTGGGATGTACCTATTACCGGAGGAACCCTAGTACCGAGTCTACTAACATCCTATCCTCATAGCCAAAGTTGTTAACATTTACTTATGTTTACTCCATAGTTCTATCCAATCTTTGGCTGCATTTAAAAGTTCAGATAACCGCCGCGCCGGCTTTGGCGTCCACTTCATACCTACTTAGCGAAGAAAATTTGTAATTGTAAAATGCCTACACTGGCCGACCAAACCCGGGAATAGATCCGTTATACTGGATATACTTATGATTTTACTAGCTGCACCCTGCGGTTTTACCCGCGTAAGTCCCGTTCCCGCGGGAATATCGGGATAAAAAGTAGCCTATGTGTTATTCCAGGTCTCCAGCTAAGTTCCAAGTTTCATCGCAATCGATTCAATAGTATTTGAGTGAAAGAGTAACAAACTCACATACATACATACAAACTTTCGCGTTTATAATATTAGTAAGATATTTTTGATACTAGCCGAGTCGTATATGAAACAATACTAAGAGTTCTACATACTTACAAGCAAAATAACAACAAAAACAACAATATTATCGTTATTAATTTCGAATACGATTTCTTACTGCTTACAGTACGTACAGTGATTCAGACACTCAGATTTATAACTTCGTGATGTTTGACAAAATGAACCATTAGGTGTTACGAAATGATGTGTAAACACGTTGTCTTGTCTCTCAGTTGGCGGGTTTACAAGAATGTGTTTTTTGTAAATTTTCTAAATAACTTTTGTAGAATTTAACTGACGAGTTACTAATGGAAAATGGTTAAGACGAACAAATAAATCAAACTAAAAATATTTTTGCGTGTATTGGTTAAGTAAGTAAATACAAGTTAATTATAAAATGAATACAATAAAGCTAAACATTATTATTTTTTGATATTATATTCATTGGAGGTACTTACTTAGCCTTATTAATAAACGTGGAGTAAGGTTGGAGTAGTGAGAACATGCTTTGTCTTTTTCCGTGACAGAAACTTTCGTTGACAGACAGAAACAAAAAAATATAATAATTCCGACTTTACTTCACGTTTAGTAATCTATACCTAATTTCTTCTATGGTTTTCGCGATTTTGCATAATAATCTATACCTACTAATATTATGAAGCTGAAGGGTTTGTTTCTTTGTTTGATTGTTTGTTTGGTTGAACGCGCTAATCTCAGGAACTACTGGCCCGAATTAAAAAAATATCATTGTGTTTGATAGTCTATTTATTGAGGAAGGTATAGCCTACTTATTATCCCGATATTCCCGCGGGATTGGGACTTACGCGAGTGAAACCGCTGGCGCTCTGCTAGTATCTATATCTTCTTCTATCTTCTTTATCTATACTTCTATACTTATAATAAAAGAAGAGAGGACAAAAAGTCTGTACTTGGAAGTAAATTTAAAACAAAGTGGTCTACTACTTAAATTATATCATTTTTAAAATTCATGTCTGTCTGTCTGTTTCTCAGTCGGTTTCTTATAAATCCAATAACTAATTAATTATTAGTTATTTGATTTATAAAATATCTTTAATTTATTTGACATAAAATGAATGACATAACAACAAACAAACGAACAAACTAACTAATATTGACATTATTATGAATAATTCTCCTGATTTAAATTTTTACCTTATAAGTTGACTGTATACCTATTATGGTGGGCCTAGAGGATATTTTTACATTTATTTTTATAACATAATAATTATTTTTATATAATATAAGGCTACCTATCTAAGTTTCAGTCAATTTCAGAATAAAATTGAAAATAAGAACTAGATGATTTTTTTTATATATCCCTATATTAGTAATAATGGTCACTAGTAATTTATTAAACTTTAGCGTAAACTACAGTAAACGTTTTACGAGATTTCGTCTGTTGAAAAGTAACGCACGATAAAAACATAAAAAGACTGCACCAAAAGCCAAAACGTTTACAGTTTTATTTTAAAGAGAAACAAGTATTGTATTTCTTATTTGGCTCAAAACAAGCCAGTTGTAATATTCATCATTCCGTTGGCTCCTGTGACTTTAAACGGTGCATGTCCGTTTTTATTTTTTCATTTATTCTCGCCACGATTGTTGCAGAAGTGTTTTTGTCCACGTTCTTACTTAAAAGAACTAGATTTATAAGTACTAAGTAAATCCTACTAATATTATAAAGCTGAAAGTTTGTGAATATATGTGAAAGTATGTATGTATGTGTGTTTGTTACTCACTCACGCTAAAACTACTGAACCGATTTCGATGAAACTTGGAATATAGGTAGCTAGGTACCTGGATTAACACATGGGCTTCTATTTATCCCGATATTCCCGCGGGAGCGGGTTTACGCGGGTGAAACCGCGGGGCGCAGCTAATATTCAATTTTCGTAATATATTATTGTGGAGTCAGGACAATGCCTAACTGCAACGCAGAAGGTTGCGGGTTCGAACTCACCGGACACAAGTATTTATGATTTAAATATTGGAAATATATAAGGAAAATGAAATCAGAAGTGGAATTATAAAACAACTTTTTGATAACAATTTATTAAGGAATTACAAAAACACCGATAGTCGCTAGTTAGACCGCGCACGCGCACGCACAACCGCCTCGCACCGAGTCCCTATGGCCCTCTGCTGATTCCCGTGGCCACCTCAGGTCTCCTATTACAATATATAAATATGTGTTTCTGGTCTGGGTCTCTGGTAAAATACGTATTTACAATCGAAAAATTAATAATTTTAGTATTACATTCGTTGTTCAGTCGCCGTAACACCACCGTGGGGCTAGATGACGCTGTGTGATATTCAAAGAATTTCTTATTTATTGTTATATCTTACTCTTATCTAATACTAGCTGCGCCCCGCGGTTTCACCCGGTTAAGTCCCGTTCCCGTTGGATTAACGGGATAAAAGTAGCCTATGTGTTATTCCCAGTATCCAGCTACTTATATTCCCAGTTTCATCGCAGTCGGTTCAGTAGTTTTTACGTGAAAGAGTAACAAAGTCATATACATACATACATACTTACAAACTTCGCGTTTTTAATATTAGTAAGATAAGTTAGTCTTTAGAAGAAAACCAACGTGAACAAGCACGCAAATGGCAGTGTTCATAAAACTATGTAGCTCTCCTTGTTTTACACACTGTTTTATATTTCAGCGGACATTTCAGTAGTAAGACATTTTATAGTGTACTGAAGCCCCTGTCATGGACCCGTCCTAGAATAAAATTGCAAAGGGAATTAATAAAATGAGTTCTAGAATTTTAATTCCTTAAGATGGTTTCAAATAAGGAAAGATTTTGTTTGTACTTGTCTGTACGTATTTAACAAAGTCATTGATATGACTTTGTTACATACTGCACCCGGAGTGTGAGTTAAAACGAATCTTGTCCGTATAAAATATCATCAAAAAACTGGAACTAGAAGACTAGAAGTTATTTTTTAAATAATTTTTATTTTTAATCATACTCGTAAATATTTGCACCCATCGGGAATCGAACCCGCAACCTTCCGCATTAAAGTCGGGCATTCGCCAGATCAAGTTTAGGGTTAATTAATTTTATTATACTTAAATGCAAAAAAAAGTATTGTGAAGTATGTCTTAAAATACTTCTGTCTTGTGGAATATTAAAGAATTTGTTTTATTCATACAAAAATAGACGACTTAAAAACGTTGATATTCGAAACCAGTCAGTCACAACTCAACTCACATTTTGTATGCAGCGCTTCAGCACAATAAAAGCATATAAAAGTCAAAGTAAAATCAAATATGCGAAGTGCTATCTGCAGTCCGAGGGTAGTTTCACATTAAATCGAACGACGCGATGTGGTAAGGTCGGGTCGGATATGTTCGGTTTAATGACCCATTTAACATATCGTACGTTACGAAAGCGTATGTGCATTTGTGATTTATAAACAACTAGCGCCTTTCGGTTTCACCCGTGTGAGTCCCGTTTTCGCGGGAATATCGGGCTAAAAAGTAGCTTATGTCTTAATCCAGGTCCCCAGCTACCTATATTCTAAGTTTCATCGCAATCGGTTCAGTAGTTTTTGTGTGAAAGAGTAACAACCTTACATACATACATACATACAAACTTTCGCGTTTATAATATTAGTAAAGAATAAGAAGTAAGACTAGCACCTTTCGATTTCACCCGCTTAAATTCCGTGAGAATATCGGAATAAAATAATATGGGTAAAAAAAGCGATATAGGTCGTCGGATGTATCTAACTCAGAACAAACTAAATTTGTACTGAGTACGTTGGTCGCATTCATACCGACTGGTGGGCTTAGATCGTCACGCAATGGATGCCAGAAGACGGACGTCGGAATCGAGGCAGATCCCGAAAACCGTGGCGCGACGATCTTGATGCATTTGACGGAGATTCCCCAAATCTAGCCCAGAACCTAATTGCTTCGCCTTCTAAGGCAAAGGTCTTCCTAGTATTCTTATATTACGAAGACCATTGTCTAGCAGTAGGACTGTATAGTTTAACATTTAAAAAAAGTGTAAATACCGATTTCTAGCTATCTGTACATCGAATTTCATTGCAATCGGTTCGTAGTTTTTGATATACGGCAATGGTATAAATGGCATCGTCAGTTTATGGAAATTGCCGACCACCCAAATAATTTAGACAGGTCTCTTAAAAAGACTAGAAGGTTAATGGTCACATGACAGTGAAGCATTTCAAACTCGGCTCAGACGGCCGATCTTCATCAGTTCCAAAGTCAAGTTTCGGCAATTACTCATTGATCTTTAAAAAGTAAAAAAATAATCGAACTTTCGTTGTTAGCATACCCACTATCTATATCTATCTTCTATACTACTTATATGGAAGAGAGGATAAAAAGTCTGTAATTAAATAACACTTCCTTTGGCAGTCGTGTAAAAAAGTGGTCTTACGATAAGTAGTAGAACAAATCTATATAATTTTTAAAATTCTATTCTGTCTGTCTGTTCGTCGGTTTCTCTGTCTGTTCCTTATACAATTAAAAACTACTAATGCCATTGAAATCTGGTTTTCAATATTCGATAGTTCTATTTTCGAGGAAGGTCGTGGTATATTATACTTATACTACTTTGCATCGAAATCCAATTAGTAGAATCCGAGTAATGAACGAAAAAGTGCAACCGCTCGAGAACCGCTCGGCCGCCCGCGCCCGTGATAACACGTTTTTCACTTTCGCGGGTGAAACCGCGGGGCGCAGCTAGTGTATAATAATCTAATATACCACAATATTACGAAAGCAATAAGGAAACTGTTGACTATATTGAGACGGTATCACACCCAAAGGAGTGGTAGACATTTCCCAGTAGGTGTCACATATCACTCTAATATCACTTGATGTTGTTAAGATGTTCAATTGTAATAACATTAATATTAGGGGTTAAAGTATGAAATTGCCGATTTGTACTGAAAATCTTAATTGTTTATTTTTTAAATTTTTAACAAATTTATTTAATCAAAATAGTTGCCATTATTATCTATACATTGCTGCCATCTAATGGGAAGGTTATTAATGCCTTTGCGATAGAACTCCGACGATCTAGACTGCACAAACTGTGTGAAAGCATTTTGTACTGCCTCCTGGGAAGAAAACTTCTTGTCACGTAGATAATTGTCCAAATCACGAAAAAAATGGTAGTCCGTTGGAGCAAGGTCTGGTGAATACGGAGGATGACGAATGGTTTCTAAGTGCAGTTCCTGAAGGGTCAAAATGGTTTCTCGTGCTGTGTGAGGTCTCGCGTTGTCGTGGAGCAATAATGGTGAAGATCGATTCATGAGTCGGGGCTGTTTTACTGCTAGTTTTGTCAACATGGTTCGGAGTTCGGCACAATAGACATCTGCCGTAATTGCTTACTAATTGCGTAACCAGATCGAAGAAAACTATAGTGAATAACACCATGCTGAGACCACCAAACAGTTACCATTACCTTTTTATTGGTAAGTTTTGCTTTAGGACACTGTTGTGGCATTTGACCTGGGGTCAGCCATTGCATTTTTCTTTTCCGGTTATCATAAAGAATCCACTTTTCATCACATGTTACAATTCGATCCAATATTCCTTCATTTCTGTACCGGTTCAACAAGGCAACACAAGTTTCAACACGCGTTTCTTTCTGCAGATCAGTCAAATCATGAGGCACCCATTTTTCGTATTTTTTTATTTTATTGATTTGACGCAAGTGAGTCAATAAAGTGGGTAAGGTAACGTTAAACCATGCCGCTAATTCCTGGGTAGTTTGACTAGGATCGGCTTCCACTATCTCTCTTAATTCATCGTTATTCACCTGTGTGGGCGGTCTTCCTCGTGGCTCGTTCTTTTAAGTCGAAATTTCCATCACGAAAGCGTTTAAACCAAAATCGCACGGTGCGTTCATTAGTAGACCCCTCTCCAAACGCAGCATTGATATTGCGGGCTGTTTCTGCCGCGTTAGTTCCGCGTCGGAACTCGTATTCAAAAATCACTCGAATTTTCGCAGTATCCATCTTTCTTGTCTAAATTGAATAACAAAAACAATTGAAAGTCGATATTCAAATGTTTCACATTTTTTAAAAAAAGAACATCACAGAAACCATTTGAAAAAAGTTTCATTCGAAAACCTCAAACCATGAAGATTCTATGTCAATTCAAAGAACCTATTGCAATAAAACGGCAATTTCATACTTTAACCCCTATTATGATTAACTGAAAGTGTACTTTGATCTTAGAAAGTGAGTATTCTCACTTTGACGGCCTCTGTGGCGCGGCGGCAAAGGCCCGACTGCGATTCAGAAGGTTGCGGGTTCGATTCCCGCCGGGTGTAAATAATAATGTTTAAAATAACTAGGAGTTCGCCCCGAACTAAGACCTCACGACCCCCTATCTCCCCAACCCGCCTACCGATCCGGCTCATCTTCAATCTTATAAATTCTATTGACCCATACTACGTGCATACCAAAATTCATGAAGATCGGAGCTACGATAGTCAAGTTATCGTCGAACAAACATACAAGCGCTATACTGGACCTCAATCGCTCCGCTCGTTCCGTCAAAAATTGTTATTGCTAGTTTAACCTACAATATTTAAAGTATAAAATCATTGAAGTTCGGAAGGCCACCTTGTTGCAATTTTTTCAATGTAACTTAAAAACACACGGATGATGCATTACAAAGTTTCGATTTAAACATTAGATTTTCGTATTTGATTGATTCGACTTCGATATCGCATGAAATACCTATAAGTTTTTACAACATTCAGGTATTAAAAATTATTAGGTACATATAAATTATGAATAGGTATTTTATCACTTTCCCAATAAAATACACCTATCTTAGGCCCGTGTGGATTTAACAGACCTAAACAAAGAATATTCGAAAACGTATTTCAACTGTATTCTAAAAAAATAACCGTTTTATATTTCTATCATAAATCTTTCACGAGCAATCATATAAAAATCATCTGTAACAACTCTGCGTTATCAAGTCATAAATAATATTTGAAACAAAACAAATATAAGTCAAAGTTGTAATAAAAATGTCTAACGAACGATACCTACCGTGTAATGATCTAAAAATATTATGTTTTTCAAGTCTGTCCATTCTATCGGTTTTATTTTAGTAACCACATTTTGTATTTAAAAAAAAGTCGATTACTTTTTCAGTCATTATCATCATCATCAGCCTGTTGTAGTCCACTGCTGGACATAGGACATCATCATCATCATCACATCTTTTCTTGGTTTTTTTTCTTACTAACTTATCTAAAGCCAGGGACAGTCCAAACAAACAGTTCTTAAACTGAACACATTGGCGCACGGTCGCGCCAACTTATACTTGAGGCACTGTATATAATACGATTTTCCAAAAGACAAAAGAAAAGGTTTTATTTTTTTAACAACAATTATTTTTAGTATTTGTTGTTATAGCGAAAATTGAAATATATTATGTGAAAATTTTATACTGTGTAGAGCTATCAAGGTTAAAATGTATTCTTGAAACACTTTAAAGGAAAAATAATAGGTACCGACATCTTCAAAAATTCACTCCTGGCGGGGTTCGAACTCGCGTCTCCGGATCAGTACCCCGGTGTTGTCACTAACAGACCACGCGAGTTCCTACCTCGAGCAGCGAATTTCAAGAATATAATTTCCCTGTTTATTATTTTCGACTTAGGTTTTTTAGACAGGAAAACATTGTTATGTATTAAATTATAAAAAGGCAAAATAAGCTAGATGTAAACACTGCAAAGCTAACACTTGTTGCCGACATGTTTATCACAGAAGCCAACTGAAGGAGAATCGTAAAACCTCCCAAGGTTAAGTTTGATTGTTCCACACCGTCAACTTTGACTGTCAAATTTAAAATAACTCTTATTACAAACTTGGAGAGTTCACAATCGAATATAGAATAAGTCGCAAATCTAAATGGATTTTGAGGCCAAACTCCTATTTTCTTTTAATGTGGTTTAAATAGGTCGAAGTACAAAAGGTTTGAATGGATTTAACTTTGAAGAAATTGTTAAACGTTTATTTTTATTTGTAGCGGTTATCTTGTTTGCATGACTTAGAGGAAATGGGTTAAAATGATAATTATGCAATTTTGGATTACATGCTAAACGGCCTACCTACGGGTAGATTGATAGATGATAGAAAAAAATATTGAATATACCAAAAACTTAAATTAAACAAACATTACAAAGACAAAAACTCAAATCTTACTAGATGCTAATACGTAGGAGCGGTATGATCCACAGGCAGCCTTATCGCCTAACAACGATCCCTACCAGACAACCAATGAATGGACAAGATTTGAGTAAGGGTAAGGTGCCCGTACCTATTATATCTAGTAAATGCCTGATTTTATAGTGCAATGTGCAGTACATTTCTGTTTTGTGGTAATAAAAATAGTGATTAGATCGATAATCCACATGTTACATCAACGCATAGTGTTCATTGAGTTATTCCCTAGATAGATAATTATACGTCTGACTGGGTAGGTAGCTAAATAGTAATTCGGATACAAATACAGCAAGTGATAAATTTGCGTTTTGACGCAGTCACAATAACTATGCACTTGTCATACTTACGCGTGCAACCACGGCGCCGCCCCGCAGCGCCGGCGCCGCCTGGCGTTCGATTCTACATATCAGGGTCGGGCGGGCTAGATGCACAATTATATTGACTGAGTTAAAAAGCATAATTAGGTACTTGTAGAATCTGCTAAAATGCATATCTTTTTAACTTGTTTTCTACAAACAAATATTTATTCATATACTTAACTTCCTTACATTCCTCAAATTGTCAAAGTACGTTGCTGTTATGATTCAAGGAAATTTTATCATCACCAGGTGCTACTTAAGAATGCCCTTGAGTCCACTCGATTCAGGTGTCAGTTTATCAAGATTTGCAAAGTTTTTCATGAGTCCATATAATAAGGAAGGATACCACGTGCAATGGTACCACCTAAACTAACACATTTAATTTCCGATAGTAAAAAAATAATTTTGAGAATTATATTCTCGGTAGATCATCAAATGCAAATTATGTCTTGGTCTATCAGGTGTTGTACTATATCGCTAAAATGTCTTAAATATGCCTTAATTCTATTAAAAAAAATTTAAACCGGGCTAACAATTTTGGTAATTTTAAGAAAGCACCTTAAAAGCCGTGCAAAAATTCTAAAAAGGTATTGAACTGATATATTGATAAAAATTGCAAAGAGCTGCAAGTAGTAAACTCATTTTAGTTGTTGAATACGGTCCCAAGTCAGACAAATGTTATTGGATCGATTCTGTGATTGTTACAATAACAAAAAAAAACTCAATCGTAAAAATTTATGAAAAACTAAAAATAACTAATAAAACTCTCACACTACCAAGTAAGAGATCATCGAGAAAACAGATACAAACATTAATTCAATACGTATGTGTTAAAGTTATAATAAACACATTTTAAATAACAAATTACAATAATTTGTTAACAAAAAACAAACGAAGGAAGTGACAGAAAAGTTTCCAGATGTGGCACAGTGACATCTGTATTCAGCTCCCGAATTTAATGATCCCCAAGGCGCAATATACTAAACAGCGAACATATTCTAAATTTAAAAAGCAAATTGTTCGGTCGATACGTTAACGGAAATAGAAGACATATGATCCCGCGGGAAGTCAAACAAAAAACTTAAAGGAGAAACACATGACCTCATTTGTCGCAGAACAGAATTATTTATTACATTTGATACGTTTCTTTTTCGGATAGCTCTTTGTCTTTGTGAATACTGTTGTGATTTCTGTATCGTTTTATTTGAGACTCGATATTTTGTAAAGTGGCGAATTGTTTGTTTACGTCTTACCATTGTGTAAATAAAACATACATTGAATTCATATCTTACTCAAAAAGGAGAATGGTACAGGCAGCAGCAAAAGCCGATGACCACATTATTTTTCTTTTTAAAGAAATGCTTTTCAAAAATTCGCACCCAATAGGACTTGAACCTGCATCTCTAGGGTTCCAGCCCAGCGCCTTTACCAATTTGGCCACACTTGAAAATAAACAAAAAGGCTTATTATTATTTTCAAAATAGCTACACATCTGATACTGGACAGACAAAACACAACGGACATTCTGAAAATAAAAGAGAAGTCAGTTAAGGCGGCGATAGATGATAAGCAACGGTCCTTGTCCTATTGCATATAAATGAGCGAGATGGAATTGCGTGAAAAATCTACAATTTCTCGTAAAATCAATAATTAACGAAGATTAAAATAATATTTTGAAAAAATGCGATGAAGGGGTTCTAGGTATTGTATTTTCTAATATTATGATGCCTATAAGAAAATATAGCGGTTAAGGATTTAGAAGAAAAATTGATTTATTTTGTAAAACAGGGGTAACTTTGCCTGTATAATAGTGGTATTTAAAGTTATTTTTTATTGTTTTTGAAATGAAGGGGACACTTCTTGTATCATGTACAATAACATAATACATTGTTTAAAGATCTATTTGATACCGGTTATGAATAAAACCATTCCATCGGAAGGGATTTCACATGAGTCGCGTCCTTAACAGTTGTAATAATAAGAATATAGGTACCTGAGAAATATCTTCTTAATAAATATCGTATATTAAGAATATACGATTTTAAACTAACATGATTATTTTCACTACTAAAATTACTTATTAACGGGGTATTTAAAATGTTTAATAGTTTATTCGCGGAGCTCGATATTTCGCTGGTAATTTCAACCAGCTTGTTCACGAGACCTATTATGAGATTATGAGATGAGATTATTAAACATGGTAAATACCCCGTTAATAAGTAATTTTAGTATAGGTATTCTTAATATACTCTGAAACATACAAAACATTATCGAAATAAACCTAAACGTTCTTAAAATTCATGCTAGCTTGTCATCTGCGCGTTCGCAACAAGAAAGGCAAGAACTAATGATCTAACAGCAGGAAGATGTAAATATTCAGTTCTTGTCAAAACTATTGTTTATAATAAAAAAGCGAGAGAATATTTGCTCAGGGCGCTCTTTACATGGAAGTAATAATAAATCGTTGTCTGCACAGAATTGAACAGATCTCTTAAAAGAGCCTAGAAAGTAAACGATCGCTTAATAATCTAGCATTTCAAACTCGGCTCTGACAGTCGTGTTTCATCTGCTCGGCAAATTATTCAAACATGTTTATAAAAATCGGAAAAAAATCGAACATTGTTGTAAGAATACACACTATGAATGATAAATCTATGACTTCTCCATTATTTTGCTATATTTATATTGAATGTTAAAAATAGACAAATTACATCTCAGTCAACCTTGAAAAAGCCAACTGTAAAGTTGGTGAAAGCTCGGTTCATTTAAATAATGAATAAAAACGCGATACAACCGGATAAATAAAGTGTTTTATTATGCAAAATCGCGAAAACCATAGAAGAAATTATATTTATATTTCTAATAATAACAAAACAGACAATATTTATCCTGGGGCATCTAAAGGACAAAGTTGGAAGGTCGACTAGTCTTGACAAACAAACTCTAATCTTTTTGATATTATTAAAAAAGCCAGACTATGTAGTTTATATTTGATTGAAAAGGTTAAAGCAAAATAAGAGCAAACAAAAGAAATCTCGTAACCTGATACAAGCCCGTTAAATGTTTACTAACGCTTTACGTCTGCCGAAATCAAACACGATTTGAGTGGCGTTCCACAAAATACAAGCTAAAGGGAGGCAGTAGCAAAATTCTCAGTAAACAATAACATAAAGTCGGGGTAAGATTATTGGAGAATTTGTTTTAAGCCACTTGAGGTACTTGTAAATATTTGGTAAGCTTTCCTTCGGTCGAATGTAGAACATTTCACCTGCCTCCTTCACGTTAAAGGTTTAATGTTATTTGATTTCTTTTTGCTGTACAAATATTACATGCGTATTTATTGAAGTCTCTTTTGTTTCTTTAGACACTTTTTTTTTAGATCCTTACTAAGATACAAAAAAATAGGTACTGATATTAGTTTACATAATGTTTTATGAAATATAGGTTGGATTATTTATGAACGAATAGATAATTACAATGACGTTATAAATAGCCTATTTCTTAAACAATCTGAACTAATTTTAATTAAAATGAAGAAATTGAATTTGATATTTGGTAATCAACTAATACATCCAATAAGACTTGTAGTCCGGTGTAGACTATTTAAGCAGTATCTTCTGAATAATTGAAAATGTTTTAAATACTTGCAAATTTTAATACATTTTGCTTCGTGCATGCTTTACATTACAACAAAACATTTTTGTAAAATTATTCAAATCCTAAACCTTGTTTTACACTTCATAACAAACCATTGTTCCGAATCCCCTGTCTAGGATATGAAGTCTAGCACATATGTTATCAATCAGACGTCGGCCGTTCAGAGGTAATCTTTATGAGACTCAACACACAGTCATAAAACCCGTGATGAGATGATTGAAACCACGTTCGGTCGGATCCATTCGTGCATTTACCGCGCCCGGTTTTAATTAAGAGAAACTTTATACTCCGAAGGAAATAGAACCGTAACTAATAACAAAATAACCAGTAAATAATAACGATATTTTAACAAACCATTAATTTCACTTGAAACACATCGTTTCGAAATTTAAAACGAAATGTTTTGACTGAGCATTTCATGAGCTTCTAGTTTAAATGCTTGGACATTCGCATTCAAAATCAAATGGGAGTGCAACCGCAAAGAGTCAGTTTATTTTCCGCACTCTTTAAAAAAGAGCGACGATTAAAGCAATTTCGTATTTTAAACTCGATTATGCCTTTCCGCGATACGGAGATAAACACTGAGTTTCTCCACGCATGTCAGCCGGTTGAATTATACTGTCAGTAATAATTCGTCCTCCTTCGCTACGGTTCCCTTATTATTAACGTCAAAACATTGATATAACACGACGCTGCTTTCCGCGACTTCTGCCAAACCGCACGTAGCAATCATCATTACGTTTCAATCGTCAGAGCAGATGCGTAACTGTTTCACTTCATCGACTGTTCCTGTTCTCTTTGGTTGTACTCATAAATTTCAAATACTTGAGGAACAAAAATTACTCTTTGAATGTAAAACTGTCTGTATTGTCTGATGGACAATTTGAATCACCGGATAGGATGGTTGGGGTTGAGTGCATGGTAGCCTGTCGTCACCGCCTGGATCTCTATATTTAGAATGTCACTAAATAGCGTACAATTTTGCAGGCAATATCATCGATTGTGTAGGTGCATTCAAAGTAAAATGCTCGACGGAACGGAAAATTTGTCGCGGCCATTATCCGCACTGGCGCTTCGGACGATTAAATTCGGTTCAATCCGTGGGTTTTAGGTGATTGTATGTTGGGAACTGGTTTTCGCTTGCATGTTGTCCTACTTCGTTATTCATGCGTAAGATTATAATTTGCGAATTCTATTAACAAAACAAATAAATAGTACTTAAACATTTTCACTATTCTTTGATCAAGCTTTCGATATCAATTTTATTATAAAATCACAATTTAAATTAAGTTAATTGTCCTCTATAAAGTATTTTTTTGCAAAATTTGTCATACGCAATAAAGCTTGAAAACATCATAAGTCTACAAATAAAATAATCTGCGTTTCCCGAATAAGATTTCTGTTCTCGACTTCGAAATTCAATTTGTTCCTTTACTGGATTGTAACTTAATACTTTTATGCCACAGACGCCAGTGGTTTATATCTGTTCAGCTGTCATTATTTCGAAACTGTGCATCAAGGTAATGGTGATTTACAAATTGTTGCAATGATGGTAATCTAATATGGTTTTAGGTAAACCTAGTTTGTTAATTAATCAAGACAAAATAAAATATAAATCATTAAATTTATTGACCTCTAACGAGAAACAGTTGATTTTGGAGTAGGGAAAATTAACGTCTTAACTTTCAAAAAAATATTGAAACCCAAAGGACAAAAGTTCTAAATAATAGCCTTTCGGATAGCCGGGTAGTCACTAGCGAGCAGTAACCGTAAGCACGGTTATAGTTCTAGTGTTTAAGTGTACACAGGCGTTGTCGTTACCTTTCATTCGCGGTAAAAACGTCTCAACTCGTTTTAACTTACGTAACTCTATGTTTTTTGGCTCCAGTACATGCAACGGTAACAGTTACAGCTCGCTATTCAGTACCCGGCTTTTTCCTCGCCGAGACAATCTTTATATTTATGAATTAGGTCAAAATTGCATCATTTATAAAATAAAAATAACAGTATACAACATTTGTAATGCCGTCGAGTTAACTTATTAGTAGATTTAGGTACTTACAAGTACGGCAAGGAGTCATTAGCTGAACAAATACATTCTTAATTTGGATGCTTCTAAGACGGTTTACTGGCTCTAACTAAACAATAAGTTCAGTGTTTAGTAGTAAATAAAGAGATTACGCAAGGATTTGGACCGAGCCTACTTTCTACCATGTACCTTTTTTATCCTAATAGACAATAGCAGACTTAAGTTCGGTATCGTCTTCGTTGCAGTAAAACTCTTGGTATTTATTCCCAAAACGACGTAAAGTAGATAAGCCTCTACGTAAAAAAATCCCTTTTAGATTTATCGGTAATCCTTGGTTTCTGTTTTTATTGTTTCTCGTGTACAATAATGAATTAGACTTTCGCATTCATATTATTTGCTTAGGGTCACTTTGTTTACATTGGAGCTGCATATCCCATCAGAGGGAGAGCCGGGTTAGGTAAATCAACTCAGTGGGCGTTTTACAAGGGGATTACTAGATTTATCGTTCTTTGTTTTGGTACTATTTTGATATAAAATAGAATACAACAAGAAACATCTATTAGATCTCTTTGTTCGGTCTCTTGAGACGTAAATTTTATCGACTGACTCTCGTTATTTCGACTTTGATGTGATAAAAAGAAAAGTTTCTTGTTTTTTTTTTTTGAGGAAAGAGAAAAAGCTATGTTAACATTCCACACGATGTTTGCGACCATTTTTATCACTAACGAGGTGATTCCCCTCCTTCTATATGCCTACCTATAATACATTGCTTTGGTGAAATTATGTTATCGTTCAAATAAATTATTTCTTCACTTTTAATTAGCTTGTCAAAAAAGTTTGATGTTTTACTATTTATTATATTAAAATCGAGCTCATTAAGTTTGTTAATTAATGAGAATCGACGCGGTCGCGAGCGGGCCATTTTTCTATGAAATAGCGTCCATCTAATTAAGTTACTTAATTTATGTCGCGTATCTTATGGTAACATAAGCATTAAAATATTCACGGATTCTGGTGTCATTAGTACAGTAATTCTACGAATTTACACAGCTGACACTTCTAATGACGTGAATACATTTTGGTGTTGTGTTATGGAATGCACTGTTACGACATTTGGGCCAAGCAAACCAAATTAAGCTGGCTCATTAGCGGGGTAAAGGTACTCACTGAATACGTTTATTCAGTAGTTGAATTCACACATTAAAATTGTTTACGATTTTTGCTTTATTCTTTTTTAAAATAACGGGAACAATATTAGGTATTTTATTACTATCCCCACAGAATAAATAAAATTATAATACTTACTATCGCTATGCGTCCAGTATCACGGTACTATGGAGCCCTGGACCTTTAGTTAGCGAGTGTGGAGGCGAAGCCTCCAAGAAGAAGAGGAAGAGAGTTTCACAAGAAGAGGCCCCTTTCAATAACAATTGTACTCGCAGACAATGAAATGAACACCAAGCTGACGATTATCCCTGTCTGCACTATAAAATGCAGCCAAGAACAACCACCACAGGCTTGGATAGAACTGTTGGGAAATCTACGGACGAAAGCAACATAAGCAACATGGTGATATGATGGTAGTGGATCGGCTACTGGAGGAACTATGGTAATAAAAAAAATATTAATTAATTAATCTACTATACAATAATTATCAAATTACATCAGAAATCAGTTTTACACTAAACTTAGCAACTATATTAAAAATTAATATTTAGTTTTTAGTCCCGATACCTGACTAGTATCACTACGTATCATGCGGTCTGCCGCGTGCAAAGAACTAAACCTAAGAACTAAGAACTAAGATCACTAAACTTAGACTTGTATCGCAAAAACCGAGATACTGATATCATAATGTAGATAACATTTAATAAAAATTCAAATTGTCAATATATACCTTATAGACTAACATAGATAATGGAATAAATAGATCTAAAATAAGACTTTAGGGATTTCTATCTTCAGTCGCGCTTCCCTAAAACGTCGGTAGACTATGCCAGCTGGCCAGAAGTCGGCGGCAAAGAAGACATCTTTCAGCAGTGCTGGGAACCGCAGCACTAAGGAATAATGGCGAATTATGGCGCCTATCGTAACAATTTCCAACAAACACGTATAAATCGCAGACAGAGACTCGCCAACTCACAAACTGGGTTAGCCTAATCAGCTGAGCAGATTACAGCAAGGGAGCTACAAGGACGTAAGTGGTTAAAGGATTAAGATACCACCATGTACTTTAAGTCATCACTGGTATGACAGTGATTAAAATCGCTATTATTATTAGGTACCCGCCGGTTTTAATTACTGCCGTGAGGTGTCTAATGGTGTTATTATTATCGATATTATTAATGCCCCTTGGTTTTGTTGTCAAATAACAAAGAACGAAATCGATGTAAATGTTCATAATCGCATCATATTCGCGCTGGTGACCATTCTTCTTACAATTTAGTGTTCAACGCTGCGAAATGCTTCGTTCGCACAAACTGGAAAACAGTTTTAAGTGAATTAATCAACAACAAGCTTTTGAAGAGAGCTTTAAGGCTAGTACTGGTTGGAGGCGAGATTAATAATATTAGGTTTACCTAGTTATAATGTAGCGTATTAATATTATAGACTAGAAACGCTTTACTAATTAAGAAGTTTTCTAACGAGGAGATAATTCAAGATGCGCCATCAATCTGTTTGTATTGCTTTTGATTTTATGTGTCACAACCAATAAAATCAGTCAGTAATTTAACAATTTCTTGTTTACTATGCTCATCATTTCGATATTGATCTTCATCTAACCTGACAACGTTTTATGAAACTAGCGATAATTAAAAATCTACCTTGTACAAACTCAGATTTAGGACCGTATTAAAACATACATATTATTATTTTTATAATTTCTATATATACTATTAATATAATTAAACTTTCCTCTCCAAGTCGAGAGACAGATCTGAAACAAAACAAACATTGCGGCGACAATTGGCCAAGTAGAAATTTGGCTTGTCTCCCATAGATTTTCTCTCTGTATTGTGTCTTTGTTATAATTAGGATATGGAAGTGTGAAGGGTGTTTTCTCTCTGTGGTGTCGTGTCCGTGAATTACGTTAGCTTTTATTTTAAGAATTTTGTTATTAATTATTTGAGCATTTAGGTTTATCCTTTTAGAAAACGTTTTGTTCTTTTTACACCCAGATTCAGAAACAAAGTCGTAGATCGTAGGTTTATTAAGAACTTGTATAAAATTAATGTGATGATATCAAGACGGAAATCGAACCCGCAACCACAGTAGTCATTAAACATTTCATAATTTTTAATGCCTAAATGCTTATTTCGTTACCACATATACCTAGATAGGTAAAAAAAATCATCTTAAAAATATTTTAAAAGTGGAAGTAGAAACATAATGGTGGAAACTATAATCAATAACAAACATCACAAGATCTAAAACTTCAACTTGCCGTTCACAAGTCGTTCGCCCTTTCATTATACACTGTTTATAATTTGTAACTTTACGAACCGACCGAAAAGACTACGGCATCGTGACGAAACAATAATTACATTTAATAATATAACCTTATCAAAAGGGAATTTTGTTTGGATCACTCGTAATTCAATATCGATATAATTTAGTTAGTCGTCAACAGAACTATTTGATTGAAATGTTCACGCTTATTTAGATATTGTTGATTGATTTTTAGATAAATGATGTTGAGATGTTACTTCTTGATTAATTCTGAGTTCGATATGATGTAAAGAGCTTTCTGCCGATTACACGGTAAAAACAGTTTTCTTAGAATAAGACAAAATTACTCCGACGAAAGCATATTCCTTTAATTCAACAAAATGATTCACTCATATATATTGAAAGTAACATTTTCTTGGATTTATCTCCACCATAATCTTGGTTATATTGTTTTGCAACAAGAGTATTTTTAGTTATTGTGACAAAATATTGAATTTTTAATTTAAACCATTATATTAATTAACAACAAATAAATATTTTCTTAAAATGGTTTTTCGCCATAAACAAACTAAGACATAATGTTTTTTAATCAAGATTAGATCCTTTTTTACAAAATATGAATATTTTGGAATAAGTAAATAAACTCTTAAGAGAAAACTGTGTTTTCTTGAGAATAACAATATTACTTTTAATCGAAGTAATTAACGTTTTTGGAATAAAAACACATTATATTCATTAAAATACGTTATCATCTCGTATCAATAACTATTATTTTTTCATTTCAAACATTTTATTTCTTGTTAGAAAAAAATATCTTATTGAACTAAGGATAGCAATTGTCGGTTTAATTTAGTATTATTTTAATTTAACTTATATCATTTCTTTCATTGAAGATGATTTAGTTTTTAAATTATACTGTATATTCTTGTATTAAGTACAGGTATGTGATTCATTCAAAATGTTTTATTTATTCGAACTCATAGTACGTTTTTTCAATTTCAGACTATAATCAGACCTTTTGGTTTATTGTATGTGACTTTACTTTTTTTTTGAGAAATATGTGTCCAATCGTAGTCTGCAATTAAAAAACGAAGTATATTCATGGTTTTATAATTGTATAACATCGATTTGACACAGCTTTCTAAAGAAAACTGTCAAATGCGAAGAGCCAAAACGTCAGATTGTAGTCTGAAATTTAAAAAAACGTACAAAACTTCAAATAAATAAAACATTTTGAATGAATCACATACCTGTTCTTATACAAGAATATACAGTATACTGCTATTTAGAGCCCCTAGCGCCGCAAAAATAAAATAAAATTCAGAGATAAATAATTAAAACACAATTTTTTATTTTATCTTTGGTAAGTATGTATTAATTAATAATAATAAGAACATTAGCATTACATATTACATTACATATTACAGTACATTACATGTTACATTACATAAATGACTAGCTGCGCCCAGCGATTTCACCCGCTAAGTTCCGTTCCCGCGGGAATATCGGGATTAAAAGTAGCCTATGTGTTAATCCAGGTCCCCAGCTACCTAAATTCCAAGTTTCATCGCAATCGGTTCAGTAGTTTTTGCGTGAAAGAGTAACAACCTCACATACATACATACAAACTTTCGCGTTTAAAATATTAGTAAGATAATAGTAAGACGAGATAACATTTTAAACTAGTCGATCATTACCGCCACATAACATTACAGCCGGAATTTTATCTACACAAGGTGTAACGAGGACACCCTTTTAAGCCGAAAGGAGGTTGTTCTGGACGTCTAGGCGAACATCTTTTGTTCTATGACTTTTGGAAATTCAGACTGTTTTTTGAAAATATAGAGGTATTATTTCGCTGAAAAACCAGGTGTGTTTGAAAATAAAGGCAATTTAAGTTTTTATTGTAATAGAACAAACTAAAAAAAGGACAACTTAAGGTCAATGACCTCTAACTCTAAGAAACAGCTGATTTTCAATTAAACTTTAAACTTACAATTTTCGAAAATACTTTAAATTTCTAAAAGTCGTAGAACAAAAGTTATTAGCCTAGACTATTAGGCTAATAACCTATTAGCCTAGCCTAAGTTATTAGTCTTGAACAACCGCCTTTCGGCTTAAAAGGGTGTCCTCGTTACACCTTTAAATTGTTATTACAGGATTTCGTAGTCAACAAGAAGTAGATATTTTAATGTGTATCATACCTAGTTTTAAAATATACATATTATATTTTTTTGAAGTTGGTTCACTTTCAGTGTTGTTTGACTGTCTTTTGGGATCCCCAAATTTGTGTATATTAAATTTCTTACTTTGTCCACAAGTTTTCCTTTTGCTATTGTTGTTATATAAAATGTACCGATGGTTTCAGAAGGAAACAAAGTGATGGTTTTCGCTGCCAAAGTATTGGACTCTTCATAATATGTATTTTACTGTAAATTAAGATTAACACAAAAATATATGAAATATTCAATGAATAGTATTTTATAAACTGTAAATATAAAATATAATAATATAAAAATCATAAATACCTTTTGACAATGTTTGTGTAGATATGTCACTACAATGTCAGTGTGCTGATTCCTTTTGGTATGGTTCCAAATTTTTATAATAATTTAAAATACAGGCCCCACCAGGTGTGGTTGTGAAATGACCAAATGTCCTTGTAATGTTTATATTATTTCCATTTAATGGAATTAATTCATTGTCCTTGTTGTTATTAATTAATGTACTGGTATTGCTTAATAAAGTAACGGTTGTCTTAGTTGCAGCCTGAAACCAAGAAAATTAGTACAGAATATGAAGTCATAATCACTATCTTGTATTGTCAAGTAAAACTACAAGTTTTAGAAAATATCTGTACTTACAAAAAAAAAACTTTGAAAACGGTTTTTAAACAAAGAATTATGTGTAAACAGTCTGTTAGCTGTTATGGCAAAAAGGGGAGTAGAAACAATCAACTTCGGGCTCCAGTTCTCAATTTCAATCCCAGCAACCCACCTCAATATATGAATCTGTAACCAAACAAAATTGTCAAAACAAAATCATTGGTTTTATTAGATAAAGCATACCATACTAGCCCTTCAAGCCAAAACTATACAATAAGATGTATGCTCAGTCTAAACCAGCCCAGAATATATCTGGTTACACTAGCGCTTCTGCTCTCTGCATGCGACGGATAGCCCCTCCATACAGGGAGGGCGTGTATGGATCGCGAAAAGACGGCAGCATATTTTGTATTATTTGATTGTAGATTGTATGCCCTTAGATTGCAGATTGCATGCATATTTGTGGAAAAGATAGGCTGGTTAAATAAATAACTAGGTATAAAACAGTTGCAATAAAGAATGATGTATTAACACTCACCATCACACATGAAATTTTGTATTACGTTTTTTGGAATTATCCAGGGCTTAAAAACCTCTGCGATGTTTTCCATTGGACGCCATCCATTCCAACAAAAATCGAATTAAAATCCACGATCTTTCTGATATTCACACACTTTTTATTAAAATATTAGGATAAGCTGCAAAAGTTTGCACACAAAATAAACGAGTTTCAACAGAATGCAGTTTCAACAGTTTTAATAATTTATGTTCAATAAAATATTATTTCTTTTTTGTATAAATTAAATTCAAGTCAAAATTATGTTTAATTGCATGTAAACAAGTAATTTTGATTTAATAAATCATATTTTTGGTTTACATTCAATCAAATCAACGTTTTATAAAGTCAGATTGAATGGTCATAATCTTTATTTTAATAATATCGTCTTCTAGGTTTAAAAGAAAAAAAATATTCTGATGAAAACCTTTTAAATTCGGTTGTAAAATGGTATTTCATTGAGGTTAAAAAATATATTCTTGCAAACTAGTCAAAATAATATTGTGTTAAATTAATAAAATTGATTTTAAAAACAAAATAATTTTTCATTCAGTAATATCACGTAATCTTTGTTTCACCTAAGTTTATTATTTCTTAGATCAATATAGCGTTTTCTTGGTTTTAGACAGAGTCTTTTTGACTTGAAATATTTTTGTACTTGATTTAAAAATACTCCATTTATTTTAGTCAAATAAGACAATACTTAAATTAAATGAATTGGTTTTGAATTTACGAAATTAAGTAAGAAAACATGACTTTTTGATTTAAATTAGGCTCACTTTTGATACGATGCAAATATGCTAGAGTTAAGCAAATATTTCTTTGAAATGCTGAGAAAACTAGATTTCTTTGTTTGAGAAATCCTTTTTACCTGTGTATGATCGAGAAAACCAAAAATCAAGAAAACAATTTATGCTCATGTGGCTGTTGTTCAGCACGGTTGACGCATAGTCGCCATACGCTTCAATTGTTTTTAGTTTATAGTTTCAAGTGGTGGTGGGTCTATGTGCCGACACCTAATTTTCAGGAGCATCCTCATTAATTTGAAATCTTGTCATTGGTAGATAGAAAGATAGGGGTTTCCACCCGAAATAAAGGCATTTTTTTACACATTCGGTGATGTATCCAATACATTGTAAGGGGACAGAGACATCATTTGTATCAGGGCATTCGTCTACTACGTACCTTTGTACTGTATTTGTCAATCGGCGACGGCAATATGCATTAACATAGATATAAAAAGACAACAAGAACCTTACAGCCCAATTGTAAATTTTCTCCTCCTTTTTGAAAGTCGGTTTGAAAGCCCTATTTATAAAATACTGGCTTTTAATAAAAACTAACCTACTAAACGAAGCCTCGTGTCTGCTTACGTCATTTTTCTTCGCAACAAAGAAACGTGATAATCCAGGGTGCAATATCAGTGATAGCCTGCAGTTGGCCCACTTCTTTTATCACTATACTGATAGATTTATGAGCGAATTATGATATCACCACGGTTTTATGAAACTGTGCTAGTTTAGTAATGGATTATTTAATGCTGAAAGGGTGTTGTGTTATTTAATGTTTATAAGTTGGTATTTTATAGGCAGGTAATGTTTTACGTCAAGAAGACGTCAGTCTGGTTAAGTGTCAGACCATTATTGGACAAGCAAATATAGGTACCTATACTTATATGAGTATTACATGATGAGTATAGGATGGACCGATAAAAAAGTATCGATAGTGCCAATCTATCATTAAAGTGGTAGATACGGTAACCAACAAATCCTACGTCGCAGTGCTGCAATCAACATAATGGTACCTAATTATAAATCAAGCCGCAGATTTTTTGGCCACGGAAACTAATATAATTATAAAAACTATTCTAATAACATAATATGATTACCTAATAACTCAGCCACGGCAAAAATGAGAAAGCTTTTATGAACTGTTAAAATATTTCAATTATTAATATTATCTTACTAATATTATAAGCGCGAAAGTTTGTATGTATGTATGTCTTTGATTTTGTAACTCAATCCTGCAAAAACTACTGAACCGATTGCGAAGAAACTTGGAATAATATAGTCAGCTGAAGTCTTGGAATATCACATAGACTACTTTCTATCCCGATATGCCTACGGGATCGGAACCTACACGAGTGAAACCGCTGGGCACTGCTAGTCTGTTATATATAATATATACAATATTAGGTGGCTATGTAGAGCTCCGTGGCCCGATTCTGTAAAAACATAGCATGCGACAAGCAGGCGGGATGCAGGAGCATTGCAAAAGTCGATTTGTTACAGGAGTAAAAATAAAAGCTTTTCAATAACTTCCTTTAATACTGATTGGCTCAGGAACAAGGGGAGCTATTTAAATAATTAAGTAGCCCATGAATTTGAAGGCTACCTGAATAATTAAGTAGTAATTAAGTAAAATAATATTTACAGAATACGAAATAACGTACATCTCCTGCACGTCGCCTACATTCCGCCGGCATTTCGCATGATATGTCCTTACCGAATCAGGGTCCAGGTCTTTGGTAGATGGAGACACGTTCCACTAAGCTACCAAAATCAGCTGAAAATCCTGGTAACAAACAGGGTCGCAAGCGACTGAAAAATAATAACAATTTACTATCATCAAGGACAGCAACAACGGTGACCTAATAGAATCCTTCTTATTAGATGCCAACATCTAATAAAGAGCAAATACCCCAAATTCTAGCTGACTACTATCAGCGGTTTAAGCTGTGCGTTGATTCATCAATCAGTCATGGCAAAGCATTATATAGATACCGAGCTATTTTGTCCAAAAGTATGAAATGTTCATGTATTTGTCATACAGGACAAATAATTCAGTATTTCGTACGTTATCATTTTCACATTCGCGCATGTAAATTCTCGATACCAAACAAACTGCTATTTGCTTGCAAAGTTAAATAGGTTTTCACTAGGCTTGGAAAAGTGTGAATGTAGATGGTAAACTTTATTGTAGGAAACTAATTTTAATAATTAAACTTTTCCCTTACAGTAACAACATACAGTTAAATTGCAATTAAAATATGCTAAGTCATTTATCCAGAATATAGATTACGATTCATTAATATACCTACTGTGTATAAAACTTTTATTTTGTTAGAGCCAGCACCAGAACTGCTTAGCTTTTAAAATTATTAGGTAACGATAAACTTACTAAAACTACATTTATTCAAGGTGTGATGAGGATACCCATTTAAGCCAATAGGGGATTGTTTGAAAGTCTAGGGGAACTTTTGTTTTACGACTTTGGAAATTCTATTTATTTTAATTTTTAGGTTATTTTAAAAAAAAAGGCACGCAAAGGTTTGATTGTAGTAGACCAAACTAAATGAAAGCACAACTTAAGGTCAATGACCTCTAACTCTAAGAAACATTATATTTTCAAATAAACTTTAAACTTAAAATAATCGAAAACCATACTTCGTATTTCGAAAAGATGTAGAACAAAAGTTCGTCGCCTAGACTTCTAGAACAACCCCCTTTCGGCCTAAAATGGTATCCTCGTTTCACCTTTCATAATACTGGTCATAAAACATGTTTCAATGCGCTAGCTAATTGTGTACTAGAGTATTTTATATATATTAAAAAAAACGTTGTTTAGTACCTGAGACATCATTATATTTTTCCCAGGTTTTATCCGCGTCTTTTTATTTTTACATGCCTCATTTATATATAATTTGTCAAGTCGTTATTTTAATGTTTTATTTGGCATGCATATGAAGTATATTTAGGGCGACTTGCATAACAAAATTTAAAAACATATTTAACTAAATCAATTTAAAAATACTTACACAAGAAACAAATACTACAAAGATAAAAAACAAAAAAAAAAAACGACACAAACATAATAAACAATAATAATAAGACATTTGTCAAGTATTTCGAGACTACCTACATAATTAATTCATAAATAAACACATTTGCGTAAAAAAACAGCAAACAACGAATTTAATTCAGACAATTTTCTTAATCTTCATCTTTTCGTGTAGTGGTGTGTCTCACTCAGTGTTAAAGTTTTTAGGTAAGCTCTAAAGTCAAAGTCAAAAATTTCTTTATATTTAATTCGATGTATTCAATCACTTTAAATACGTCGAGTGTTCTTACAACTATGACTCTAGTGTCTAACTTGACCTTACGCCTGCTTTCATAGATAGCAGCGCAGCATTGTCCTATTAAAACCAAAGGCAATCGGCGGTTCACGTATAAAAGCACCAAACATTTTTATCATAATACGTCGTTGATATTTCAGCAAAAAAAAACATTCCCAAAAATATTCGTGTTAACATTTAAAATTCAGTCAGTCAAGCTTCTCTTTTTCAGCAAAAAATGAAAATATTTGCAAAAATCGTACAAACAGAAGCACGTAGCGTAGATTTTTTGAACAACATATTTTGCATTCAACAGGGAAAAAGAAACAGACACTTTACATCAATAATGTTTATATTAGAATTTTAGCAGAACTGAGTTCCTACTACCATAAACAGAATGTATGCTGGTTAATACATTGTTTTTTTTTTAATGAAAACTTTGCGGGGCCTAAGCTTTGTCGTCGTAGCAAACACACCATCGCATAATTCACACGAGCCAAGTAAATATTCAAGATTTTTATAAATTAAAAAATAAAAAAGTTTTGACGATTGGCAAAACAATAGATATATGTCTAATGCGGTACAAATGGATTTATTTGTACATTCCTTACTTTGATAGGTGCCTTCCGGTATAAACCTACTCTCAATAATTCTTCTTATTGCAATATATAGATCATTTATTAGTCACCCTCATCCTCAAAGGGCCAAATAGATAATGTCCTGCTTCTCATTTTACCTTGGTCACCTAAATGATCTATTTGTCTACCGAACACTCACCTGTAATCAAATAATTTTGGCAGAGAGAACTGCGAAAATAAAATGAACGATATAGAATGTTTGCAACCGAATGCACTGTGCGCACGACAAGCGACAAGCTAGGCGCCAAGCGTCTACCAGTTCGTCTTAGTTAGGTACTCACAAGTGGCTCTCTGGGCTCTAGGTGCTATTCTAGCCTCCAGTCTATGCGGACGTAGCCTAATCGGTCGCTTGACAGTGAAGCATTTCAAACTCGGCTAATAATCTAAGCCTGCAGCTTTAATTTCAATACGCAAGCTTAAAAATGTATAAAAATTAATAATTGCAAACAAGCAGTTAATCGCTTTAAAATTTCATCAAACGTATCTATTTGACGAGTTCATTATTTAACTTCATCAAGTGAGAAACGATGTTAGGGGACAGAGTCAGTCTTTTCAGTACAAATGAGGCATGTAAGTACCTGTTCGCGTGATCGTAAACAGCTTTCAGTGGATTGGAAACTTGAATTCAATTTGAACAGAGCTACCGGTAAATGGAAGGATTTGTAATGCAAGTGGGGATAAAATTAACTTTAAATTCGATATAGATATTTGTAGCTGGAAAACAAGTTAAAACTAGTCTAAGTCCAAAACAGTACAAAGAGAAAAACATATTATGAGTTGGGAACAAGAACTAGACCCCTCTAGTTCTAGTTAAAACGCTGGGACCAGTACCTAGAGATGCGAGTTCTAACTTTGCCGGACGTAAGTGAGTTTTTAAAGTTGTATATTTCCTTTAAAAATTTCTTGTATAATTAAATTTTTTCACAAATTCAAATGGCTAATACCTCTAACCTTGGCCACTTCATAGACTTACTTGTTTGTCAAGCTTAAGTTTGACCCTGGTTTCTGTTCTGGTATCTTACGAAAAATCGCCTTGGTCATTATGACTAACACGACAACGCTCATTCATAAAAAAAGTATAGTTATCGTCGCTGTTCCATATTTTAAAATAATATCTAATAGTAATGCTACCAACATTCAAGCTCATTGCTAGTTACAAATAAGTTTAGATACAACAAATAAGATAGATAGTCAAAGAATAATTTAAAATAATGTTAAACAAGATATCTCGCCAACCAATCTAACTCAATAATGCAGACAATACACAAATGGCCACTGAATTATCGGACAATCGAATAGGAAATCGAACAATTCCAATAAAACCGCTTCCGAAATCGTTTATCACTTTAACAAATCATCGATGTATGATAAAATATCCTATTTTGATGCAGAGGATTTATTCTGCAAAGGGGTTGTAACTGTAGCCATTTATAAATCACAGTCACTCGAGTTAAGGGTGGTTCGGTTGTATATTATTTCTTGACGCGGGGCGGTCAGTCTACGATTTTGTTTTCCTTCATTTCACTGACTATGCGAAAATCGTCGAGGGTCATTTGTTTGCAAATTTACGGCTCATGGATTTTGTAGTATTGTTTGGGGAATTAAGTACTGGTAAATCGGTAGGTATGTACATACCTTCCTATTATATTCAAGGGAAAGCATTGTGCTTATTTGACGGTCTCTGTAGCGCGCTGTGCGAAGGCCCAATAACAATGCAGACGATTGCGGGTTTGATTCCCGTCGGGCATAAATATTTATGTTAAAGATAAATATTTGTTGCGGGTCTAGGTGTTTTCTATGTACATTCATATTATGTATATGAATTTCAAAAAAAATAAATATTACGGGAAAAGACAAAGCATGTTTTCACTACTCCGACCTTAATCTACGTTTGTGGCTAATCAAGTTTACTATTTATGTTTTGCTTTAGTTGAAAAACAAAATAAATGGACATTTAAAACATCCTATACGGGAACGATTTTGGATCTCGGACTGTACTATGACTGTCATTGTGCAAATTGTGTGGTGAAGTAATAGCCAATCAATACTTGTTGTCAATGTGTTCAATACTATATCGTAATGAAATGCTATTACAAATGTCCTGTTCCGATTACTGAACCGAGAAATTGCTTAGTCATTCAACTGTGTAATGTGCGATGATTAGACCAGATATATGGCAGGATGGAAACAAAATGCGCACGACTTCTTTTTCGGACCAATTGAGTAATTTGTGACAGCTGTTTTAGTACGAATTAGCATTTAAAATACATTTTTGCTTTTATAAGTAAATTCATAAAAATAAAGCAGGTAATAAGCAAGGGACATTCGAAAATCAATTTCACAAAGTACAGTTAATTTAAGCGTAAGCTTACGTTTATTTTTCAATTAATTTTACCGGATATTAAAAAAGTTAATTGAACTTTTTTCACATTGTTCAAAGATTACCTTAATAGAAGGTTCTTCGTTAAAATTATTAATATTTAATTAGGTGCTATCTAATAATGTCGTCCAGGAATGGTGTTCTCTAATTAGGTCCAATGCTTGTTTGTACGTGTGTGTGGGTAATGGACCGTGGTTGTTCTAGTGGTATAGTTACCCTGAGTATCATTCTGAAGGACATGGTTTCGAATGCAGGCTGTCCGCGCATTAATGTCTTTTTCTTTGCGAAAAAGTTAGGGTTCTTAATAACATAGCTCTTACGGTAAAGGAAAACGTCGTAAGAAAACCCACATGCCAGTTTAGTTAGCTCCGGACGCATTGACCAATTCTGTCCTCTGGGCATGACTGATTAGGCTGGGCTGATTATTGGTACTTGGCAAGCCTAATCTACCTAACATTGTCCCGCGCACTACAGCGCCATGAATTGCACGGATTAAAAGTTGTTTGCGTTCACCTAAATTAGATGAAAAAGTTAATATTATATGTGCAAAGTACATAAGTAGTTAACTACTATACGCAGATGCATATTCAAGTAGTAGTGTGTTTACAAGCAACAAATTTTGCAAAAAAGATGTCAATGGTGTTATAATAATTAAATTTTATTTAAAGAAAATAAAGTTGTATAAAATTTTTAGTGAATTGATGATCTTTTGCACAAGTTCTATGTTGAAATGTTGGGGTAAATAAATTACAATTGGTTGTAATTTAGTACTTCTAAATATCCAACACTAATAATAAAAAATACATTAGTTATTTGGACAAATTTATAAAACTCTAAACCCAAAGTAATGGAAAACAATTTAGAGAAAGAAGAAGCAAATTTATTGCTTACATTGTAAACATTTGAATACCTAGTTTTAACTCAGATACAAATACTATTAAACTTTCCATTGAGATCTTCTTAATTGCATAATTTGCATGTCAATTGTCGGACCCGTATCGAGACTTCGAAACGACCAACGGATAGCTGACTATGGAACAAACTTCTGTTATTTGTTAAATTTCCTCGTTGCAATAGAAAGTTCAGAACATTGAATTAAATAACCTACTGTGATTTGGTACAAGATTTTTCTGGGAATATAAATAACGCTAGTAAATAAATGTCATTAATTCATCAGCTTGCTGATTTCGATCATGTACCACACGCATATTCATATTTTGAATTTGGTCATATTTTGAATTTTAATGATGTCAACCATCTTGCTGTCGGATGTCCACCCCTCTCTTCCCCAATCTTGGCCACACAACATCATAATCGTCCTACTTCACCAAGTGTCCAAATTATTTCAACTAGTCACTAGAGTCTTACTAGTTGCAGAAGTGGTAGATATAGTACATCAATATCCTCTTCTGTTTCTCGAGGTCACTTTGCGGAAATCCATCGCCAAACAAAAGTAATATGAATTATTTTTTTTAGAAACTGCATCACTCAGCTTCGCTGACTGAATTTTGCCTCTCACGCAAAAAATAGATTAAATTAGTTTAGAGAACCTACTAATAGAGGGGACTTGCTTTTAGCAAATCAAATTCCAGAATTTTCCTTTGACCAAAGACTGATTACTAAGGCAGTACCTACATACCTTCATGCTCTACTAATTCACACTTCACCAACAAATATCATTATTATACTAACCGAAATCAAAGGGAAATCTTTCGAAAATACAAAGAAACTCCAAAACAATCCTCGTAAATTAAAATACCTACGTTAAAAGACGTGTTTTAGAAAATTCCAAGCAAAATAAAGTCTTGTCGATAATTGAAATAACAAACTATGGTACCCTGGGCTTGGCACAGCGATTGACGTTTAATTTTAGTGCGCAAGAAAACAAAACTGTGCCCAACAATAGTAACTGTTTAGCAGTTTTTTAAATTGTGTTTAAGAGGAAATTGAAATATAATTTTTGCCAGGAAATTTGTTTTCGTTGAACCTACTTTTCGCTTGGCATTTTCAAATATTAGTGAAATAGTTTGCTGGTTTGTTTTAAAAGTATGAAATGAGAGAGAAAATGTGTTGGTAATACACATGTTTGGAAACATTTTTAATAATAACTGAAGTAACGCGAGAAAGAAAAAAGATCTTTCCAAAATTAGGTTACTTTTTGCGCCAAACTACGTCCATCTACTTAAAGTTTAGTCTTGTAGGTATCAATAAAAGTTGCCCTCTGCTCTTTGCGTTAATTTTTTGTATACTTATTCATAAATCACGTTGCTGAAGTATTCTACATACATTTTCCGACGCGTTGGAATTTTCATTTGCATTTTTCTTGCATTTCAGGCCCTGTAGTTTTAATTTAAAAAATATTTTGTGGTTTCTAACACATTTTAAATTGTACGAAATAAAATAAATGATATACCTTTTTGAATATCTAATCTCACTCTCATGAGTGAGAAAGTTGCAGTCTGAGGATTTATAAAGTCTGCAAAATAAAAAAACCGTCTACTGCTGAATTGAAGTGATGGATTGAAAAATTAATTTGGATAACCTATTTTGTTCTCTGGTCTGTCTTTTAGTTAATTAGGCGTTACCTTTCGAAACTCACTAACAACTGTGTTAAATAATTACTTTTAGGCCTGATTTTACATTCTACGGATAAAATATATCTATTCTATACTTATAGTAAAATCGTAACTTAGCGGTGTCTGTTCTTGAAAGATATTTTGGAGAAACTATTTTTAGGGGTATGTACTAACGTAACAGACCCTATTTCCGTGTTTAACTTTTTGTCTGTATGGATGTTTGTCCGTTTGTCTGTGCGTTTGTGCGCGCTAATCTCGGAAACGGCTGAACCGAGATCAATGAAATTTGGTATGCAGATAGCTTAAGACTTCGATTAACATATATGCTACTTTTATCCGGATGTCAAGTCCGGATATCCGGATAAAAAATAAATATTGCGTAATTTCGTTGTTCAACCATCGGCATCCATCGTCATCTATCGTCATCCATCGTCATTGATCGTGGATTTTTGCATTACGGTAGGTAGGTGTAAGAAAACGCGGGATCGCGACTTGCGCGGGTGAAACCGCGGGGCGCAGCTAATCTATCAAATAAATTCGAACCCAACCAAATTTAAAAGTCTTCAAACTTTGATCTCCAAATTTCAAATTATTTGCTTTGTCATTTATATCTATATAGGGATTTGAATAATCGCCCCTTAGTCGATTTTTGTGTATCGCAATTTTTTTTAAACTTACCTGCTAATAAAATAATTTATTTTAAAATATACCTGATTGGTAGCATGCAGAGAACTCTGTTTTACTGACTTCTCAGAGGCTGCTCCTTTTTATTATCATTAATATATTTATAAATATAATAATTAGGCAAACGTTATAATAATGTTAATTCTATGTAAAAAATTACCTACAATTTCAGATATCATTAAAAAGAAGCCGTAGTCCCGACCCGAAACAACTGGACATTTATTATGCCCTAACACGACCTCTCTTTTCAATAAAAGGGTAAACCGTAAAATTTTATTTTAATACTTACTTTGTCCATTCAATAGGCTTCATGTTATGCTAATATGAGCGTATCACAAAGGCATGGGAGTCTCTGCATTGTACATTCGCCTACAAATTTGAATAAATATTTACTGCGAGCAGGGTTGAATGCATTAACGTTGACTTAAATTTTAAAAACGTCTCATATAGTGTTATGTATGGGGTTTTTAAACGAGGCCTGAGATATCATTAGGGCAGCAGGAGGCTCTCGGGTGAGATTAAAGACTTGCATTCTTTGCTTTCTGCAACGACAGTAAGAACTACGAAGCGGAGATATTAAAATGTAAATCAGGAATTCGTTCGTGAAATTACAGTGGATATGAAACTAAGCGAGTTTTAATGATGTTGATGGAAATAAAAGTGTTTGACTTAATATCGTTAATTTGCTAGGTTTGGTTTTCTTTTTATCTGTAAGGTTGTTTTATTAAATAAGCGAAAAGAAGTTTTATTATACAAATTTTATTAGACTTCGTGTTGAAGCATGGCTATACTTTTAGAAGTGAAGATCAAATACATTAATACTGAATGCGTTTTTCAATGAGGCCCGCAACGAATTTACACATTGCTATGCTGTTACCGTATTGGTAATATCGCAAGCGTATTACTCAAAAACGCTTGCGATATTACCGCTCGCGTTTTTTGCAGTTAAAAATCACCCGTGTGGCGATGGCTTTATGATTCTGAACAGTCTTACATAAATATTTAGGTTACTCACAAACGGGAAATCTCGACTATTCAAGATGCCTCTGTTCTTAGCACTAATCTCAGCAAACGCCTGTACTGTTTATCTTGCCTAGAAATGTCTGGGTGTTTCTAGCTTAATCCTTTTGCATACAGTAATTTACCATTAAAATTCATTGCGCTTGTTTAAACGTGATCCAATATTGAAATAGATCCTAGGTGCTTGCCAAGTTAAATAAATCGAAATTTTAGCTGTAGAACACGATAAAGGATAAACCTATTAATCTTAACTTTTTTATTATATTAGGCCGGAATTGTTTCACTGCTGGGAAATGGCCTCCCTCAAATTCTTCCATTCTGGTCTATTATTGGGCTATAATTCGCTACTCAGGCCTAAATTGGTCAACTGCGTTACGCCATCTCGGCATTGGTCTAACCGGTTGCCTCTTGCAGTTTGGGATCTAGTCAGTATTGACATTTGCCCAAGACTTCTCTGGCATGCGGCAGACTTGTCCTGTATTGTTCCATAATCTCAATATTGGTCCTACCTATGGAGATTTTTAAAGTTAATTGAACTATTGGATTATAGTCTAACATGATAGTAAGTGAAGATGCCGTCATCTTTATCAATATTGATATGTTTCGTCCTGCCTGACTGACGAATCACCGTACAGCTTTAACCACTGATATCACCTACAGAGTTGAAATTTGAACGTTTGTGCTCAATGGATGATGTAGGTCTAATGGATGCTGATACTGATGATACTGGATGATGGTGATATGCTTTGATAAGAGGGGGATTTTAACAAAATTTTATAGGATCTTAACGTTACGCTGGTGTATCTGCGAGACCCTGTAAGTAGATTCACCTTGAACATATAAAAGTAAGGTATGCTTTATTTTATACAATAAATAACCTCAATTTTTTATTAAACAAAATAAAAAAGTAATACTTAAACCCTTAAAAATATTCCGATGAATTTAGAACCTTCTCCTTTGTTGAAGTCGGTTAATAAGAATTTATATTATTCTCGTTTTTTTTTCGAACAACCCATTCTATGTCATCTCTCCTTAACATTAAAATGTGACAATATTAAACAATGGAGAACACGATGTGTGGTAGCCGAGTCCGACAAAGTGGGCGTCAAATGCGGTGAAGAATGACCAATTTGTTACTGCCATACTGCTGTTCGGTACGATGAAGATTTTATTGTTAAAACATAATGCGGGGGAGTAGGTGTGGTGTATTTTGAAGCAGTAAGTCGCAATGTAACAAAAGGAGGCACGGATTCACCCACGCCCGCCTTGATTGTTCCCCGTTTCCAGGATGATAGTTAAGAGCCAAGAGCTTAAGAAGTTACGAATAAGAAATGTGCACCCAACGTTAAGTTTGAAATTTGTAGTTCTGGTTTTTCTTGGAATCGCAAACGTTTCAAAACAAATCTCTTGGAAGTTTATATCTTTATAAGTGTTGGAATTACATAGGTATTTAAAATAAAACGAAACTTATGTTTTGTACCCAAACTTATACTTAGGTATTACACAGTGAATGCCGGGCGGCGGATTATTTGACTAAAGTTTGTTGTTGAATAAAACGTGAGAAAAACCCGGTAAATATTGTATTTTATTATGCAAAACCTTTGACAAAATTAAAGTTTGTTATTTATTGTAATTTTATTATTTTATAAAAGTTTTACTACAGTTTATATCTGCATTTTATGTAATCAAATCAAACAAAAAAAAAGTAATCAAAAAGACAGTATTTTATATTTGATTTAAATTTGAATTTCACTCAAGACTTTCATGACATGACATGATGTCACGATTGAACAAGGTAGGTAAGTAAACGTCAAGAATGAAGACTGCAAGTGGACCGAGTAGGAATTCGTTCGACTGCAACAATCATGACCTTTATGGTAGCTATCACTCATTGTCTCCCACCACCATAATAAGCTGTGACCAAATCTCCCCACAAGCAATTGCTCTTTAACCAGGGATCACGTCGAATTCAACCACGAAATAAATCCTAAATAAACGAGTAACATAACTATTCGATTTATGGTTTTATGTTTGAATATGGCCTAATATCATAATCCAATCAGATAGCAATAGATATGCAACCCACAAAGTTCAATCTCGTTCGGCTCAGTTTGATATCGAATTGCAAATGGCTGAGGAAAATGTAGAGTTTAACGCTTCGCCAACTGCGAACGACTTTCAAAGAGGTGAAGTTTTGCTGCTACGAATTTATTGAACAGTATTGTTCTCGATTAATCTAGATTGTAATCATAATTGCATGCATCCAGAAATTGCATACAACCTTTCTTGTAGTCGTAATAATAAAATGAAAATATAAAAATTTTATGTAGAGATGAAAAATCTTTACATTTTAAGTCTACCCGGCGGTCTGGTCGGACCTCAAAACGTGAGAAATGTTTAATAATTATAAATGTAGGTGTGCCTAAGCCTAATAAGTAACACGACTAAAACCGAAAAATTAGTTGAATTCTATAATTAACTATCAGTGTTTTTGTGGTAGCGTTATACAATTACCTTGCTAGAATATGTATTTGGTTTGTTTCATGGTCAATTTCCTATCCATATTTAAAAGTTTTTTTTTCATACTTGCACATTGTCAATTTCTTTAAATTCGTTGCAGCAAGCCTGCACATCACAAACGGTTCCAATCAGGCGGACACGCGACAGTGTGCGGTTGCACCGACCACCGTTTCTGTGGCGGTTTAGAATATCAACAATACTTAACCGTACGTGCTACCGAGTACCGATGCACTGCATTTACCAGATGAGGTTTGCGTAAGGAATCTTGTCCAATGGATATTTTTCAGTTATTCGGGCTAGAAGTGCTAAATAAAAAATATTATTTGCCTACACTTTTTGAGCCACACTATCACACGATCAGAAGAAGAAATTGTTTACAGAAGAAGAACTATTTTAAATTGCTGCCTAGGTGCTAACAGTCACTGAATAAAATTTACTAAGTTAATTATAATTGCTTTCTTATGTCATATTAAAATATTAGTTGTGGGTATAAAGATTATGTAGGTAGATAGCAGACGTCAGTCTAACTTTTATTCAGATTTTTTGTCTTTAAGCATAATAGGTAAATATTAGGTAAATCCAAAGGGATCCTCTGACAAGTGTTGGGCAGTAAGACACCAAAGGAGCTTCGATAGTGACCAACTTCGGATTGGGGAATGCCCTATGTCTTCGGACCTACCTATTATATAAGAAATTGTTGATGTATCTATGAGTTATGTTTTAAAACCTTTTTGGTCAAATGCAATGTATATAACAAACATTGACTCAGTTTAAAAACGTAAATGTACAAGAAGGTTAATGGACGAAGCAACAGCTAGACGCAATAGCACAGGGAATGGAATTCTGATCAGTGTTTAAGACGTTTCTGCTCCATATCTGCAGGGATTGTCGGTTCAATGTGTTTCTAAGAGTATTTGCAAATGTTGTTGAGTTTAAAGTAGATAGAGGAAATTTGATCTGTGAAAAGCATAGAATACCGATGGTACATAATTATGTATGTATATGGTAGTGCGAGAAAGTATATTGATTTTATTTAAAAGGTAATAAAAAGTACTAACTTGAGGTATCATTTTGTATGAAAAATTACGATTCTGTTGCTGGTGAAAATACAAAGTTAAATAATATAGGACACTATCTTAATCTCAATAAACAAAACAAACACGGTTATTTATCCTACTTATATTATAAAGCTGAAAGTTTGTGAGTGTATGTATGTTAGTGTGTATGTTACTCAATCACGCAAAAACTACTGAACTGAATGCGATGAAACTTGGAATATAGGTAGTTGGATACCGGGAATAAGACATAGGCTCCTTTTATCTCGATATTCCTGCGGGAACTGGACTTACGCGGGTGAAACCGCGGGGCGCAGCTAGTGTACATTAAATCCGAAGAATAAATATAGTAAAAAATGTGGTATACTTTGGTATTAAAACTTTTCGGGAATATTTTTTATCGTTTAATCTCAGGACTTTGATTTTTAAACATGTATCTCAGTATCCGGTATTAAACTAGTTAGTTCCACTCGCTCTTAAAAAAATTGATGATGACAGGTAGACTGGACAATCAAGTGGTCATTAAAGGGTTTCTTTTTTACCTTTCGATGTATGGGACCCTAAAAATAATACTTATCTAACGTTATTATGAAAAATCAACCTCAGATTTTCATAACCATAAAAATATCTTCCAGACAGAAGTTTCCTTCACGGACCATAGCTCAAAGACAAACAGTAGCGCATGGTAGCCATTCCAGTAATTGTCAGTCCAGAAACTTCTTCTACTGCCATAACCGTAACTGTTACTGTAACAATTGAACTGAAAGTTGCGTATTAAAATAATATTCGCGGTAAGGAAATTGCCCTCGATGCGCTTCCAACTTTAATCAAAGACGTTAAGAGTTGAGACGTTGCGTTTGTTTTCTACCTTCCTAGAAGTCTGTTCTTTGTTGAAAAAACAACTTTATAGTTTTTTAAATATGTTCTCCTTTCTTTCTTTTTCTACGCGGATAATAAATACACAGTATACTCGTATAAGCAATTAGGAAGACCCATAAAATGCTGGCTGATATGAATGCATATGGCTTCACTACACGGACTGCCGAAGATCGTGCGAAGTAGAAGCAGCGGTCCATTGGGCTCTGAGAGGAATGAAACCGGGAACATCGCTCGAATGATGATATTAATGATACACAAACTTTTCAAAAATGATGTCGCTCGCCGAAACAAGTTATTTAAGTTTTTTTGAAAAAATGCTTTCCAAAACTTTGCACCCAACAGGACCTAAACCTTTTTTTGTATAAAATTCAGTTAAAAAAAATAAAAACTGCATTTCTTGAAAATATTGGTAAAGTACGAGTAAGTCGCTCTTTAGCCATTATCCGCTAGCTACACCGATAGTTAAGTACGCATTTAAAACTTTACCATCATTTTGCTTAACTTGCAATAATAAATTGAAAACAAAGTTCAGTAAACTTTAAGAAAACTTCGTATTATAAGCGATTGCAAAATAAAACTTTTCCGATAGTTTAACGCTGCGATTAAAATATTTTTAGCTAGCAGAAATATTTGATCGCGTAACTTACAGAAGCAAGGTATTATAAAGCTTTAATAATGAATTTCACCCGAATTAAATACTCACCTGAAGATATACTCATGTGAATGTCGATGTCAAACTATAAAGATGGACAGATGGAAGGATAAGCAACTGTTCTCATAAGCTTCTCTCTTATTTTACGGAACCATAAAAATAATCGTGGTGATTTTTCAAGTTTCTTTATTTGCATGTTGCGTAGCGAATCCCTGAAAACTGTAATACTTAGCAAACTCTACCACTATCCATAAAATGCTTAATTATATTAACGGTGTTAGACTATGTCACGACAAAGATACAGTCCAATACAGCTGAAATTTAGAGTGTTCTTAGGCATCAGAAAAGATTTTTCGAAATTCAACACATGGAACACACGCAGGAGATACAGCTGGTACCATAATAATACTGAATTAAATTAAGAAATGAATTGGGACATTTGCCTTACATACCCCAAAGAGGGAGGTCCAACACTAATCTTGTTTGACTGAAAATCACCGCTCAAATAGTATATTGTACCTACTTACCTACCATTACGTATGCGCCCTGAAGCTCCCTAAGCCCTACACTAATATGTTTATACCTATTATAAATTACGCTTTCGCGACTTCGAGGAGATATGAAATGAAGGCGAACCCCTTGGGTGATGTCAGGTAATCTTTGAACTAGCCACTTAAGGGGCAATTGCATTATAATGCCTGCAAGGCTCTTAAGAGATTAGGGTCGACGAAAAGCCAGGTCTACTTGACTAGTCAGCTTGAATAATATTTCTCCTTTGACCCTTAAGTGAACAATATACATCTATTCTAAAAAAAATATTTTAAATAGATTTAAATAGCAGATAGAAACCTTAATAAATTTTTGTTTAAAAAAAATTGAATTTTAACTTTTGGAATGACATTCCTCTTTGTTCAATAATGTATTTTGGAGGAATAAAGAAAGAACGAAAATTCAATTTTTTAGCTTTCACTTCATCAATATTTTGTATTTAGGAAAAATTTAGTGATCTCTGGGACTTGAATCTACGACCTCTCCTTCTCTAGCTTAGCGCGCTAACTTATTGGCTAAAAGTGAGCTCAAGAATGAATTAATTATGCGTTATTCTTATTTTTTCCAGTGAGATTGTTATTGGCTAACAAAAAACTTTGGCTTTTTTCTTGTAATTACGGTATCTTATAATAAAACAGATGCATTTTTTCACCATAACAAGAAAAATCAAAAGAGAATAATTCTCCGGTACTTACTTATCATAAAAACCGTAATAAAGTCTTAACCGTAACCAAAATAACATAATTTCAAACGACAGATGTCAAGCACTGCAAAATACTACCGCAGCAGGTAGAGGCGGAATATAATTATTTAAATTGGGCCTTGTCTTCCCACAAAATAAGCGATGAGCGGAGAAAACACAGTGTTATTACGCGGCTTATCTTCAATACAATGAAATATTAGACTATGGTTTTGTGAATATCGAAATCGATTATGTTGTGACTCATTTTAAGTTTGTTGTAGCGCACACAGATTTCAACTGCTTAAGTTCCGATCCCGCGAAATGCTTTTGATACCTTTTTTTTATACCGAAAAAAGAATCAAGTTTAGGTTTCTAGAATAATATTATTGTTTTTTTCACATATTATTCTAAAAATTGCATTTTTATACCGATTTTTATCATGATATAACTGTCGTTATAGTCTAGCTGATAAGTTGCTCACCCGACAAAATAATAGGCGCGAGTTCGAATCTCATTACGGGTTGCCTATTTATCTATTGCCTATATCCAGTGTTTAAAAATAATAGATAAATACACGTGTTTATCCGTAAGTGTTAGGTATTATCCCTGTCGAGTTTTCAATCAGTTCAACAAAAACATTACTCATTAGCAATAACAGCTAAAATGGTTACCTATAACTATAATGTACAAAAAAAGCTAGACCTGCACTTCCCATAATTCAACCGCAGTATTTTACCATCCCATTAAATAATTGACGATCCAATCAACCCAATCACGGAACATCTTTTATTGAATACATGAATAATAAAGAATTCGCATAATTGTCCGCTATACAAACGAGTGGATCGAGAATAGGGCCGTTTAGTCACGTGCGAGTCACGTGACTCTAAGGATTAGACCGGGAGCTCCTGGATAATTAACTCTACAAAATACTATAGACCGTGAGCTTGTGACTTTGAAACTTACTTTAGATTTGCCTCTTTAAAGCTATACATACTTTTTTTAAAACGATAGATTAGCGTTTGACTACTATCTCACCCGATGGTACCTAAGTGTAGTCTAACATCTGTAGTACGCTCGTATTGAAGAAGGAATACGCTAGTGGAACAATATCAGACCCGTAACGTTTCCTTCCTTAGTTGTTATTGTGCGCTTTATTATCTCCAATAATGAACAACTTGCAGAATCGTTTATCCTGGCTGGTTTTTAAAGCATAGCACAAACCAAAACCAACAAACAGACGGACTAAGCTTTAGCATAATAGATACTTTGTTATTACAAAAAAACTAAAGTCCCTAAATTAAATCTAACTATATTTAAATAATACGGAATTATTATTAATATTCAAATTATTAAAGATAAAATAAATCCGACTTCTGCGTTCTTAGCTAACTTAACTAAGAATGCATTTTCAGAAATGCTAACGGGATCTTGGTTCTTTGAAGTGAACTGCGGAAATGATTATTATTTAATTTTTCGTATTAATTGATTATGATTCTGAGTAAACTTAGCTGAAAAATTTTGTGTTAGTTTTTATAACCAGGTAAGTGTTGTGTCTTCAAACAACTTTTTCGTGTTTTGAAAGTAGACCAGTAGACGAAACAAAATTCAAATAACTACCATAATTTGAAATACATAATTTGTAAAGAAATTTATTTTCCCTTAAAGTAAGTCTAGGTGTCTTTAACTTACATTTCACCAGCTATCGGCCACGATCGATCGCGTGAAAGGACCGGGGATTGGGCGTTTTGATGAAGGGCAAACCGCCAGGCACGCTAGTCTTTGGTTATCCTAATTAATTACTGTGTTGTTATTTTGTTGATTTTAGTAAAATGTGGTTACATTTTTAAGGTCAGAGAATGAGTAGGTAAAATATATTCCTCTCGGACAGCTACTTTTATTTACAGTCGAGCAATAAAAGTGTATAATTATTGTAAATATAAGAAATAATATGAACTTATCGAAAAAGCGATCGCTATTTGTAGCGTCGTATGGGGGAGGCCTATGTTCAGCAGTGGACGGTTAAGGGCTGAGATGATGATGATGATGATTGAAAAAGCTGCTCGCGTTGGAAAAACTCCTAAAACTAGATTTAGTGAGGCGTAGAAAATAAAGAAAATTATAATTTCACTAGTTGCTCCCCACGGTTTCACCCACGTAAGTCGGGACAAGTTAAGCGGAATTAAAAGCTACTTATTTGTTATTCCAGGTCTATAACTATCTATAATCCAAGTTTCATCGGAAGCGGTTCAGCGGTTTTTCGAGATTGAGTAATAAACATACATACATGCACACATACATAATTACAAATTTCCACCTTCATAATGTTATTAATAGGAAAGGATTTCTGAGCGGTTTTGGTGCTGTGTTAGTAATTCATTTCGATTCGAATCCCGCCTATCCGATCACCAAAATCAAATTTCAAATGTTTAATTATTATTACTTTAAGACAATGTTTTCTTCTTTAAGATAAAACTACGTGCTTTATTCAACATGGCTCTTACAGTGAAGGATTACATCGTGAAGAAACCGTCATGTTCTAGGACTTCACAGTCCAAAAGATAGGTAAGGTATATTCGAAAATCCGGATAGCCCCCGTGGCGCCTTACTGCCTAATCTGCGTATTCCCTCAATCTCCTTGCCCTTCAGTGACTCAGTTGCCAAACTAACAAGAAAATCCTATTTTATATCTATCTATATTCCAAAATTAAAATAACTCACATACTGAATCACAGAAAAACATTTGACTTTTAATAGAAATCAAGACGATTTCATCGTGTCAAATTCGTAAGCCTCTGGTTTGTAACGTAAGAACGTTGTCACCGTTGAGTGTAAGGTAAATCCCTTGATTGACGAAATTTGTCCCTTGCCCTAACGTCAGAGGGGACTATCTCTTTGAGTATACATAAGCAAGCTATAGAGCGCTGGTATGCGAGTGTGAACTGTAAACACCGGTATGAACGTCGAAAAATGACAAAGATGATGTCATTGGTCACCTAGGGTTACGGGAATGGACTGTTTCTCTGGTTAGAATTTATTCTAGTGGCGAAATGTTCAGTGCCGCGGTGTAAAAATGATTCGCGGATCACTATTCAACCTCAACATTTAAATATCTATGTATAGAGCATCTGATTACACTTTGCGCAGTAGGCAAATACCCATAGGCGCGCTCTATAGCTTGCTTATGTATACTCTAAGGGACTATCTACGATGTTCAACGTTTAGAGGTGTCTTGTTTCTAAAGAAATTGTCTTCAGTGTCATCCTGTCTGTACAAGTTGACTGAAAAGATTATTTTATTTTATTTTATTTCTTGTTCTCTTTGATTAGAGTAGTGATATTATTTGTTAAGGAGCCCCAACATAAGCTTAGCAATTTCGCTAAGTACTTGACGATGAAGCAAAGGATGTATGCGAAATGTCCAGGAACCGGGAACATCGCTGCAATGATGATGATGAAGATAACTAAAAAATGTCATCTTCATCACCTTGTTCCCAAATACGTATTTATAAATCTTAGGTATCTATAAATTAACATCCAGAATAATACAGCGAATAGTTTTCCAATAAACAAAAACTGTAACTAGAAACATGAAAAAAATGCATTCAATTAAGAGCATCGGGCTCTGTAATAGAGAACGGCAATGACAAGGGACTTGTGTAGCGAAAAGTTATTAAATAATTTTGAAAGAATTATTTTTCTAGTGTGAATTGGTGGACTAATCATGTTAAGACCGAGATATGTTGCATTGTCGTCTTTGCTCCTAGAAGATTGTGCACTTGACAACTATTGAAATATCAATTTCAATTATGTTCTCCAAGATTAAGGTAGTATTTGCTGTGATATATCAAAACGGTCCTGTTGAAAACAGTTGGATCAAGTTTGTCCTTATCTAACTAACCGACGAACACCTAAGTGAAAAAAGGACAGACACCTTAATATCAAGCAGGACCGTTTCTTTCACAAAGTAAGCTTTATAGTTAAGCAGTACTAACACATACTATTTCTATGTGTTAGGATTGGTGCATAGTATTATTTAATGTCTTTGGGAGGCACCGTGGTCCGTGGTGTTTGAGTGGTGTCAAATTTTGTCACTATGAAACATTGCTCTGTACCCAAAAAAGAATGAATATTTCTTACGAGACTGTAAGAAATATTCATACGTAGGTAAATATAAAGTCTTAAAATCTAGAGTAAATTGGTATCTTCTAGGTAAGCATGTTACATCGTTGACCTCATCGTTGCTTCCCACCATGTGAGATGAGGTCAAATCCTATTACGTATAAAAAAGTAAGTAGATTTTTATTTGTTTATTACTATTTTGTATGTAAGAGCCCATACGCAAAAAATGCCACAATTCGACATGTCGGTAGTTCGAACTAAACGACGCGTAAACATTGCGAAATAAACCCAGCCGACTGCGTAATGAATGTGTGACAGTTATGTTTTCGTTAGTTGTATGTATCAATGCTTGCAAATATTTGCTACATATTTTACTCGTATATGTTGCGACCTACGGTTTTTCTCGCGTTAAACCTCTTCACTACTCCAGAATTGATTATTATTGCCAGAATATCTATTAAAAGTATTTGCAAGAACGATTTAGGAAACAATACCTTAATTGATTTTCTTCTGTTTTCGTGATTTTAAATTGAAATGAAACATTGCTGAAAATAATTAAATTCGAAAAATGAGTTTCATTTCAAACAATGCATACTTTATTAAAATCGAGGATCAAATCTTAGTCCTATATGATATGAAAACACAAATCAAAAACACAAAGATGGGATATTCTTCCCATCTTACATGATTTTGATGTCAACATTATATTTTACATCCCAGAAAATGCAGTCTTTACTTTCAACACTGAGGGGCAGTATTAATTACAGGTAATTGGATCTAAGATGTACTTGAATAAATAAGTGTTTTTTGGTCCGTCCTTATTGGAAACCGTGGTCATGCTGCAAAGAAGATCCCCGACGTCGTGGAACGCTTCATTAAATCAGTTCCGGGGACATCATCAGTTTGACTCGTATGTCAGAGTCTCGTAAGTCAAGTAAAGCCCAAATTAAAACTTTTAACCATTAGAGAAGCCATTAGAAACATCTGAAGTATGTTTTCAGTCATGCTACACCTACGTAAACTTGAACATTAAAAATTAAATTTGATATTACGATATAACCATAAATTAATTCCATATTAATTTACCTAAAACTTATGCAAATTATGTAAATATCGGTGGGAATAATAATCGTAGGTGTCAAAAACCATTTTTAATGTGTGTGACCTTATTTGTAAAGTTATATTATTTTAATAAAAATCAACGGAGCTTAAATTCGTCTTTAAAATCAAATATCGTAAAAACTTTTATTATTAATTTTCTTTTATAACTCCCATACAATCAAAAGTTATTACCGACTGTCTTAGGTATGTAAACTCGATGCTAACGCGATGCTGAAGCTATGCATTTTCTACTGCTTCAAATAATGACGGAAACTGCGTTCCTCAGAAGTCCCGAACCTGTCAAAATATCGTGATCAGAATCGATATCGTTATCGCCTATGTTACTCTTCGAAAACGTATTTTTCGATGGGAATCAAAATTTTGAAATCGGTATAGTAGTTTACATACATAGTTTAGATAGATTTGTAGGATACTAATATTTATATTTTATTTAGGCTTACGTTTGACCACTAACGTAAGCCTAAATGAAATAATAAGCATATCGACCTTATGCGTGGTTTATGCTTTATCTTGTTCATATGAGTGACAATCAACATCAGTGAAAATGTGACCAAAGTCGAGTTCACGCATAGGATCGTCTGTGAATATAAGTCTGTATTCTACACACAGCTGTAGGAAGAAATCGCAAACCGAAACGTCACAGGGGCAGGTATTCTCAAACACCATCTGTGTGCCTGCTACATCCCCTCTAGGTAAGAAGTCCAATAGGTTTGATCGTAGCGCGTTGCCGCTCACTCAAGACAACGCGTTACACAACTGCGCTCGAATAAAACAGAGTAGGTTTCATAAATAGCTGTTAATGTTTGCATTTACACTCATAATGACTGTTTAAACCTCTGTTTACCTTTCTAAATGAGCATCAAACGAGAACAAACTGTTATGTATGCATTAACGCAGCGGTCTATCGATTTATTGCGTTACGTCGCGTAGGCGGAAAACTATAGGTGTTAGCGTAACGGAAAATTGTTACAACCGCAATGATATACATACATATCTACTGATTCTTATGTCAATGTCAAAACATTGTTCTTCTTTTTATAAAATCTCTGGGTAAACCTGGTTCATCGTCATGCGTTTGGTATAGTAAATGGACCAAATAAACTTAAATATAAATCATGGGGTATCCTTAGAATTGATTTTGTAATTTCTTATATAAATGTCAAAATTTTATTCTTCTTCTAACAATATTCAATCTCTGTTTAAACCTGATTTAAGGGTAGGCTTTTGGTTGCGTTAATCTGCCTATAAACCACGGTTCTAGCTCAGGCTTGGTTCTGTAATAAGAAGGCGTAGAATGTCTTGAAACTACTCAGCACAAGCCTCTAAGATTAAGGCTTCGTAGAGACTTTTGACTTTTGGCGCTGATTGTACGATTCGATGTTTTTTTATAGCAACTTGATTGTCTAAACAACCTATTTCCGAAACTCGTTGAAATAATATAATTAACAGATCGACAAAGTACTACGAGCGTAGAGTGTAGAACTCATAGTCTTAAATCTTGTCTTCGCTTATGGAAATGTTTACAATGTCGTGGGAAAATCGAAAACACACATTAGTTGTTCTTGTAAAATGAGAAAGGTTGTTAAGTGATTGTGTGATTCACACCTGATTGTAGAATCATCTTATGGGAATCGTTGTTTCGTGTTATTTAGGTATCTACTTCTTTAATGTCTGCGTGGTGTTGTTGGGCTTTAGATTAGGGTCAAAGCCCCAATAGTATAGACACAAATGTGATGTTAAAATATCATATTTTGCTGGTTACAAAAAAGCCGACATAGGAGGTTTTCAATTATCAAGTAGGTAAACTACAAAGTTTCAGGCAGGGATTTGTGACGGTCCTGCCTTCCGCTGGTTCAGGTTTGAAAAAGTTTTTTTTTAACTATTTTCGAAGTCAAATTTTAAACTCAAACAAGCAAATTACCTATCTGCAACTGTTTGTTTTCGCGCTAACTTATCTTAAACCGGGTTGCAGATTTTGAAACTGTTTTCACCACCATTATAAAATGAACCTTCAGAAATATATAGATTTTAATTTTTAAATAGCTTTGTATATATACTTAGTTTATTTATAAATAAATGGCTCCTTCAGCAATTCGCAAGCTAGAAAAAGAAAGATGACCCGTGCAATATAACGTGATTGCAATGTCGGTGGCAGTTTTAATAGCAAACGTATAGACAGTGAGTAGACCGCAGGGTCATCATAAAATTGTTATGAGCTCGTTTAAAGACCAAGAGATTGTGGTGGCGACTATACTTTATATTGGTTTTGGCAGCCGTAGTGTAACATAAACGCAACAACATACAACAAAGCGTCCTTTAAATGACGGAGGTGCTCTAAGATTGACAGGCCGAAGTCTGGCTTCACAATGCAACGTTTGCGATTTTGCAGGTACTTTGCCTGCTAAAGTCGTAATCGTTTCACAGGTATGCCATCTATGTCATGTTAATTAAGATGTAGCAGAATCACAAACGAAGTAGCAGTTTCGGAGTTTCAGGCCAAGACCCTGTATACAACATCTATTTGAAGCAGTCGAAGAAGACTGTATAAGACGTACTCTTAGCTGTAAAATATGTATCTAACTCAAACACGTTTATGACGTAAATTGGTAACTGAAAATTTTCCGAGTAAGTATATCAAAAGGCTCCAGGCTAGAGATCTCCAAAATTATTGGAAACAAACATTAACTGAAAACAAATCCTTTGAGTAACAAACTTGAGCTATTGCGAATGTGTCGAGGGGCTGATAAATATATTACCTACACATCCCTAAAAGCGTAAGAAATCCAAAGATTTGTAAAGTGTCCCCCTTTATGAGAATCGTACCTACCTTAATGTTTTGATATGAAAAACTTTGTTTCACAACAAACTTCGTAATTATAAACCTTATACATGACGACGTAAAGTACAAAATGAAATGTTTAGTTAAAAGAATTCTTGCAATAATATTTGACATTCGTTTAACATATCTTAGTTTATGACTCAACTAAATGGCGGACAGGACAAACTATTTATGAGTCCTTAAATTTGAGACATATTGCTGAATCGAGTTTATGTCTTAATACGGAACCAAACTTTTTATTAGCAAGCAAAGCAATGAGATTGCTTCGTCGGTGAACCGTTAAAATAATTTCGGGGGAAACTTAAGCTGCAAAAACCAGTTTGGGTCGAAAAATCCTTTATTTCTAATAGTCAGAAGCGCGGTTGAGAAAGTTTTCATCAATTTCTAAATCACTTTGCGGATCAAACATATATTCAAGGTGAATTTGGCGTAAGTCTGGTCAAAGAGTTGTCGAGTTCAAAGAGAGAGTACCAACCTACCTCAAATGTGAAGCAGGTTTCAAGCAAAACGTAAATATTAGCAACATCGTGTCCCCAGCGTATTTTTCGACAAAAATCAACGTTACTCGACCTTTGGTGTTTACTTTAGTAGTGGTAAAAAACTGAATTTTCCCTCTGTAAACATTCCGGTTGGCTGAATTGAGATTAATTTTGTCCTGTATTTGAAATGTAGACTGTTGGGGTTACTTTAAAAGTTTTACGGTTAAAAATATACTAATATTTTTGCTAGTTTTAGTGTAGGAAGTGTCCTCGATAATTTGTATTGCCGCCCCTTAGTTTTCCGTAGAAAGTTTTGTCGTTTGGACGATGAAGGTAATTTTTCATGTCGGAGTCACGATAACGGTCACCGGTCAGGTGTTAGAATGATTTGTGACCGTCGCATTTTGTTTATTGCTAATGATGAGACGGAATTAGGCTATTTCTTTTCTACTTAAACCATTTCAAACGTGATTCTGATTTTTAATTCAAAGAGTTCGATAATTTCAGTTCTGTCTCTAGTCTCTATAGCACCTACTAAAAAGCATAATAATCTTTTCGGTCTAGAACGCTCGTCTTTTGTTTTTGTCTCGATCGTTCTTTGTTTCTGTCTTGATTGTTTTTTTTGTTTCAGTTTCAATCGCCTTTTGTTTTTTATTTTGGTTAGTTGTAGTTGTTGGTGACCTTCTAGACTTGTAGTTAGGATGCCGGTGGTCGGATGCCACTGTTTTTGAATATTTTTTGTAAAATAAATTAACCAACCATCATGATGATCCATGTGGAATATTGCTTAGTCTTAGTGGAATCTGACCAACGTGTTTGTTTGAGTAGAACTCTCCATAATTATCCACATGCGTTTAAAACTCGTTGAAATTGAGTAGGTAAAAATTAGGATGGTACCTATCTGTTCTAATTAATAGGTAGATAAGTTCATAATAATTTTTGTCATCTATTAAACTTGTACTTTATGAATTCTTTGCAAAAAAATGAACATTTTTACGACAGCAGTAGGTAGGTAGGTAATTATATTTTTTGTCAGAAAGAAAAGTACATAAAACTCAGTAACATGGGAACATGAAAATCGCTTTACGGCTCTTCAAAAGTTCCGAGCTTTACAATACCCATAAAAATAGTTTGTTCAACAAACAGAACAAAGTGTTAAGGAAATAAAAGGTACATAAAAAAGCAGTTTCTTACCGCACAAAGCCAGAAAGTAGCACTTTTAATTGGGGGTGGAAATTGTGATTAATGCCGGTAGATAAGCGGAAAGCCACGGTCGCACGAAGGAAAAAATAAATAGAGTTTTCGGTCAAAACCACCGCATATTAACCTAATTCGTTTTAATTACTTGAACTAATCATTTGTAAAAAGTTTGAAGTAAACACCCAAATTTTAATAGCCCTATTAATAAACGTGGAGTAAGGTCGGAGTGGCGAGTATATGCTTTGCCTTTTTCCGCGTTCTTCAAAGTTGACAGACAGGAAATAAAAGAGTTAAAATTACTACAACCCTAGTCCACGTTTATTAATCTTACTAATATTATAAACACGAAAGTTTGTATGTATGTATGTGAGTTTGTTACTCTTTCACGCAAAAAATACTAGACCGATTGCGATGAAACTTGGAATATAGGTAGCTGGATACCGAACATAAAACATAGGCTACTTTTATCCCGATATCCCCGCGGAAACGGGACTTACGCGGGTGAAACCGCGGGGCGCAGCTAGTAAGGCTATAAAAGGTTTTAAAAGATGATTTATAATAGCAGTGAAACTTATAGCCTTGTCACGTAATAAGGTATGAAATTAAAAGGGTTTATTTTATTTCGTCAACACTTAGGCATTCCGAAGTTGTAATTTATGTCTCTATTACCAGGGCACTAAGTGCGTATATACTGCGAACTTTTATTGGCTTTAGTCATGATAGTAATTTTCATGCGGTACCTTTTACGTAAACTGTTATAAATTATGTGATAATAAGTCTATAAAGGCTACGTTAAAATATAGGTAAGTTTGTTTTGTTTCAACGGTTGTTGTGGTGAAAATTAAAATAAAACGTTTTTTGCTAGGATTCTGATAATACTTCAAACAAAATTCCGACTTAACGAAAGTTGAAGTCACGATACTTAATAAGGCTGGCCGTTAATGCACCTAATATGTTTGTAGGGATTGAAAACTATTTAAATAAATCTTATATATATAATAAAAAGGAGAATTTTAAAGTGAGAGGATCAGTTATTTTCACTTTTTTGATGATTCTAACCGACAAAGGCACATAATATACGTACGGAGAACATGTAATTAGTGAGTTATACTTAAAACGTCGCAGGACTTGAGTTATGAAAATAATCCCGATTTTTTTCTCATGCGAAATTTTTATTAAGTTTAAAATTTATAACTTTTATTGGCGTAAAAAAACAAATTTATGAGTAAATTTAAATTCCGTCGTTTATAGGTATTCTTATGACATTTTGATTACATTGTGTAGTTTATAGTTTACATAATGATTCATAAGTTTATTTTAAATTAATCAATATTGTTCTTCTTTCTAACTTTTCTATAACTTCTTTAGTTCTCGATGTTGGATTGAAACTAAATTAATTTATAAATCATTATATTATTTCACTTGCATCCACTGCACACACCATCTTACTAAGCTTACGGGCAATAATTGTTACTGTAAAATTAAAAATATTATTTAACTTACAGTTAGCCTTATTCGCCCACTATTATACATACAATGCACATACATTTCTGTATAGTTAGACTGTATGTACAAAAAGCGAGTGGCGCAGCCCCGCCGATATGCTAAGTGACTGTTGATAAACGTCACGTGGTGACTGTTTGTATTGCATGACCGACTATACATACATACCTTATACTAAGTAGGTATGATACTTAGACATTCAAAAGTGGCCATTTTACTAGTTAAACCAGTAAGTGTCTTATCGTTATCACATCGTTTAGCGAGCGGGCTACTCTTGGACCACAGTTTACCCAGTAGGTGACACCTCGGTGCCTTTTTCTACTATGCTTACGGCAAAATACAGAATCACTACTCAAAATTTGAGTTCGACTTAAACAATGTTTGACTTTGAGATATAATATGTAAAAGCTGCTCAACTATTTAAGTGCCTTTCAGATTTTAAATGGCGTTTCGGTATTCGACTGTTAGACTATCGAACTTTCGAACTGACAATTTTACCTTGACTAGCAAATAAGCAGTGTGAACGACTTTAATAAAGCGATTTCATGGGACACACCTAATGTCGAATTCGAAACAAAAGACGAAACTGAAACAAAAAACGATCGAAACAAAGTTAGAACTGTTGCGTTTTGGTCGGTTTTTTCTAAGTTGTTATTTAGGTTTTAGCAATTGATACCCACATTTTTAGTTAATGGTTTTAAGTAACTTAGCATTTGTATTAAAAAATATACTGAATCTACAGGCTATTTATGTGCTACGTACCTATTATGAATTTGATGTCTTGAAATGTTATTTTGTGAATCACTTCAATGTGTTTCAGTAAATGTATCTCAGTTAACATTCAAAAAGTTACCAAAATTTACCAAGAAGACGACTCCTGGGCATTAATTCAATTTTACTTTTCCGTAACTTTTCTTTCAAATACTTTTCAGGGTTTATACTTACCGCCGTAAGAGGAAAAACCGAGACCCTTAATAAAATCATTCAGTTATCCTTCCATCCGTCTGTCTTTCGAGACCCCTTTTCACAGGAAGGTATAGAGATAAAGAGTTAAATTGTAACTTACACCGATGAAATAATGTATTTTCTCAAACATGCTTGGAGCAATTTGAGCATTATTTTGACAACCTTCTTCGAGATAAATCGAACTTGATGTACTCGTCGAGCAGCGACCGGCAATAGTTGTATGAAATTCATATCTGTCGTGTTTAGCGGCCCAATAAATTATTATGTAAAATCATATTTGTCGCGTAATTTGAAAATGGAACGATCTTCTACTCCGCAAAATGGCGACCAAAGAGGTAACTTATCAAAGGTTTTATTTAAATTTCGAACTGGCTTACACATAGAAAGCTGCTTAGTGAAAAAAAAAATTTTGAGAATTGTACATTCAATAATTTTATTTTGAAATAAAAGTTCTAAATTATTGTACTAAGTACTTAGTTCAATTTCCTCACATTATTTGAGAAAAGTACTAAAGGTTACGTACTTACGTATGTGTGCCTCAGCTTCGCCTCGGCCCACATTCACACGTTCGTCCATCAATGCCTCTCTTGCCGACCGCTGCAGTAATGTACTATATCGTCTGGTCCCTATTAGTGTCCAATAGCTCGTTTACACGATGCGAGGGTACTAGTCAGCTTACCCAATAGATGCACTGCAGAAACTCGCACTGTTTCAAGGTAACGAACTTACGAGAAACTCGCTCGCGTGAGTAGTATGCATTACGTGGCTTCTACGGCGAGAATAGCTACCAGCGTGCGAGTAGGACGTAGGAGTAGGTAGCAGCTCGCACACTAGCAATCATTTATTTTTTCTTGAGTTTTGGGAACATTATTGAATTTGACGTCGGCAGTAAAACGTGAAAGAACTTGAAAACGATTTCATACTAAAGAGCTCTGATTTAGATTAACCAGGGTTTAATAGTAGATTGAGTAAACAGTATACGCAATTTCCGTATAGAAAAATATGTCCAGAACTTGAGGTGAGTGAATCCGAAGCACACTTGACCCGTTTCTTTTTTTTCATATAATCACATACCGTACTTAGTAATTTATAGTGAGATCCCTTTGTTCAGCAAGTGTTTTAAGTAAACTTACTAAAAAGCTCTGAGAATTTATTATTCTGAGCTTATCAACTGTACTAAAGTTACCCTAAGCTCACGTGAAAACCTCAAGGATAAGGTAAAAAGCTTTTTATTTTATCAATTTTTTACTTTAACGACAAAAAGTTCTGCTTCTGTGGCTACCTATGTAGGCCAGTACAAATGTACGTAATTACATTATGAGTGTAATTTTTTTTTTATCTTAGTACGTGTCAAAATATTTCTTGATTTGGTGTAATATGGTGATTAGCCTTACCCGGCCGAGGACCAAACGGTTTGTACTCGTATATATAGAAATTACCAATACATAGGTACTTCCTTTTTAATCTAGAAGCTCACACGCCAAATATTTACCTACAGAATGCACTTGACCTCGAGATTTGGAGTTTATTCTACTAATATTATAAATGTGAAAGTGTGTATGTTTGGATGTTTGTTACTCAATCACGCAAAAACTACTGAACAGTTTGCGATGAAACTAGGAAAATAAGTAGTTGGATACTGGGAATAATACATAGGCTACATTTTATCCCGATATTCTCGCGAGAACGAAACTTACGAGGGTGAAACCGCGGTGCGCATTATTTATAATTGACCAAGACCTCAATTTGGTGTAATTCTAGTTTCCCGCGACTTAAGCTTGCTCTTGTGCGAGGTCCAAAATTAACCACCTATAGTGTTATTTAATTTTTATTTGACAAATAAATCATATTTATTTATTTTGATAAATGGTTTGTTAATTCTTCAGATTAGATTTCGTGGAAAAACTCAAATACCCAGTAGCTTTATTATACCTCAAGATAACTTAATCATAATCATGTGAGGAGAAAGCGACTTCCGCAGTTTAAATAAAAATTAATAAAATTCTTACTTGACCAGTATCTCTTTTTAACATTTAGAATAATCTGACTTTTAAGTATAACACGAACACAATTTGTAATATGTAACCCGTGAATTTGTAACATAGTGGGTGTTGAGAGATGACTAAATAAAATATTGTTTTATAACATTTTAATAGGCATATCGCCTACAACGATTTTAAATGACTAAATAAAAAAAATAACATTTTCATAAATAAATGAAGGCAGAATATTCAAATGATTACAATTCTAACAATTCATTAGCTCGGACCCCGCTGTGTAATGAGAGCCTAATTTGAATATCTTATTTTTTAGGTGAAGTTAAAAATGTTTTGACGTTAATCGTGACGTGCGACACGTTTCACAGAAACGCGAATGAAATGCTAAAGTTTTATTCATGAAATGAAATGGAATAAAGTAGAGCACTTACAGTTTTTTTGCTTTGAGGGAGCATCAAATTGTGAATGAGTTTTGAATATTTGATTCTGTTTTTATTTTCATATTAATTAACTAGTTAAAATGGAAATTATTAATAAGTTCTACTTGCTTGTTACTTTTGTATCGTTCCGGACTCACTTTATGACATTTTGAAACAGATACCTACGCTAAATAAATGTGAACCAACAACGCAAGTTTACTCGATGTAACCAATTGGTCTACCAGCACGGCGTCGGTGACTCGTACGTCGAATCTTTGTATCTGTATTTACTATTTAATAAAACGATAAACAACAACGGTCTAGTATCTAGTAACGGTTAAGACATTACTTCAGAATTGAGTGAAGATGCCTTGTTGGTTTATATCCTGCCAGCGTCGACCGTGCGTTGTGTTTTTGCCAATGTGTTTGCCTTAAAACATTTCCATGAAAGCCCAGTGCAGGCTTAAGCACTTAAATAAAATAATAATTATTGTTTAAAACTCGTGTATAAATGCATATACAAAAATATTTTAACAACCAATACTCTTTACTCAATAAAACTCAATGTTTTACCCTCATTCGAACTCTATAACAATAATTTTCGGACACTTCCATGTCTGTTTACATTACATTTAATTAAAGGTCTCGTTTTTACAGCACGCGTCCTCATTCGCGCTATTTACGAGCTCAATAACGTGCAAACATAGCGTCCAAACCAAAGATATTTAGTGTAGAGTGAAATAAAATTCGCATCCACTGATACGAAAAGAAGAAGAAGTTAAAGGGCTCTACACATCTAAGCGAACAACTTTTGGAAAATTGATTAATGTATGCCTCGGTGTGGGTCTACGCTGCACGGAGTTTTTGGAAAGAAACTAAATCTGTCTAGGACCTAAATTTATAAAATTACTTAAACTTTACGTACATACAATTGGAATTCAATAGAAATATATACCTAGAGCGGTGTTGGTCTAGTGGTAGATAACCCCGACTTTCATTTCGAAGGAATCCCGACTGACCGCACACCAATGTGTTTTGTTAAATAAAAAAATATATGCGCTATTGACATCGCTTTTACGGTGAAGGAAAACATCGTGAGGAAACCTATGGCTTAAATTCACGTAAATAACACTTCCTTTAACAGTCGTCTAAAAAGGTTGTAGGGCTAGTTGCGGAAACACACATTTATAAACTGTAACTTTACTTAAACCAACAGCGGGTCGAGTCAGCTTCGCCTAGATGAACTTACGTCCATAATGTATTTTTGATGTTTTTTCTATCACGCTATTAAACATCTTTGGTCAAAACGGTATATCGTCCGTTTTCAAATTGCACGCACCGCGTTTTATCCCATACATAAATTTTGTTGTTGATTTTAGAATATTGTATACGATTTATTATTGTTTACGGCTTGATAAGAATGACGGGTACGAAATATAGCGTTCATTAAGTATTTTCGCGGTTTCACGCAAAATTTTGTTGATGGGCTGTTTTGGTACTACTTAGGTTTTTCAGATATATTATTTGATTACTAGCTACGCCCCACTGTTTCTCCCGTGTTAATAGAAACTCAAAACTCGGTGTATTGTCGATGTCGGTTCGACTTGTTGGATTTGGATATAAAGTATACCATGAGCTTCCTTTGAAATACAAATACGTATCTCATGGCATGAAAACAAAATTCCAAACAGGTAGTCAATCGGTTCAATAGGTTTTTAATGCACAAGTGCAAAGATGAATTTTAAAAACTAATAATTCTTATTTCATTGCCTAAGCGACCTAGACTCATTTTTTTATCTTAATTAATACAGATATCCATCCCCTTCCTTAAATCTTGTCCATTCATTGGTTGCCTGGAAGGGATCGCCCTTAGACGACATTGTACCACACTAGTTTTAAGTTTTTTGTAGGTATTTGAAATATTTGTTAATTTATGTTTATGGTGAAATAAAGTATATTATTATATTCATTCATTCATTCAGATTTTGCCTTTTTGGCAGATTGAGAAGAGCCAAGAAATAAGGGCTGACATGCGGTATACTGAAGATCGTGCGAGGTGAAGACATAAAATCTGAAAAGCCGATTCCGGACTTCCGAGAGGAATGGAACCTCGCTGGGATGTGTAGTAAAGTGTAGTTTTTTTTAAACAAAATACACTTAATTTACCTAAATTAGGTGTAGTCTATAAAAATAGAACTAATCAAGTATATAATCTACTAAGTGCTTAGTAAAATTATGAACAAGCTTATTGGATAACTTTTTATAATTCAGTTTTAATGTCCTATTTAATAAATAATGTCCTTTCATTCTTCGAAATGTTTTACTGTTAGTAAAAAATCTCTAAGAAGGCTTTTGTGTTTGAACTTGAAAGTTTAAAAGAATTTTTGTACCTAATTTTTTTGAGCCGATAAAAAAGATTACAGTTTGCAAACTAACATTCTGATGACAAATGTCTACCTGTTTATCAATCGTCTTCTTACGATAAACACAATAGTAAACTTACATTATACTAATATTATAAACGCAAAAGTTTGTATGTATGTATTTAAGTATGTATGTGAGGTTGTTACTCTTTCACACAAAAACTACTGAACCGATTGCGATGAAACTTGGAATATAGGTAGCTGGGGACCTGTATTAACACATAGGCTATTTATTATTTCGATATTCCGATATTCGATATTCAAACCGCGGGGCGCAGCTAGTATTATTATAAACGCAAAAGTTTGTATGTATGTATTTGAGTATGTAAGTGAGATTGTTACTCTTTCACGCAAAAACTACTGAATCGATTGCGATGAAACTTGGAATATAGGTAGCTGGAGACCTGGAATAACACATAGGCTATCCCGATTTCCCGCGGGAACGGGACTTACGCGGGTAAAACCGCGGCGCGCAGCTAGTTTTTTTTATAAAATAATGTGTTCTGTCTGACCTGGGTTGTATACCGTAACCCGTTAATCAACACACAGCCTAAACCTACATAGGCCTTCTGTAGTGTACATAGTCGCAAATCCATACCATACAAACCAAACAGTTGTTTTAATAAAACGTATACTTTCATACGTAAAAACATTTTTAAAGGAAAAATTCATCTTCAAAAATTCACTTGCGGCGAGATTTGAACTCGCGTCCCTGGATCAATATTCCAGTGCCTATACCGCTCGGCCACGCAAGTGTTAAAAATATTTCTAGTAAATATGCCTTGAGCAATAAAAACAAATTTACTAAATATTCATACGTAAACTTATAACTATGACTTTAGTTTTTTTTTTTGACAGTCGGCTTAGTTTGTAGGTACTTAGACTAGTCAGAATGTCCGCATATTGTTATCATACAAAGCAAACGCGACAAACTTTATTATTATTGTAGTTCTATGCTCGAGGCACGACATTAGCTCTAACAGATAAGTTTGCACCATGGAGGACACAACGATGGAGAGTCCGAAATAATAATGATAGAGGATTGTGTTTTTTAATTGTTTTATTGTTACAGATGATTATTGATAATCATATGAATGAAATTTTAAAACTGACTAAACCGACTGTATCCAATTATTATTTCCCTTATTTATACAATATTATTTACACATGACTAAGTTATGTGATGTTTGTCTCTGTCTGTCAACTTTGAAACCTCATGTGACAGTAAAAGACAAACGATGCATAGTTATGCAGTGCATTTATTAGAGGTTTTAAATAACTACCCCCTTATTTATAACCTCTAATTAATGCACTGCATATTTATAAAAGGATATAATAATAAGCCCGTTAATTTGTTCCACTCCTGCAGTGGCCTCTTCTTAGAGGGGTAAGGCATTAAGACCCCACTGGAGCCTACTCCGGATTGGCGAATGTCCCATGTCTTCAGACCGTGGTGATTCCTACGACATGTCGGTTTCCTCACTATGTTTTCCTTCACCGTAAGAGCGATGTTATTAGCGCACATAACTTTTTTTTATAAAAAAAAAAGACATTGGTGCGCGGTCGGTCTGGTTTCGAACCCACGACCTCGGAATGAAAACCGTAAACCACTAGACAAACACCGCGCTATGTTATGTATAATTAAAGTTATTACTATAGAAAACATTTGTTGTCTTTAAATAAATATCAGATGTTTTAAAATTAAACAAAAAAAAAAACAACCCGCTAAAATTGTTTTATTATCGCAATAATCACAGCAAACAATTAATGATTATAAAAGTTTCAAAGGACGTTGATTCACACTCACGTATAATTAAAAGTTTACAATTCTACAATATAAGATATCTTGGATAAACAACCCATTCAATATTACTTAAAAGTTATGAAAGTCTGAAACATTTAAAAGGTAAAACCAGCAATTTCATTAACCGTCATTTTTAGGTTATAAACAAATCTTACTAATATTATAAACGCTAAAATTTATAAGTATTATGTAGGGATGTATGTTTGAACCGATTGCGATAAAACTTGGATTATAGGTAGCTGGACACCTGGAGTGACACGTTATCCCGATTTTCCCGCGGGATCAAGATTTACGTGGGTGACACTAAAGTCATTAAATAAAACCATATTTTATTTCAGGTAAAGCAGACTCAAAAATACAGCTCTTATAGATTAACATACACATAGGTTTTTTTCTGGTTTCACGACATTGTAATGAAATAAAACTCATTTTCCGTTCCTATTCACAGCATTGTTGCAATGCCGTTCCTACGTTTCAGACACCTTCCTCAGGGTAGACTGAGATGTTAAAGATTACATAGATGTTCTAAGAAAACCTACACATAGTAAAATAAAGTATTTATAGTTAGTGAATTAATACGAAGTGCATTGTACTCTACATCCATGGTCAGTAAAATAATTTTATTAGTCGGAAACTTCCATAAGTAAAGCGAAACTGAGTTACGTGTCGCGTTTAACGTTGTAGATATTTAAATGGGCAATAAACCATGATTTATACGAGTTAAGTCAAATTCTATAATTTTAATTGTTAGATTAAACCATAACTCAGTACTTTTTTTTCTATTTTCACTTCATTTAGCTTATTGATGGCAGAAATGCGTGACATCGTTTTTCAGAATTATGCAAATGTTTGTAGATAATGATTTATTTTGTTTACTTTTTTGGGTTAAAACTAAGAGACGAATTAAATTTGATACTTTATATTATTCGACCACGAACGTGGCGATCATGATGCAATGCGAAACGGAATATTGGAACACCACCTACTCGGTGAACCGACGACATTGTGGTCGCGGGGAGTCATAGGATGGAGGTAGCTCGCGATCGCTGTTCGTGGCGTCCTAGGCCTATGTTCAGCAGTGGACGGATAATGGCCGAGATGATGATGATGATAATGATGACACTATTCGAGGTCCAGGCACTTATAACTAAAAAACTTCTAAACATACACCTAAGCCATGATCAATAACAGTATTTGGAAACGATACAGAATTTGTTAGTAATTTCAAAAACTACTAGCACTCTATAAGTTCTAGCGTAACCTTGCAAAAACTCAAAAACAATAAATATTGAACTGTTTGGGAAAATAAAATAAGCCGTGATAATTGCACAGTTGTGACATTTTAGATATAGACAAGCTGCTGTGCCCCGCGGTTTTACCCGTGTGCGTCCTGATCCCCTGGGAATATCAGGAAAAAAAGTAGCCTATGTGTTATTCCAGGTCTCCAGCTATCTACATAACAAGTTTCATGATAATCGGTTTAACAGTTTTTACGTGACTGGGTAATAAACATGCCCCCCTCTTTCAGCTTTATAATATTAGTTGGATTCGGTGCCCAGAAACTATTATTAGTACTTACGTTCTTAACCATTTTCGTCTCCTAATATGTCGAGAGTTCTAATTCCAAACGCTTTATTTATTTAATTCTTAGCTAGCAGGTAGATAAAATATCGTAAAACAATTATTTAGGTACTATATTTATTTACATTGTTAAGTGTGCGAGTAAGCCTGCGTAGCGGCAATAATATAAAATTTATAGCATCGCACTGTTCTAAATAAACACATATCGCGTGTGGTTAGAGATAAGGGTGTCATAAGAACTGTCGCCGGCTGGTCGCCGACGCCTGGTTCATTACTTTATTGGTCATCCAGGCGTGAGCCACTCGTGCTGAATGGAATATTGTTGGAGAACTTTATTTTAATATATTTTTCATTGTATTAATAATACTAACTGCGCCCCGCGGTTTCACCTGCGTAAGTCCCGCCCTCCCTATTAGGATAAAAAGTAGCCTATGTGTTTTTCCCGGTATCCAGCTACCTATATTCCAAATTTCATCGCAATCGGTTTAGTAGTTTTTGCGTGAAGGAGTAACAACCTCACATACATACATGCATACAAACTTTCGCGCTTATAATATTAGTAAGATAGGATTATTTGTTGTCATCGTTTCTGATAACAAAAGCTACTAAACCGATTGCGAAGAAACTTGGAATAAAAAGTGTAAAAAAGTGTAAAGTGTAAAAGTAAAAAAAAGTGACGGAATCCAAACCAGCGTTTATACCTGTCAGCACTATAAAATAAAGCCAAGGACAACCCGCGGGTCGGATAGAAATATGTATAAAGCCGTGTTTTCATTACGGAACTAGAGTCGTGAAAATCAAAGTCATAGTCAGAAAACAATAAAAACCACATACACATTGTCGCCGTAAATGAGGCCTTTCTTGTACATTTTGCGTTTTGCTCATTTTGCATTTTGTACATTATGTTCCGAAGGGCAATTTTTGATAAAACTTGTGACGAGCAACTTTTTTGTAAAGTTGAATATAACTTATGCGACACTTATACTTTCGAAGTGAAAACACGGCTTAAACAATGAATGGACAATATTAGAAAAACAACAATAAAAATATTTTTTTAAACTAAATAAATGATGAACAAATAGGCGGCCTTGTCGCTTAAAGCAATTTCTTCAAGGCAACCTTATTGGCATGGAAAAAGGGACTATTCAGTCTTTTGCATTGTAATAGGTGATTTCTTCTATGCTTTTCGCGATTTTGCATAATAAAACACTTTATTTACCGGGTTTAATCGCGTTTTATTCATGATTTTTAAACGACTGAGCTTTCAAGTCAACCTTGAAAGAGCCAACTATAAAACTGGCGAAAGCTCGGTCATTTGAAAATCATGAATAAAACGCGATTAAACCCAGTAAATTAAGTGTTTTTTTATTAGGTGGATAAATAATTTAGAATTCATCACTCCACTAAAAATGTGTTACCCTCATGTCACCACCATGTTTCACCTTTGCTATAATTCTATACAATTTTAAGGGATCGAAGTTATTTTCCTAAATACATACCTATTATGAAGGTTGTCCAAAAACATACTTATTTGAACTGAAGTATCCATATGACGTATCGATATTCAGTCGTAAATAAAGTTATCCATAAATTATATTGCAAAGTGTTAAAATTGTAAGGTTGTGAGGTTTTGGAACGTGTCCTCCAACCACGACAAACTCACGAACGTTTATTTCCGATAAAAAAATATACGAATAGAAATAATTAAAAACGTCGCCATGTATTATAATCGCTAAGATAAGTCAGTGCAAAAGAGGTACAAATTATTTTTTATTATAAAATACCCAATTACGATTGTGAAATGAAGAAATAACTGAAAAATATAACTTATCAGTTTCTTTAATTTAATTTTCACATGAAATATGGCCATATTCACGAATGTTACTTTAAAAAAAATACAACGATTTATTTAATTCGAGAACCTTAATCGGTTCTTATCATCGCGTGGTATTTATCGTTAGCGTAATTTGATAAAGTGTGAATTTTAGTTTGGGTCCTTTCGTTGAGTAAAGGGGAGGGTTAACTCTAATTGTATCGTTAAATCAAATATTTATTACTCATTTTAAGTAATAAAGTACTTTTAATTAAAACCACTAATTACCTAAGTATGTAGAAAGTAAGTATTTTAAGTTAATGCGCTGGAAATATTTTTAATTTTCAACGTTGCTACAGAACTTAACTAAATAAAACTGCTCGTTTTATTTTATACAGTTAGAGCGGCAGACCAATTTTATTTTTGAAAAACTATATTTATTTTTTTGTTATAAATAAAACAATACATTGAGCTGTATAAGCAAAAACTTTTATTAATCTACTTGTAAAAATATTCATTCAATAAAATGTCTAAAATAAAACAGCTTCTCCATATCTATATTTTTTTCGAGATAAAATGTGTTATTTGGTCCATCTCATCCGGTTTTACTATAATTATATATATAGGTTAAGTAATAATTATCAATTGAATTTTGAAAATACAAAACTCTCTTGTTTTTGATACGACTAAAACAAAGGAAGTGGGTTTTAGAATTTACAAAAACACTTACCTGAAGCACTCGTTTTATCCAACAAAAACAATTATTTGAACTGTAAAATGTCGAATTAGGGTGCAAACGTATTACAAATTTTCAATCGGAAGATAGTTGTAAGGTAGAAACTGATACTCTAAATTCAAATCAATTGTAATTTTTAAACGAAGTGATAGCCGTTAGTTTAACGTATACCATTAACAAATAGGTATACTATAATATGAACCTGCCTTTAAAATAATTCGAACTCTATCGGTTAGAGCACTCCTATTGGCTAGAACACCTACACTGAGATTATGGAATGAGGACAAAGAATTTTGTAAAGCATTTTTAATTTCTAATCACGAATACAGATAATTGCCGCCATGGGGACAATGCCTCGGAAGCGCCTCGGGGCGCCGACAGCTTTTTTCTCTTTAGTTTAATTTAAGTTCACATTTGTTTTTTTAATTATTTAATTAATTATTTGTAGTATCATAGATATTATTATCAAATAGAATACGTTGTAGCTTACACAGAAAGAAATAAATTTCATTTTATTACATAATTAGCGTTGATATCTATCGACCGACAAAAAGTCTGAAGTTCAAACTCACCTTTAACGACCCACTTTGAGTCTAGAACGAAATTGAAAAATAACAGCAAACTAATTGGAGTACTCCCGGTAAACCCTTTCATTCGATTTCAAGTTATCGGCTAATTTAAACGGTCTGCTTCAACCAACAACCAATGGAATTTTGCTAAAATTTTCCGAAATTTTTACCGACTATAAAATGGCCCGTTTTGCAAAGACTCAGGTAGGTATAATTAGTTCTTGTTTTGCCTTATTAACCACTTAAATACCTTGGTAATGAATGGTATTGTGGATTTTTTAAATACCTACGTTTTGAGTATTTCAGCGGGTATTTGGTTTGTTGGTTGCATGTCAATGGAATTATGCTGATTAATTTATACGTACCTTTATTGGTGTTTTTTAAATACTTTACAAGGAGAAATGCATCATAAAAAAATCCCCCGCGACAAGGTTCGAACAATTGCAATAAGACACTTAATAACTTAAAAAAAAATAACCTATACTATTCTGCATCTATACAAAATGCGGAATATGTTTAAATTGAACTGAAAACTAAACTCAATTCGAAATAAAATAACTTAAATAAATTAGGTACCAAATAATTTAATAGCGTTATCAAGAAGTGTACGAAGGAAGTAAGTTTGCGTGCAGAATGCTAGCGAGACAGAATTCATAAGATTTAGTCGGAAAATAAATTAGCTGCGACGGAAAAGTTTTCGGTAAATAGGTACATTGAAGAGAACGTGGATGTGTGAAAAGAAAATATATGATACGGCAATAAAGATTTGCTAAAAACCCATAAAATTGGTTTGTTAAATTACAATTTACTATTTTAATCGATCCTATTTAGATAAATTTATCTGTACAACATAAGACAAGAGAACAAAATATTAAAACACAGAGTAAACATAAATCTTTCTTCCAGGCACCCTAGATGAAATAGATTATTGTACATTGTGTGTACTTTCAAAATGTTTTTGTACAAGTAAAGTAGAAAAATAGTTCCTATCACAAAAAATTGAGGATACATTACATTAAAATTTCGAGATGATCATCAAGGCCAGAATGAAGCCATACCAATTTACGCAATTTGTTTACCTAATAGATAAAATTTATATGACATGATGGTAATTTTCATGGGCGATTCAACGGGGTAATGCCGCCAGTGTGATGGGCACTTTTAGACTCAATGGTCATTCTCATTAGATAATTTATATTATATATATATTGTAATTTTCATTATAAAATTATTAAATAACGGGAACATTACCATGGTGTATTACTGGCAAAATATCGAGCCCGTAAAAACAAATTAAAACATAGTAAATACCCGCCGGCGTCAAATATTTTTTGCCCACTCAATGTATTATCCCTGATACTTCTAGGAAAGTGATTAAAATTAAACAATTTCTTTAGACTTAACTTTAATAAATTTGTTTCTGAAACGTTGTTTGTTCTTTTCTAATTGAACACTGTTTGTTCACTAGAATATTCAGAAGGTTCTTTTTCATTATTTTTAACTTTTTTGCGTTCGTTTTCTTGTTTTTGAGTCGCATAATTTAATTTACTCTGCCTTTGTGGTTGAAACAAAAGTGATAATTAAATTATAGAGTCTGTTTATTTTTTGTTTTTTTCACTTATTAAAGTCGACTATCGTGTTCAAAAGCTGTATTACACTGTACAAAATTCGTCTAGGCAACAAAAATAAGGTATACGAAATATTTTAGGTTTTTCTTCTGTCGTTGTGATGTTAAACTGGAATAAAACTCTTTTTTTCCTTCCTCACGGTCTAGCGTAAAGATAATGGCTCCAAAGCGTAGGAACAGCATTGCAACAATGCAGAAAATAATAAAAACAACGCGATCAAAACCAAAAATGAGTTTTATTTCAAATATTTTAGCCTTTCAATCTCTGGTAGCGAGATCTCTAGACCTAACTAGATCCCACTTAATCCCTTGTTCTCATTCCATTTCAAATTGTGTAATCCAATTAATATTACATGAGCAAGGCTGTACTAGTGTCCCATTTCCTTACTAATAACTACTAACAAAAGCGTGGCAAACTTTAAAAATTCTATCCTACTAACGCATTTGCATTCAGGGTTGTAACTGCTGAGTGCATGTTAGAGTATTCATTCCTTGAACAGTACAAAGTCTGCATAGATTTAACACTTTTTATCGGCTGACAAATACAGCCGAAGAAGACGTAACTGTAGGTGTACAATTGTACATAAAGGGCCTATAAAACGTTGTTCGTAATACAGCCATTGATGGTGAAAATGTTAACATTTATGAAATTTGACATTTTGGTACTAAATAAAACGTTATGAAATTGACAATTTTAGATAGTGAACGTTTTGATATACTTAGGTATTAGATGTTTTGATAACCGACTAAATAATCCTCATTGCATCAATGCATTGATGCGATTAAAGTAAAAGTAACAGTCTTATATCTTACATCGTCTTACCTAATGCTGAATAAAAAATGTAAAATAAAAGTTAAAAAAATCCGCTTGCTTAAAAAAAACTAAATAGAAACTTAAATGAAAAAAAAAAACAATAAACAAGTTAAATGTCTAGAATTTAGCTAGACCATCATAAACCTTTCCAAGAATGGGTCCCGACTGTTCAAGCAGATATGTTCCGTGGCTACTATTTTTTTTACGAGGGAAAGTCAGGTTAAGACCTTCAGGCCACTCTCGGGGGAGAGCGGCCCGGTGAGTAGGGGTACCCTCTGGCCTAGAATGCTAGGCGGCCACATACCCACTTAAAACACTCGGTGCCAGTCGCGCCGCAAGTGCCAGAGCTCACCGGAACCTTGAAGAGTACATCCGCAAATATTCCGTGGCTACTGGACTTGTTTTATTGTTTTTTTTTTCAGTTATCTTTTATGTTTTAATTTAGTTTTTTAAGCAAGCAGGTTTCTTTTTTAATTTCATTTACATAAATCGTTTATTGCTAATTTAATCGTATATATGTTAGTACAGAAGTCATTCGAATCGCGTTACTCGATCTTATACATTTAAACCTGTTGATTGTACCTGTATACCTTTTAACGAAAATATTCGTCCTAGCATTTTGTGTCTCGTCTACTCAATATTGTAATCCGACATGTGCACTATCTTTTTGGCAGACCCTGATCTACATTGCCTCGCTCTTTCAAATTACATGCAGTTAGGCACTCATTATTTGCGGGATATTTGCATTTGCTCTGTATTCCTTGGATAGCAGTTACGGGTAACTAACAGCTGAAAAATACTGCTCTTGCTGTTACGAATTGGTGATTACAAACAGAGACGTAGCGAGTATAATGTTCCTTTTAATTGGGATTTTAAATAAAATAGTACTTAGGTATTTTATTCAAAATATGTTTAGATTAGATAGTACATAAATTAAATATTAAATACAAGGCCACAAAGAATATAAATAGAGTTAATAATATTTTACGAATAGATATTATTAAATGTATAACAAACTGCGCCCCGCAGTTTCACCCGAGTAAGTCCTCATCCCACGGAAATATTGGGATGTGATATAGATGTGTATCTTTCTTATTTTTATTTTAGAAGAATCTATGATCCTATTGATTAAAATTTGCATCCGACTGTATAATCGTTGATGGTACGCTTTATTCCTTTAATTAAACATACCCCAAAGTCAAAAGTCGATTCAACATTTATAATACAAATCTCTACAATTGTAGGTACAAATTAACGTCAATATTTATTAATCAACCACTCTTTGTCCAAGGGTCTAACAGTAACATTTTGTGTAAATACAGTATCACTGTATCATATACACAAGTATGTAAATTTCGCCTTAAAATTGGGCAATAGGTGATTGCAGAGGGGTCATTCAAATTTAAATTTTCGTTCTCTTGTGCAAATCCCCTGAGCGAGGGTGGATGCAGGAAAGTAGGGGAGCAGACGCTAATAAAGTAAATTAAAGATTAATAATATATTGTTCTAATAAAAGTCCTAGGAGTACTACGTGTATGAAAATTACCAAACACCCTAAATATTGCTGGTTTAATAATGAATTTATTATGTCGCTAGTCGTGTTACCGGCAGATGCAAAGGTATTAAAAAGATTATAAAATCCATTGTCAAACAAGCTCCTTGATTAATTATCTTTGTTTTAATATCAAATGGAAAAATATTCTAGAGTTCTAGAGTGGAGACCGCGTCTAGGCAACGTAGTGTATGACGTCCTCAGGCACGTTGGAGCGACGATTTGCGCAAGACGGCTGGCACAAACTGGATGCGAGAAGCCGAAAATAGATCTAGATGGCGTGCAATTGAAGAGGCCTATGTCCAGCAGTGGACTGCAACAGGCTGATGATCATGGAAAAATATCAATGGGAAAATAGATAATTAATCTTTGCTACCAATCTTTACTTTTACACCTCGGCGATTAAAAGGATTCAAAATAAAACAAAAAATGTCAAAGTCATTTCTTTGATCAAACTTTTTAGTTAATTGGTGCTGCCAAGATTGTCGGCGGATAATTTTATCCGTAGTGCTAAAGAATTAATGCCTAAAATGGGTTGGCAGACATCAATTTTTTGCGGGTACAGTTGACACGTCAGGCCACCAGTAGGTAGACTCACCGCACCTGTAGAATGTCCCTATCGCGACGCAAGATTCAAAAGCAACTCTGACACTTTTTATACAGATAAAAAAAACTCTCGAAAAAGCCGACTTTATTTTAATTGACGTCGAATTCCCACCAAAAAGAACCCTTAGTGAATTATTCGAAGGCAACGGGAATGAGAAATATTTGAACTGTGCCCACTGTCGTGGTATGCAAATAATTTACTGTGACAGTTACAATGCGTTATCCTATTGTAGGCTTTTTATTTCATTTGGTCACCCTTTTATTTACACTTGTCTGATATTCTAGGAAGATAACTTTATCTACCAGTAGCTAGAGGCAGAGTAAATTACTTATTTTATTTTGTGGAGTGGATTCTAAAGGTAAACATAGTGTGGGGTGAGGTGACTTTATAGCGTTGAATTGATAGGTTTTTGGGCAAAGTTTGACGTCTATGGTTGTGATGGCAAAACTCTCCTATCTTTAAAGGGCATCACTGAACATCAGCTTACTACGTAATAGGCTAACTATTCCTGCCGTTAACCAAAAAATAAATACAGATATTTATTACTTTTCATGTTTTATTGTTTCTTAAATTTAAATAAGTATAGATAATAATTGATAATATTAATCTACACTTCTTACTAATATTATAAACGCGAAAGTTTGTAGGTATGTATATATGTATGTATGTGAGGTTGTTACTCTTTCACGCAAAAACTACTAAACCGATTGCGATGAAACTTGGAATATAGGTAGCTGGGGACCTGGATTTATACATAGGCTGCTTTTTATACCGATATTCCTGCGGAAACGGGACTTACGCGGGTGAAACCGCGGGGCGCAGCTAGTATATAATAAAGCTGAAGAGTTTGTTTTAATTGTTTGTTTGGTTGAACGCGCTAATTCTGAATTGAAAAACGAGAACGGGACTTATATATTTCTCATCTGAGCAATGTACCCGGTTGAATCCCACTTGGGAGCCCGGGCTCCACTAAATAAAAAAAAATGTAGGGTAGGCACAGGACTTACGTAAGTTATCATTGACCATACATACTGCAAATAGATTTGCCAATATTTTTATTGTCGCCTGTCGGACACCAACCCTCCTAGGGATCAAGAAGTTTATCCACCACCGCACGGAGAGCACTAAAGGCTTACTAGTCTTCCCTAAATCCATCGTTCCCTTTTACGATACTCACGTGAAGAGATGGGATAACTCCGTATATTCATTCATCCACAATACAAACCTAGTTGAGTAGTTTTGGCTACATTCATTATTGTGCATTGTTGTATAAAGTTTATGGTAAATTTGTTTCCTGTTCAAAGTCTACGAAAAAACTAAGTAAGTATAATAATATAATAAAGTATAATAAAATCTTTTGGAAGTTCCGAGAATAGATAAGTAGGTATAAGATACAACAGTTCTAATTTATCGACCAGAATTAATGGCAAGATGTATTATTATTGGTAAAGGAATTAATGCAACAAAATAAACTTGTCCTTTTTATTATTAGATACACGGACATATTCTCAAGTATGGCATACGGCGTAATCTTGTAGGGGTATTAGGAAAGTTTTACGAATGTTTAGGGCAAGGGAAAGTTAGTTTACTACTAATATTGCTTCGAGAACTTTTGACAGGGACAATTTCTGCTTGTTTGGTGGCCAATTTCAAAATTGATCTTGGAGTCGGTATTTCCTATTGATATAAAAAAAATTGTTACAGTTTGTGTGTTTATTACCTCTTCAAATAAAAATTGTATAAGCCCACTACTACTTCTGATTTTATTCTGAATTACCTTTATCTAGAGTAATATTTCTTGTTTGCTATAAATTTTAATTGAAACTACAGATAAATAAGTTTAGCCAGCAGGGCCCAGAGTTTGCTAACACTGTATTCAGCATGACATACAATAAATGAAACACTTTACAGTTGGCGAAAGCTGGGTTCGTTTAAACCCATGAATAAAAATGCGATTAAACCGGATAAATAAAGTGTTTTATTATGCATAATCGCGAAAACCATAGAAGAAATTACACAATGAATGATTACAAAAATATTAATGAAATCTCGAACTATTTGACTGGCTATTGTGACAATGGCCAAATCATTGGTCTATCTACATGCAAAATTAAAAATAAAAGAATACAATTATAATAAGGGCTGACTTTTCATTCTACAGATAAAAGATAACTGTCGAATAAGTTCAAACCCAACCTTTATTATTAAAAGTCTTCAAATGTTGGTCTTCTTTATTCAAATTAATTTTCTTTTTAATATCATAGTGACGTTTTTTATTTGGGGGTGATACATTTTATTTGTCAGATATCTCTATGTAGGGATTTGAAATATCAGCCCTAAATTAAAATAACGATTAGTGAGATTGACGCTGTGATACGAAACGGTCAAAAGTTATTTTTGAGTGATGTCGTCATTGATTATGTTGTATGATTTGAAGCGGCACTTCAGTCACGGCTCTTAGGTTATCCAACTTTTCAGTGACTCCCTTTCTGAAGCATCGAACACTAACTTTTGTCACATTACTTTGTTTGTAGTCGGTAACTGAACCAGAAACTCAAGGAGAAACTTTTAATAGTTTTTTTCTTGATTCAATCAACATATTTCAGCTCGTAGACACTACTACTGCTTGCCAACAATTTGTTTTGGACTTTTTCTTTTACGTCCTGACAAATTCGATCTCGAGTGTAGACATTTAGTTAAAGTTTTCACTGATAGTTGTAGTCTAGACTCTACACTGAATCATTATGTAGCTAAAAATTAACTTCGAATAACCTTATTTACAGTAAAAATACCTTGGAATTCCTTGAAGTGTAAAGTTAATTAGTTTCTTTAAGGAAAGCACTTCATCGTCGCTTTCCATCAAGTAACGTAAGTAAGTAATCATAGGCCTAATCATAAAAATAACTATAGATGTAATTAAATGCTTAATACAGATTAAAAACAAATAATCGTACTCGTAGGAATGTCTACAATGTAAAAAAAAACATTAAAATTTTTAAAGGAAAAATTCATCTTCAAAAATTCACTTGCGGCGAGATTTGAACTCGCGTCCCTGGATGTATAGCGGTATAGGCACTGGAATATTGATCCAGGGACGCGAGTTTAAATCTCGCCGCAAGTGAATTTTTGAAGATGAATTTTTCCTTTAAAAAAATATTTCTAGTAAATATGCCTTGAGCAATAAAAGCAAATTTACGAAATAAATTTTTGTCATCCCTCTACACCAGATTACCGGACTTCCTCGATTATTTTCACAGCCTAATTAGACCTATATTCAGTTTTTTAAGTACAACAGGGGTCCAAAGTTAAAAAGTATGTGATGTAAGTGACAAGTGAAGTCTAAAATATTACAACGTTAGCTTAAAATCTAGTGTAATGCATAGAAGAAATCAGTGTCATTATGGTTTTTGATCACATGTTTTGGTAAAGGACCTTCCGGGGATGGGCGTTCGTGAGCAGGTATAGCATTTTTCTGTCGTAAAATGAATAATATTTACGGGAACGATATATTTTGTTGTATGAAAAACTAAAGCAAAATTTAATAAATGGAACGGTTACGGTAATTTTCAACGCTGATTTACACGTTTAAGGGTTTCGCTTCGCCACGTTCTTATAAAAACATTAATGAGATCTTTTACGATCAGTTTTTTGATCATAAGTAAAAGTAAACTTGACTTGACGTTACCGATAATTTTATTTATAATTAAGATACTGGCCGTTAAAAAAAATAGTAACTTAGAAAAAAAAAAGACGTTGGAATTGTAAAATGTTGCTAATTTTTAAACAAAGTTACTACAATTTCTTATTAACTATTCTTACAATTATATCTTATCTTAAAAACAACTAAATATACCAAAAACTGTAATAGTATTTAATTCGTACAATAAATTTAATTAAAAATATTTAACTTAATTATATTGTCTGTTGTTAAGATAAATAAATAGGTACTTACTATTCACAATACAATATAATGTAAGAAATTTAAAAAGATCAATAGCTATTTAATCTTTTACCGATACCTTTTCATATAAAACGAGACAAATTACAGAGTGAAATAGTGCAATTGGAATCGAAAGAAGTAAAAATCAGCAACGGATCGCTACCAGAGGCCGTGACTGAGATACCGAATGAGTAATTTTGAAATTCCCCAAATGCTTAGTTCCACAGATATCGGAAAAAGATGAAGTTTAAAGCTGTTATGTTTTTTTTAATTGATACGTAAGCGTTTGACGACTATATCGCCTGATGGAAAGCGTACATATTTATAAAATTGAAGTATGGTATGAAGTGTTGACTTTATTATGAGACTTTTAAAGCATTTTTAAGACTAGGTATACGAGCTAAGGTCTCAAAAATTGCAGGACTTGGCACACAGCGACAATATAACCAAAAAAATAAGCAACTAGGCTTCTAAAATGCTACTCTGAAATGCTACAAGATTAGACACAATCAATTTTGCAGTAGGTGTAAGTTTTTTTTCTCGATTACTTTTCAACCAACCAAAGTAGCCCACCGCTATTACCATCGCTAATCGTCCTTATCCATGTTCCGATAAGACAATCTAAACAGGAATCGTCTAGATAAGACATGCTTCTTATCTTAACCATAGCGTCACATGTCATTTGATTATGTACGAGTAAGTGTGTAGTATCATTTATCACATAATTTTTGAGCTGGTACACATTGGGCGCTACCAAATGCACACTTTTGTAACGCGCATTATGAGAATCATTTATTTTCTATTTATGTGTACAAATCAATGCGCGCTTCTGGTCAAAAGTGCGTTTGAAGGCGTCGGATGTGTACCAGCTCCAAAGAATAATCGCACGGCTTATATCAAGTACAGACATTCACGTAGTGAGTATTACCGAGTCAGGTAATACATTAGATTGTCCACTCTATATTATTCCATGGTCTACGTTCGGCGCCGAGCAAAGAGCAAATGTCAGCTTCTAATAGCACTGAGCTCGAGATACGGGATGTAATCGAACTTGTTTAAGAAAAGGAACGAAATGTATTAGATGTTTGTTTTACTGAGCACTCTGTAAAACAAACGTTTAAAGTTGGTCTTTTGACAATTTGAAATTAAATTAAAGGAAAGTTCTATGTAACATCTTTTTTATATTATAAACGCGAACGGTTGCAAGTATGTATGTATGTGATTTTGTTACTCTCGCAAAAACTATTGAAGCAAATGCGATGAAACTTGGAATATAGATAGGATAGATATCTGAAATAACACATAGACTTCGGCTAACTGACTATCGTGCGTGAGTAACACCGTTGGGCTCAGTTAGTTTCCAATAATTTGAAATGTGACTACTGCCGCTTCTACACTTAATCCCACAGAGTTTAATCCAATCTCAAACATGTAGATAATTAAAAAGAAGCCCAATTTACTCGCGAGACTTACCATCACGTATAAAACGTATTCTAATCGTATGAAGGGTATTGTAATGTAATATTTGAATTTTCACCAATTTTCGTTAAAATACTATGTTTTTTAGAAAGATTGCCTATTCTTGATTAACAACCAAAATTTTACAAAATCATTATAAAATTTGTAAGTGCAAGTTGTGTGCATTTTTAATAGACATCGTGTTATTACCTATTTTCGGGAAACTAATAAGTTAAACAAGTTTTTTTCTGAATTTCACAAGATTCATTATTTGTTCCCCGTCAAACTTTAGTGAATTCCTTAACAAAAATTTAATTTTCTATGATGGATGTTTACCTCTGCCATCTGTTTGACGCTAAGCAAATAGCGGAACAGATTGTCACGAAACTAACAAATTTTTAGAGTACAAAAAATAACATTTTGTAGGCGAAATGATTCATAATGTTATTTCGGATACATTTGGATGTTTGTGTAAGAACAGGGTGCGTAGTGTCGAGTTTCTAAGCTACCGGTAATTTGGTAGTTGAGACAGGAAAGGTGATCTAACAAAATGTAGAGCTATTTTTCTTGAACAATGCCAGTTTTTAGTTACAAGACTAAATATGAAGGTAATATAGATAGAATACTAAATGTTAGTAGGTACCTTCTGATTATAGGTTCATTATAGTCGTAAAGCCAGTTCTGCGGCTGATGCTGCAGTTGCGGGTAAGTCAAAGTATGCCGCTTTGGAGCGGCAGTATATATTTGTTCCCGTGGCTGTTGAGGTGATAGGTTGTTGGTGTGTGGAGGCTCTGGACTTCTTCAGAGAGATTGGCCGCCGACTCAGGGACAGGGGTTTGGATTGCCGCTCGGGGTCATTCCTGTTGCAGAGGCTTTCCATCGCGGTGCAGCGGGGTAATGCCGCGAGTGTGATGGGTTCTTTTGCGGCGGGGATGGTCCGGGGAGGGTTGTTCGATTGACTCCATTTCTGTTAGTTGTTAGTTTTCATTTGTATTTTAATTAATTTATTTTTTGTCGTAAAGTGTCGCATATTTTTATACTAAAACTATCAATTTCAAAAATTTTGCTGTACTAACATTTTTAGAAAACCATTTCCCAAATTCCACACAGTCTTTCGTTGAGTAAAATGCTTTGGCAAATGCACGTGGGTTCAGTTTTGCTGTAGTATTGCACCTAACAAATGTATTTTTTTCATAAGCTCGCTTTTGCACCTATAAAACCTATATAGCGATCTAATCTAAAGAATAGTATGATCGATACAGAAACAAAAGATGATCGAAGCTAAAACAAAAGGCGATCAACCTTTTTTTATAGTCGTCGCGAAGTCGCCGCGATGTCGCTCAGCTAAAAAAAAAACAAAAATAAAAACATATCAAATAATTAAATTAAAAAAAAACAAACTTAGATATATAATAGGGGTATTTTTTATTCAAAATTTACTTTATTTTTTGAGCGACAAATGGGCGACAAGGCAACGACAAACGATCATGGAAGCGCGGATTATGTTGTTTGCGGTACGAATAACCAGAGGAAAATTTTAGATTAGAGCAGTTTAGGTCCTGGTATAAGAGCTGCTCGCAGTAACCCTTCTGATGTGCTTACTATTTGCACTTACCAATGTAACTAAGCAGGGTAGAGCGCGGCTTTATATATCTCCTGAACGTCAATATAAAAAAAATAGAAGAGATTTCTAGCATCTTGCACCACAACTGTAACTCCTGCACTTTCCTCTTTTCCCTTATTACATTACCGCAAAAAGAAATCAGTTGGTACGTACGTCTACGTATAGGGGGAAACTACGAGATAAGTCTGTTGTAGGGATACCGAAGATTTAAATCACATAAAATAGTCTGAACACGTGTCGAGTGGGGTCAAACAAATCGTAAGAATTTTACGATAGATATCCGATTTCTAAGGAAAAGAAATGTGTAGACGAATTTTAAGAATATATTTGAAGGACATTTTTGGGATATATTTTTGCAAACTATATACCTACCTACACTCTATATAATATTTGTTTTTGAATGTAATATGTGTTTCAGCAACATACCATCACTCTTACGGTGAAGGAAAACATCGTGATGAATCCCACGGCATAGTTAGCTCCAGACATTTTAACCTCTTCTTTCCTCTGGGCATGGCTGACTAAGCTGGGATGGTGGTATTGGTCCTGAACATCCTACTCCACCTAATAATGTTCAGGGCACTAAAGCGCCATAGAATGGTTTTACAGCGCCATAGATATAGTATGCTTTAAAAGTTTCCGGCTCAGTATAAATCATCTAAAATTAGATGAGAAGAGAGAATGAGAGATAATATTATGCGTTTGTGACCATTTAGTCACAAACTACAACACGTGGGACAACTTCTAATTGTAACATTACCTACAATTAATGCATTATATAATGCAAACTTCGTGAACTGAAGTAATTCTGAAGTTATTTGTCATTTTTTTATTATGACATATTTTATTACCGGAAGAGAGCCTCTTTACAAAACCATAACTTTAAATTTAAAGTCTGAAACCACACTTGCCTCTCAGCAATTTCCATAATAATAAAGTTTATCAAAACTTAAATTTACTATAGCTTTTTACAATATTTCGTAGATTATAAATGTTCATTGTGTACGGTTCATGGCATTTTATTGCGATCATAATAGACTTTCGTATATTTTATCGTTTATCTCGGTATGATGTCCGCTACTTGATTGATAAAATGATTAAAACTGTATTTCAAACATGAATTGAACTTGAAAATATCTTAAGAGTTTTCATTATCATACGATTTGTTATTGGTCCACCACATAAAAAAGCATATTTTAGAATATTATTTTGATTATGTCGTTTTACTTAAAGGAATTTGAAGTAAATAGGCTTCACTTAACTACTTGTTTATTTAATTATTTATTTTCTTCGTAATATTTTGTGTCTATAATTGTTACCTTTCACCACATGATTTTATAATTATTTATATATAGGCTACCTTTAATTTTGATCCACGTAATCTGGACTAGGGCCGTAGAAAAAAAATAGTCCCATGAGATTTAAGAAAAAATAAATCTGTTTAAAGTTTTATTAAGAACCTAAAAAAACAATCATTGCCAAAGAATTTTGACGGGTTATGTCACAAAGAAGTTATGCTTGGCACTTGTTCGTGGCTGAATGGCCAAATGGCCTTATAAGTAACTAGAAGGTCAATGGCCGTTTGACAATGGGGAATTTCAAACCCGATTGTGACGAATGAGCTTTATCAGTTCCAAAATCATACTGTTCGGGATAATTACTAAAACACCTTTAAAAGAGTCAAAACGAAATTCAAACGTTGAAGTTAGAATACACACTATCTATGACAATATAAGCTTGAAGCATTTAAGACAGCCGTTTATTGTCCAAATTAACTAAAACATAAACCAGGGACCAGTACAAAATCTCTTGTCACCACTGAAATATTTAGGCTCCCATTAAGAATGTCTGTTTAAGATGACCGCTCGTTCGAGAGCACTTGACCTGCCATTAAACTTGTAAACTGCGTTTAAGCAAATTATTTAAGCAAAATTCCATTCCTAAGAGATTCCTTTGAAACTAAAATAGAGAGCTTTAGTGGTTTTTATTATCTATCAGCTGATACATAAAGTTCTGCAGTCCAAGCATTTTTATCTATAAAGGATTATTAAAATGTATTGTGTGGCAATAACATAAAAGACTATCGATGTATGCTGCGGTTTCATTCACTGTAAAAATGTAACTCAACAATTTTTTGTGATCTAATACGAATCCCAAGCTCCGTGCTTGTATGATTGTTTGTGGATTTTCTGTAGATTTCTGTATAGAAATCTAATATTAAAATATGTTTATATGATTATCCTTAATTATCCTGATGTTGTCCTGTACAATCAAAATTCAAAATATCTTTATTCAACGCAACCTCCAATGAGAAAAAGACTCAAAAAACTCATGATCACGTGCAAACTGGAGCAATAATCTATACTATAATCCGTTCTAATATTAAAAGTAATTTTCGTCTCTAAAAATGAATTTGTTAAATTATAAGGTAATTAATTATCCTTCATTTGAACCCCACGCGGGCATATTTGAAAATATTCGTATTTTATTTCGGAGTTTGACTTCACATATCTTTTGAACGGCTTAACAGATTTCAATCACTTATCAAACAGAAATAAACTACATCGAAATCGCTTCATCCGTTCGTGAGGTAAGTACGGTGCCAAAGACAGATACACACACAGACAGACACGTCAAACTTATAACCCTCCTCTTTTCCGTCGGGGGTTAAAAAAACAATCACATCCACAAACACACAATCTGTGGTTATACTCGCACCTACCTATTTAGTTTAATCACTCCTTATTTAGTATGCAACGCGTATTCCGTATCGATCCAGTGTAAATACCTTTGTAGCGACTTAGTGTCGCCACTGTAGGTAGGTATATATTAAACTAACAATATAAACACGGAGAAGAATAAATATGTACAAGTACTTACCTATAAAATATAAAATAAAAAAACTGTTAATAATAAATAAATAAATATTTGTAATAAAATAAGTTACCTAATAAAGATAAGATAATAATAGCATACAATTAATTATAATAAGCTAAATTTGTACTTGAATATTTTGTACGCACAAGTAGACGTTCGCACAGTATTTTTGTGTTAGATAGTTACGAGTGCTAGCTCGGCGCATTCCATTGTCCGGTGCTCGGATGCAATGAGGGGTGCGACGAGCGGCGCGCGGGAGGGGCTCGCCCGGCAGCAGAGCTGCCCGCGCGCCAGTCGACTGCAGACCGCTCGTTCGTATGCAAGATCGACACACTATTACTAATGCGAACATCTTACTTGCGCGATAAAATTATCGTATTCGGTTTCTTTGTAAAGCTTCTCCTTCTAAATAAACTCAAACAAGACACCGTGAGTTTTTACTGCTAGGAGTGACAGGTACCTACCCCTACAACTTCTACACCTTTTAACGTTAGTTGATATGATACATTAACTCGGTGTTAAGCTAGCAATTCGTATCTAATGAAACAGTTTTGCATTTTAATAATGTCGTTATACCGTCTAAGCATCTTGCTGGAGGTTTTACGAGGGCATTATGGTAACAGACTGTAATGTGCTGATGGTAGGAGCATCCTCCTAGACGATTGAATCTTCATACGCGTTGTTAGATACTAAGTATCAGTTTTTTGTTTGTAAACGTGTATGGTATTCGACCTATGTATGTATATTGTGTAGGGCTTACGTTGGTTTTTGATTGAATTATTATACAGGTATACATTACACAAGAGGTAAATAGTCCCCTTCGAGACTGTGACCAAAGTCCAAATCTCTGATTTCAATGTGGTCAACTAGGCCCACGTTAGTATAGGAAAATAAAAAAAAGATTAAGAACTAATGTACTTTTTCAAATTTGAGAGTGGTCAACAGAACCGACGATTGAGAAAAAAAAACGATCGAAACCAAAATATAAGACGATCCAAATAAAAACAAAAGACGTTTTAATAAAGTAGGTAAACATTGTTGTTACTAGATGTTTTGATTAAGTACCTTTTGTTTTCTTGGGTTTTCACAATTTCGATATGAGGAATACTTAAAACCTATGTAATTAAAAAATAAAACGTACCTCGATAGTCTACAAACTGTTACTAATTGTTACTAAGGATATTATACATTGGGTTATCTCGCTCATGCAACTTTGCAGTAAATTATTTAAAACATTAAGTAATATCTGTTTTAATTTCTAATTGTGAGTAAGAAAGCTAAGCGGTTTCTACAATATCTGGCGTGGGCACTTTCTCAGAATAAAATTGTAGCAGAGAATGGTATTTTCTAGACCTTTTTAAGGTTTAAAAGACATGTTAAGTTGGTGTATTTTACAACCTACACACAAACCACAAACAAGCTGGAGAAAACTCAAAAAACGGGTCAGTGTTTAAAAAATAGCTTAAAATATCGAACATTTTTTTATCATTCAATAAGAACATCTGTCATACTCATACCACAGACAAATCTGTGCCTATGGGAAAATAATCCCCAAAACACAATCTCACGATTAATAATACCGTATCATACCCGTGCCAAATCACTTTAAAAAATAGTCACTCAAAAGGGATAATACACACACGGACCCCACAAAAGTATAACCAAACTGGTCCATTTCGTGCACATGAATAAGTATCGAGTGCTTATGTCGCACCTTTCGATCCTAATTTCAGTGTTAACACAATATCGGAACCCCTAAATCATGAATGAACATGAGCGTCGCATTAGCCGTTTATACGAAAGGGGTGACATAAATGACCGTAGGGATTGGCTGTTAAAAAATTGGGCTCTTCGGAGTGTGCCTGTTGAAAATTTGTTGTTTGTTGAAGGTCGATTTTGAAAGGATAAAAAATAATTGAATAGCCCTTTGTTTTAATTGGTATCAGAAAGGTTTTTGTGCCTTTAGGGTACATTCACTGAATAGTATCTATATATATTGTTAAGAGTGATTGTAACCAGACAAGCTTTCACGTTGTCAATATATTTCCGTTGTGTGTCGTTTTCTTATAAGCTATGATTTTAGTCATCATTGCTGTTCGGCGTAAGCCTCTAGTCTGTGTCATCCCTGACGATCTTTACTATCATCCAGGTGTTATTTTAAATTTTTTCAACACCCTTGCTTGTAAAGTGGGTCTAATTTTACCGCTCATAAAGCTCATAAAATAAAGTACTTACATAAGTCTCATAGAGCCAAGTGATAACACCATCAGCACGGTGAATAAAATATGCTTCAAATGTTTTTTTTTAATTTCAAATTGACCGCCCGCCCGCGCGGCCGCACCGCGCGTCACCAAGCAGTAGGCAGCGCACCGCGCTGATTTAAAAAGTAAAACGGCAGGAAAACAATGTGCATTACAGTTTTGTGGTTGAGTTTATTTAAAATAAAAAAAATGGAGTTATAGTATATCACGATTTTTTATTCTGTTTCCTCGCAAGTGTGTTCAAAGACGTCATCGTACGATATACGTGCATATTAAACACACTCGGCTCAATTACGCCCTCGCCTTCAGCTTTCGCCACGTGTGTTATAACCATCTTACTACTTTTACAGTAGTTTGCATAAGCATGAGTAAAACAACCGAAAGAAAGACAGATTTATTCAACAAGGAAGCGACTCTCCATCAATAAATCCAACAAATACCACACAAAAATGTTATGATTATTTTAACAGATGCATCACGACACGGGCGGGGCGCTTCTTGACAAATGTTAATGCAAAAACTTAGGGTCATGTCATGGACCACCAACAGCATATCACTGGTATATCCTAGTTAATCCTTAGTGCTCTGTATTATGATGGTATTAGTAACACACGTCGATGTAATGCTGAACATGTGGCCGAGATGAGTAGAATCTGTTGTGGATAAGAAACTATCTGCATGGTGATTTATTTGGTTAAATTTAAGGGATTTCTGTCTTTTGATTTGGAAAGAGATATTTCGAAAAATATCTGATAGCTATATTGATACGATAATTTGATTTTCATAACGTCTTTACCTACCTTTTTTAGAAAATATATTATTTTTTACATTGGTCTTCTAATCAAAAGATAAAAGTGTTATATCTGTTCCACCGCTAAATTCTTATACATCAATGGATTTTGATACGATTTTGACTATAATTTATTATGTTTGATAAAGTTTATATATTTGCCTAACATATTTATAGCAATTGCCGGATTGCTAGTACTTAGTTATAAAAATATGTTTCTCTTACAGACAGATAGAAAAAAATAGTAAAATATCTTAGAGACAGTAATCGAGATATATACACAAAATAAATTATTTTATGGAACAAAACACTCTTTGTTCAACAAAATCGAGAGCGGAAGGTTGAGGACTAAAATATAAGAGACATTCGCTTTCAATTTAAATTCTCACATGTCCCAAAAAGCTTTTTCCGCGGATTTATTTTTCGTCGAATCACAGTTACTAATCTACTTTCGAACTTAGTCCAAACACCAGAACGGACCACTGGGTGTTTACTTTGTTCCAACCCAAAATTGAATTAAACTTTTCGGAACTGCGCTATGTCGACCGGTTACCGCTAGCCACCGTTCGATTACTAAAAAATACAAAATTACTTCGTGTGTATTGTTTGCACAAACCCCTTTTATAAATTTATGCACCCTTTTGGTACGCAGCATCAATAAGTATAGGTTACATGCCCCATTTGAAAACTTCCTGTTGATTTTAAGCATAAAAGATATAATCTACCGCACTGGTGTAAAATAACCGTATATTTTTCTTTGTGTTATGATTTTGTGCACACCCTTCTATAAAAGCGGCTGCACTTTAAAGTATTGTTCTAGTTGGTATGTTTGAATTGTGGTTACTCAATATTTTTTGCTGTAGCATGTAACAACAACAGCTTTTTTTCTTTTTCAAAATTTAATTGCAGATTTTGACTATATTATAATATATGTATTGTAGCACCAAAATTAAGTATTGATTACGTGTATTTAAACTAAGACTGAAATCTCACAGGCGGACATGACGAAAAAAAAAGTAAAATTTTGTACCAAATTGCATTTATTCTATTATCATATAGCATAATAGGACTTCAAAGACCTCCTGAAACATTATTTATTTAAACAGTTAATTTAATTCGCTGCTCATAATATTTCAATGCACTTAGCACTTACCATGCACTAAGAATACAACGGAGTATTATGAGATTATTACGTGTGAAACACTCCCGCGGAATTATGGGTACGTCTTAAAACGGCGCGTGGAATGTTCATAGTCTATCCATCGACACTGAATAGGATAAAAGCTATGGAAGCGGCTTACTTGTACATAAAAAAAGATAACGAAATCAATTTACTTTCTCTATGTTAGTTAATCGCAATAGTTACTGTTCTCAATGTTTATAGAAAGCATTCGTCCAACTAGCTCACCTAATAGTAAATCATATTGCAGTTTAAAGTATCAAAAAAGTTCCCGTTCATTCATGCTTTTAATACGTTCATACTGCATACGTGTGGTAAAAGATAGAATGTGTTCATCCACAATTCAGCAAAATATCACTTATCTATCCTACTCGTATGAACTGCTATGAAGTGGAACTCAGACACCCCTTTACTAATTACCCCTTCTCTAAATTACGTCTTATGTCTTGGACTTTTAAAATCCAGCTAAGTCAATTACATAGTCGACATCATCGTCTTCTACCAGGTGAAGTGAGGTCAAGTACAAAATTGTGAAAGCCCAACGCAAGACTATAAGACTTAAAAGCTCAATGGGTGACTGTCTCACTCATATCACATGCGCAGCATGAACCAAACTACTGGATCTATAAACTACTACACTACACATACAACATGAGAAACATAAAATAAGCTTTTTCCCTATTAGCCACGGGATTGTAACCTACGCGAGCAAAACTGCAAAAAAGCTAGTCTTATTAAAAAATAGAGCAAAAAAGCCATCTCCACTTCATACTAACCCAAAACAGAGCAGTGTGGTATAAGTAATTATTACACAATAACGTTCCCGGAATCGGTGTTCCGTTGCTTGCTTCCTGTTCCTTCGGGACTAGAACGATGCTTTACTCAATGCGTTCCGTATAAGTGTACCTAATATGGAGGAGGTAATAAATTATGAACGGGGCTTATATTGAGGTACAAAGTTTTGAGTGTCTTGTTGTTTAGTAAATATCTCTGGGATTCAGGGCAAGGATTATGGAACTTGTTCGTTTGTGTAAAGAAGGAGTTTTTACTATTAGGTAGATTTAGGAAATGGGTAAAAAATGTACGGATTCATAAAATTTATTATTATTACAACATTTTAATAATCAAAACAGTTAGCAATATGATAACAATAATTATTCAATTTAGACAAAATAGGACCACGGTAGATTGTACTTGGTTTAACACACTGCTGGGTGTCTAGATCAGAGGTATATGCGTCATTTTCCATTTTCCTGAACGTGGGTGGGTTGTGGCTGTACCGGCCTGCCTAACGGAATGAGTCTATATGGTATGGTCTAATATTATACAGGTACCATAATTGTGTAGCATGTTAGACCACATCTTCAGTTACTACTTGTTAAGAGAGTGGGAAAATGTTCCCACAATGCATAAATACTAACAAAATTTGCAACCATTTTAACTCTAAACTCGGTCCAAATTAGAACAGAAAAAAACCTAAATTACGTACCTAAACTCATGGCTTAAATTTTAATGAGTTGAAAATGAAATGGCAGTTTTATAAATATTAAAAATCTACTCAACAAAGTTTTGGGCTGTAGTTTCGTTTGAAAACTTTTTATAAAATGTATTAAAGTTGGAATATTCTATTCCCTTGATAAATTAATAAGGTTTCTGTTTACCGAATGAACGAAACATTGGAGGTCCAAGTGACGAATGGTTACACGTTCGTTTGTTCGTTCTTAAATGTTAGTGGTTTGGTTTGTAACTATTGATAGATAGATAAATTGTTCAGTTAGAAGCTAATGATGAAGCTTAAAAAAATCTTATCTTCTAATGAATTTATTAAATGCTTTGTCTTGACTGATCGACTGATGAATTACCGCATAGTTTTAACCACACACACCCACAGTTGAAATTTGCAGATTGTACTTTATTATAATGATAATGATGACGTATTAGTAAGCAAATTATAAAATATAAGACATTTTTTTTTAATATTTGTATAAATAATGAATAATCTCCATTATCTTTCCAAAAATCCGAACATCTTATTTAACAACAACCACGAAAACAGCATTCAAATTACTCAGAACACTCAGCAGACAAACAGGCAGTTTTACATCGAAGAACCACTTGAAAACTGAATATTTCGACACGAATTTAATCGTAAACGAAACCCATAAATAACTGAACCATCTCGAAGTGATAGTCGTAAAAAATATCGCACATAAGTGTACTCTAGGGTGTTTTTTGCACCAACATTTGGCGTTAAGTTTTACACGTGCTACTTATAAGTAGAGGCAAGCGCGTTGAGTGCTTTATCTGCGGTGCAAATTGAAACAAATGCGCTTAAAGTTAGTTAGTAAAGTTTTTGTAGATCGATAAAAGGAAATGGATATATTATGACTTTGAAACACATGTGTTTGTGACCACGAGCCGGTTTTTTAGTAATGAAAACCTATATTTAGTGATAGTTTAAGTAACCATTAAACGTCTCTGGAGTACAGTAGTTAGTCTTATATTTTTAAACTTTTCAATAAAAGATTCTATAACCGTTTTTGCATATTTTTCAACAATTTGAATAACTTCACTTCACAGGTAAACTTTTTAAACATTTAGTACAGATAAACTGATGATAACCTTACTAACGAAAGCTATAAGTGTAACAAAAATCACTTCCATATTGCTTAGTTTTTAACTGATTAAAAAACATTTTTTGAAACAGTTCGAATAAAACTAGGCGATTAATTAATGTTTTATCACAATATTATACCACATGTAGTTAGAATGATTATGAAGGTAGACCATAATAACCAAAGGCTAAAACAATATCACATGTAAAGTTTTCCTTATACCAAATCCAATCAAAACCAAACATCCGTATTTATTTATGAACACTCAAAAGCGAAGTTCGTTCAGTAACTCCAGATTTCTGGGTAGAGAAAGCATAACAACATTATGCAACGAAACAAAGCGAACTCCACCACGGGTGCGACTAACCCTTATTACGAAGTTACATTAACTGCCTCCTATGTAGACTGCACTATACAATGTAATACACGGTATCCACTGAACTTGTCTATTATTTCGCTCCAGGCTTATTTGAATCTACATATTGTTCCCAATATTGTTTTGTTAGTTTTGAAAACAACCCGGTTAAAACGTTAAAAAGGCATGATTTCGCATCATTTTTATTTATTCTACAGAAATCTTACAAATAGAGACTACAAATTGCTTGCGGCAAAAAGGTAATACAGTGATGAATTAGTAAGGACACTGTTGCTTCAGTCCTATGTCGTCATATAGTTACGTTAATATTAGCCCACGGCAAAGCTGGTAAGTACCCGTGTATCTGCAAATAACGTTGAAGTATTCCATTATATTGGATCCTTGCCTGAGGCAGGGGCGCGTCCGTTTCTAATAAATAAGACAATATTCCAACGGGTAGATGAATACCTTGTTTGTTCAGTCGAGAATGCTTATTGTTATATTAACTGTTCGGTTCGCAGATTATAGATTTTCTTCGAATACTTCTAAGTATATTTGAAAAGTTTCGTTAAGGAAAATTTGGTTTTGATAACGTTAACTCGAGTTGATAGTACCGAATCTAGGCCGATTTTGTTAATGTTGATATTTTCATGTTATTAATAATCTAAGAATTTTGATGAAAATCGAGCGTTTCAGTATTAAGAAACTTCTTATTTATATAATAATTACCTACGTCGATTGTTAGAGCAGCAATATTTTTGTTGACGATCTAAATTTTATTGATACTAGCTGCGCCCCGCTGTTTCACCCGCGCAAGTCGCGATCTCGGGTTGTTCTTACACCTACCTACCGCAATGCAAAATCCACACTTAAAAGGTCGCCCATTGAAGTACTTCCCTAGTCGTCCGTTTAAGTGTGGATTTTTGCATTGCGGTAGATAGGTGAAGTAAGGCAAAATTTGTAAGTCAGTAAGTGATGATGACGATGGATGACGATGGTTCAAAAACAATGAAATTAAGCAATTTTTATTTTTTATCCGGATATCCGGATAAAAGTAGCCTATGTGTTAATTGAAGTCTTAAGCTATCTGTATAATAAATTTCATTGAAATCGGTCCAGCCGTTTCCGAGATTAGCGCGCACAAACGCATAGACAAACAGACAAACATCCAAACGGACAAACGGACAAACAGACAAAAAGTTAAACACGGAAATGGGGTCTGTTACGTTAGTACATACCCCAAAAAATTGTTTTTTCAAAATATCTTTCAAAAACCTACACCGCCAGGTTACGATTTTATTAATATCCTTACTAATACCTATTATAAATCTTAAAGTTCGTTTGTTTGTCTGTGCCCTATTTACGGTCAAACGGTTCGAACGATTTGGATGAAAATTTGCATAGGGATAGTTTAAATAATGAAGAGTAACATAAAATAAGTTAATCCCAAAAATTTTGCGGGATCGGGACTTACGCCACGGGGCGCTTCTAGTACATTATAAAGTACTTACTATAGAAAAGTGTCTACTTAATTAACCGACTTCAAAAAAAAGGAGGAGGTTATCAATTCGTCTGTATGTATAATTTTTTTTTTTTTTGTATGTTTACCGATTACTCGAAGACGGCTTTACCGATTAAGATGATTCTTTTTTTAATGGAAAGGTGGAAGCTCCGAGATGGTCCCATAAAAATTTGATGAGGATCTGATGAGGATCTTCGAAGTGAGGACCGGGAATGCTCCTCAAAACGCTGTATTCAATTAAATTGTTCATCGATTACACGAAGATGGCTTGACTGATTGATATAGTTATTTTTTTTAATGGAAAGCTGGAAGCTGCGAGGTGGTATCTTCGGAATGATGGACAGAATAGGACAATGGACATCCCAGAATTCAATAAATTACTCATTTTTGGACTTCTACCAAAAAGAATAGACCCCTAAAGAACTAAGTACAGATTGATGGGGCACCTGAAACCACCTTCTCATCAGCAAACTCCTCAATAAATAAAATTACGGTAACAATATTGTTGATTTTTAGGTAGGTAGGTACACTAAAAAGGGTAAAATAAAAAAATAATTAAAAAATTAAAAAACCGACTTCAAAAAGAAACAAAAAATAATTTAAAAAACCAAAAAAAGAAAATTGATAAAAATGATCAAAATAACCTCTACATAGGTACAGTGCCACCGACTAATTAATCTGTTTTATCATCTGAAGTCGGGCAGTTTTACTGGTTAGTTCCATATTGTACTTAGTTTGGCTGCCCGACTTCAGATGATAAAACAGATTAATTAGTCGGTGGCACTGTACCTATGTAGAGGTTATTTTGATCATTTTTATCAATTGTCTTTTTTTGGTTTTTTTTTAATGTAAAAAACATTAATAAAATCATTAAGATAATGTAGAAAAGTACATTAGAGTTAAGTTTTGCATGTTTGAAATACTGATGTGTATTTTATTGAAAATAACATTAAGACATTGCAATAAAGACTTACATAATGCCTAAGGGCATTGTGTTTGGTAAGCAAAACTTGTACGATTCCAAAATTAAGAGGTATAGCGATTTTGAAGAAGGGCAAGACTGTTTATAGGTTTCTAAGGGCCGAATACAAAATCGCTGCTCAAAATGTGAGGGCTACTTAAACAATAAAGCAGAATCAAACTAAAAAAATCCCTAAAAAATTCCTCTTTCTTCTCCACCCATCTTCCCAGCTTAGGTCGGGTCTTCTTGTACATTTTTCTACAAGGAGTTTTTATATTTTGGCTTAAGTTTTATGACCGGTTGCAATCTGAAGCCAAGGTTGCAGTACTTCTCGTGGTGACATGTAGGTGCCACCGTTAACACAGAGTGGGCTCTCCCGCCGCCAACCTAAAATTCAAAATTCCCATACTGATTTTTATTTTAGAAGCTGCTCAAGTATTTAAGTACCCCTCAAATTTTAAGTGGAGTTTCTGTATTCGGCTGTAAATAACAGAGTTCAGACACATAGTTTATATTAGGATAGGTACCTACCAGTGCGATAATTAAGAAATAAGAATTTATAAATAAGTTTAGCAAGTTGCTCCCACCATTTTTCGCTTTCCAAGTTATATTGCTATTATTAGTCATGTGATCGCAAAAAATCATATTGTAATTTCTACGTAAAATACAGTCGCACTGTATGAGAAAGAATACCACAGAAGCGCAGAACTCTAAGTAAACTCTTACTTCTTACCATCTGCTTCTTACTAAAAGTAATGGTTTGTGAAATAATAATGTATGTTAAGTTCATCTTTGTATTCTATTTTAAAATTGTACTTGTTTTTTTGTTGTGGGGAACTTAATAAAGTTATTATAGTCGGTGCTCGTAAACGTTTTGGTCGAATAGACTGTTTATTATAAAATTTAAATGCGATCAAAACTTTCATAGCTAAAATAACGAAACGCATCGTCAAGTTAAATTTCACTTAACCGCGATTCCAATTAAAAATTAATATCTTTAATTAGTTTCGCGGCTAGGTTATTCTAATAAGAATCTATAAATGTGTTTCGTTTAATACATACCGTTCTCGCTTGCGCTTCCCATAAACTGTAGATCATAAATTTAGATCTAATAGTGTTGATTTCGTTCATTACATTTCACAATAAAGTAATTAGACTTGATATTATAGTGCATATTATAGTGAAAAAGCTTAGGCTCAGTAGCACTCGTATTATTTTTGAAAATCATGTTTCCTATTTATTCAAATTGCATGCTACAAAAATAGTACCTAATTCAAATTGTATCTTAGGTATGTATCTACCTGAAGTACCCAATGTATGTATAAGCTACTACGCTACGACGCGCGACGACGTGAACGTCACTCGACAACATTTTTAACCTATGCACCAGGGTCTAGCTAGAAGGAACACGTAACCTACGAATCTCAGTTTTCCTTTTGCAGCTCATATCGTATTCATTAGATTTCATTTGTCAGCACCCGTTTCTTTGATGAATTATTCACAGCACACGCAATTTGTTTACACTAGTCATAGTCTGGCTGGGCGGACTATTTCTGGATGTTTGGACATAGACGTATTTGTGTGATTACTCTCAGGCTTGTAATAAATGGTTTATGAGTGGTGAATGAGTTATTTTAGTTCAGCAACTCTGAAACAAAAGGATTTACAGGACATATCAAATTATTTTTCAAGCTATATTGATGTCTTTGACAGGTCTATTTATCCATAGTACAAGGAATAATATGTGTTTATTTACCAGCTGGAACAAAAAACGAGCTCGTTAGGGGACGTCCACCAAAAATGCTACAATTGCTATTGCAAGTTGATATTCAAATAAAATTTAGTTAACCGAACCTACGGTATGAAACACTCGTAAGTCCAATATTGCCTTTATGTAATTTAAATATAATGTTAAAATTTACCTTACCCTGAGTTCACTCACACAGACGAAATAGGTACCTAATTATATTTTTCATTATATATCGGTAGGTATTCTAATTGAAGGTTATCTACCTTTGAAAATATATTGTTCTACTTACCTGTAATATTATCCTACCCGAGTATTTTCGTCACAAATCTTCCATCACCTCTAGAAACCATCTTATTATAATTTTCCATACTCCTCCTAACCTATTTATTTCACCCACTCATATCAGATGAAGTAAGATTTGGTAACCCAAAAATTCAGGAACAAAATCCTTTATAACAATGCAATACGCTATTTCGTTACTATCTCATATTTCGTGAAAATCGACAAGAACGTCCGCCAAAGGCCTTTGTCTGCAAACAAGGGACCTATTCCTTGTTACAAATATAACACCGATATACACTTTAAATTCCAGGTTAAATTAGAAACTGAGATATTCGTTAATGAAGCAACATCCCTGATAATTCATTGTTATTAAAATATTATAAGCATTTATTTGCATAGTAAGTACCTACGGATTTTGTGGGAAAATCTTTATCCAAGAGTAGACAAAGATTAATTTCCTATCAACATCCTTATTATTGATCAGTTTCATATTGTATGCATACTTAAGACCTATTTACACCCTAGTTCATATAATAGCCGATTTCGGCTTAGTTCATTTTCGATTTCATACTATTCCCGTTTAACTGACATTTCATTTCATATAACTTTAAAAGACAAGGTCTATTATTAAAGCTGCGGAGCGCATAGATCTAGTTTACTAAACAAGTATTTCAAAAAAATGTATTTATTATTCTGCATCAATTTCCTGGGTTATATCATGGTAATGCTTACGACGTAGATGTTTGCAGTTCCAAATTATATTGCCGAGTAATATTTTCCGGGAATTTCTTACAAATATTTTATGATCAAGGAAAAGGGCCGTGTTTCTCTTATGCACGTCGCAACTTTTCAATAATCATTGATGAAATCCTTGGGGCTAACCCGTTCACCTTTTGTACCCGATATCGGGATACAAGTCCGCCCTATTTGTTTAGGAAAATTTGAAAATGCTAAAGAGAACTTTTAGGACGGACTCAATATGAAAGTAGTTACTTGGTACGTTGAAATAGTTTGGGGAGTATATTTATAGATTCGTATATGTATTTAATGTTTCGATAAAGCTTGCCTCCAGACTCAGTTTGTTCGTTATATTAGTGAGCGTCTAGTTAAGAGGTTGGTTTTTCTACACGTCTAGAAGAACTTTTGTTGTTTGATTTTTGATAATTTAAATCTTAATACTCGAAAACTACAGTTGTGGTTCAATGTAAAAGCGATTAATGCAACTTCCATGTTATTAATGACCTCAATTGTTTAAATTTTTTTTTGAGTTCGAAATTCCAAATTTTCTTAAATAAAATTTGTTTGCCTAGAAGTGCCCCGATGTTCACATGCCGTGATGCCGATAGGCGAAACATAGCGCAACCTTACTTTAGTTAATAAAAATATGTGTTTCCTTATGTTTTTTAACTAATAAATGAATATGATTTTCCCGGTTTCATCACTCTTCAGGGAACTCAGGGTCTACTAAATTTATTCGTCTTATTACTTTGATCAATCAGATCTATCAAAAATAATATATTCTTGTGTACTTAAGCTAAGATACTTACACAATTTACACAAAAATCGTAAGAATCTCACGTTATGGCTACCTTGTAAACACCTTACCGAAAAATTCATACATCATAATCAGAGACAAATTGATGCTTTCATCGCGGTTTTAGTGCTCCAACTTGATTGGTGATAAAATAAGTAAAGACAAACATGTTTACGAATCTTAGGTTTGTTTACATTATGGGGATCGCAGTGTAAGGGTCAAAACTTACTATGGTGAAACTAAGCGACAGGAACTCCGTATGATTGTACTAACCTACCGAGTAACGTCGCGCGTAATCTATGATTTTTATTTGACTCCGCGAGGTCTAGGTATAGGAGCGTATATTAAGTTAGGTTTTGAAGTTGGAACGCATTTAATTTAGAGTGTTTTTTATTATCACCGTCATCATCTGGTGCCACCTTCTGAGGGTAGTTCTAAGGAAGGTAGGTGAAACAATCGGTTTCATCGTACTACTGACAAGATATCGAAAAAAAAAAAACAAAATGCTCGATATTACTATGCATAGTTCCTTACGAAGATCCCATTACGTATACATAATGACGACGACATACTATAATAACCTATTTTTCATAATATTGTAGATATCAATATTTGGTCAAAATCAATAATAAAGTAGCTTGGATCAAACTCCATCGTAACAGCAACCGTAGTAATAATGAACAGGCGGCGCTTTGAAGTTAGCAACTCATAAAGAGCACTGGACTTAATGGATTAAGTATTAAAGTTGACCGGTCATTTCAATATAGAAACAGGCGATTTCATTAAGGAATTCCGTGTATTAATAAGTTAACTAATTTAGGTTCCCAAGTTTGATTTTCAGCCTAGATTTCAAATTTGGGCTAAGTTTAATTCGCAAAAATACGGGTTCGGGTAGAACTGTTTAACGTTTTCATCCAGGACCATCAGTTTCAGGACAGATTTTTTAACACTATACATTACTTTGCATACTAGTAGATATACTCAAGTTATAAAGCTGCAAAGTTAAAGTAATGTCTACAAGATCCCATCAAAAAAATGGCAATTAATACAATTGCACTATGTACTCCAGAAAAGAACTACTCCAGGCGTCAACATCTGACGTTATCGTCTTAACGATAGGAAATTCTCCAACATCGTGACAAAGACGTCATCTGTTGACACCGGGAATGCCCCACCTGGCGAAGTATTTATGGTATTCATTCATGTTCCAAACGCTCAGTAACGGCGAGGTAGACCGCGCGGAGACTGCCAAGACGATCTCAACCGCTTCAGGCCAAATTGACCAGAGGTTGTAAAAGTAAGAAGAAAAAAAGTAAGGTAAAAAACGATTAGGGGAAAACCTTTACTTAACAGTGGGATAGTACACCAAATAAAAAAAAATGTAACTTTTGTTTAACATTTATTCCAGGTGTAGATTGCAACTGTACAGTAGGTAGGTACTTGATTACTTGTAGACTTATAAAATAAATAAATATAAAATAAATTTATTAACGTAGTAAAGCAGTAACCATTTCGTTGTCGTAACAGTAAAATGGGAGTAAACATTTAATAAGTAGTACTTATCTAAAACTTCGCCGTACAATAGTAACCATTACAGAATTTAATTTACAACGATATAACGTTCCTTTATGGAAATGTCGCTTGTTCTAATGTGTCTTCATAAAACTAGAGAGTAACGTATGATAGTGTTAATATCCCGGCAAGCAAGACTTATTGGTCGAGAGAATAAATGGTATGGCCGCGTTCCGCTTCTCTGTGGGCGCTTTAGTAGACAAAATACTTATTCGTCACATCCACATAGAAAGTTTAAAAATATTGAAGAAAAAAAACAGATTATAAATATAGTATTTTTAAGTATTGACATTACGAGTATAATTTATTTTCTCGTTTTAATCTCGTTGTTTTAATTATTTTCAGCACGGTGAAGTGGTTTCTACGTTTTGGAACCTTTACAGACTTGTTTTTCAGGGTTTTTAAAGTAATTAAATAATTAATATAGTGATTGTTTTTTTAGTTATGTACGTAAATATATTCAATACAGTACAACGTCCGTAATTCAAACTACAACAGTTTAATTAAGTGGCGAGTTTAATTTGCTAGCTGGCGAGGCTCATTGGCGGGGTTATTTTGTGATGGCTTCTCATTGGTTTTAAGCAATAATAATTATTAAATTGTAGTTTAAGTTCGATTCTCACAGCAGTTGGTAATAACTCGAAAGAGGTATTCTGTGGAAGGCTTTAATGAAGTAAAAGTTATATAATTGACCGAACGAGCGAAGCGAGTGAGGTCCAGTGTAGACGGGCCTGGCGCTTGTATCTTTGTAACTTTGTATCTTTGTATGTTTGTTCGACGATAACTTGAGTATCGTAGCTCCGATCTTCATGAATTTTGGTATGCGCGTAGTTTAGTTTAATTGAATTTATGAGTTCGAAGATGAGCCGGATCGGTAGGGGGGTTGGGGAGATAGGGGGTCGTGAGGTCTCAGTTCGGGGCGAACTCCTAGTTGACCGAACGAGCGAAGCGAGTGAGGTCCAGTGTAGACGGGCCTGGCGCTTGTATCTTTGTAACTTTGTATCTTTGTATGTTTGTTCGACGATAACTTGAGTATCGTAGCTCCGATCTTCATGAATTTTGGTATGCGCGTAGTTTAGGTCAATAGAATTTATGAGTTCGAAGATGAGCTGGATCGGTAGGGGGGTTAGGGAGATAGGGGGTGCAAAAAGAGAAAAAAATCAAGTTCTAAAAATTTGTCAATAGATGGCGCTCGACATCAAACTTAGATCGCGGTATCGTTGCGTTTGCTTGCGATATATACTCCAAGATCTGACATTTTTGCATGGAATATAAACGTCTATTAGTGTTCAATTCATGTTATTCATGTTTATGTTACAAATTGTGGTCGATTGTCGTAATTAAGGAATAATTCTTGTTTTGTTATCGTTTTTACTTGTCTTTCGTTATATTCGTTTAATAATAATTCTTATTTTGTAAAAAAATAAAGCTGTAGGTGTTAAAATCCTACATAAAACAAAATCTCTGTAAATGGATTCTCGTGAGGTCTCAGTTCGGGGCGAACTACTAGTCTAGCAGTTGTAGTATACGAGCAAGAGAAACCTTTTGTTCATGACAAAAATGTTCTGTATCTTTTCTTTGTTGTTTGAGAAAAACAAACGGTACATATTTGTTGATCGACAAAATGTTTCTGGTGCTAGTGAATTCTACTACTTAATGCCAATTACCTCATCCGCCTAAGACAATCTTATATTGTGTTGCTACATAAATTTTCGGCGGACGATTAGTAATAATTTATCTGTAAAAGTAGCTCAAGTTATACTAAGGTACAATTTTTTTTTTTTATAATTTTTGCCTGTGCAAGTTCCTTCTAAACGTACTTGATCAGCGTTATATGGTTTGGTACATTACACAGAGTTATTTCGAAATGAAACTATATTTTCTAACTAGCCGCTGTAGGCGTAAATTATAGTTTTGGTAATAGTTTCGGAGCTAAAGTTATATTTGATGGAAGCAAGTGTGCCGATTAAATTAAGGGTCAGTGGAGATAAAATATTTTAGTTGCTATCGTATCTACCTTAGCACCTATTCTATAAGTAACTAAAATGTCTCAACTACGCCTTAACTCTGTTTTATTTTTTTCGAAACGAATCAACACTATTTGGTAGTTTTGCAAGAGTTTTTGTATCTGGTCTGGATGTTTTTCTATGTATAACATGTATGTATGTACAAGAGAAAAAGAAATATAAGTAATATATACGTTGTCTAGTCACTGTAACACAAGCTTAGCAGCTTACCATGGGGCTAGATGGCGCTGTGTGTATGGTCGAATTTATTTATTATAATTTACTAGCACTTTAAAAAGTTTAGCGAAACCTTGCAAATTCTCTAAAAACTGTTAAAGCATTTTAAAAAAAAGTTGAGCTGGGCTCAGCCTAGGTAATTTGTTATACACTAGATGCCCTGGTCCTGCATGTCTATTGCGTGAAATAACACAGCTCATGTAAAAACAAGATCATGTTTATTTTAGTACCTAATTATGCGTTATTGTTTTGATTAGGTGTCTACCTTCTAGACTTAGAGATATTTTAACATTTAAATTATTTTAAATAATATTAGCGAGCAAACACCGAAGTGCAAAATAACCGATATTATGTTTCTATAAAAATAACCGATAACATGTCTAGGTTTTATAATAACAAAAGAAGCAGACAAACCGTTTCAACAATGTTATGTTAAACTTCCAAGTTATCCAGTGACCGGGCTGGCGGACTCTATAATATCGAGTAACTTTTAATTAAAAAGCCCTCTGTTAAACTTTGAACACAATTAGCAGGATTGGTCCGAGATCCAATCCGCGGAAAGGACCAGACGAAATCTGGAATCGAGGTTCTCTATTAGTTTACTGTAAAAATACAAGGAATAATCGGCTTCTTAGTCTAAGAGTACTAAAACTATGTTTGTTTGATTTGTGTTGTAGTTTTGATTTTGATCTCTATCAATTAAAATATTGTTTGGTACAAAAACCCCATACACTTTAGACTTTTACTAGAACAATGTATCTGGCGATAGTTCATGAGAACCCCATGAGTTTCTTGTGGCTTCTTCTCATCGGAGGGCGCGTTCCGAAGCCACACTAAAATCAATACACCTAAGACGTAGCCAAATGGTCATGTGCATCTAATGTTGTACAAGAATCTAAAGGAAATAAACTATTTTGATTTTTTGATTGATTTGGTTTTGACGATAAATTGAGCTGGAAGAGTCTGGAGGCTTGTTTATTTCAACAAAATATATCGTTCGTGCATTTGTTTAATTTTCACTTTATTTAGACTTCGTTCCGTCATGTTTTCACGTCTGTGGATTCTAATTTGTTCTATGAATTTGAAGTTAGGGACCAAATCTGATTTCATTTGAAATTATCGATGTTCATCGTTATGATGAAGTAATGAGTAACCTTACAGAATTATCTTCAAGATCAACAGATCTGGAAGATTTCTACCACATCTACAAAGAAAATAGTACTATATGATGATTCGTTTCTGAATTTGGTACACGTTTGTTTTTTAGGTGAATTTACAACAACTCGTATAAATAACATCTAATGCTTCATAACTCTCATTATTGCTAAGCCAATCTGTCACACTTAGAATTGTCACCAATCACGACCTAATGCAAACATACTGAGTGCTACTGAATATGTTTCAGTCTTTACAGCTATTAAGAGCTCAGCAAGTCATTATTCGCCTTCAAGATGCTTGAATTCTGACATTCTTTAGTGGCTTGTAAGGAAGAAAGAGTTAGTAATATTTTGGATACGAATATTTGTAATTTGTTAAAGCATAATATGTACTACCTATTCGTTTCTCAATGAGTTGGTATGCATTACTGCAGAGTAGCAGAGTGTAAAAAACAAATTATAGGAAGTAGCAGCTATTGAGCACTATCAGAACCTACCTAATAGTAAGTGTCGATGTGGTCTAAGAAAAAACACGGTAATCTAGAAGCAACGGGTTTATTTGCGATCGATGACTCCTAGCGCTAATACATGAAAGTTCGTTCACGTGGAATTGAAGTGTATTAAATCAATAACGTACTTTACATGTATAATAATACATCACCATCCATACTAAAATACATGTAGTATTATATTAGTTTTACAATGAAGCCATATCAATTTGTTTCCCTACATCCCTGCACCCGTATTGCGGTTACCATCGCATCGTACCCCGCTTCGTACTGGGTACTAACAAAGCTCACCAGCACTCTACCTGACGTGGAAACCCTCAAGGTATGCTGATGAAGACGCCCCGACTAATTAACTAGGAACGGTGAGCGATGAATTTTAATATGAATTCTTAGACTCTGTTTAGAGATTAAATAGACTTGTATTCTACTTTTGTGTTGGTACTTGATTTAAATTTTTGAATTTAAGTCAGTATTTGTGAACCAAATAATTTCAGCTACGAAATAATTTTGAGGTGCCATTGAAAAAATAATTTGGAAATATAAATCGTGCCACTAAATATGTGGTATTTCGTGTGCAGAAGTATGTTTTTTTCGCAGTTTTGGCATATTTAAATTGTTCTTGTTAAAGTTGAAGTCGTGGGTTTGATAATTCTGAATCATGCATGAAGTAAAAAAATTGAAAAATGTTTGAATTTTTTAGAGTGTACGTAGGTAGTTAAAATAGTCACACCGCATATTTATACTTTAAAATGATCAAACAAGAGGAATTAGTTATCTTAAGCGGAATTTACATTACGAAACTAGTCGCATGCAATGTTTAGTCATTTTGACAAAAAAAAAATGAGTAGTCACAACGGTACCATGTACCTATTTGATAAAATTGCTTCCTTCAACTGCTGCGAGACTACTTTTGTGACATTTACTCTATAATGCATGACACTGTTTGGTAATGTAAATTAGGCTCTACATGCTACTCTTTTCTAAACAAATTACAGCCAAAACTATATATAAATAGCTAATCAATAGACGGCATCTAAAGTACTCCATATGACAAATTTCTCAGGGAGGATACTGTGTTATTATCGTAGGAAGCATATACATATACTACCATGGTGTACAGCAAGCATGCAGTCTGACTTTAGCCTTACAGAAATGTAGAGCTGGCATTTGTTTAATTATATATATATAATGTTCTTAAAGTTATTATTATTTGTCAGTTTGCCACACAGTTGACTTCCTCTGTGGCGCGTCGGTCGGAGGCCTGACAGCAGGGCAGAAGGTCGCGGGTTAGATTCCCACCGGGTACAAGTATTTTTGCTTTAATAGTAGTTTATGCACCGAGGTACTAAAGTCCTGTCTTATATAGCGGGCGTCATATTATATCCAAAGCGTACGAAGGACTCTAGAGAGTTAACTCCCGAGCGCAGCGAGGGTGTTAAAACTTAACTCCTGAGCGAAGCGAAGGAGTTATGTACCTAGAGTCCTGAGTGAAGCGTGGGATTCATGCGCCCAAGATAAAGACAGGCTTTATTACCGAGGTGGATAGTTTACTTTACACATCTACTGCGAGACAATAAAAAAGTTACAAAAATAAGCATTTAACTAACAACAAACCATAAATGCAACATGTATGAAATATATTTACAGCCCTATATTACCTACTTAATTAAATTTAACAATGTTACCTCAAAATGACGAAAACAAACATCGGCCTTCGCCTATGAAAAAAAAATTGGGGCTTTATCTTAACTAAAACTTTTTGCCTTACCCTTCCGGCGAAATAAAAATAGAAGAAAAATAGCCCAGTTTTTATTTTTTTTATGTGTTATGTCTAGGTGGCCAGTTCGAAATGGCCGCATGCTAGCAGAACCTTAGTTATAAATTTAAATTACTTTATGCCCTAGGGTTATAATTAGCACTTTATGCACCTAGGGAATAAAGACTCGCTTTACGTTGACCTTTTTGGTCAAATAAAGTAACTTTGTAGAGCAGTAGATGTGTAAAATATCTTTATTTTCTGATCTGGGTGTTTTCTATGTCTCATATGTGTAAAAGTATATACTACATTATTATTATCCTTTTTTATGTAAATAAAAAAATTATTATAATAAGTAGTAGGTATATATATCCGCTGTCTAGTACCCATAGTACAAACCTTTTTTTTATGGTGGAGAAATGCAGCCTTATGCACCGTCCCGCCGCCTCGCGCCTATAACTTAGTTTGAGGCTAGATTGGGCTGTGTAACATCGTAAAAATAAAAAAAACTCAAATAGTTCTTGTAGTACACTGAGATGCAGTATCCTGACATTAAAAAAGCATTCCGACAAACCAGTTTTTATCATTGGCTATTTTTTTAAACTATATAATTATTCTGTTATAATGTGTATTTGGGTATTTAATTTATGTAAATTGCAACTAATTTTGATGCATTTGAAACTACTCAAAGTTAAAACCTCTAGATAAACAAAGTAAAAAATAACAGACAATTTTAAAGAACGATATCACAGCTTCAATAGCAACGACATCGAAAACATTCATTAGAATTCTATAAGCAGAAAAATCAGTGTCTAGACAAGAAACCATTTCGTTGCCGGCTCGATTCGTTTCTATATCTGTACAATGGGTTTATAATGACTAGACTGTAAGGTGTCTTATGAATACTGACTACCCCTCGCAAGACTTAAGTTGTCAACTTTAACAAATGAAGTAAGTTTGAGGGTATCTTTTAATTATGACAAGCGATAATTTTATAATAAGGGGGTGCGAGGTGCGAGGGTGTTTTGTTGACACAGTTTTAGGATTGGTGTCGTTTGGTTAGACCTACCTATACGTATGCATAAGTACATGATACGTTTATTAGAATGTAATCATTACAGTATATACAGGGTATTCCGAGGATGTCCATTTAAGCCGAAAAGGGGTTGTTTTAGACTTTTGGAACCTCGATCGGTTTTTTTTTCATTTTGGAGTATTGTTTGTAATGCTTATCTCTAAGAATCAACTGATTTCAAGTAAACTTTTAACTTAAAATTTTCAAACTACTTAAAATTTCCAAAAGTTATTTGCTTTACAAAAGTTGTTTGCTTAGAAGACGTCTAGAACAACCCGCTTTCGGCTAAAATTAAAATAATATTAAAACATCATAAAATAATAATAATAGGTATACGATGGTGTAGGTTATATTACAAACGTTCTAGACTTGTAAAACTTCATGGAATCGACAAAAATATTTTAAGCCAGCGAGATATTATTCTAGTAAGTGTCTAGGTATTTTTGATTAACTTAATTCACAATATTAATATTTAAACAGCCCAATGGAAAATTATTAAAAGCAAGACTCATAATTCTATTTCGCAGAAATCATCTGATGCAAAATAACTGCTGTTAAATTCTGTTAATAATTAAGTGCGATACACCTTAGGGTGAAACAAGTCCCTACCTAAGAATATCCGGCTATATCTAGAATGAAAATTTACAACGTAACCGTTTCGACCCTTATTTGGACGACTTCCTTCTTAAAGAAGGGTCACTTCTAAACCTCTAGGGGGTGAAATTCATATCGTATGCTTAATTTATAGGTGCCGAAATGTAAATGTTTGAAGTTAGACATCCGTTTTCAATTGCTACTTGAAAATTGTCGTTGTATTGACAAATCTTTGGGTTAATTTGTTTAAGGAAATGTTTGTTTTGCTTTTGCTAAAAATTCGTTGTATCATGTGACAAAGCATTCTTTAGCCAAGGACTTGCTTAACCTCTCCGGATACGACTCAATGAGAGTGTTGTAAAAATGTTTTACATTCGAACAGTTAAATGTAAAATTCTTTTACATTTAACTGTTCGAAGAAGAAGTATACAAATTTTCATTTATTGATGATTAGTTACTGATTTGGTACTATATACTCTATGACGCTAAGTAATTAGAAAAACAAATACAAAACTAAAGAAAATCCCCGTTCAATAAAGTTGAGTTGTTAGTCGGTTTGCGCGCAATACAATTTTGTCCATGCACTAAACGACTAACTTAAACAAAACATATTTTTTTGTAGTCCCTTGAATGACTTGGTTTTACTGTTATGTTAAACCATACGACATAACGTGTTAAATTTTTAACCAAAAATCATGATACTTATAGCATGGGGCTGGATTGAATTGACAGTTCTGTGTTTAGATTTTTTATTTAAGTTCCTGAAAAATGGTATAAGTGATACGGTTTAGCACGCTTATCGAAAAGAAGATAGGTAAACAAAATGCTCATTTCCATTGCTATCAATCCACCCTATCAATTGTTTACACGACAGATTTTATTTGCATTTATCGAGACAGTACAATGTCGTTCTGGCTTCGGGCAATTTAAAATACATCGTATAAAATTTAGCGGCATACGTTTTCACCAAATTGTCATGTAAATTCAAAGGGTTTCAATCCAGTAAGCAATTAATCCACAATTACACCACAGTATAGCATTTAATTAAACGTTGGACTGATTTTGGTGCGGCTGTAATTTTGTTTTGTCCCTGTCCCATTGTCGTATTTTCAATAAGGGATCTATCGAAGACAACCAGGCTAGAAGCTGGTAATTATGTGTAATTATTATATTTAAATTTCCATGTTTTTCTTCTTGTCGACTTTGATGTTGTTTCTATGAGTTTATAGGCAAGTTTTTAGGTATTCTTAACTGCTGAAGATATAAAACATGTAACTGTGATAGTAACGGCGTTATTAACAAGCAACCCTACATGTGCCTAATTGATGCTGGCGAATATATGTGTGACTTAGTTAACAACCGCATTCTTAAACAATCCTATGCGTGCAACTTACCTTTTGTAACACTTTTGCCTATCACTCACAAGAGCAAGACATGGCATTAGCGCATAGGGTCGTTTATGAGTAAGGCTGTTAGTGTCACATGTTCGACTTTTTGTATTATTTTTAAAACAATACGACTGGGTGAACATATTTTATTGCAACTAACACGTTCAGTTTAAAAATCAAAACCAGAAATATTGCATGCTGTAACTATTTCGTCTAAAAACACAGTCGAATAACAAAAGCCGACTTAAACCCAGTGGTGCAGATAAAAAAATCTGGCAGCCATTTTTAATTTTCAATAGCCTGGAGGCGCCGCAAACATAGCAGTCCTCGCAATACTTTATACCTTTGAAACTTAGACTGTGGATCAAGTCACAGAAAAATAATTTTAAATATTAAAATACATAATGGTTACGATATTATACCTATTGTCATTTGATTGAGATACAATATTTAAAAAAATATTTGTTACATTTGGCAACGAACCACTATGTTGGTTCGTTGCCAAATGTAACAAATATTTTTTTTCAATCCAACCTTTTTTTCCTTTTGCACAGTTTAATCTTTAATCTCACTTGTGAAATAGGACTTCGGAAGGAATTCGAGGACCGCGAGTGTTGTTATGAAAATGGCAGTAGATAGATTTTAAATCAGTTTTCTTTGGTGCCTGCACTGCTACGGTATATATTATGTCACCATTTATCTTTTAGTGTCATTGGACAAGGAAATATGAGTGCCGACAAAACGTAACCAATACTTTCTACCAAATAATTTCTTTTTAAGACCATTATTTATCATAATGAGGATAATGATGGCTTAAATAAATTTAATAAAGTATCAAACAGTTACCTGCTCTAGTTTAATCACCATATATTTAATCCGCTTCATCTTACATCACAGACCTTAATTTCGCGAATCAAAAACGCAACATTACATTATTTTACGATCTAAAAACTCTAGCTTTATTTTAACTTTTTTAAGCTCGGTTCCTTTATGTGCTCACCCTACACCTGTTGGCCCGAGGGCATTGCCCTTATTTCGTTAGGTTAAAGAGTAAATGGGGGTAATGCGGGAATCAAAGCATCGGATTAAGGGTTCTTTTGTGAATCTTCGCCTGTAAGAAGTTATCCTTTGAGCGTAATTGAATGGACTTAGCTTTGACTTCCTGTTTTTATTTGGCTACTTTTGTTTTATGTGTCCAAAGACTTAACAATGTAGGTTGGTTTATAGACTGGATAACAAAATAACCCTTATGTGCTACAACTTGGAATTGTCTCGTATCGAGTCTATTAATGTTAAGTGGTGTGACATGACCACAAATTAATAATATTAGCTAGATAATTTTAAGAAATGGAGAAGAAACTTTAAAATAAAAAAAAACATTTCTACATTCTCTAGAATTGAAAGCTGATCAACTATTTGATTAATTAAATACATTGCAGATAAAACAACGTTGTCGATGACACAGGAAACTGCCAGGAGGTAATTCTGTATTAAAATTGGCCAACTTTTCAATTTAACATCAATGCAATTGTACAAAATATGGTTAAAATAAAAAAATATACTTAGTTTGTATCAAACGGTGGTTTTAGGTAGGTACATACAAAAAAATCGTATCGAAAAATTATGTACCTAACTAATTATTTGACAAACATCAAATTTAAAATTGAACATCATTCAAAAAAAAATTTGGAAAAATTTAACACGCAAATTGCCTATCTCGTTGCGTTCGCCGCAGAGTGGTTGGCCATTATATAGACATATGCACAGAAATGAGGGTAGCATTTTCCAAGCTTTTTTCTAAGTTTATATTCAAGACAACATAAATTAATTAAATTCACAGTATGTAGTGTATGTATGTAGAAAGTATAAGCTCCTATATACATACCTAAAAGACAAAAAAAGAAAATTGTTGTAAGAAAAACATGGAACATTTTTGTGCACTCCCAAATTCAGATCACGTCCTGAGATATCCTTTTCATTGTTAATGATTAATAAGCCATTAAGTTAAAAGCTTGCACAGCCATGAGTTGGGATGACCTCCGGATTGCGAGCAAGAGAATTAAATAAAAAATGTAGCTAGGAGACAAGTTTTAAATCTCCTACTGATAAAATATTGGCGACATTTTACGCACTGTGGCCGAACTTTCGCCAGGCAAGTGTAAATTCGCGTGGTCGATTCTTGCTTGTATTCTTTAAAATTTAATATGACATACCTGCGGTGTGTGAAGCATGTGTTTGTGTCTTATGTATTTTTGTATTTATCATGCAATTATTAAATCAAAATATAAATTTAGCTATCAATTTTTTTTTGATTCTGGGTTTCCTTATTATGTATTTCCAAAAAGATAATTATACGTGTATGTCTTGTCCCTGAGGTACAATTCTACCTAGCGCTAGATTGCGCTGGGTAGAATACCTTGCAATATTTACTTCTGCTCCGTAAACAGATCAGCAACCACGCCACAGAGTTTATAGTTATCGGTTGATTAAAAAGTTTACTGATCCGGTGAAGTTGCCTTCACCGATACTATTTACGATTAAAGCTTAATTTTCAGAGAGGGCTTCAACATTTGACAATCACAAACCCCCCTACAACTCATGTTGATTGAATAATTGACTTAAAATTTACTCATCGAAAACGTTTGTTCTCTTACTCTACATAAATCGTTAATCATTTAAATTAATTTCGCTTCATGTTACCCGCTAAACGTTTCTTATTCATTACGATTCCTTAATTAAGCAATCTGCTTACAAAGAAGCAATTAATTGGCATTTCCATTGTTCAAATTCGTTTGAGAAAATTTATGACCTCTTTCGTTAAATTTGAAATTGGAACTGTTAATTTATTGGGTGGCCAGTCGTGTTTTGTTTCGGTGATTGGGTACATAGTTACATAGGTCACGTTAACAACGTTTTGGTAAACAATTCATAGGTCGCTGTATTTTGCTATAATTAACGCTGCAATTAGTTAAAAAAAAAATGTTTTTATATACTTTTTTATTTAGAATGCTTGTTTAATTTTTATGATTTATTTTACAACTTTGACACGATATTTCCTATGTTTAAGTAATAAATACTTACTAGCATTTTACTAGAAATAATATACAAAGAGAAATGTATCGTCAAAAATGTCTCCTGGTGGAGAATTCAAACCTGTGCCTCTAGTTTGCTGGGCAGAATTTTTGATGACGAATTTTGTCTTGTAAAATATTTCACATTTTGTTATGATTGAAATTACAGCTGTAATTATAGTAATAATGAAGTCTTCGAGTTTGAGCAGACATACTCAGAACCTAACGGAAGACTTAAGTGATGGCAAAACTTACAAGTTTATTAGAGCTTCTTACGAAACCCGAAATAGCATGTTCAAAGATAGACATACCTAAACTTAACATTTGTACCTACCTAACACCTACCTGATTTGTAATTTTGCACCTACATATTTTTTAGATAATTTTACCTAATATACCTAGAAATATTTAAAAGGAAAAAGTCATCTTCAAAAATTAATGGATCCAGAGACGCGAACTCAAATCTCTCTTAAGATGACTTTTTCCTTTAAACATTTTCTAGTAAATATGCCTTGAGCAATAAAACAAATTACGAACTAGGTACCTATTTATTATGGAATGTATTATTAATAATATTAATGGCAAGAATTGTTAGTTAAAAGTACTAAGATAAATCTCATTAAGTTTGGTTAATTAGAACTAGTAAGTTAAATAAGAACGTTAGTTAGTAGAAGTCATAATATTTAGAAAACAATTACATTTTAACCAACAATAATTAATACAGAAGATACTAACACGAAAACCTACTTAACAAACAATCCCGAACTCCTACTAAACCATAGCACCATTATTTATACAAAAAAAAGACAAAGTAAAATGTAAAATAAAATTGTTTATTCAAGGTCTAATACCTCCGAGGCATTTTTCCAACCAACAAAATGCTGTTGCATGTTAGAGTACCATTTATAAGCGGCTGGGTGAGAGCCCTTAATAGACTGACGACAGCTAAATGTCGCCAAGCGTTTATTTGCTTACTTTTGCGCCACTATTTTCACGTAACTTTATTATTGAGCTGGAGCAATATATTGTCTTTTATCGATATTTTTTTCTTGTGAAGGTCGCTTTTTTCTTGTATCTACATAAAACTAACATAAGGTTCATACCCACTGATGCTGAGATGGAACTTTTACAGCGCTTTTATATATACTTCCTTCAATAAGTCAGAACTAAGTATACCGTAAAACGCTTAAAGCATTTTATATTTACAGTTTTTACCCAACTACGGCGAAGCCAAAAAAAAAGGATAATGATTTAAGTAAAAGTAAAACTAAAAATACGTGTTCATATCGCTAATAATAGTGATATAAATAATTTTCAGTAAAGTCAATAATTTATAGTAAAAAAATGAACGGGTTGTTCTGTTTACAATGGCTCTGAAACTGTAGTCCAGTTTGCGTGTCAATTCAGTGCGTTTTAACACCATATAAACTTCACTTACCAGCCCTTCTGTACGCCAATTAAGGTGATCTACGACTTTTCCTTTCACAAAGTATTTATAAATTACGTCCTATTTAATAAAAAAAATATAAAAGTGTTATTATTAATGAAGTGAAAACAAACGACGCTTAATAATTCACGCTATAACAGTTTTATATTGGGTTTAAAAATGCTATTATAAAACCGTTTGTGCACAACTTGTTGTTTTTTTTTTGTTTAGACTGCATGAATTGACCCATATCTTTTTTACAGCCTAGTTAAAAAAGATTGACGCTTATTTCAACAGTAAATGCGTTAATTAAGTATTTTTCGGGTCCATTACAAACTCAATTAACTTAGGTTGTTTTTAATTAACTTTTCTTTGACGTAGTAGCGGTTTTTTTGTGATGAAAGAAAACTTTGTTCTTATGTCTCAGTGAAGTAATGCCTAAAAATATAAATTAGGTTAGAACTTGTTAAAAATTAATTACTAAAAGTTTCGGTAAGTTGTGAAAATTGTACTAGAGAATTGTAATTAATTTGTCTTCCTACACTCATAACTGTATGTACTTCTATAATGGTCCATCCAAAAGTTGTCTGGAATAAAATGCTTTAAGCAATAAGGCCGTACATTGTGCCACCTAATTTTTAAGTTGTTTTAAGTATTTTCCTTTTGATGTAATGATTAAATTGTGGTGTGTTGCAATTGCAATATAAAATAAATCAATCAATCAACGGTAAATATATCATTGTGTATTGGATAATTTTTTGGTCTGTCGCAAAAACCACCTTCTATTGTGAAGCACGCAGATGTGAAGTATGAAGATGCAGGGATGGCGGGAATTTCACTGTCATCGAAATCAAGAGTATTTGACCGACGGTATCATATTAGTATTGGCCTAGTATTCAGCTTAATTTTACCCGAATACGGCAAAACGACAAAAGAAGGTTTATGGTTTATGTATGTATGTTTATCTGTACCCTCATAACGTCTAAACTACTTACCATAATTCAACAAATGAGGTGTCGTTAGAAGCATCTAGCTAGACTGACTGGTTATTGATCAATAAATACATTGTGAAAATAAATTCAAAGTGGACAATAGAAGAACAAACTAATAGAACCATTTTCAGACATCCTCAACTCATCGTGTTTTACTTTAATTAACTTTTTACAGAAACCCGTAACCTATGGCATCTTAAAATACTAAACCCCTCCCATCAAGAGGGACACATTAATGACCAAAGTTCACCTTTTACTTTATTTTTATTACCGGATATATAAACAGTAGCAGTAACAGTGATCATGCATTTGTAGGTTCTCATAAAACAATAAACAACTTTTTAAGGTCCCCTGATTACTATCTCACTGCTCACACCCTTAATTTATGTGTTTCAACCATCGCTTCAGGGCCTTAATAAAGTATTTGGCCTAATTACAATTTTATGTCTAAATTAGACTGTGTTTCATACAGCATTGAGTCGAATTTTGAATAGTTTTTTTTTGTGTAGTTGTACGTCAACTATTTGATTGAAATAAGCTCTGCATGTGGTATTGTGGTTCAAATTTTGTTTTACAAAACTTATGGCAAAATTATATGTCCTACCTTACCGTGATCTTTTCTCGTTCTTTTATCGTCCTCTTATAGCGCGAGAACAGGCCTGCTAATAAAATAAAAATTATAATAAAAAATCTCAGGTTATGTTGAACAAAAAAAAAACACAAATATTAATAGAATACTTTTTTTAAGTTAAAGCTAAAAAAAGTAAAAAAAAAAGTAAGCAATAAGAAGATCATGGTAAGGGCCGATATCACATTTTGACAAAAGTTTATTTTACAGAGGAACAACCTTGTATTAGTATATTTTAATTACGGAATCCCAAAAATTAAAGGTAATTGATAAGAAAAACGCCATGACTTTCTTATGGTTTCATCTTATCAAAGAGCGCGTTCCAAAACCACACTAAAATTAGAGTTATAAGTCTAATGAATGACGTATTCAGATAATTATATATTTTTATACAGGGTTATGGGTTTCGAATCCAAAACCGTTCAGGGGGTGATTTTCCACATCAAAACGAATAACTTTTGTTCTACGATTTTTGGAAATTCGTTTTTTTTTTTGGAAATTTTAAGGTTATATTTCACTGAAAAAAGACGACTGTTTTTGAAAATAAATTCAATTTAAGTTTTTATTGTAGTAGACCAAACTAAAAGAAAGGACATCTTAAGGTCAATGACCTCTAACTCTATGAAACAGCTGATTTTCAAGTAAACTTTACACTTAAAATTTTCGAAAACTGCTTTGAATTTCAAAAAGTCGTAGAACAAAACTTATTCGTTTTGATGTGAAGAATAACCCCCTGAACGGTTTTAGCTTCGAAACCCATAACCCTGTATATACATAATATCTAAGCGAAATAAACTAGTCGACCATCTTACTAATATTATAAATCCGAAAGTCTGTTTGTTTGTTTATTTGTTTGTTCCCTCTTTAATGTGGATTTTTGAATTGCGGTAGGTAGGTGTACGAACAACGCGGGATCGCGACTTGCGCGGGTGAATCCACTGGGCGCAGCTAGTTGACTATAATTAAAGGCTATCCGCATGCACTAATAAGTAGCGACAGAGGCGCGGCGCTGTAGCGTCGCGAATTCCTTTGTTAACTATTCTGTGTTACTTATTCTACTATATTATTTCCTTTGTTACTCATCATATTTGGCCTATTCTGTGGTTATGTCAAAAGAATTGATGACGCGCCTCATTTGGGACTTATTAATATAGCCTAACACATTAAATTCCATCTGATAGTTCACGTATGTCAATCGTAAATTATCAAAACCCCATCTTGGTACAAGCGGTTTACGTCAGCTAAATCAAGATAAAGTACAACCATAGGGTTATACCTCAAAATATGTCTATAATAAATCACTGTTTTAAATAAGAAATTCGCTTCAACTAATTCTTGTTGACTTTAAGTTAGGACCTATAAGTATAACGGGCGTAAAAGGGGAACTTCTTTGAAGTACGCAACTAAATTTAGAAAAAGTTTTATTTAGTAAAAGAGTTGTGATGTTGTTAATAACAGGAGAACACGGCTGTAAAACGGGAATTGAAATGTGACATGTTTTCAGCATAACTTACAATAAAATGTACAGTTTAAAAAATAATGAAGTAATAAAACACAATATTTTCTGGGTTTAACTCGCGTTTAAGTTTGCGTACACAGGAAGGTTTTGAGACAAACATTAAATGAGGCGGTAGTTTACAGTAACTTTGTAGAACTTTTAAATGACGAATTATATTTCAGCCTTCCCTGAAGAAAGCATATTTAAAGACGGTGAATCGTCGGTACTGCATTGCAACAATGCTGTTAATTTTTATAACGTTAGTTAAGCCAAGTTTCAAGGTTAAGGTTTTATACAATAAAAAATCGCGAAAACTGAAGAAAAAACTAAAATAACGTAAAGCGTCTTTCAACAAGGACGGGTCGATGTTGAAATTGAATAAAACAAGCTGAGTGGAAGATATTTACGAAATAGTTTTTTTATTTTATTTAAAAGCCTATTTATGCCATTATAAAGTATTCCTTTAAAATGGCATAAATAGGCTTTTAAACATCGTTCAAATGTCCGCTGCGGTTTTGAATGGTGGCACGAATCCAAGAGGTCCAATTTTCAATGTCTGTGCTGCAAAGATTTGCTAAAAATATTTTTTTTGCGATAAATATAGCTAGCTAATGTAGAATAGCTAACAGTTTTGTTAATAGGCGAAATTTCCGTTTATGGGTTGACCACAACCCAGTTGAGGTTCACCAGATGGGAATGCATCTACAAAAGTTACTGTTTGGTGCGGCTTTTGGTCTGGTGGCGTCATTAGTCCGTACTTATTCGAAAACGATGTTGGCGAGGCCATCCCTCTTAAGGGCAAGCGGCTTGAATTGAAAGATGTGGATGTGGACGACATGTGGTTTCAGCAAGATGGCGCTACGTGCCACACAGCAAACGACACAGTGGACATTTTGCATGAACGGTTTGAGGGTAGGGTTATCTCTCAGAGTGGTAACGTGGCTTGGCCACCAAAATCGTGTGATTTGACTCCGCTAGACTTTTTGGGGTTTTCTGAAGTCGCAGGTCTATGCCAATTAGCCACAATCGACCGTTGCCTTAAAGTCAACATAACGCAAGCCATCTCACAGATTCAGCTATATATTTGCAATAGAGTCATTGAAAATTTGATCTCTCGGATTCGTGCCCCTATAAAATTTAAATTATTTTTTTTTTTTAATTTATTTAATTGGACCTTTCATTTTTTTTCGTAAAGGTCTTATTTTATACACAGCTTGTTTTATTCAATTTCAACATCGACCCGTCCTTGCTGAAAGACCCAATAGTATTTATTGTGTATAACTTTATTATATTTCTACGCAATAAAACACAGTGAATTTTACAAATATCGTTGTTTTATGGTTACTTCGGCATAGCCCTTTATAACCGGAAGACAACATAGTTAGGTGCTCAATATTATAGAAAAAAGTTTTTTAAAATTATTGCCATATTAAAATAACCATTATATTTCCAATGTTAAACAATGCACAAAATAAATTGATTCCATTTACAGTACCGAGCAGTAAATATGGATCGTTCATAACACTTGGTACATGATATAATTTAATAACATTATGATTACGTACAAAAATACAAATGCACAAAGGCACAGCCTGAATCGTAGAAGTTTGAACAAATGATTTGGCCCTACCATGATGTCTTATAGGTCGTCGCGTTGTCGTTTAGCTAAAAAAATAATAATTAAAAAGCACATTAAATAATAAAACAAAGGAAATCGTACTTCAAAAAAATGTAAAGTTTTTTTTTATTGTCTGTGGTTTTTAAATGTAGTCGGGGTATTTTTTATTTAAAATTTACATTAATTTTTTTGAACGACAGAAGGACGACATAGCAACGACAAACGATCATGGTAGCGCGGAATATAGTCCTACATAACAAATGGAAGGTATCGAGAGCGGGTTAAACTTTAATGAATGCTTATTATATGCTGCATTCAGGTGACTAGAAAATTACATTAATAATTATTTTTGCAAATTGTGTCCTTTTTACCCGACTGCGCGACGCAAAGGAGGGTAATGTGTTTATCGGTCTATGTATGTATTTATGTATGTAATGTATGTATGGGTGTTTCTATGTGGCGTTCTAGAGGCTAAACGCGTGGACCGATTTTGATGATTCTTACGTCAATCGATTCATCTTAATCTGGCGAGTGTGGTTAAAGACATGACAGTAATTCAAATTAACTTTTGTCACAACCAGACGTCATATTGTCAAAATTAAAAAATCCAATATCGTCAAAGTATGTCAAGATGGGTATCGTTGAATAGGTATTTAAAAATCAATGTTAGGTTTCTTTTACTATTTTTCATTTTAAAGAACCGTTTAGGAAATATAACGGTTTAAAGTTAATTTACAATTAGGTATTCTTGCTTTTTATTACCAACGAACAAAGCCAGTAATAATTTATCTATGCCAACGAACAAGTTTTTATTTTTGTTACGTAGTTACGCTTGGAACTATCAAAGTATAAGACGTGATGGTACTGGTGACAGGAATGTATTGATATAAACTAAAAAAATCTTATCTTACTAATATTATAAACGCGAAAGTTTGTATGTATGTGAGGTTGTTACTCTTTCAGACAAAAACCACTGAACCGATTGCGATGAAACTTGGAATATAGGTAGCTGGGGACCTGGATTAACACATAGGCTACTTTTTATCTCGATATTCCTGCGGGAACGGAACTTACGCGGGTGAAACCGCGGGGCGCAGCTAGTATTTACATAAATTGTACCTACCTACTGAATAAAAGCCTAATAACACTTAGGTACTTACCTAAAAACGTTAAAAGAATAATAATAAATTTAAACAATAAATAACTAAACCCTAACTGAAATATAATAATATAAATAAAAAAAGTTGGAGCATTAAGTACCTACTTTTCTCCTTAATTCCCATTCATTTTACCAATCTAATTTTTCCAATGGGTCCCGACTGTGAGTAATTTTTTACTCATTTATTATGTATTCTGTGTGTATCGATTACAAAACTATTCTTACTTAGCGTAATTTCAAATTACTGGGCTTTTTGGTTTTTTTGTTGTTTCTATGCGTATTTTGTAATCGAGTTTTTTACGCAGTCGGGTTTATTGTTTTTTTATAAATTATTTTTTGGATTCAAAGTAAAGAAAATTAGTTAAAGCTATGCTTGAGAAAATAAATATACATAATTACCTATCAGTACATGAGTTACACAAAGACAGTATGACTGGGTTGGTCGAATTTTATAGCACTGGGATGTATGTATGAATTAGATATTAGATACCTACCGTTGATCTCGAGCACACGCACATTAAATGATGCTCTAGCTCTAATACACCGACAAAGGATCAAAAAGAGTTTCGCAAGACATAAATATAGTTCAACTACCCGTCACCGATCCCAATTCATTGTCTCCAATTGTAATACAGTCGTTAGTAACACAAACCGGTATCGTGTAATGGATCACTTAATTTCGATTAACTCGACGGACACGGTAGAAACAATACGATGCCGGATATTACTCGTTTTCGCTTTTGATCGTTTTTCACGTTATTTTCGAAGCACGCCGATCTTAAACAAATAAATACGGCCATCCTAACTTGATCTTTTTAGAACGCTAATTTCTCCTCTTTCAAGCACTTTAGTTTTGTACCTGCGAGGGGGTGGACAGGTCGAGTTAATTTGGTCGCTCTATATTGTTTGAAGAATGCCCCTTCGGCTCATACTCGTTGAAGCGTATCGTCCAAACTTGAGCCCATCATTTTAATGGCCAATCAATATATTGCCTGAGTTAAACATTAAACAAAATATTTCACGATGGAAATTTCGAAGATATAATTAAGTTTGTTTGTTAATTTACTTTGGGTAATGTTTGAGTTTTGATTATTAACATGTTTGAGAATGTTCTACCTAGTTTCGAGTAAAGCTAATAATCCTTCATAATTACTATTCTATTGTTAATTTACAGTGAAGGTATTTATGTTAAACAGATCCTTTGTTATTATATCTGATATTAATTAGTAGTCTATTACCTACATAAGTTCTTGTAACTTGTAACATATAATTAATCCTTATGGGTAAATAAGAAATGTGTTGATGTCTACACCGCAACACCAGCGTAAGCGGCATAACTAGTTAATTACCTAATCAAATAACTTTAAAATGTATAGTGAAACCCGTAAAATATTATTTACGAGTGAGCTTTGGTGGCAAACTTAAAAATTAGTCTTGCATATTTGGATATAGTTAAAAAACCATTTATCTATTTTAAATGATCAAAGTTATAAATTTACCTGTAAGTTAACTTTGCTCGCAATTCTATGAAGTTTAGTGCTTCGTTTAATTAACTAGTACACAGTAAGAAATACTTAATTTATAATATTATGTGGCCAGTATAGTACATACTTACAAAAGTTTATAGGTATGTGAAATATGACATGAGTGGTTATTATTCTTTGACGTAAAAATTTATGTGAATGTATTTTATAAAACTTCGGTGTTCATCGGATAGGTAAATTATTTGTAATACTACGGTCTGCAGTATATTATTATCATCATTATTTAAATAAATTGTTAACAACAAAATATTTGATATTTTCCTTAGACTCCATTACAGTTGATTGAGTCTACAGTTCTCAACAGCTCATTTCTTTGGCATGTTGTTATGAGTATTAATGATCACATTAGCTTGCTTCTTCGTGACAAAACTATAAAAACATCATCGTTTTAAAATAATCCGCCCTACCATAATGTTTTAATAAGTCGTCGCGCAGTCGCCGCGTTGTCGTTCAGCTTAATTTTTTTTTTAAAACACATCACAGAATAAAAAACAAAGAAATTTAAGCAAAAAGTTTTTTTTATTGTCTGTTGTTTTTGAAAGTATTTATAATTTAAAATTTACTTCATTTTTTAAGCGACAAAAGGACGAAAAAGCAACGAGATACGATCATGGTAGCGCGGGATATTTAAGGAAAACTAAATATTATTGTGTTTTGACCTATTAAGAATATGGGGTTCGGACAATGATCAAACGATAAAATAATAATGTTCCAACAGTGGAAAAAACTTTAAAAATAAGTTTTTTTTTTGCTTTTTGGTTTTTTTTGCATAAAGTTCGTCTAGAATAGAGCTGGAAAAGTACAGTCATATATCGGTTAGTTTATCTTTGACCTAAGGTTAAGGGATGCATACATTATAATATATATTAGGGGTTAAAGTATGAAATTGCCGATTTGTACTGAAAATCTTAATTGTTTATTTTTTAAATTTTTAACAAATTTATTTAATCAAAATAGTTGCCATTATTATCTATACATTGCTGCCATCTAATGGGAAGGTTATTAATGCCTTTGCGATAGAACTCCGACGATCTAGACTGCACAAACTGTGTGAAAGCATTTTGTACTGCCTCCTGGGAAGAAAACTTCTTGTCACGTAGATAATTGTCCAAATCACGAAAAAAATGGTAGTCCGTTGGAGCAAGGTCTGGTGAATACGGAGGATGACGAATGGTTTCTAAGTGCAGTTCCTGAAGGGTCAAAATTTTTTCTCGTGCTGTGTGAGGTCTCGCGTTGTCGTGGAGCAATAATGGTGAAGATCGATTCATGAGTCGGGGCTGTTTTACTGCTAGTTTTGTCAACATGGTTCGGAGTTCGGCACAATAGACATCTGCCGTAATTGCTTGACCAGATCGAAGAAAACTATAGTGAATAACACCATGCTGAGACCACCAAACAGTTACCATTACCTTTTTATTGGTAAGTTTTGCTATAGGACACTGTTGTGGCATTTGACCTGGGGTCAGCCATTGCATTTTTCTTTTCCGGTTATCATAAAGAATCCACTTTTCATCACATGTTACAATTCGATCCAATATTCCTTCATTTCTGTACCGGTTCAACAAGGCAACACAAGTTTCAACACGCGTTTCTTTCTGCAGATCAGTCAAATCATGAGGCACCCATTTTTCGTATTTTTTTATTTTATTGATTTGACGCAAGTGAGTCAATAAAGTGGGTAAGGTTACGTTAAACCATGCCGCTAATTCCTGGGTAGTTTGACTAAGATCGGCTTCCACTATCTCTCTTAATTCATCGTTATTCACCTGTGTGGGCGGTCTTCCTCGTGGCTCGTTCTTTAAGTCGAAATTTCCATCACGAAAGCGTTTAAACCAAAATCGCACGGTGCGTTCATTAGTAGACCCCTCTCCAAACGCAGCATTGATATTGCGGGCTGTTTCTGCCGCGTTAGTTCCGCGTCGGAACTCGTATTCAAAAATCACTCGAATTTTCGCAGTATCCATCTTTCTGGTCTAAATTGAATAACAAAATCAATTGAAAGTCGATATTCAAATGTTTCACATTTTTTAAAAAAAGAACATCACAGAAACCATTTGAAAAAAGTTTCATTCGAAAACCTCAAACCATGAAGATTCTATGTCAATTCAAAGAACCTATTGCAATAAAACGGCAATTTCATACTTTAACCCGTCGGAGTTCTATCGCAAAGGCATTAATAACCTTCCCATTAGATGGCAGCAATGTAAAGATAATAATGGCAACTATTTTCATTAAATAAGTTTGTTAAAAATTGAAAAATAAACAATTAAAATTTTCAGTACAAATCGGCAATTTCATACTTTAACCCCTAATATTTGCGTGACATTTCCTGAACAAATTCATACTTCGTTTGTGAGTCATTAGATTTTTTACACATGGCTTTTAAAATGTAGTTAGGGCACAGTTTTACTGACAAACTACCTACTAACGAAAATGTTATAAAATTAATTAAATATATATTAAATTAATTAAATATTTATAGTTAAAAAAAAAAAAGTTTATTTCGACCTCGCCGATGAACTACTTCAGGAAAAGCGGTCAATGCACTGGTTTTGTGCTAGCAAACGCAGATTCAAATCCCGCTAAGTACGTTGTTTTGGAAACCTTTGTGAAAAATAATATTTTCTAAGAAAACGTTAAGAAATTATAGTTTAACTAAATGGTTTACGTATAAACATTCCTACCTTAAAACGAAACCAAACAATTAATAAAATAATCTATATTTAAAATCTCATTCACATCCTTGACCATCTTTAAGAGCATTTTAAGTTCATAATAAAGAATTTCCTGTAACACCGCACTTTCATATTGACCCTTAAATTAATAGGGTTAAAGCTGACAAATTTAAAATTCTATTAATTCTCCTTTGTCCAGTGAGCAAAGGAAAAAAAGGAAGATTTCTACATATCTGACCATTTCCGACGGCTATTATTCTGTCTCCCTCTATATCCGTTTCCGGCTGTCGCGAAAACAAAATGCTGCAGACAAAACATTTGTGTAGGTATTTTGCAGTTACCCAACTTTTCTTTTTGGTCGTGATTGACGTGTTTGCTAAGATTTATTTTTCTGTTTTGCTTTGAGTAACAAAGTAGAGAGACGTAAAAATAAGATAACTCGTAGAAAGTAGAATTTTACCGTAACTATATAGGCTATATTACGGTAAACCTATATTTGAAAGGAAACATACAAGGTAAGGGACCCGAAGCTGCATCTCTTAGTTGGTTTACGTGTTTATAAGATTAATTGTCCATTTTCAATATTTCTATAACAACCAAGTGCAGGCTAAAGCACTTAAATAATAAATAGACTAAAACAAATAAGCTGGTTATCAGTTTAAGCTTTTTAAATAATTTTTATTTATTAATGTATTTAAATAAAAATATGCCGCCATGTCTGACAGTTAAGCAGATCTTTTAAATTTGGAGCTGGGTTCTAATGCGCTTGCGACTATTATCTATATTCTGTGGGAATGTACCAACCAGAATAAAAGTCGACCCGACATCGCTTTTGCCACGATTTGTCAACGTGACGCAAAATACTTACTTCTTATTTAAATAGACTAATAAACTTTTTCGACTGCTAATTTCTTCAGCTCATCACGAACTTTGAAGCCACCTGCTTAACAAGGAATGGAAATAAGAGAACTCAAACTTTTTCCACATAAAACAGTCTTCACCTTTTTAATCATATCAAAAGAGTTATCTTCCGGCCGGATGGACTATGAAAAACATCTTAATATTATGTCATAGTAACAATTTGTGAACTCTAAGCTAATATAAATAGTAACCAAAATTGAGTAACAATCTCTATATAGGACAGTAAATTCGAAAGTTCTACGAATAAAGATGATCTATCGTGTTACAAATTCGTTTTTGATTCGTGAAAATCTAATTTGGTTATCTTTCGTGTTGTTAGGGAGATTTTGTATTAGATTAAAACGCCAACAGTAAACATTTCTGTATCGTGTTCTTAATTTGTTGCAATATTAAAAAAAAATGCTATGAAGCTAGCTATGAAGGCGCTGCACTGAATGTGTAGGTCACATAATTTGTTATTATTATATTGTTACTTCTGGGTTTTTTATTTATTCATTTGTATAAAACACTCAAAAACATATTTAAAATAAAAAGGAACCTATTCAAATAAGTACAAATCTTCGTGATTTTACAGCGAGTCCAAAATACTGGCCGCATTGCCACGCTGAATGGCAATGCTTTTTTTTGTGCCAAATAAATTCCAGCATTCTGGTCACGCTTTGTCTTTACCAGGCGTTCGGACAAATACTAATATATTGAGTTATTGTTTTTTTCCGTTATTTTATTTGATTTTTCTCTCTCCACTTTACAAGATACTATAGATTGCACGGGCCTTTGCTAAGTGCGTTCGAACATAAAGGTATTGTATTGATTAAAACTTTTTAGCTAGTCTACAAGTATTCAAAATAATTGCTTTTTGTATGTTTGCTTATAATATGTTTTTTTTGATAATCTAAAGTATGTAGGTATTTTTGGAAAAATCGAGGGTGCCATGTTTAGGCTATTGTAAACTGATTTGAGTATGACTCGAGTAGATGAAATACTAATTTTATATCACCAAACGTTATTATCCTACTCGTTTCGTTAAAGCTGTTCACTTTGTGTCTCGATAGGCATTAAAGTCGTTACTGTCGTTCAACTTCCAATATAAAACCACACAATCCTGAGCTTTAATCTTTCACTCGCTACCATTACGCCTCACTTTAATTTCAGAAATAAACGGTTTGGAAAAGTAAAATTACTTTGACAATTTGTTTTTACTTTTTCACTACCGCTCTTTTAACGGAATCAGCGTGGTACAAATTGTAAAAGTTACCAAACCACTGGGTTAGCCTTACGTCGAATGATTAAACTTACCTAATTATTTGACTACAATTTCATTGTTTTCATTAAAAAACTGAATTAAATCTTTAACATTGATACTAGCTGTGCCCCGCGGTGTGATCCGCATAATTTTAACCCAAGCTATTTCTAATATCGAATAAAAAGAAGCCTATGTGATCCAGCTATTTGCATATCAAGTTCCGTTGCAATTTAGTAATTTTTAAAAACGGGAAATTTTTACATAAGTTAATATTAAATTACTTAAAAATTAGTTCCTAGTTAATTAGACCATAGCCATAAGGTTCAAAATACGTTATGCCAAGACTCTAGGCACTCTGAGTCTAGGTCTCTAGACTCTCTAACCTAACCAGATTTTTGAGATAACAAGGTATCCAACTATATATCACTACTACTACTAAGTGTTATACAAATCCTAAATTACAACGATCAGGATTTACGCGTGTAAAATTGCGGTACGCAGCTACTAAAACCCTTTATGAATTAAGCATTATAATAAAAACACACACATAGTAAGTAATATTACACATCTCATTCATAATAAACATCCTCTAATACTTACTAACATAATACAAAAGAATGAGATAGTGAATGAAGAAATAAGTAACCAATAGAAATTCATTATGAGCACAATATTAAATGGTGGTTACGGCGCATCGTAAAATTCATTTTCAACGCCTGTTACAAGACATAGTAAGTAAGTAAGTGTGCTTATTTAAGAATCTTGACTAGCGAATGCTTTTAGAGGCTTGTTGCTTGTTTTTATCCATTTTCTAAACTATACAATTTTCAAAAACCCTTTCAAACTAACACATAGGAACTCTTAAATTTATTTTTCCGTAGTCCCCTTGAGACCAAGATCATTGTACCTATCATGAAACGTCGAGATAATAGAATCAAATAGTTAAAAATCAAGCAATTTAAACACGGGAAAATTGAAATTATGATGTTTACCTAAAGTTTTCTATAGAGGTATTATTTTGGTGGTACATGCACACTATACTATATACATTACTAGGTAAATATACAGGGAATTAGAAAAAGAAAATAGTCTATTTTGAATGTATGCTGCATGAAATGTATAGGTAAACTTATCATGCTCCCAAACCGCGATTTTACATCTATAAGTCACCAATCTATATTTTTCGAATGACTGCTAAATATTGGGGAGTAAAAAGTTCTCGAGTGGCATCTGTGCATTGCTATCAATCAAATCATTCCATTAAAGAAAATGGAAAATCATACTCTCTTAAAAATCCAGTAAAGAGTACCCACCATACAAACATTAGTATATTAATAAATATTAATGTAAAGGCATTAATTTTACGAGGCCTAAGAGGTGGAAACAAAGAGGAGGCAAGTTAATATTTATAGCGCGAGAGCTTCCGAAGTATAAAACGTGAATGAATAACATTATGTGAAAGTTAACGTTGTCCGTCCGCTTAATTTGATTTATGTTTGCAATATGTTGTCTGTACATCGTTTTTGGTTCTGCGTGCAGTGCATTGTTGTATCTAACTGCTACCGATCTATTTTAGATCTATTATATACTAGCTGCACCCCGCGGTTTCACCCGAGTTTCTATCCCACGGGAATATCAGGATAAAAAGTAACCGTAAACGTCCAAGTCTTCAGCTACCTATATTTTAAGTTTCATAGCAATCTATTTAGTAGTTTTTGATAGATAGTTTTTGATGATTAAGAAACAAAGTCACATATAGACATACATACAAGCGTTTATAACATTAGTAAGTTAAGTATGTAAGATAACCAATTAAAATCTGCTTTGCAACACTGCTTAGAGATGCAAAATAACAATAACTGGTCAAGTGGTCAAATAGAGTGACAAAAGAAGTTGCTACATTATCAGTGAAAATATCTATCTATAACGGTTCATAAAATACGACCTGGTAACAGATACACGGACAGTGAAGTCTTAAGGGTCCCATTTTTACCGTTTGGGCACAGAACTCTATAAACAAACGAATAATAATTCTCCGTAAAATAAAATACAATACAAAAAAATCGGAGCCAATTCTATGATGTAAAATAACAAAATTATTTCATCAAATATATCAATAAAGGGGATCCACTAAAGTTCTCTCGTAGAAACATCTAAAGACAACATTGATATCGCATAACTCAAAGTGGAACAGGAAAGTGGGGCTAAACAAAAATAAAACACTGCAAATTGACTTGCCAAGTTTATTTTTCAAAAAGCTATAAGCTCATTTTGATTGCAAACTTTATTACGCTTAATGTTATACTGAAGCAAGAATTGTAAACATTATCAGGGAGGTAGGTACAAGTCATGTAAACAAAGTCATCTTATTTGGTTAGTAAAGAGGCCTCTTTACGAATTTCAATGTTTGACACAAAATTCGTATAAATTTAGGGAACAAAAAGGTTCGTTTTAAAAAATAAGTATATCGTGCTCTAGCCGGAATTCATAATAAAAGCTACAGATATTTATTTATGATTGTTTTAAGTTTAATTAAAAATTCGAAGTTACTTTTTAAATATTTTAGGCATTTACATCTAATCCAGATGAGTATTTTTTAAATCACAAGCAATTGGGTATGTAAAGGGAACTAAAATCACCTTATATTTATATCAAAGAAAATGTAATTTTAAGAAACTAATTTTGTTCTTTTGATTAATATTATATTTATTTTAGATTAATAGTTACTTTTATATATAAAATATATATTTTTATCCCGTCACACGGATAATACTAAGGACGTATGAAGCCATTTTATTAAAATTATAAAATACTGTCAACCAAACGTCAAACGTCACCGGATATAAATAATTTTATCAAATTCGCTAAATTGCATGCTTCTGGATTAAATACTAAGATTGTGCCATTTATCTACTAAAAACATTAAATTAAAAGTAAAAACCCTATAAAAAAATACAATTATTAACTTAAATTAAATTAATAATCGGTCGTGATTCGTGAAGGGACCCCTTAATACAATATTAATTTAGAACTCGGTGCAAATAACATATTTAACGAAACAACATTATGATCCAAAGGTTAATACGAGTACCAATATCGTTACTTATTACGATAAAGTCTTAATACCATCACAGTAGTTACATCTCTGGAAAATGTATTTAAAATCACACGTGCGAAATTCCTTTTAATTTTGTTTTCTCGTTTCGATGGATCGAACGATTTTATTAATTGTTGGACCGGTAGCTGTATGATTTTATTTTTTGGTTTGCATCGTGATTTCGATTGTGGATTCATATTCATATCAATGCCACGGTTTCATTATCTGTGGGATTGAAAAGCTACTAATGCCGCAGTTCCACTAGGTAAATAAATAAATAAATATTGCACTACGTTGCACAAAGCGCAATCTAGCCCCAAATTAAGCACTAGGGTTGTACTATGGGTATTAGACAATAGATATACTACATATTATACTTTTTTTGTTAATACATAATAATATATAGTATACATAGAAGGAGATAAGTCTAGCTTGCAAAAAATAGAAAGAGAACTAGAACGAGGAGAATATTTACTTGAATGTTGTAGCGATGTTGGTTTAGTGGTAGATACCTCGACTTATTCTGAAGGTCGTGGTTCCGTATCCCGGCCGCGCATCAATGTCTTTACTTTAAGAAAAATGTATGTGAGCTAATTAACATCGCTCTTACGGTGAAGAAAACATCGTGAGAAAACCGTTAAAGTCATGCACAACGGCCCAGTTGTAGGGTTATTGCGGCAAAACATAGTATTTTTTTTTACTTTTACTTGTATATAAGTTAAGAACAAGTAACAAGATTGAACTAGTATGTCAGTTGCATGCAATTTTATATCAGCTATAGGTACGTGTTTGACATGTTACTTTATTTAAGTAAGATATATCTACTTACATGTATTTTTTGTTACGAATTAATAAGTAAGTATTTGAAAATAACTTCCAATTATTAATTGTTAACAGCCTAGTCATACAATTGGACGGCGTATTACCAAGCTGTACTTATTTATGTTCCGATACGTAAGTCGGTGTAGTCACTAACGAAGAGTACATTTAACTGAGCCGTGATTTTAGAAACTAACTAAAAACTCCGACTAAGTAGACCCATCGGTCTACTCAAACTGAATTTATAGTCAGTTTCAAAAATCACCGTTCAGTTAAATATCCGCAAAACTGATACCAGAAACATTTTCTTAGCCTTTTTATTTTATACACAAGTAACAATAGAACAAACAATGTTTTACTTTCTGCGAGATAATTAAAGTAAAAAAGAAGAGAAAAACCAAGCTATCTTTGTTTGAATTCATCAACTAATTACTGGAGGCGTCAAAGAAATGCAGATGTAGATAGCCATAATGTAATTAAACTTACTTCTCATCTTTACCCAAAGAATGAATCTCCATGCAAAAATATGATAATCAAGTCATTAGCAATTTTTATTATAATAAAATTGTAACATTTGCCCTCGGCGCCCTGTCTATGGTCAGCAAAATATTAACATACAAATCTCAGCTATGAAGACATGAAAACGACTTTTGTGAGGGGCGCGGTCGTTATTTTTAACGCACTTTGTCTCTTTTCAAATAAAAACTGAATATAATAATAATTTCATTGTTTTTTGCGTGGCGAATTTTTTCTATTTCAGAATCAGCACTGCGCATTGACTTAGTAAAACATATTTGTGAGTATAGGTACTAGTTGCGTCTCCTGTTTTACCCGCGTAATAGCCAATTTCATCGGAAATACGAAAAATACTTTGGGAAATTATAAAGACTAATTAATCCGGATTATAACCATTTATTTACATACCAATTAACTGTAATTACATTTTATATTGTTTTAACAAGAGTTAGTAAGTGACAGAAATAATTTTGTGCAAGACAGTGTTTTGTTAGAGATCTGGAGGAGTGTGATTCGGAACGCATGCTCACTCAGGTTGAGCCATATTTGGTGTTAAACAATCGCAGGGCCTCGCTATGTCTGGTCGCATTTTGATATATTTATCTAAAGAAACTTAATTTTCTCCAAAGAAGACAGTTATTTCTTTATCATTATTTCAAGCTTCCAGACAGGCGCTTTCAAAAATAATCTTAACCATAAATAAACATGATGTCTTAGATGTTTTCTATCGTTCATAAAAATAACTAATTAGTTATATCCTCATAACCCCACTGGATTATTCAAACAAACATCAAATGTTTTCTTTGGTAATAAATATATCAACAATCTAATCTAGTTTAAAAAAATTGGGTAATATTTTTCATTCGCTCTCCTATTTTCAGAATCTACTTAGTTAAGATTTAAGTTGTTTTTATTTTTAAGCGTGTTTTAGTTGGTATAGTTATTATCTTGTTATTTCAACGTTTAGTTACTTTATTGTGTTTATTTCTTCTAATTTATTTAAGGTAAGTGTTATTGAATGGGTGGATTTGTGATTGTTAAAATAAACTAAACTTAATGATATATTAAAATGTTCTAAAAGATAAATATGTTTAATGTTAAATTAAGTATTTATTGTTACCTAGTTAATTTTTGGAAATTATTATTAACGTCTAAAATTATTATTTTAGACTGAGCGGGAGCTCATCTAGTAGCTAGTTGAGAGTAAAGTGGTGGAAAGAGAAGTGAAAGTTATACTTAGAAAACTCGATCAGCCGCGATTCAGCCAGGGCCTGGCCTTAGTCAGCCTAGTTTTATGTTGGTATACTAAAACTTAGTTCTGAAAAACTGAAACTTTCTATTACATTAGTCTCAACTTGGTACTTGATGAGATAGGGTTGGCCCCTCGATTTGGACTCTAAAAACGGGCTGACTCAAGACAGGCTCAGGCTGACTCGAGGCTGACAGAGTTTTTTAAGCATAACTTTTACTTTATTTACACCATATTAGTCTCAACTTGGTACTAAATGAGTGAGGGTTGACCTCTCGGATGGGACCATAAAACTGGACTGACTGAAGACATGCCCAGGCTGAATCGCGGCTGACCGAGTTTTTAAGCATAACTCTAACTTCTCTTTCCACCACATTAGTCTTAACTTGTACTAGATAGCTTAGTTACCAACGGTGGGTACCGTAGAGAAATAGACTAAGCGGGTGCTTAGTCTATTTCTCTAAGAACTTCGAAAAATTCTATCTTTGTTGGATCAAAAAACACACCCGCTATTTTGATGTTCTAACTCAAGGCGGTATGGCGCTGTGCGCTCAGTCAGTAAGTCAGTCAGAACTTTGAAATTTGTATCTTTACTTATTATCTATACTGATATTTTAAATGAAAAATATATTTGTTCGGTTGTTTACAATAAACGGGTTCCCAAACTACGGGATTGATTTCAAAAACTCTTTCACCAATAGAAATTTACCTACATTATCAAAAAATAACATAAGCTACTTTTGATTCGATTTTCTTACGGGATCGAGACTTGCTACAATATTATTAAATTTATCATTATTTTATTCCTGCAAAATCAAAAATATTCGAACTTTATTTTCGGTATCGAAATGTTATTATAGCATCCCCCTTAGCTCTTAATTTCCAGTAAATCGTGCAGCGAGCGATCTCCTACATCTGAATAAACAACTGGTTTCAGTTAGGGTGCATACAGACGATGAAGTTTGATGGGAGACGTGAGAAACACTCTTTTTTTCTAAATCTTTATTGTTTTTGAAATGTGTGTTTCAAATTACACTACGTTAAAGGTCTTGTACCTTTTTTAAATATTGTTTGATACATAAATTAGCTTCACGATACGTGCTTAAATATTACGCCAGTATGTCATGCCAGTTTTGCACCTAGTTATAATTAGGGTGCAAAACTGTACGTGTAATTTTTCAGCAGGAAGTATTGAAGTCAAAGAATTTAAGTCTTGTATAAATTCTTTGACTTCAAGACTTCTATGAGAATAAAAGGTTAATGGTTGCTCGACAGTAAAGCATTTTGAACTCGGCTCAGACGGCCGACCTTTATCAGTTTGAAAGTCAAATTGTTTGGAAAATTTCTCACACACCTTTAAATATGTCTGAAGAAAATTCGAACATTGTTTTTAGAATCCCCAATATCATTGATAATTTAAGAATTGAAGCTTGTTACGTATTTGGAGCATTTATGGAATCACAAATTTTCTAATGGATTAAAAGATGTCTATTTTCTAAAAGGTGTAGTAATAAACATTCAAATTAAGTTACCGTGAAATACTTTCTCTGTGAAGTGTTAACAAGGCAATTTTAAGTTCGGAGCTCCTCAACTTCAAAGGACCTGTTACGAAGTCGAGTTCTGACTTGTGACCTAGTCAAATAAATAGGGTTCTAGTTATTTAGTTAGTAACTTCAGCTAGTTAGTGGATTATGACACTGTGAACTTACATGCGGGTTCACTTTGCAGGTATTACTTGTAACTAGCTGCGCCCCACGGTTTCACCCGCGTAAGTCCCGTTCCCGCGGGAATAGCAGGATAAAAAGTAGCCTGTGGTTTATTCCCGGTATCCAGCTACCTATATTCCAACTTTCATCGCAATCGGTTCAGTAGTGTTTGCGTGATTGAGTAACATACATACATACATACACACACGCACACAGTTTCGACAACAGGATACACTGGCCGTGGTTAAGTGAAGGCGCGAAAATAAATAAACAACAAAAATCGTGTAAGTTTAAATTAGTTTTTCTGTTTGTTATTTTTTAAGTTAAGGGTCGATAAATTTCTACCTAATTGTGGTATCTTTTTAAAAAAACAATGTCATCCTATCCTATCCTACTAATATTATAAAGCTGAAAGTTTGTGAGTATGTGTGTACGTGTATATGTGTGTTTGTTACTCAATCACGTAAAAACTACTAAACCGATTGCGATGAAACTTGGAATATAGGTAGCTGGATTTACACATAGGCTACTTTTTATCCCGATATTCCCGCGGGAGCAGGACCTACGCGGGTAAAACCGCGGGGCGCATATGGTTATAAATAGTCTAAAGTTCGATAAAACGCACGTCAAATCGATTCGAATAAGGTCCATAATTTCTTAAATACGAACTAATATTTTTCTACACGTAAACAAGCCCTTACGTTTCAGAATCGCGAACATTCAACAGTCTTAACGAGTGGATAATCTCATCGATATATTAAGAACGCAAAGCTGTCCTCAATTGATTAAAGTTAAAGACACGGGATGTGAGTGAGTAACGTATGAAAATAAGTTGTTACTTTTTTATACATATCTAATCTACTTCATAAAAATATCGTTGTTGAATGAAACAGCTTTGAAATATAAATGTTTTTATTAAAATTTTAACACTTTTTTGATAATATTCTTGATGTAAGTAACAAAGTTAGACAGAATATAGGTACTGTTTGTGAGTCTTCCTTCCGTCTTAGGTATATCAAAGTTTTGTTTTTACCTATTAATTTATCTGGAAAATAATCATCCACATTCAATAAGAGAATGTTATAAATAAATTGAGTCCAATAAGTTGACCTTTGATTAAATTATGTAGGTATCAAAGGCTACGAAGCTTAGAGTGAGGCGTCCAGCGACGAATATTTTCGTAGTATTGTGGTATCATATACCATAATACTGTTAAGGAAATGTCTCCTTAATATCATTCCTAACAAACCGGTGTCCTGGGCTAGATTAAGCGAACCTGCGTCACAGTTTTCGGGGTCTGCCTCTTACGACGTCCGCTTTCTAGCACCCATCGTCAACAACTTCTACGAGTTTTTGATACCGACTCAAGCAGATGAAACCGTTGAAAAACAACCAGTTTGTAAACACACATATATTTTCTGGATTAAAGGACTCTTAGCGATAACGTCGCCCACGTGAATAACTTACATAAATTGTGTTTTTCTTATAAGTAATACACAAACATATTACTTTATAGCGAGCTTGTAACAATAACGTTGGTTATGTGAATAAGTAACTTAGTTTTAATCTAAATACAAAGTAATATTATCGCAATAGAGTCAGCTATGGACTCGTCATTGTTTTCTATCTTATCACCATAGGGTTACCACTTCCGTTTGATAGTATTCAATATTTTGTTAAAACAAATATTAATATTGGACATGTTTTACGCACTTCTGGAATGTTGCTTCTGTAAAATCACCTACCTAGTATTAAAATTTTATATGAAAAAGGTTTTATGTTTATTAGTTCTTAGTATGAACAGCACATCATAGATGTTCTGGTAACACATTACAGAAACTTTAAAAATAATTAACTCCGAACAACGTACAAAGTGTAACGGGTATGCCCTTTTAAGCTGAAAGGGGGTTGTTCTAGACATTTAGTGGAACATTTTTTGTTCTACTACTTTTGAAAATTCGAACTTATTTTTTGAAAATTTTGAGTTTATGTTTTACTGAAAAAACAGCTGCTTTTGAAAACAAAGGTAATTGAAGTTTTGATTGTAGTAGACCAAACTAAATGAAAGGACAAAATATGGTCAATGACCTCGAACTCCGAGAAACAGCTGATTTTCAGGTAAACTTTACACTTAAAATTCTCGAAAAGTACTTCGAATTTTCAAAAGTCGTAGAACAAAAGAAGTTCTCCTAGAAGTCCAAAACAATCTTGTGTAAGCCTTTTCTTGCAGCCGGGTAAAAATGCATGGTCCTGTTTAATAAAAAAAAAAGTTATTATTTATTATGAACGTGCAAAAACATTTGAAAATGTGTTTCACTCATAAAAAGTTTAGTTATTAGAAATATGTTAGAGGAAAAATTCACTCGCGACGAGTTTTGAACTCGCGTCTCTGCGTGCCGTGAGCGATAAAATCAAATTACGAAAGGTTTAGGTTATGTTTTCTAAGTTTAACTACTACGAACTTTAAATTAATCATTATTGAACTCATACAAAAAATAAATGTACAAAATACTATAAATAAAGTATAGATATGAATTTTAGCATAATCTTCAATGGAAATGGACAATGACCCTTTTTGAAAAAAGTAGCATGAACCAACCCTTAAAGGAATAAATACATTAATTATCTAGCTACGTCTAGTGAGTATTAGAAGCACTCTAAATAATGACTGACTTCATTAAACGCTGAGACACTCAGACTTCGTAGTTATCAGTGTTTGTTGCACATTGCATACCAATATTGTAATCTATTTTAGAATGGTTCAAATAGTCTTGTTAATTTCGTTTGAACAAAAATTTCAAACGAAATTTTGCTTACCCTTTTAGGTATTCGGTGCGCCAAAAGTTCTATTTTCACCCGACTACGGCAAAAGAAGAGTTATTTTTGTACTTTTAAAAATAATTTTCAAAATTATTATCTGTCCATATACAATTCAAGCCCTGACTGATTCACTGTTGTATCAATGCACCCCAAGGAAATTATCCATATCCACTTATAACCTTATTAATAAACGTGATATAAGGTTGGAGATAAGAACTTTCTAGGTTGACAATCTGAAACAAAAAGCGGAATAACTACTCCGACCCTTTATTAATAAGGCTATACGAAATTATTTTCAAAATTTTCTATGAACCGAAACCGCGTATATAAAAATGTGAAAAGTAAAATAATAAAAAGTAATATCCTTGAATTTCTAAAAACATCTCCGCCTGCTACTACTTAATGTTCAAGTAAGTACTTAACATCATTCCTTGAAATAAGTACTTCAACAACTAACAATCGATTCAGAATGTTTGGTTAGGAAAAAACGATAAATAAATAATAGGGGTTAAAGTATGAAATTGCCGTTTTATTGCAATAGGTTCTTTGAATTGACATAGAATCTTCATGGTTTGAGGTTTTCGAATGAAACTTTTTTCAAATGGTTTCTGTGATGTTCTTTTTTAAAAAAATGTGAAACATTTGAATATCGACTTTCAATTGTTTTTGTTATTCAATTTAGACAAGAAAGATGGATACTGCGAAAATTCGAGTGATTTTTGAATACGAGTTCCGACGCGGAACTAACGCGGCAGAAACAGCCCGCAATATCAATGCTGCGTTTGGAGAGGGGTCTACTAATGAACGCACCGTGCGATTTTGGTTTAAACGCTTTCGTGATGGAAATTTCGACTTAAAGAACGAGCCACGAGGAAGACCGCCCACACAGGTGAATAACGATGAATTAAGAGAGATAGTGGAAGCCGATCCTAGTCAAACTACCCAGGAATTAGCGGCATGGTTTAACGTTACCTTACCCACTTTATTGACTCACTTGCGTCAAATCAATAAAATAAAAAAATACTAAAAATGGGTGCCTCATGATTTGACTGATCTGCAGAAAGAAACGCGTGTTGAAACTTGTGTTGCCTTGTTGAACCGGTACAGAAATGAAGGAATATTGGATCGAATTGTAACATGTGATGAAAAGTGGATTCTTTATGATAACCGGAAAAGAAAAATGCAATGGCTGACCCCAGGTCAAATGCCACAACAGTGTCCTAAAGCAAAACTTACCAATAAAAAGGTAATGGTAACTGTTTGGTGGTCTCAGCATGGTGTTATTCACTATAGTTTTCTTCGATCTGGTCAAGCAATTACGGCAGATGTCTATTGTGCCGAACTCCGAACCATGTTGACAAAACTAGCAGTAAAACAGCCCCGACTCATGAATCGATCTTCACCATTATTGCTCCACGACAACGCGAGACCTCACACAGCACGAGAAACCATTTTGACCCTTCAGGAACTGCACTTAGAAACCATTCGTCATCCTCCGTATTCACCAGACCTTGCTCCAACGGACTACCATTTTTTTCGTGATTTGGACAATTATCTACGTGACAAGAAGTTTTCTTCCCAGGAGGCGGTACAAAATGCTTTGACACAGTTTGTGCAGTCTAGATCGTCGGAGTTCTATCGCAAAGGCATTAATAACTTTCCCATTAGATGGCAGCAATGTATAGATAATAATGGCAACTATTTTGATTAAATAAATTTGTTAAAAATTTAAAAAATAAACAATTAAGATTTTCAGTACAAATCGGCAATTTCATACTTTAACCCCTAATACTAAGGGCATCTTTTCCTAAATTACAAAAGGTAAAGTTGAGCTATCGGACGATTAAAAGTCGGTGGATTGATTTTACCATTACCGAGACAAAAGGTACCAAAACAATACTCGAGACTAAATCGAAAAGAAAACAGAAAGTGTCTCATACACGTTAATGGAATGAAATGAAGAACAATAAAGGCCCTCGCTGGTCACAAACTTTCTATCGGCCGATCGCTGAAATACCGTTCGTTTTAAGAAGTTCGATTATAGACCATTCAAACGGTACCAATTTCTAAGCGTTTTCACAAAATTAATAAAATCGCATCGTGTAAACGGTCGCCGATCGGTGGCTTACTGACCTGAGTTGGAAATTCGAATGGTGCGGTAAGATTTGCGGAGCGGAGTATTAAATGACAAAACGGAACAAAAGTATTTCTACCAATAAGGAGCTGAATGGAAATAATAAAATGGGTAAAAAGAGTAAAAACAAACTTGTTTGAGTATCTTTAGCGGTAAGAACTGAGAACCTAAGCTACACATTTGACTCCGTACAACTAAACTATTTCTGGGTGAAAAGAGCCCGCTCCGCTCAACCATATCCAGTTTATTCCTTACTAGCTGCACCCTGCGGTTTCACCCGCGTAAGTCCCGTTCCTACCGAAATTTCGGGATAAAAAGTACCCTATGTGTTATTCCAGGTCACCAGTTACTTACATTCCAAATTTCATCGAAATCCGTTCAGCCGTTTTTGCGTGATTGAGTAACAAACACACATACTTAGAAACTTTCAGCTTTATAATATTACTAGCCGCGCCCCGCGGTTTCACCCGCGTATAAAAATATCCTATGTCCTTCTCCTGATTCTAAGCTTTCTTACCACCAATTTTCAGCCAAACCAGTTCAGCAGTTCTTGAGTTATAAATAGTGTAACAAACACGACTTTCTTTTATATAAATAGATGTAAGATAGGATAGGATAGTGGGATGTTGCTGATAGGAAAGAAGAAAGAAACAAAATACGTTCGTCGGACCAGTTTAAAGTAGGTGTGCTAGTTAAATAGCATTGTTATCTAAATTCCATAAAGAAGGAGATTATTCGGATGTAGGTATGTTTTTTTTTGTAGATACGATTTGAGTTGATCAGAGTGTTTCCGGACTACGAGAACAATAAGAAATCTGATATTAGTGGTGGACACTGCGAATGTTATTTCAATATAGAGAGAATTGTTTATTTTGTCCTACGTGCGAATTGTTCATTAAGAGACGGCTGTCCGGACATCCACAATCTGGTCCAATGAGCTTTGAAAAAACATTCGTCGATTTAGGTGAAAGTGGAGCCTGAACAAATTCTGTTGAACGGTTTGGAAATAATAATGGGTTTTTATAACAGATTCTTAGTTAAACACTTTATTAGCCGGGTTCAATCGCGCTTTATTCATGATTTTTAAAACGACAGGGCTTTCGCCAGCTTTACAGTTGGCTTTTTCAAGGTTGAATAAATTCTCATCTATATATATAAAAGAAAGTCGTGTTAGTTACACCATTTATAACTCAAGAACGGCTGAACCGATTTGGGTGAAAATTGGTAGGGAGGTAGCTTAGAACCAGGAGAAGGACATAGAATACTTTTAATCCCACGGGAACTGAAACGGGAACGGGACTTACGCGGGTGAAACCGCGGGGCGCAGCTAGTCTATATATATAAAAGAAAGTCGTGTTAGTTACACCATTTATAACTCAAGAACGGCTGAACCGATTTGGCTGAAAATTGGTAGGGAGGTAGCTTAGAACCAGGAGAAGGACAAAAAATACTTTTTAGTCCGATAATCTCCGCGGGGCGCAGCTAGTTATTAGATAAAAAAGAGGAGGAGTAGGAGTGGTGTTGATCTAGTGATAGATACCCCGACCTTACTTTCATTCTGACGGTCGTGGTTTCGAATTCCGGGTGGACAAGCTATTTCCTGCTACTTTTTTTAAATGAAACAATGAATGATTACCTAATAAAACATTAATATTTATCCGGTTGAATCGCGTTTTCGTGTTTTTATTATGCAAAATCGCGAAAACCATAGAAGAAATTAATTATTACCTTTTCAAAAACATAACGTTCTAAATTCAAATCTCTATTCAATGGCCAGTAGTGCAAAACTTTCAGTGCGCCTCTAGTACTACGCGTGATGAGCATTGTTTTGAATCGCCATATTTACGAAGCAATAGTCCAAATAATGTTGTCATAAAAATATAATTCTATATTTATTCAAGTCATACTCAAATGTAAAATAATAAGGAAAAGATTTGGGATAAACAAAATCAATCTAATTTTCTTACGCCCCAATTTCTTGTTTACATTATTAAAATATCCTTTTTAATGCCAAAAGCCTTAAAGGCACAACACAAAGAGATAAAATATCTATTCTATTATAGAAAACACATCCAAACTAACGTATTTTTAATGCAGAAAGTAATAACATATCATTATGATGCGCCTATTGATAATTAGGATTTTATGTAATTAATTGATGATTGTTTCACCGCTACAATTTTTTATTATCTATAATGCCGCATTCGCGCTTGAAAGATATCTATTTATGAGTGTTTTTTATAAAGGATAAATAAGCATTTGATCACTATATCACTTAGTAAGAGGGAAGTGATTGATATGGATTATATTTACAAAATAAATCAAAGGCATATTTAAAGAGACATTTCTTGAATAATGAATGACGGAAAAACAATTTTGTTTGTGGTTAGTTAAAATGTATGTGCACCTGCCTGTGGCAATGGCCAATATTTTTAAACTGATCCTTAATGGTGCTTTTGCGGGTGGCCGGATGGCCTGATAGTACACCGGACCCCGCATGGAAAGCCTGCAATAACCATCAAGAGGGGACGCTACCTACTAATATTATAAAGATGTAACGTTGGTAACATGTATGTATGTATTTGTATATTTAGGGTAATCTCCGAAACTACTGGACCGATTTCAAAAATTCACCAATAGAAATCTACACTATCGAGGAGTAATATAGGCTACCTATGATCCCAATATTCTCACGGGATCAGGACTTACACAGGTAAAACTGCGGGATGCAACTAATAACATTTAATAGTTCGTTCAGTTTACAACAAGGGGCTGCTCAATATTATGAAGTTTTCTCTATTACCTATAAGTAACTTAGATTTCTATACACGGTAACCTATTTTAATAAAATATTACAGTGAAATAAGAACGTTAATCCGTAGGTATCTAATAACAAACGGAACATGATTTCATACACAAAGGACTTGGATAACCTCGTGGTTACGAATATAATGGATATTACAATAGGTATTTACGTATTTACACTGTAATGAAATACCTAACAAATAAGAGCTCATAAATTTTAATTAAACATCTGATACTTTACACATACATATATACCTAAGTATAATATATACCTGTATTGTGTAGATATGAAATGACAAATCTCAACATACGTGTTGCGAGACCGAGAACTTAAGGGTGTGCTCCCTCAACGTGAGTATTCGCGTGTAATGTAAAAGTGCTCTGTTACGGCCAACATTCGAGTGTAATGTAACGTTACAGATTCAAGGATTACACAGAACGCGACCTTGGGAATCCAATCTATAATGTTACATTACAAGTGTCGCTCTGAGGGAGCACCTTGAGACGAAGTATAGATAAATACATTACTTTACCAATGTTGCATTACAAAAAATATTAAAAGATTTATTATATGGTGTTTTCCGAAAAGGAGTTGTTCTAGACGTCTAGCCAAACAACTTTTGTTTTACAACTTTTGAAAATTCGAAGTAGTTTTCGTAAATTTTAAGTTAAAAATTTACTAAAAAATCAGCTGATTCTTAGAGTTAGAGGTCATTGCCCTTTCATTTAGTTTGTTCTAATACTACTATGTTTATTAAATATTACAAAAGAAACAGTAAATTATGAAACTATTTTTTATCAGAAATTAAACTTGAAAGTAATGAAAACATTTGTATAATAGGCTTCTTTATCACTAAATTCGATCTCTTTCAGGCATCCTTTTATTAAAAGAAGGTCGTTCTAGACGACTAGGCCAGCAACGTTTATCCCACGACTTTTAGAGAAAACTTCCACAACAGAGTAATTATTATTACCCTAATTTATTAGTTATTTTAGTGTCAAGGCTTTTTATGAGCTATTGAAGATCGTCTTACTTAGTAGAGAAAGATTTATGAACGCTCAGTAAACCAGTTTTTATTATATTTATGGCTTCAGATTAAGACATTAGTTCTAGCGATGTTTTCTGGTTGAGACAAGTAGATTATGGGTCATTATATGTATCGAATGACCACCTATGACGAAAGTTCTGGACAAAAAGACTTGAGTAAGTATGGTATGTCTCTCTCTAATCTTGAGTATGGTATTTGTCAGGTAAATTGATATAAAATAGCTTTGACTTTTGGTCTAGTTAAATTTTGTGTTGATTTTAACTAGATTAGCCTTTATTGAGCGATTAGGCTAGAATAAGATTGCTTAGAATGCTTAGCGTCTTCATCATCCGTCACGCGAGTGTTTTCATTAATAATGTAATTTGTTTTCATCACAAAAGATTCCATGCAAAATGAAATCAATTTTCTGCTCATCAACACGTTTGATTATGCGTTGAAGGAGTGTTGATTACTTGTGATGGAGCAAAGCGACCTAGATTATGTTGATTAATATAGATTCTAACAGCTTTCGTAAGACAGTTTTAAATTAAAATGTCCTTAAAATACTTAAACATAAAAAAATAATTTGAAAAATGTGCTGATATCTTAAACGTTTTCGTTTAGAGCTCCATGTTTTGATACTGTTGGTATTTCTTTTAATTTTATGTTTAACATTTTTTCGATCGTCGTCGATGCTATTTCCTAAAAGTACAACCTTCGAGTCTTTAAAATTAGATTAGGTATTTTCTAGGCAATCATGTTACATGGTTGACCTCGTCGTCGCTTCACATCATCAAGTAAGGTGAAGTCAAGTTAAACCTAGCGTTACCAAAACATGCATTTAAGATAAATGCTGGCTAAATCCAAATAAATCCAAAATAAATGCAAATAAAATTCTGTAAGTTTATTTAAGTATTAGATACAAAGGATGTATGATTTAGTTTTATACCTACGTTGTTATTTCTTAGTAACGCCTAAACTATTTGAACTAAAAACGTCAGCTTTTTTATGAGTCATTGAGAAAAAATGGCTTCAAGACCCACTTATTTTTAGTTAACATGAGCATTGCGGTTCGTTAAAGGCTTTTTACAGGGTTTTGCTAATTGAACGTTGCATGGAAATAACTAGATATCAACAATTACAGTATAACTAGAAGGAAACAAGGTTAGTTTCTATGTGAATATGAATATTGGGGTTTCTCACGAACTGTTACTTTTAAGGTATACATTTTATTTAGTTTAGAGTAATACTAATATCATAAACAGGAATGGTTTGCTTGTTTGTAACGAGAAGTTATTTAAAACTATTAAGATTAAAAAACAATTAGACAGCTAAAATAAAATTTAAGACAGTAATTTAAATTATATAATATATAGGACACAACATCTTCTAGATATTTCTTTATCTATGAATTCTTTTTGTATCTAGCTTTGATAGTTAGCTTAGATAACGCAACATCTGTTGCTTCTGCTTCTTCTTCTTTTCGTGGTGTGGTTAGTGAGCCGAACACTAACTCCCTTACTTATAAAATATTATTTACACATTGTTCGCGCCATAGTGCGCGATCGACGGGAACTACGCGGTGAATACGCAGGTCAAGCCCATCTCGCAATATCAACTATCATAGCTTCACTCGCCAGCGAACTGGCATTCCTTTTTTCTTTCCCATTTAACTTTCGAGATGGTCAACGGGAGTATAACCAAAAGAGTGTAATTAAATCATAAGTATTCAGTGACAAACGATGCATGGTTATGCAGCGCATTAATTAGCGTTTATAAGTAAGGGGGTAGGTGTAGTGTTAGAGTTTTTAGATCGATCTAAGGCCTCTGACTTGACCTTACGACTTCTATCACAGAAAACAATCTATCGCCAAACCTATGTAGTAAAACCTAGGTACACTTAGGCAGTATACACAAAAAGTGCGAATAAAAAATACATTAATATTTATCTCTGGCAAACTTTATTCAGTTACATTCAAGATAAAATCAAATCTAAACGAATCTAACTGTTTTTACTCATGGAAAAATATATTTTCACAAAATTCCTAAACTAAAAATGAGATCTAATGCGATACGCTATCCAATATTAATATCGGTGCCGTTTCAAAAACTTTGAACTGAAAGCTAGTCCGCTATCAATATTCATAAGCTCAAGATGGTGTATCTGAAGCGTGCAATAAACAAAGCTTGCTCCAAAGTAACCGATCAAGAAGAGCTCTTACTGCCAACGAGAACCCAGCTCATAAATTTCAACTTGCAAGTTGCACCGCGTAACATTCGATCAATAAGTGTTTTGTATGGGTTCTATATTTGCAAGCTAATACGCCATTTCGAAACTTCCGAGCTTTCCAAGCCGATATTACTTACGTCACGAAGCATTAGTAACTATAGTTACGTTTTATCCTAAACGCCAGCTTTTGTTTCGGGGATTAGTAGACTTTAGCTTGATTGATTTACGGGCGGTATTCTAGGAACACGTGGAAAGTGACTTATATAAGTTAAGTGGGTTTCAGTTTTGCTCTACCGGTGCCAATATGATCAGGTCACGTGTCTAAGGTTACACGGAGTAAATCGGATCATGCTTTATTTAACAAACCAATGTGGGTATATATGCTTTACGACCTATAACCATAAAGTACATTAACAAACGTTATACTTACTCACAAGAAAATATAACTTTAAGGAATTGTGATAATTATTTGTTTCATACACCTTAGAAAAATGACGATAAAAGATTGCAATTTAGTGAATATGTCATTCACACAGCGCCATCTAGTCCACTCAGTCACTAAGCTTGTGTTTTGATAAACTAATTTTTATTCATAACATTAAGGAAGCTTCCGATACACGACGACACTTAAAGTGACACTAAAACTGAGACAGACCACATCTGAAATACACGTAATTATAAAGAAAACTAGCTGCGACCCCCGGTTTCACCCGCGTAAGTCCCGATCCCGATACTTTACTAAGAACCTTCTTACAATATCAAACACAATAAAAAATATTTAGTAAAATCGGTTCAGCCTTTCATGCGTGATGCCGTGACCGAGCAAAATAGGGATTCATTTTGACATTTATAAGAGAAAAGAAGAAAATAATACGACCTCTATGGCGCGTCTGGCCAACACTTGGCTGCAATGCAGAAGGTTGCGGGTTCGATTCCCCCTAGGTGCAAATATTTATGCTTGAAAATAAATATTTGTATCTTCTAGAAAAAAAAAATTAAAGGAAAAAATCATCTTCAAAAATTCACTTGCGGCGAGATTTGAACTCGCGTCCCTGGCTGAAATTTCGCCGCAAGTGAATTTTTGAAGATGAATTTTTTCCCTTAAAAAATATTTCTAGTAAATATGCCTTGAGCAATAAAAACAAATTACGAAATATTTGTTTCTTGTCTGGGTGTATTTCAATGTATAATATGTAACATGTATTTACAAAATAAAAATAAATATAAGTAGTATATCCGTTGTCTAGTCACTGTAACACAAGCTTAGCAGCTTACCACGGGGCTAGATGGCGCTGTGTGTTGGTCACAGGACTTATTTATTTATTAATACATCACATCGACACTTTGTATCGACGAATCCTACGCGCTAGGAAATACGCTGGTAACACAGCTAGTTTAAAACAGTTTTAGTACCAACAATTTACCAACAGTGACGTAATCGAACATGAGTCCAAGCGTAGTAAACACGACAGCTAATACGGCTAATATCGAATCAATAGTAACAAACGGATTAGCGTTTTGGACCATTGTTAATGGATGGATTATTCATGCACACCAGTCTGAATCACGATGCACCAACAGAATATTGGATAGGAATGCATTGCAGAGATATATAAATAAATAAATAAATCCTGTGACGAACACACAGCGCCATCTAGCCCCGTGGTAAGCTGCTAAGCTTGTGTTACGGTGACTAGACAACGGATATACTACTTAAATTTATTTTTCTTTTGTAAATACATACATATTATACATAATACGCCCAGACCAGAAACAAATACTTATTTTTAAGCATAAATATTTGCACCCAGCGGGGATCGAACCCGCAACCTTCTGCATTGCAGCCAAGCGTTCGCCCGACGCGCCACAGAGGTCGTCGATATATGATGTTGATTATATTGTGACAAACTGTTGGATCAAGTCGCGTATCCTTTGTGGCTGATGCTTTTTTTGCTGGGGACACTTTCTCGCAATGGTGCGATCTTGCGATGCCGATGCTACGGTATACCATGTTGCCTTCCCTAATTAACTAGAATTCGTGATATTCGTGGTAGCGTTCATTTTTTATTTTTTTATTTATTGCAAACCATCTTATAAGTCTATGCTTAAATAACACAGTACTCTTAAACTACTATCTAGGTTCATATAAGTACTCAGTACTTACTCTAAACTAGATTATCTATTACTATAATACTTTAATATTTGTTGACGTGATATTCGTGGTGGCGTTCCTTCGTTGTCGTAATATCCGTGGTGGCGTTCATTCATTGACGTGATATTCAGTGTTACACTTTTCGAAGTCACGTATCGCACCCAATAAATTCAGGAGTTATGTAATTTTCAAAAGTAATCAACTTCTAATCCACTGTTTCATACTAATATTAACGCCATTAACGAAAACTCTTAACAAAATTATTTTAGTCAAATTCAGTTGATCGATTTGAAGCGAGCGGATTTGACAAAATAATGAAAATTACCTACCTTCTGAATTATCTTAAAAAAAATACATACATAAATAATATCTATAGTAGAATATTTCCATCTGATTTCGAAACTATCGCTATTTTAAATTTCATATAAATCGCACATATTATTCTCCTCCTGTTATTGTGCGAACAGCTATGTAACCACGAACTCACTTGCTATTCCTCCAAAACCTTTGTAGTTCTTAAGGTGCCGTACTCGCGATATTGGCAGCAGGGATCTCATTATTTCCTATTAATTAGAAATTATTCGATAATACTATTTTGGTAAAAAAAAACTCTTATCTTCATTTTGGTAGTTTTCTTTCCACGATTGGCCAAGATTTTTTAACAGAAAAAAAAAATCTAAAACAGCTCGTTTAAAATAGAAGTTTTCATTTCACAGCTAAACGTGACGTTTAAACCTCTGGTTATTTTTCTGAATTACAGCATAATAACACTTGAAATTGCTAGAACAGTTTTACTAAATTAGGTATAGTTGTTTTGATATTAGTAATTGTTTGATTTCACTTACTAAAATATTGCATAGTCGCATCTTACGTCCTTTTTTTACACATCTGAAATTTGCAACCAATTCGTGTCACGTCATTGAGTGACGTCACGGTGAGTATGTGGCCTTAAATCTAAGTCTTACTTAGAGTAAAATCTATCTGAGTAAAAAAATGGTTCAGCCATTTTATAATATACCTGCAGACTTTTATATTTTTAATACGTAGTTATAGATAATTAAAACGAAAACTTCCAAAAAAAGGTCGAATATTAAAAAGTAGAACAGAAATTATTTACCTAGGTGTATAGAACAATCTCTTAACTGGATACCAACCAATTTTCTATATAAGCCTGTATGTTAATACAATTACAATAATGGTAGATAACTCGAAAAGCTATTTAAGTAAACCTCATCAAACCGTTAACAAAATTTAATAACACCAAAGCCAAGGATAACGCCCTAAAATATCAGATGATATCTATTGATCGTGTAATAATATATGCCGGTTCAAGCACCCTTGTTAAACTGTATAGTAACAACACTCCTTCCCTTGATGTGCCACATTCCTAGCTATTTCATTTGATCTCCTTACCCTCATCAAATATTTAGGTGGTTTAAAGTTAAACTTGATTGAAAGATGTGGCGATGCGCCTACCAACTAAGATGTTGCATTGACTTGAGTGGTTCCTTCATTATTTATTTAGCACTCGTATAGAATTGTAAAGCGGCTTTAAAACTCTACTTTAGTGTATTTCTTTTTTAAAATTTCAGGGGGAGGGTTAGTGCAATCCGATTATGATGCAGTTTGAGTTTTGTGATACTCACTAGAAATAATATAGAGTAGAAATGAAAATTACATATGGCCATATATAGGCCTGGCGTAGGATAGGGTTACCCTACCTCTTTCCGTGGGTGTCATAAAAGAAGACTAAGGGATCTGGAGTACCGAACCTGAAGTTTACCCTGGAGTATTGAGAGTAGGTATGGTTAAAAAGACCAGCCTACTGTAATTAACCGAAACCTGACCTCAAAAAAATGCAACCAGGAACACCTCTTTGATGAAGAGGAGAAAAGTAAATAACAAGGTCAATAATTTAAACATTCGTATATAAAACAACAGTATTAGCTCCGCCATAGAAAAAAAATACCAAGATTTAAAATAGATAACAACTGGAAAATTACTTGGTCTAGACGAGCTCTTTTCTGTTGAGAACAACTAATTTAATATTTGTATTAAAACAATAAACTATGGCCATTTAGAAACTTATTAATAGAACCAATTTAAAAAAACTTTGAATACTTCATAAACCGACATTTGCAGTTGATGCGGTAGAATTACCGTGTGGGGTCTAATTAAAGCAACTGCAGACTAAAAATTTTCTATCGACAATTAAATTAAAATTATCTGTTGAATTGAGCCATTGATCATCTTGAAATTGATGATCACTAAGAAGATATCTGATCATTCGTGGTCACTAAGTCACGAGTGATGTAGGAATATGTCGATAATGGAACTTCTTTTTGTGGGTTTTAGTGACAACATCGGTCATAAGATGATTTTAAAACCAACTAACTTTTTATTGAACATTAATATCTAACAAAGCTATAAATGCTGAAGCCGCGGACATCAACACAAAGAATGTAAGCTTGCAAGGAAGAACGAAATGTTACAGGGAAATGCTCACTCGTCGTAAGCAGAACCAGCGACGAGCATTCACAAAACACAAGTAGATCGCTACAACTCGACGTTCTGATAATCCTACTAATATTATAAATCCGAAAATCTGTTTGTTTGTTTGTTTGTTTGTTTGTTTGTTTGTTTGTTCCCTCTTCACGGTCAAACGGCTCGACCGATTTGGATGAAAATTTGCATAGGGATAGTTTAAATGACGGAGAGTAACATAGGATACTTTTGATCCCGAAAATCCCGCGGGATCGGGACTTACGCGGATGATAATATTTATTAGATGAAAATTTGCATAGGGATAGTTTAAATGATGGAGAGTAACATAGGATACTTTTGATCCCGAAAATCCCGCGCGATCGGGACTTACGCAGGTGATAACCATTTCTTAGATGAAAATTTGCATAGGGATAGTTTAAGTGATAGAGAGTAACATAGGATACTTTTGATCCCGAAAATCCCGTGGGATCGGGACTTACGCGGGTGATAATATTAATGGATGAAAATTTGCATAGGGGTAGTTTAAATGATGGAGAGTATCATAGGATACTTTTGATCCCGAAAATCCCGCGGGATCGGGACTTACGCAGGTGATAACTATTTATTAGATGAAAATTTGCATAGTGATAGTTTAAGTGATAGAGAGTAACATAGGATACTTTTGATCTCGAAAATCCCGCGGGATCGGGACTTACGCGGGTGATAATATTTATTGGATGAAAATTTGCATAGGGATAGTTTAAATGATGGAGTGTAACATAGGATACTTTTGATCCCGTAAATCCCGCAGGATCGGGACTTACGCGGGTGATAACCATTCAATGAATGAAAATCGACACAGGGGTAGGATAAGTGATGTAGAGTGGCATCATCATCATCGTCATCCATCGTCATCGTCATCCTTCGTCATCGTCATCGTCACTTACTGACGAAATACAAACTTTAACTTACTTCACCTACCTACCGCAGTGCAAAAATCCACACTTAAACGGACGACCAGGGAAGTACTGATGATGCCAGGCGCGGTAGCGCCTGGCTTCAACAGTACTTCAATGGGCGACCGTTTAAGTGTGGATTATTGCATTGCGGTAGGTAGGTGTTCGAACAACGCGTGATCGCGACTTGCGCGGGTGAAACCGCGGGGCGCAGCTAGTATTTATATAAAATGCAAAAGTGATTGGCTGATGTATTTGCATAGTCCACTGGTCTTAGAGACATGCAACGTGAAGGGTATGTTTTTTGTGATAAGCATATTGACGCGCGATATGCTAAGCAACAATTTTGCCAAATGTCGCACGGCAAATGTTTCATAGCAAAAATATACACATATAAACTTTTAGAAACTTTATAAGCTTTGCTACAAAAACTAAATTGAAGTATTTTCATCAAAAACTTAACACCAGGAAGTCAGGGATACATACATATTCACGACAATCAAAATAAAAATACCACCATCAGCGTTATAACACCAAAAGCAATACCATTACAGAAACTGAACAAAATAAACTAACAAAACAATCCATAGAACACAAAACAAAGAAAATCTCTAGTGAATTCAAACTATCTGGTCTCGAGTAATGCTTTTAAAAGTTAATAAAAGGTGCACCGATGTTATTCAGTTGCCTCATTAAAAATATCACACGGGAATAAAAATAAGGCTAGTGTATATAAATAACCACTGGCTTTATATAAATCTTGGTTTTCGAGTTAGCAGGGTTGTCAAAATGCAACTTTTACGTTTGCTGTTATATTTGACGTTTGAAAAAAAGAATCAACATGCTCTACGCAAAGAAATTATATTACAAGAACTACGCTCACGTAGAACTAAAAAGTGTTCCGCTACATTGGGCATGCTGTCCCTTTCTAAATACACCATTAGAAAGGGACAGAACGTTACATTGAAGCGGCCTACATTTTAGTTCTACGTGAGCATTCTAGTTCTAGTAATATAACTTCTTTAGCTTTACGTTGATTCTTTTTAGGCTACCTAGTTTTATTTTACTCTAAAAACCTTTTTATTAGAGTCGGGTTTTAAAATAAAGTTAGGTATTTCTTTGAAATCACAACATTGCCGTATGAACTCACGATTATTGTGCCAATGAAATTACGTTCGTATAAATTCTTACTAATATTATAAACGCGAAAGTTTGTATGTAAGTATGTATGTATGTGAGGTTGTTACTCTTTCACGCAAAAACTACTGAACCGATTGCGATGAAACTTGGAATATAGGTAGCTGGGGACCTGGATTAACACATAGGCTACTTTTTATCCGGATATTCCCGCGAGAACGCGACTTACGCGGGTGAAACCGCGGGGCGCAGTTGATTAGTGATTAATCACTGACTTCTTTTTTTCTTACTTAATTACTGACTGATAGATTAACGTACAGCCTACACAGCTGAAAATCGAGGGCTGAAATTTGGAGAGTGAGTTCTTTATAGAATTCGGGTATCCTGTAAGAAATTATTTTAAAATTTTAAATATAATGTAAGATCTGGTTACATTTTTATCAAAATCAACCCTTTAAAAAATTTGTTTCATTTCTCAAATGCTTTTGTAAATGTAATTTTAATTTAAACAGTGTGATTGAAAAGAACATTAAATAATAATATATTAAGGTTTAGTACATTGTGTCGGCATACGTTAAATTACACCTAATTTATACTGGTAGAGTTAGAAATTTTCTCTTAATGTAGAATAATATTAACGAAAATTATACTTAAATCTACGATTAACTTTCAATTTGCTTGGCCAACCCTCACCACAACTTGGCTACCCGCAATGAATACTCCAGTTTTCCTCAACGGTGGGGTGAAAACGGCAATATGGGAATAAAATCCTGAATTTAATCTTCTCGCAAGTTGCCGTTTAATCTCCTAGCGGATATAGTATGAGTAAATAATAAATGAATAACGCAGTTGCCATGGTATTGTACGATATTGAACAAGTTTTTATTATTATGTTCCTATAACTATTAATAAGGCAGGGCAGGGAAGACACTTATTTCAGTGGTCAAGATCTACTTCAAAGGGGTATTCGGTGGGAATCCGATGTCGAAAAGGTTATCTCCGTCTCGCTCAGTGCGATTCACTTAGAAAGTGACAGGCATCTTCGGTTTTGGACCGAAGCTCTTCTCTAATAAATCCACTGAGTAAGTTGGTAAGTCGGTACGTGTATCTATTTGACATTGCAAAAATTGAATAGAAAAAAGCGTCGTGATGTGACATTGAAACCTTATGATGTTTCTGTATTGTAAACTTACCTAACTTAATTTAAACGTTGTTAAAACAACGTTTAAATTAAGTTCAATCAATTGGTAAGAAATAGGTCAGTAATACTATCTGAACAGAAGTAGCTGACAATATGGTCAAAAATATAGCATGCCCATCAAAATTGGAGGACAACCAGTGCAACAAACCCAGCTGAATAAGTATGGTTACCTGGATGTGGTTATCTGTTTAATATTGATTATGCTTTTGATCAACAATTTTGGTCTAATAGGACTTTGTGAGTTTCTAGCAACACGTCTTGCGTCATTTACCAGTCTGTTAGTGATTCTTGCACTTCGCTTCGTGGGAATTCGCACGACTAAGTGGGTTATTTAAAAAAGATAAATCTTCAATGTTTACACATCACTCTCTAAAGTTAAATAATGAACTTAAAAATCAATAAATAAAAATATAACTTGAATATCAATCAGAGAAACGTTTAATTTAGATTGACCAAAACAAATCAATAAAAGGAAAGCAACTATCAGTTTAATTTTAATACGGTTATTTTTGGATCAAATCAAGTTCTTCAAATTGATATAAGCTTTACGCTTTCGAAAAGTAATTTACTAACTATTCTTACGTTAAAAAAGAATATTAATAATCCATCAATTTAGGAATTCATGTAGCAAGTTTTAAATATTTAGCGTAGTTACACTTTTTTGAATAAAGGTTTGAGGAAACATCTGAAATTGAAATAAACGAGTATATTTATGATAATTATTAGGTACGTATGTACTTGACATATTTTTTGAGATAGCTTGCTCATCATCCATAAAGCACCCGTTCGATTAACCTCAAGAAATAACTGGTGAATACCATTGGAACTGTCGTATTCACGACAGCCTTAGGTTTGACGCCCACTGGGCCGCGTCAGGCGAAGGCCTGACTGCAATGTAAAAAGTTGCGGGTTCTCTTTTCCGCTGGGTGCCGCTAGGTGATTTCTTTGTAACATCATGTATATATGTATATATAATAAAAAAGAAAAAATATTAAGTATATTCGTTGTCTAGTACCGCTAGTTCAAGCCTAGTGCTTGGTTTAAGACTAGATTAAGCTATGCGTTATAAGAGATCGGAATAAATATGCTTAACTGACTGCCAACCTTCATTAGTTGGAGAGGCACCCTGAGAAGAAGAAGCTATGCGTGCCGTGCATTTTATTTATTTCACTATGTGTTCCTCACTAAGAGCAATTTTATTTTCCAACTTATATTTAATACACAACGGTGGCTAACAAATCAGTATTACAAAACATTACGAGTAGTGCAGATGTAATAACTTACACATCTAATTAATTATTTAGGTATTAAATAGCAAGCTTCGTAATGAGTATTATCTCTCTATCTTACCTCCTTTCTTTGTCTTGATTTGAGGTACAAGCTGCAGTTTAATAAGGGAGAAACGAGCTCATTATTTAGACAAGTTAATAAGAATTCCTAAGTCGCATTTACGTCAAGACGAGAAACAAGGGACTCAGACGGTGAGCTAAGAAAAGAGATACTATTTTGATTTTATAGGTACCTGGGTAACAGACTTTTTGTCTGTCTGATTATAATTAGTAAAGTTAAAATGTAATTGAAAACTACACATAAGTCTCTATTTTACATTGAAAATTAATTTGCAGAAATAAATTAGGAAACTCAAAGACATTATTAATGGGTAAGTAGGTACGGTTAGCATCAATGTAGTTACAATCAGATTTTCAAAATCGCTACACATCCTAATTGTGGACAGACATTCTGAAATTATTCTCTATTTTTTTCCTTTATTTTCAGAATGATTTGTCACCCTACAATATTTTGATTAAGTAGCGATTTAGAAAATCAGAATATGGTCATTAACTTTTGATGCTGACTGTACCTACCTGTTAAAGACCAAAGCTTTCCACTACAATCTGCTTTTGATAGCTTCTAATGATCTGATATTCTCAAACTCATACAACTTAACATACCAATTTATCCCTATCAGTAAACACATTAGTAAAACAAAAGGGAACTAGTGAAGAAATTAGTCAAATACAATCATCTTTGGTAGTCGAAACACCCACAGAACAGACAGACAGACAATACTCAATTATATTTGACGCCTACTGTTAAATAAAGGAATGAAAATGAACAGTAAGTTTTATGAATAGGAGCTCATTCATTACTCATAAATGCATTAGGAAGTCAGGTGATGCCTTGTAAATTAAAATTTTGAATGGATAAGCTTTGTGATGTATGATGTAGTAACGAATTCAATTGGAAATTATATTTCGTTTAACAAGGCTTTGTGATAAGAAACTTGAAATAAAATAAACCTATTTAACCTTTGTTAAATTATTTCGTTCAGTGATTGAAATCCTGCCCCGGGTTCGCAAGTCGAATACAATAGGTAACATAATGGTACTGGACCCAGTGTGTACCAATAATTAATATCAAAACCCAAAAGGGTTTTATTCTGTGAGTCTATAGACGTCTGGAACGTCTAATCTATTTCAAAAGTAGTTAAGCCTATAGTCTAACTTCTTTTGTACTACGACTTTTGTAATTCTAGTTACACCATTGTATAGTACTCGTGCTTAGCAAAATGCTTAGCATATTTTTAGTAGAAACTAATGTTTACGTCCTTACTAGGAAATGTCCTTTTTGACGTCTAGGCGAACAACTTTTCTCCTACGATTTTCGAAATTAGTCCTTTTTACGGAGATTTTTAGTTGTTGTTAAAAGGAACCGCTGTTTTGAAAGTTAAGGACTATCCACAGAATCTATCATATTAGAAAAAAAGTAGTGACGAATTCAAAGTAAAACTTGAAATTTTTCAAAATATGTTTGATTCATGGTTGAGATTCATAGAGAGTTTCAATGGTCGTATAACACTAAACTTGTTGGCCTAAATGACAAAAAAGTACCTTTCAGCTTATATAGCTTATTTGTCTTAAAAACTCATAGTATTCATGTGGATATGAGAAATTTTTTAGAATTTTACTAATCTGATATTTATAAAAAGTACCACCTTCCCCATATCATTTAAATTCTAAATCTTATCTTCCTAATACTCTAAACGCAAAAGTTTGTATGTACCTTGTTACTCTTTCACGCAAAAACTGCTGAAGGGATTGCGATGTTTCCAGGTCTTAAGCTAGCTACATTCCAAGTAGCTAGCTTAAGACCTGGACCTGAAACCTGGAATAACAGGGTGTTATTCCAGGTCTTAAATTAGCTATATTTTTCTTTTTATCCCGGTAATATTCCTTCTGGACTAGGGCAGGTATAACCGCAGGTCGCAGCTAGTAATAAAATAAAGAACCAATTTAACACCAAAGCGTATAAAGCGTAATCTTTGAAACTTGTTAAAAGATTTTAATTTCTATTGTATTAGATAACGAACAATCGAATTGTGTGGATAATTTATCTAACGTCGATAAATTAAATGTGAAACAGCTTTTAGAGCATACGTTTTAAAAAAAGAACAACAAATCCAAGGATCATATTACAAAAATCCATTAGAGTAAGCAATAAAAATAGATCGAGGCATGTAAATTGTAAACTCAATTCTAAATTCAGTCATTCGAAATAAAATGTAGATAAGCGGATGACACTGATTGCTAGAATAAGTAAAAAAAACTAAAAAAAAACAACTAACTTGTTCTTATTTCGTACTATTTTTTATATTCTGCCCAAAACTTATAAAAAAGATAATATATTATAATTACGTTGGTAGAAACTTTCCTTATAGCACTTTGGCTTTGTCCTTACTGGCCTTAGTTTTATGCTTTTTTCGGCCTTAGTTTTATGCTTTTTTCTTGCTTTTTTCTGTGATTCAAAACATGGTGACCAACAAACATTTTAAACTCACTCGATTTGAACCCATAAAACCCATTGTGTGACCAAGATCGTTGTAACATGATGATAAGAGAGTTTAAAAATAATAATACGCGAATAAGACCCGGAAAAATAATTAAAATGGTGACCAACAAAACTCCGTTTCACATTTACAGCTGTGTTACTGTAGACATTTTCGTTTTCATTCACACTCCGCTCTCGATTCAAAACGACTTGAATAGCTTTAGCTCTATTTTTGTATAACTCGCCGCAAACTTACAACTTAGATGGCCGTAAATTGTCTACAGAATCTGCTATATTTGTCGACCTTAAAAATGTCCAAAAGACGAATTTTTCACTTGATGATAAATTCTCCTACACTATATCTGAACTGTCTGCGACAAAAACGTTTGTAAATATTCACGTATTCAAATAGCAGTAGAACCTAATACGGAAACAACTTAGATAAGATACGAAGTAACAATAAAATGAAGTTGAGGCTGAAACGATTTCACAAATGTCACAAAGAATCACTTAAAAACTGTTGTGCCTTATACAGAGACAACTGATTCTACTTAACGTGTTATAGGGCAGTATTCTGAAGAAATACCCATTTCTCTACTCAGACTTTAGTACCTATCGTTAGTAAAAATGTTTTACACACAATTCAAAAGTGAAAGGGTATATATTATTTTTGATCTCTTCAGTTTCTGTAGGTAGTTTATTTTGATTACTATGATGCACGTTTTTAAACTGCCATTAGATATTCAAAGGTCTTAAACGAAAACTGTCAACCAAATGTCAAATTCAGATGACAACATCAAACACGAAACGTCTGATCTTGATGCATGATTACATTGCGGCATTTACAAAATACTGAAACAGTTTATCCCGATAATTCAAAGTATAAGAATTGAAATTAATAAAATCGTAAAATTTGTTTTTCACAGTGAATATCTTCACAAAAACAGATTCTATTTTTATATCACTCATGTGATTTCTGATGATCAAAGGGCGCGTTTTGAAACCACACATCGTAAAATAGCTATTAGGACGTTTATAATATTAATGCGAATTAATTTTATTGAAACCTGAGTCATTTATTACTTATTGATTTATTTAATAATACAATTAGACCAATGAATTTGAACAGAAATTTTGCAGAAAACAAACTTAACATAAACATTTTACGAGATCGGTCACTATGAGTCTTCAGAATACGTACGCCCATCATCTAAATACGACGATAACGATATCTTAAGAATCAACACCGTATCGCCCACAACAGTAATGTCCGAACAAGACTGGTACCAGTGATGGCGCATTAAATTAACCTCGTAGACTTTTACGGCGGAACGTTTGACAGGGTATGTTCGTAATGTTGAAATCACTGGGAGGACACGTCAAAAAGTTCAATAGGTTTGATTGGGGTGACAATGTTAGTAAGAAATTTGAGACTTTTTTGTTGTATATCAATTGACATTGGTCTTCGATAACTGTCTAGTTACTTTGAAAAACTAAGTACCTAGAGATATATTATTCTATGGATGGTACAAACTCTATGCCTCTAATTGTGTAGAACGTTTTTTTAATGTTAGATGCTTTTAATCTCTCTGGTTATTTTTATTATAAGCAACATTATTAAATTTAAACTTGCAGAAATTGCCTGTCACATAAAATCATTTTATGTTTGATTATTTTTCAAAATAATTTAAATATAAATTGATAAACAAGTATTTTTACAAACAAACTTAATCAGTTTCATATAGATACTATCAGCCAGCAAAAATAACGTAATTTTTTTACATTACTTGGATACTATAAAGTTTCGTGAGCCACGATAATATAGATACACTAGACACTCAGAGAGACATATCAAATTTAGAATAGCCTTTTTTCCTTCGGGTGGTTAAAAGTGAATATGTAGTCTTCTATATCCATACTTATAATAAAGGAAGAGAGGACAAAAAGTCTGTACTTGGAAGGAAATAAAAAAAGTTTTCTAGGGGATTTAGGAAAAGTAGTAGAACAAAATTTTATAATTTTTAAAATTCATGTTCTGTCTTTTTGATCCTTATACAATTAAAAGCTACTAATCATTGTTATTAGATAGTCCTATTTTCAAGGAACCTCGTGGTATACTTTAAATCGAAATCCAATGAACAGAACCCGCGTAATGAACGACAAAGACGGCTATACACTATTTCTACACAGACATAGTCGCGGGTAACAGCTAGTTTAACAACAATTCAAGTTCATGCAGTTTGCTAAAATACCATTTTAATTAATAAAATAATCGTATCAAGCTTTCTAAAACAACTAGGTCGTGTAGTTTTATTCAGTATTTGCCTGAAACTCGCGTGCTATAGCAAAATCGCCATAGATCTTTCTTTGACAACCATCTGTTTTGTACGTGGTACGACATTCTGATGTTTTGTAGATTCTTTTTGTTTTATTTAAGTCAAGCCTGTTTTGTTCAATTATTTAAGTTATCATTAGTTGGTTAAAGACTCGAATTTATAAGAGAGTTCACGACTTTCACAAACCGGAAATATATTTAATTTAGTCATACAAATTTGATTTTAGATTACAATTTCCACTAGAGAAGGGGTCAAATTAGTATTCGAACTCAAACTGTGGTGAGTTTTAGACCATGTTGGTTTCCTTCACATAACGTGGGTCAAACCCACGATCCACAAAATGAAAAATAAAGTATCTACCACTAGACTGATCTTACTGACTTATACCTACAAAAAAAGTACCAACAAGTAGATACTACGACAATACCACAGAAAGCTTAGGTAGGTGAAAACTATGGCCGAAGCCTCCCACCAATGTAAAGAGTCATTATGAGTGGTGCCATTGAGCTGGTTTGTAAAAAAACTTTAGTTGAAAAATTAAATTATGATGAAGAACACACTACTTAACTAAAATTCAATTCGTAAGTAGTCATTAAAACTTATTTAAATTGTTATCTTGATTACGCATACATTAATTTACACCATTGTCTTAACAGGCGCACACGCATCGCTTGCTAAAATGGCGGCCGTAGGCCAATTCTTTACTCATGCGCTGTAGGTGTGGTGATTGCCGCTCTCTGATTGGTCGACTGCGCTTCATTTATAATTTATTGCTCAATTAAAATGACAGTATCGCTTCTGAATCGGGATCACTATTCAACTACTGTTTTTAAACGTGGGCTTTAATAAGTATACTTAGTTATTTGCATTCTGATTTACAAAATATAAGAAGTTAATTGTTTTATTTTCTTTTAATTGGTCGGTTGATTGTTAAAATAAAACCGATCAAGTCCGGAGTCGGATTCGGATTCGCGCACGATTCCGTAGCATTCAATTAAATACATTTATTTATCAGATGTCTATTGACCCATTGATTATTAGCATTACTATACTTAAAAAGCTATTTCCATTATCACAATTGGGTGCCGAACTCTAAAATAAACACAGGACCAAGCAAAATCCCAGAACGCAACTGACGCCGGTTTATCACTAGATGGCGCCAGTGGTAAAATTAAATCGCGATATCGTTACGATTACATTTTAAAAACCTTGTTTGTTGTATGAGACCTCCCATAAATATTTGTTTTGTTGTTATTGTTAGCGGCAACAGAAATACATGAAAATTTCAACTGTCTAGATATCACGGTTCATGAGATACAGCCTCAGTCAGTATTTGCGTACAGAACCCAAGAACAACATGTCTACTGGAGTACCTATTTCAATTTTCTTCAAATGTCACACAAATCACGACCAATTATGCAAATTAAGTTATGAAAACTATTACTAAGTTCAGTAACAAGTAAATCGTGAAAGGGTCAATTACCCGAGTTGCAAACTATGTTTGCTTTCGTGCAAACGTCACCGTATAACAGGCCGAGTTTTACTTGAACTTTTCTACAGTTATTTAGCTTATTTCTGCTACATTTCTCTGGTAAATGTAACGAAGTTTATAAGAAGAGGTGAGGTAAGGTAATGTCAAAAGGTAACATAGCAATTTAAATGTGCGAAACATCACTAGATTATATTTTATGAAAAAAAAAAAAACTAACACTTGAAAAATTTGTACACATATTCCTATCAACAAAACGTACATTCAAGTAGGTATACCAATAAACCCATTTAAAACAATCTATTCTTTTATATTAACCCCTTCACATCTTCTTCTTATATACTATACAAGATGTAACGGGTAAGCCCTTTTAAGCCGAAATGGGGTTGTTATAGACATCTAGGGGAACAACTTTTGTTCTACAACTTTTGAAAAATCAAACTTTTTTTTTTGAAAATTTTGAGGTTATGTTTTACTGAAAAACAGTTGCGTTTGAAAATAAAAGTAATTGAAGTTTTGATTGTAGTAGACCAAACTAAATGAAAGGACAAAATAAGTTCAATGACCTCGAACTCTGAGAAACAGCTGATTTTCAAGTAAACTTTACACCTACATTTTTCGAAGGGTACTTCGAATTTTCAAAAGTCGTAGAACAAAAGTTGTTCGCCTAGACGTCTAGAACAACCCCCTTTCGGCTTAAAAGGGCTTACCCGTTACACCTTGTATATAAAAGAAAGTCGTGTTAGTTACATCATTTATAACTCAAGAACGGCTGAACCGATTTGTCTGAAAATTGGTGGGGAGGTAGCTTAGAACCATAGAATACTTTTAATTACGCGGGAACTGAAACGGGAACGGGACTTACGCGGGTGAAACCGCGGGGCGCAGCTAGTTACCTATAAAATATCATCAATGTCATTTTTGATTTAGCGCTACAACATTCGACTGAAATATAGATCGTGATAATTCATTGACCGTTCTTTTGGAACATCCAACCAAAGCCTACTCTTTGTGTAAAGCATTATTACCTTCAATTTGCCTACTTTATAGATAAGAAAAGTAAATAAACTAAGCGCTTTCTTGGAAATATGTACAATTCAAGTCACTACTCAGTACCTACCTATTACCACTAAACTCATTATTATGAGCGTGTTAGGTTTTGTAACTAGAAGTCTATAATTCACATTTTATAATAATTTTAAGGTATTTACTAAAAAATAATAAATATTACAACCGTTGTCTAGTCACCGTAACACAAGCTTAAAAGCTTACCATGGGGCTAGATGGCGCTGTGCTGTTCACAAAATTTATTTATTTATTTATTCAGTACACAAAAAGTATTTACATTTCTGAAATATAAATATATATAGCTATAAAGAACATTCTGGTACCATGTATTGTTCGGAGACGCCAAGACGCAATTGCAGTAATTATAATATTCTACTCAATGAAAACTCACGACCGACCTCATTGCAGTAACGACCTACCAAAAGTACCTCTGCTGTTTTATTCACTGTCTAATATATAATGTACTAGCTGCGCCCCGCAGTTTCACCTTCGGAAGTGAAAAACGCGTTATCACAAACGTTTATCACGCGTTATCGGCCGAGCGGTTCTCGAGCGGTTGCACTTTTTCGTTCATTACTCGGGTTCTACTAATTGGATTTCGATACAAAGTATACCACGACCTTCCTTAAAAATTGAACTATCCAATATTAAAAACCAAATTTCAATAGGACAAGTAATTTTTAATTGTATAAGGAACCGACAGATAAGCAGAGAAACAGACAGATAAATTTTAAACATTATTATATAATTTTGTTTTAGTACTTTTTCTAAGCCCTCTTGACACCTTTTTTTAAATGTACTTCCAAGTACAGACTTTGCGTCCTCTCTTTCTTTATTATACGTATAGATATAGATAGATAGATAGATAACGCATGCTGCTAGTCCTAGAGACTTGAAAAATAATTATCTTTTATTGTATTCTAGTTTAGATAATTGAAAACACATCTGATAGTTATTGAATGAATAAATGTCATTTATTTGCACGAAATTTAGTTACAACTATTAGCAAATATTAATTAGAGATGAATTTATTACAAGATCAATCTTAATGTCAAATGATTGAGATTTAATCACATAAAATTATTTAATTTAAAAAATGCATTGTCAAAAAAAATTGAATCACTTAAGTAGTATAAAAACAATGTCAATGAAATTAAATAACCAATACATTTCGAGATAAAAAAAATAATAATAATATTACTACAACACTACTAAATAAAAATAATAATACTCCTACAATTTGAATACAACTCAACCTTGATAAATGGGTTGGTACCTACTTAAAATCACGCATCAAAAATTCACTGGAAAGCCAATTCTTGTAAAATATTATTCTTTGAATAACTAAGTAGTTTTTGCTTCTAAATTGTAACCATCAATCAAAAACAAAGTGCTGTATGAAGGCTATGAATGACGTACCGATTTTTAAGAAATCGATCGTGATTCTTTATTGCAAATAGATGAGTGATTTGTTAATCTTTAAGATGATAAAGAAGAGTATGTGTATTTTAACAGATACAAAATACGCTTGAATTGGTTGTAAGCATCTAAGTGGTGTATAGGTATTATTTTTGTTAAATTCTCTGTTATTGTTACCGTTTGCTTTCCGAATAAATTAAAATTAAATTTGTTTTCAACTTCTTTTATATGTAATAGATAGTTCAAAAAGGGTAGCAGAAAACTATCACAAATTCACAATTTATGTAAATTTCAAAAATAGGTACATTGTTATATTTCAAAAACATACAAAACATTAAAGAAATATATAAAACTGACTGAATAAAAATATTGTAAAAAAGTATTGTAAATAGGTACCTACCTAATATTTTGGGAAGGTATTCGTTTTCCTTTTTTTGGCAAACACTGATCCGAAAACGAAAAAAAACAATGTCAAAAACGGAATTTATTGAAAATAAAAATATGCACAAAATTTATCAAACCCAACCATAAGATTATTACAATATGGTTTAAAATCGGTAAATGAATGCTGTTTAAAGGAAGAGGATGAGCTTGTTAACGCTTTCCAAAAAACAAGACTCCAAACCCTCGGGGCGGAATTGATAATTTACTCATTCGAAGGGCTATCATTAACATCGTTGGGTATACAGTGATTGTTGGTTACATACACACGTTTACTGAATGTCTAGACGTAACCGAAGAAGAATGGAAGCTGACAACAGATTTCCATATCGGCCAACATTTTAATACACATTATCATCAGATGTGATAAGGGTCAAACTCTGATCAACAAAAAAGTCGATATCGAAATTCAACTGAACCCAAATTTATAACTATCGATCGATAAAAACAATAACGTACTAAGTAAATATTACTGGAATAGGGTCACTGTTTCCTTCAGAAAACGTTCAGCAGAAAGTATAGAAAAAGTAGTAATTACGGAAACCTAAGTGGAACTATTTCCTGACCATAATAGTCTTATTACGGTACTAGATAATTTAAGGTTATCGACGATCACATTCCAATCTATAAATGGAATGATCAACCTTGTTTTAACTGTAGTTTCCATTATTCTAATACTAGAATCAAAATGTTACTTAAGTATTATATTGTGTTATACACGGGACAAGGCATCTATACTTGTATTTCTGTTTAAAATATCAAATTATTAAAAATCGGTTGTCTGTTTTCACCCGAAGCCGGCGTCTTAGTAGAAGAACAAATAACGTTTCGGATCGTTAACAGCGAATTACTCTGACAAGGGGGTTATTATGAGCCAACGCAGTTGAGGTCTTAAATTGAGATCGTTCGATGGCTTAGCAGGTAGAGGGTTTTGAAGCAATGTTTAAAATTGTTGTAGAATGGACTACTTATGGTAGAATGTACTCTGTTGATGGTGATGATGTCATGTCTTTCCTCAATTGGCGTGGTCCATGCTGATAGGTTTTCTTCAATTTCAGTAATTTTGATTAGATATACCTAGTTATTATTTCTTTTATTTTTGAAATGATATATTTAATAATACACTTTTCGATGCATTTCAAAGTATAGATACTGTATTTTTTTTAATTTGCAATCTCGTTCATCTCTTCAGCATCTTAGCAAAAAAATCACTATGATTGTTTTTTTTTGCAACGCAGCTGCACTTTTGGCTGCTTTATTGCATTGTACTTACTAACCTATCAAAACATTGAACCTTTGTGCAATATAACAATATTTTACACAAAAATCTTTAACAATATCTTTTTCTATTGTAATATTACCGCAAAATTCTGATCGATTTCCGTCACTTTGTGGTTTTATATCAATCTTCCGGTTTTTATGCGTCTAATTTTTGAAGCATTAAGGTTTAATTTTGCAGATAATATCAGATTGTAAAATAAAAGTTGGTGACACAATGTTAGTTCCTGTAAATCGAAACTTTCGATTGATCATTGTATTTTTTTTTCTTTTGCATCACGTACCACTCCGCAATAAAAAAACAATGCTTTCTATTCAGTGATGGCACAAAGTTACCTGTTTTATGATATTCGTATGATGTGCGATTGTACCTATAACGAAAAAAATAGGCTATGAAAACGTACAAAACAGTATTAGCAACTTCAGGTTATTATATTTATATTCATATTAACATTTTCCTGGCTCTTATTCGCATATTGTTATGGTTAAATTCTTTTACATTTTAGCTCTTACTTCAACGTTTCGACTATGTTACCGAAACGCGGTTTCACCCGCATAAGTAACGTTCTCTCGGGATTAACGAGATAAAAAGTAGCCTTTGTGTTATTCTCGGTATCCAGCTACCTATACACTAAGTTTCATTGCAATCAGTTTGGTAGTTTTTGCGTTAAAGAGTAACAAAGTCTCATACATACAAATACATTTTCACGCTTTACATAATATAGCTGCGCCCCGCGTTTCACCCGCGCAAGTCGCGATCCCGCGTTTTCTTACACCTACCTATCGCAATGCAAAAATCCACACTTAAACGGTCGCCCATTAAAGTACTGTTGAAGCGAGGGAAGTACATCATCAGTACTTCCCTGGTCGTCCGTTTAAGTGTGGATTTTTGCATTGCGGTAGGTAAGTGAAGTAAAGCAAAATTTGTGGATGACGATCGATAACGATAGATGACGATGGTTAAAAAACAACGAAATTACGCAATTTTATCCGGATATCCGGATAAAAAGTAGCTTATATGTTATTCGGAGTCTTAAGCTACTTGCATACCAAATTTTATTGAAATCGGTCCAGCCGTTTCCGAGATAGCGCGCACAAACGCACAGACAAACAGATAAACGGACAAACAGACAAAAAGTTAAACACGGAAATGGGTCCTGTTACGTTAGTACATACCCCTAAAAATAGTTTTTTCAAAATATCTTTCAAAAACAGACACCGCTAAGTTACGATTTTATTATAAGTATAGGTAGATATAGATAAGTAAGATTTCCTGATATACCTAAGTAACACAAACCATCTCAAACTTAGATTTTGATACAAACGTGTGCGAATCCAGTGTCGCAAACTCAAAGCCGCTTTGTCCTACACAAAAGTTCAGTAACATTTTGAAGGCTAAAGCAAAGAGAGCGCAATTCAATGTACTACAGGAGCACAACAGCCTTTCTTATTGAAACGGAAGTTGACATTGTGATCTGCTAACATCCAGTTAACTTAGCTTTGTTCCATTGTAAAGGATAGATAATACACATGATAAATAGCTACAAGCAGTTCCGGCAAAAACTACAAAAAATGGAACAACTAAAATGCCGCTGTCACATCATGTCGTTAAATCAAATGCAATAAATTAAAAAGAAAAGGCGGCGATTAGCTTGACAATATGGTTTATTTGTATAATGCTGAACGTTTCTGTTCTTCATTAAAACAAACTTTCAAGCTATCTTCTTCTATATCTTTATGTAAAAAAAAAATCCCTATTTCCCTTGGCCACGACATCACGCATGAACGTCTGGACTGATTTTGCTAATTCTTTTTTGTAATGTTTGCTGTTGTAAGGAGAAGGTTCTTAGGAAAAAAAAAATCTGAACCAATTTTTTTTTTGTATGAAGATAGATGAGATTTAATATTTCCGCGGAATCGGTGATTTAAGATGGTGAAACCGCGCAGCTAGTCAGCAATAAAACGCATGTTTGCTTTAAAAATTGGTTTTAATATTTTCGAACGCTTTCACGAATTAACGAACTCAAGCAATCCATCTAAAATTCAACTATCCGTCCATTTTCTGTCAAACTGACGCCAACCCCGACGCTTCCAATTTGACACACCTAGGTATCGGAACGTGATCTACAATTTTAAACAACGTTAATAACCATACGAAAATAGTTCTTAAAACTGCGTGTCTAAGGTGGGTAATAAGTATTTTGATAACTTTGTATTTCGTCCCGTATACGGGCGTTCATTCACGAGATTCGTCCAGAGATTGTAGTCCATCAATCAAGCCGAATGTCAAAACTAATACGGAATCGGGTCTCGTGAGAGATTCGGAATCGTAATTATGCGTTTCGATGCATCGGCCGTCATCCGATTAAAATTGGCAGCCTATAGGGGATCAAATGAGGAACCTAAACTTTGTATTGTAAATGTCATGACATGATCACGATATCAAAGATGGGCAAGAGTTTAATAGGGTGATATGATCTAACTAAATAACACTTAACTGTTCAATTATGGTATCAATTTATTTACTTAACACAGAGTGATTGATTAAAATTTGGCCTTAAAAGGATAATGTAAAAGTCAAAAGGTTACAAATATTAAACTAGCAAGCTTTTTTTTATTGCTTTTTGGTTTATGAATAGCTTACTTGATATATTTTTAGCTTCTTCTTCACATAGGGATCACAAAAACATTGGATGTATATAAATAAATTAAAAAACTACTTAGACTAGCGTTATATTACACAGTATTGGAATTAGTGTTCGTTTAGTCAAAAAATATTGTAGGTTTAAAGAATTTTATTTACTCATAAAAGACATAAGTCCACTTACAATGAGTATTAGTAAGTACTTAACATAGGTAGGTTAGTTTCAGAACTTTGTTTCAATATTGTAACACCTGTTTTAATATTCAAAGTAAGTTAAATTAAATTTATTTAGTTTAAGGTGAATATCACTAGATCAATCCCTGTCCCTAACATTTTTAGCACTTTACTGTTTGAGTATATATATAATATATGTTTGAGTATAAGCAATAGTACATAATGTGTTAGAACTAATCAAAAGTTTCTACAAAGTTCTAGTGGCCTGGTTTGCCATAAATTGGAGTTGTTAATAGGAAGAGCGACAAACATACTGTCCACTTTGCTTACTTTACTGTTACCTTTAATTTACATTTGCTGGTTTGTTTAGCGTGTTTAGATAGAGAATGATAAGTGAAGAATAACTTTTCTTTTAGAATTAGTCATGAAAGTAACGTTACATAAAAACATGTATATTAAAAAAAAAAAAAAATTAGTTTTTAAATATTATTTTTTAATATAGTTGATATGGAGTTCCGAAAAGTAACGCCTAATACAATCAATTATAAAAACATGTAATTAACCGCAAGAAGATACATTTTTAGTTGGTAAGTTGTTGGCACGGTGGTCATACGGCATTGATCATAGCATAAACTAATCGTGGATTTAACTAAGGCGGAAATCTATAGTGCTTACTTTGCTCAGACTGAGCTTAGCAAAAACTAGGCATAAACTTTGAATTAGAATTTACAGTTGAAATGAATTTTGTAATATGCGAAAAAAATAAAAATAACTACATTGTCATAACAGAGTAGCAAAATTTAGGTCATTATTTTTGATTGGTTTACATTCTAAATTTGAATCAATTCATATTATTATAGATCTAGGGCGACTTGCATAATACAATTTAAAAACATATTTTACTAAATCAATTTTAAAATAATTTATGGGAAATTAAACATTGGATTCATTAAGTGGACGATTGATAATATGTTGCCACACATTGACAGTTCTTGAAATTCTGACAGATTTTAAGCACGTTTAACAGCTTAAACATGTTTAGGAACCGTTATGCAAGCCGTCTCTAGTGTTTCTTTTGGGGATCTTATGCCTAACTATATATCTATCTAATGTATTAATATAAATATTTTATGAATCGTTAGCTGTCATTTATTTAGTCATAATAACATTGTTGAAAGTACTATCATGGAATAATCAAGACTAATTACCAGAAATTCACAAAGACAATGGACAATAGTGTCGCCTAGACTCAATAACATTATGATTAACCAATGCAAATATTATTCCTTGATTGTCTCAGTTAGTAATAATAACGGTTGAATAGTGTTTATTTTTAAGATTACGAAGTGAAAATAAGGAATTGAACTAATATTATACTTAGGTAGGTACTCCTAATTATGTCGTGATATTGACTCATCATTTGTCTTTGGTGGCAAATTTCTGAAATTTTGTTTACTTTGATGCACCTAGCTAGTCCTAGCACCTAGAAGTAAACAAACAGGTTGGATTTATGTTACGTGACGCGCTACTACACTTAGTCCTTGGCGCCTAGCTGTGTATTTTGTCAGAATGCAAACCCCTGAGCGCTAGGCGCGAGGCAAGCCGCCTGTCTATGCGGCTGCAGCCTAAGGTTTCGTTTTAAGTGTCCCCTAATATAGTTTTATCATGTCTTAAAGACGTTTAGTACTAAGAAGATTTACTTACATAACTTTGCATGAGTATACAATATTGATCACGCCGACTAAAATAATCTCACTAATATAACAAACTAGCTGCGCCCCGCGGTTTCATCCGTATAAGTACTGTTCCCGCGGGAATATCGGGATAAAAAGTATCCTATGTCTATTCCCGGTATCCAGCTACCTATATTCCAAGTGTTATCGCAATCGGTTCAGTAGCTTTTGAGTGATTGAGTAACAAAGACACATATACACCTACACACATACTCACAAACTTTCAGCTTTATAATATTAGTAGGAAATAGGAATAGGATAGGATTCTGTGGACACCACACAGCGCCATCTAGCCTTTTGCTTGTGATATGATGAGTAGGCAACGGATATATTATTTTAGTTTAGTTTTCTTTTGTAAATACAGATTATACATAAAAAACACTTACTACTAAAGGCAATACTAGCTTGTCTTGATGTCGAAATACATCGAAAGTATTCACGAAAGATCTCGGCTTGAAACAAACCGATTTGTTTATAGATTTTCTTAAAAGAAGTAGTACGTACGAAGCAAAAAGACATGCGTGAGTACAGTTAAATAAAAATTAACACCTTTAAGCCATTTTGTTGTCATTCAAAACCCCAACACCCCTGACAGCGTGTAGGTACAATCGGCGACAAAATATGAACTAAATTTGGCCGCGTATTTTTCTCTATCAATTCCTCATTTAATGGTCATTAGGTTTAATAAAAGAATAATATACTATTAGTTTGTGTTCTAATATAATTCAAATAACTCTTATTCATAAATCAGTCATTTAATAATTTGCAAGAAAATTTGCATAGGGATAGTTTAAGTTATGAAGAGTAACTTATGATACTTTTGATTCCGATATTCCTTTGGGATCGGCACTTGCACGACTAATATTCTATAAAGTATCTTTTCAAAAGGTCAGAACTAAATTACATTTTCGATCCCCATAAGTGTATTAGGTTTCAAAATACTGAACGCAACCTTTATTTTTTTCTGGTAACTATAACTATTGAAGTGTTTAGAAATATGTTTAGCACGGAAATATATTTCCTTGCTAAAAATGTTTCTAAGTTTAAAATGCCTCGAGCAATAAAACAAAAAGAAATATTATAGAAGTGTTTCTAAAGTAAGCAGTTTGTCCCGGTTGTTGTATCTGATAGTTAGGTCAAGTTAGAGGCCTTAGGGTGACTTGAAAACTCTAACACTCAGTGAGTCACTACACTACACGACAACAATAAGAAGACCATAGAGGCTAAAACTACCAAATTATAAACTGTGTGTTCGCGATTGTACATTCAATAACACCCCAAACCACTGACTACTCACAAGTCTGCAGCGAATTCCGTTTGTGGATTGTTTCTGTGACGACTATAACAATAAACCTGATAATTTTATGTTCACTCACAAACGTAATGGTGACTTTAAACGTTTATGCACGCTTTGAATTTGTTTAGGAGCAATAAAGGGAGACGGTGAACCTCAAATGGTTTCTACTTCGGCACTGTATTAAGATTGTGGCACATCATTTAGGGGTACTGATGCCCTAGAATGATAAGATCGTGTAGGTTTACCTAGTGGTTAGCGTGTTACTGAAATGGTTCAGGTGAATTGAAAACCTCATGAGTTTCAAAAGACCTTTGTAAGATAATATAGTTACCTTATACCTACCGATACGTTTCATTACACTTCTAAACTAAACTAATAAATACTTCTACAAATTCTTAATAGTTCCAAATTAATTATATAATTATAGGTTGATAAGTTCAGAGATTTTTGCGTAAAGAAGCAACAAACAAACACAAACATTCTTCTTTATAATGCCTATTACTAGCTGAACCCTGTGGTTTCACCCGCGTAAGGCCCAATCCCGCGGGAATAAGGGGATTAAAAGTAGCGTAGGTATATGTTATTTATGCATACTAAATTTGTAGTTGTAGAGTAACAAACATTTACTTACTGGTTACATACAAACTTTCACATTATATTATTAGTAGGCTGTAAGTACTCGTGTCACGGTATTAGTTCTTATACGGATTTTTATGAAATTTATTATGCATATGCATTAGGGGTAAGAATAAGCTACTGCCTATTTTTCATACCCCTAAGGGATCGTCTCCACGAGCGTCCACGAGAGTAACAAACATATACCTTCTGGTTACACACAAACTTTCACATTATTATATTAGTAGGCTGTAGGTACTCGTAGACAAAGCATAAAAAAACGGTTTGACAATTTTACTACTTGTGGATGTTTTCCTAAAATCTCATAAGATGAAACTCAGTTTAATCGTGACTATAAGACACTTTTCCTTCTCCACTTTAATCTCAACAGTCACTTCTAATTAGACAAAACATTCTTTGTTAGGGAAGTGTGCCTTTTTGTAAAAAATAACATGAAATATTTCAACAACTACATAGACGTCCGCTCTCGGCAGAAAAGAGGCATATTCTCAGATCTGATCTTCCAACCTCGCTGCCAGAAAGACATTTATAAAAAGAATGTCTATAATTTGTGTATTTCATTTTACAATATTTTACCCTGCGACCTTAAATCATTAGAAGGCAATAATTTTAAGAGAGAATTATTTGACTGGCTTCTCCATCATTGTTTTTATAATGAAAAGTATAAGGATTACTGTGCTAAATCTAGATATAAGTGACATTTTGATCATATTATAATTAATTTTAATACCGTAGTTGACTTAATATTTGCACGTCTGCTTGCAGACTGAATACATATTCTATTATTATCTTAACATCTTTATGTATTGTATTTTGGCAAATAAATGATTTTATCTTTATCTTTTTCTTTGGCAACAAGAATCTTGTAACAAAGCTTCAATAGAACAAATTAATAGCTTCTAAACTTCCCTAAACTATTACTTACTAGCTCTCTCCGACAAGACAATCAAAGACAATTAGCGTTTACACACGATTACCAGCGTTCAACTAGTAATAACACGACTATGTTTATTTATTCATGCAATTAGTACCACTGCACTGGGCAATCTGGGCATCTTACTGGCTTTGCTTTGATATTAGTTTAATTAGTTTATCTTGCGTGTGCATAATGTCCGATGGATTTGAACGGAAATTCCGTTACAGGCGATGTGGATAATTATTTCTGGTTCTTTTTTAATATGATTTTACACACATGGATATTTTAGGTAAGTAAAATAAATTTATAGAGGTTGTTTTGAATCAGCTGTGTTCTGCAATTTCATTCAAACCACAATTCCTTATTTTTAAGTTGTGTAATTGTGTTTTCTTATAGGATATTTCTTTTACTTATTGTAATTTATATGTGGGATTGCTAGATTTTGAATGATATGAATGGATAAAAAGACTTGTTGTGTAAAACTATTTTTGAACGAAAGGAATGTATGAGAGCGAAAGGAAGTAAAATATTGTAAGCTGGCGGATTGAAAGAATAACGACGACAATTAATGATTAACGAGTTTATTTAGCAACAAATAATAAAGTCAGTGTTTTTCAAGTATCTGGACTTTTGTTTCGCAAGACAGAAACCCCAACCCCTAGGCAACAACCAATCACCACATATATTTGGTATGTTTAACAAATAATTTATTCATTAAATCATTCCCTGGAAATTTCGAAAAATGCTTTTTTATTGGAGGCCTACATCATATAAAACTCATTTTTTAAATATTAACTCTCTACTGACTACCATGCATTTGTTGAAACTGTGCATTGATCAATCAGTTAATCAGACCAAAGTGTTTTATAGGTATAGATTAAGTTATTTAATTATAGTTAAATTAATTACTTTTGCTGCTATAGTTTTTCTGTTTATATTTAAAATATATACCTAAAGTTTTGTTCTGACTGTCTGGTGGATCAACGTACAGCTTATATACCGCTGACAGTACAGAGTTAAAAATTGGAGAGGGCGTTCTTTATAGTATAATGTGGATTACCTGGCCACCACATTACTTTACCTTTAATTGAATTAGTATCACTTTGTATTTTTAAGAAATTAAAAGGTCTTCTCCTACTTTCTTTTGTAGGTAATTAATGATTAATATTATAATTATTTATTTAAATTTTTAATCCACATTGTGGCCAGGATGGACATTCGATGAGAAAGGGTTCAGAAATTCAACAGGAATAGGAATTACGTGGAAGAAACTATTAGATGCAGCTAGTTAGCAATCAATTGGATCAGGTTTTCATTTATCTAATTGAAAAAATATTACCTTCCTCACTTGACAACTTTTATACAGACCTTGTTCGTTCATGTCTAAATTGTTAAAGACATTCCTAATTTAAATAAATAATTATAATATTAATCATTAATTACCTACAAAAGAAAGTAGGAGAAGACCTTTTAATTTCTTAAAAATACAAAGTGATACTAATTCAATTAAAGGTAAAGTACCTATTCTTAATTCAATGTTTCTAAGTTATCTTCCTAATTAGAGGTTCGTATCAAAAAACGTAACGAAATGAAAAGCAAACAATAAGTATCAAAACGTCGTATAATTTATTATTACGTTTTCCAAGATATCTTTGTACAGTTTTTTATACAAAACAATAATTTTTCGTTACGACTAATAATTACAATCGAAAAATTACATTTATTTTCAATTTTATAATTATTAAATCTAATATCACGATTTAGCTTAATTATAGTATTAAAATATGTACTCAAGCAATACATCTATGCAATTAATAGATAACATAGCAAACATAGTTATAATTCTATGTATTTTAATTATACACATTCGACACGTAATTATTACAAGCACATACATAATTATGATCGAAATAGATTACACAATAGCATTAAATTGTAATTACATTTATTTGAAGCAACAGATTATTTTAGAATTTAAAATGTTTTAAACATAAACAAAATAAAAATTGTACATCTCTCTGATACGTAGTACTTATACATCGTAATGATTTAAATAATTTAGAAAGACTATTCTAATTAATAAACAATAGAAAATGTTATGTAGTTAATTAATAAAACGTGATTATAAATCTGATTAAACTTTAAACATCCTAATCCTATTTGGTGTTGCGTTACAGTGACTGTTAAGTGAATCAATTCACAATTTTAATATAAAATAATATTTAGTAAGTTAATAATTATAAATACATGAAAAATATAACCACAATCAGACTCAACATTTCCACACGAGCTTTGTACATTTTTTTTTTATTAATATATTCGTGACTCGTGACTCCTTACATTACGTATGAGACAAATTGACGAGAAAGTATCATACTAATTTGAATTTATACATTTACAAATGTGTAATTTAAAATGTGCTAATAGTTATGAGTGCAAAATGAAAGGTATGCAATTAAAGGAATTAAGGTTTAAACAAAGTACGTACGTCCCTTGTTGCTCCCGGTCAAAGAACGAGGTGTATTAGGGGAGATGTCGTCTACTCTAGAATATACGTGACCGCTACTAGGAGACAGCCTGAGGTCATAATTAAATCTCGGACAAGATCTGTTGTCGATTGACATGTAGCTGTTGTTTGAATTGTTCCCTTCACCATACGTATTGTTATCAGAAGATGGAGAGCTTTCATTCTGTGATGATTCCCCATCGTTTCTTCTACAAAACTGCAAGGAGTTAGTAAAATTCTGCTTTGAGCAAATCACATCGTTTGATACAGGCATCGTTGTGTATCTCAAAGTTGGAGTTTGACGTAACGACTTCTTGAAAACGCTCTTTTCGGATGCTTTTACAGTTATAATAGTGTCTGTAGAATTCAGTAAGGCGACGAATTTATCCCAGAAACGAGGATCGCTAAAGGATATATTTTTGCATTTATCTAACACGAAACAGAGTTCGTCATTTATTTGCTCGTTATCTACAACCTTAATAAATATTACCTTGTTAAGATCACTAAGATTAAGTGACTTCAAATAACTGTAAAATATGTTTTTAAAGTGAATATCGCAAAGGTCGTTGCAAATGAAATTAGTTGTAAGAACTATAAGTAGGCGTTTAGAAAGTTTGGATGACTTTGAAAAGCTGTCTAGTGTAAGAATGTTTAATGAAGACTCGTTCGGTTGGAACTTCTTAGAGGTCATCTTTCTGAACTCAATCTCTGACATAATATTATGGTATACAAAATTAGTGTCTTTGGTATTGCATATCACGTAATAATCGTACATGTGACTGGGGTTGCCATCCAAAACATGATCAACGTTGGGACACGACTGTTCTTTGAACAGTGGTACACCGTATTTTGTGTAAAACCAATCGCTTACTTCATATCTGAAAGCGTAAAATATAGCACCTATGAGACAAATTACTACGACAATAATAATAATACCGCATACCACGGCAAAGTAATTATCTGGAAGAAATATAGACTTAGAAACTATTTCATCCCTAGAAACGCTAGGATCACTTATTGATCCCATATATATCTTACAGTGACTTAATACTGAGGCAATAGTTATCTTCGTTGGTTTTCCGTCTGAATCTGAGCAAAGCATTTTCTCTGGATCTCCTGGGTCCCTCCGTAACCATGAATCTAATTCGGCTATACTTTTGCAGTCACAAGAATATTGATTTCCTTCAACGGATACGTGAGCTAAACTTTTGGTGGCCGACGCTAATAATTTCCAAGGGTAGAAATTGACGAGTTTGTTTTCGTCTATACGAAGTACTGAAAGTGATTTCAAAGAAGAAAAAGTATTATTCGCAACGTGAACAATCGCATTATGGTCCAAATACAGTTCTTGTAAACTATTAAGATGCAAAAATTCGTCCCCTTTCAACTCAACAAGTTTGTTGTTTTCTAAATGCAATACCCTTAGCGAATCAACGCCTTTAAAAGTTTGGTTGTTAACTTCTTTCAACTTTGTATTGTTCAGATATAAAACTTGAAGTTTCTTTTTGCCTATAAAAACGTGATTTCCCAAGTGACTAATGTGGTTTCCATCCAAGTATATTTCAGTGGCGTCCATTGGAATACGGTCCGGAACCTCGGTGTAACCGGCGTTGGAACAATCGACCACATTTGCATTCCAAGTTATGTCGTGATAACATCTACAATTATTTGGACAAATCATTTCACAATCACAGGCAAAAAAGTCACAACAATGACAAAGGGCGAAACAATGACTTTCGTAAGGACAGAGAAAGTCTGAAGGTAACATGTCTATTATCACCTTTTTCTCTTTTGCACGCGAGTGTACTAATGTACAGAATGCTTTATCTAAATCTAGCACGCGCGGGTATTGTCGATTGTGACTCAAATAATTAATGCGCTGAATCCATTCCATTGAACAGTCACAAACAAACGGGTTTCCGCTTATATAGAACTCGGGTAAGTCACTATCTTCATCAATTTGATCTAACCTAAACGCGTTCATGTCAAGCTGTACCAGTTTATTATTATTTAGCCACACAGTCGACAGCTTTTGTAATTTAGAGAATGACCCGACCTGTATATTTTGTATATTATTGTTGTTCAAATAAAGCTTTTCAACTGATTTTGGTATTAACGTCACAGTTATTTCACTTATGTTATTATAACTTAAATCTAATATTTTAATATTTATATTAGAGTACATGTCATCGTTCATGAAATTGTTTATATTGTTCTGATGTAAATCTAACCATTCTAAACTACTCGGAAATGAGCGGAAGTCGAAATATGAGATATTGTTGGCTGACATATTCAACCATACTAAACTATGCAGTGTACTAAATATACCATCTAACTTTGTTATCTCATTGCCGTCCATTCGTAAAAGTTTTAAATTAATATTCTTTTTGAAACATCCAGGGGCAACATGTTTTATTTTATTTGAAGCTAAATTTAGTATTTGCAACTGCGGCAAATGTTCGAAAGTATCTTCGGTCAAATAAGGTACTTTATTATCGACTAAGCGTAAACCGTAAAGTTCGGATAGGCCGAGGAAGTTTTCCCTGTTCAGGTGGGTTATATTGTTATTACCGATGTCTAATGACCTCAGAGACCGAAGTTTACGTATTGCTCCAGAAACCGACGATAAAAAGTTGTCGTTTAACCCCAAATCTTCAATTGCTGTCATGTTATCGAATGCATTTTCATCGATATGCTTAATCTTATTATTATCGATAAATAATTCATGCAATACGTGCAAATCAGTAAAAAGATGGGAATGAATGTGTACTAGATTATTACCAGAGAGGGTGAGAGAATGTAAGTTTCTCAGTTCACTGAAAGAATGATCATCAATAGAAGAAATATCATTATACTCTAAATTTAACTTTTGTAAACTGTACAAATCCTGAAACATATAACGATTTATTTTTACTAGCCTATTATAAGACAAATTAAGAATAACCATCCGTAGTAACCCCACAAATGTGTCCTTGTTTATCCACTGACTAGTGAGTTCATTGTGCGAAAGATCTAAAATTTGAAGTTGCTCTAACCCTTCGAAAAGGCCTGGAGGCAATGTATTTATCGAATTATTGTTTACATTAATTTCTTTCAAAAATTTTGAGTCAACAAAAATATCAGGTGGAAGGGTACTCAAAAAATTACTAGACAAATTAAGGACCTGTAAACTGAGCAATCCTTCAAAGGCACCATCCTCTAGAGTAGAAATTGCATTGTTCTGCAACATCAACTTAGACAGCGACCGCAATTTAGACAGGCTGTTGTCTGTTACAACTATCAAATCATTATAAGATAAATCTAGAGTCTCTATAACTAAATTACAACTCCTTATACTTAAATTTTGTTCTTTCAATGATTCCGAAAAACCGATAGTCTTTATATTTTGGAAATGATTGCCAGTCAGGTTTAAACTTTTCAAACTGTATAAAGGGCAAAAAGTTTCTGGATTCGTGCTCCAGATGTTGTTGTGGCTAAGATCGAGCTCGATCAACTCGTTCATTCCGGAAAATGCTTGTTCGTGAATTTCCATAGTCATAGCGGACCACTCGCTGTTGTGAGTCGTCACATGAAGACGTTTCAGGTCCTTGAAGTTTTCAAAAGCGCGCGCCGGTATCTGACGTATTTTACACTTGTCTATTACCAAATCACGTAACTTTCCCAAGTTCATGTGTTTACCAGAAGATTTGTCAGACTGAGCGGTCAAAGTGCTCTCAAAAAATAAAATTTCACTACATTGCACATGCAATGATATCACATCGTCGAAATGCGTCCGACTTATGTTTTGTAACAGGTGGTCTAAACTGCTGATAGTTCTAATTTTGCAGAACAGAACCGCATTCTCCGACGTTTCCACCTGGAGGCTGCGATACGCGCACTCGGGCGGCATTTCGCCCGCGAAGATCCTTTCGAAGGCATGGCAATAGAACAACACGTACACTATGATTCGATTAAAAGTTCGGTGCTCGAGTCTTATCGCGGCTGTTTTTATTGGCATTTTACGTTCGTATGCGTTTTGCGTCGATACATGGAGGTAGGAAGTGCCATTTATGAGGGGGCAAAAAGTTCGATCGCATTATAAATGTTTACGCGGTTGTTGAGAGATCGCGAGTCGCGTGTCATGACTGGTTAGTCGCGGGAGCGGCGAGCTTGTGGCTCGGACGACGGCTGCCCACCGACTGAGCGACGCTTTGTGGCTCCGCCCCAGCGTCACAACGCCCCGCGCCGCCGACCGCCCCGGCGCCTTGCAAGAAACTTCATCTCGTATTATCAAGGGTGCATATAAACCGTGGAATTATTCCCAAGCGGGAGTATCGAGCATTAATTATAAACAAACTGAGATCGAGTTTCGGAGCTGTTTGCATCATCACGTCTTTTATTAACGTTAATTTATTAACTCTAACATATTATACTAACAAAGACATATTGTCATCTTAACAACAGTACATAACATACACTATAATCGCCTTCGCTGAAAACAGTTATCTAAGACATGATACCTACAACCTACTTACTCCTACGTACTCCTTAATGTGAGACTTTATCTTCATCTATCTAAAAGCAATAATAACTGGCCTTTTCATCTTTTATTTCGATCAACTTTTAATCCATGCTATTTATAGCGATGTAGTCCAGGACATTGTTAGGTGAATTAAGCTTGCCCAGCAGCTATACCACCCTCCCGGCCTAGTCAGCTATACCCAGAAGAAAGAACTGATCAAAACATCTGGAGCGAACTAAGCCGTGGGTTTCATCACGATGTTTTCCTTCACCGTTAGAGGAATGTTATTAACGCACATAACTTTTTCGTAAGAAAAAAGGCATATGTGCGAGGACAGCCGGGATTCCAAACCATGACCTCCTGAACGAAAATCGGGGTAGCTCAACACCGCTCTATCTAAAAGCAACTTCTTACATATTTATATGGTTTTCACTGACCTAAAAAGTTTTAAAACAAGAGCGATTCAAAAATAATTTCAAAGCCATATTATCGCAAACACCTGTTGTTAAACTGAACAACTTCGGATAACTTTTTACTTAGTACTTGTGAAAATGGGATAAAAGACTTGCAAAATAGTTTCCGAGACACCACATGGTCCTAAAGTTGGTGTGTATCACTCATATTACTGTCGCAAGAACCTCTTAAAAGGCTATGTTACGCTCTTTATATTTTTGCTTACTTTTAAGAGTTTAGGAGTTTACTCTTATGGACTACGTGTTAACAACAAAGTGAAATCTAGTTTTTTGTTTCCGAAAAGAGAGTTGAAACTGAGTTATGGTGACTCGGCAACTTTTCACTCATGCGTTTATGAAGAAGTACGTACGAAGTCATAAAAAGTGGTTAGGGAGACAAGAAGTTTTGTGTTACCTACGTATGAGAGAGTGTTTGAGAGTGTATGAGAGTGTTTTCTTAAGAAAACACGTAGGCTTAAAAGCTCACATTGAGTTGGTAATGGTGTTACTTTCCAAAAACGTATCTCGGCAAAATTAGAACATAAATAAGATTTAAAGGGTTTAAGTTTTTTTTATTTACAAAATAAATACAATGCTCAATCCATCCAACACTCCAGGGACGCGAGTTCAAATCTCGCCGCAAGCGATTTTTTGAAGATGATCAAGATGCCTTGAGCAATAAAAACAAATTTACGAAATAAATACAATGCTGTTAATAAATAAAAATATTGAGCCGAAAAATATTGAGTTTTATTACCTACTTAATACCTGAGAATTATTGTAAATTGTAGAGGTAAAGTTTGAATGTAGAATCTAAATGGACCGGTTAATATTATTGTTCAGAACAATAACCATTTACACACTAAAACTAAGTTCCCAAAGATCTACAGTAAAATACCCGCCCCTTTTTCTACAGATCAGACAAAACAACAGCTAACAAGGCAAAATAATCTTTATCATGATCTAAAACCGGATTTCTAACCTTATTATTTTCCTTAACGACCATCATTTTACCGAATAAATAATTCAATAGCATAGAAAAAATGTAATTCAAAAGCTAACATGCGTAATTATACGTTGTTCTGTCCGTGAGTGCACAACTAGATTCTCTAACCTGCCCATATCATCGTGGTTTCTACACCCACGGGAAAACTTTATTGTAATAATTGACCAGCCCATAATTGAGCTATGTAGGTTTGGGTATGCACAAACGAGTCAGGCAATTTGTAGGAATAGATCGTGTGGTGTGGTAGTTGTGGACCACCCAGTTAGGATACGTTAAGACGACTTCTTACTGTGTTTTCTAGTTTTCTAAAATAAACAGAAAACAATTTTATTTTTGTCTGGATAAAGAACGACATTTTGAGATCGATGACCGTCTTTTGCTTTTACCCGACTGCAAGGAAGTGTATCATTATCAAAAAAAGTAGGTGATTCATATTAATAAAAATGTTTTTTTTTTAATAAAAAGTACGTTTACCTACTAGTATTTTCCGTTCCTAAGACTCATACGGTTGTCATTTTATGTTTTTTTTTATTACCTAGATTTATTTTTTTCGTCGTGAGGTTTTCTTTTTTACCCGACTGCGCGACGCAAAGGACGGTAATGTGTTTATCGGTCTATGTATGTATGTATGGATGTTTCTATGTGGCGTTCTAGAGGCCAAACGCGTGGACCGATTTTGATGATTCTTACGTCAATCGATTCATCTTAATCTGGCGAGTGTGACTCGCCAGATTAACCTGGCGAGTGTGACTCTAACTAAAATAATTAAAAAGTAATTATTTTAGTTAATAGTTTTATTTTCAGCATTGCAGAAGGCTGCGGGTTCGATTCCCGCCGGGTGCAAATATTTATTCTTAATAAGCAACATCTGCATCTGGTGTGGGTGCATTTCTATGTAAAATACGATAATGTATGTATATACAAGAGAAAGTATTCTAATATACAATTTTCCATTGTATAGTATCCATTGTACAAGCCTAGTGCTTAGTTTAGGGCTAGACTGCGCTGTGTGTAACGTCGTGCAATTAGTTTTTATTACGTTAGCAAGTAGTTTTTATTACGTAGTAAGTAATAATAAATCATTAATCTATCATCACCTGACTTTTCCTTCCGAAAAAGAAATTAGTGCTCTGAGCACTAAGGGCTCATGATTTTTGATAGTCTATCGTCTCGATGAAACTGGCAGTTTACTTCATTAATTTTCCATCAGCGCCCCTAGCGGTAACTATTATGAACTAAAATAATGTATGAAGTAAACTGTTACCATCACTCTTACGGTGAAGGAAAACATTGTGAGGAAACCCACGGCTTAGTAAGCTCTAGATGTATTGGACCCGTTCTCTTCTAGGAATGGCTGTCTAGGCTAGGAGGGTGCTAAAATATCCCACATAACAATGTTTTGGCCACTACAGCACCACACAAACATGAATTAAAAGGTGCTTGAGCTGTATAAATCATCTAAAATCGTAGAGATGAAAAAGGCCAAAAAGTACAAGATTTCAAAACCATTCGTCTCCTTCAATTCGCTGTACTTACTCTTTTTCATTTATCTGAAATAGTCTAACTGTTTAAAACATAGCATTGGCATTAAATTTATAATTTGAATTTCGCAAAATTTCAAGAAACATATCAGCGAAAACATTCTCTAAATTATAGTTTGTATTACGCTAATGTAATAAATTAGTCTGTACATCAAAGAATTTGTATTTTATTCAAAACATGTGTGCGGTTCCCTTTACAAATCACATTGAAGACAATATTCAAATGCGTTTCCGTGCACTACATTTACATTTTACTTCGTGTGTTATATATACGATACACGTTTATTTATAGTACCTAAATCGTATGACTAATGGGAAATATTTGAAATTCTATATTACTAACAAATAACGAGCCTCTGGAATATAAAAAGCTCTATTTCCTATGAAACGTTGTTAAAAGTGATGTTTTTGCTTTTTTTTGTTGCACTAATGAGGAACTTTGTTTATAAAAATGTTGAATTGTTTTTGATTTATTTGAGAAAAATTGAGATTCCTTGTGATTGTAATATTTTTCTTTGTGAATTATTAGCAAATATAAACTTGCAGAAAAAAGGAAGTTTAAAAAATGCTACTTACGATGGACTGTGGATAACAAAAATAAGCTGAAGTTTATATTATTCGTTTTTACTTGATTTGAAGTTATCTGTTCGGTTATATTTTCTTAAATTTATGCATTATGTACCTAATTGTGTTTGTGGTTAATATCAAATGTAATAACTCTCAGTTGTATCCTAATCGTGGTTGAACATCGCAATTAAATTTGGTAAACCTAACTAAAATTAAACGTACTTACCTATAATTAAAGTTTTTATTTACTTCCTTTGCTTGTTTTCGGTTCTGCTTGTTTTCTATTTGTCTCGTGTAATGTATGTTATTACAAAAAAAGTATTATATGTAGCCTTACTTTAATAATACAAACCTGGTTGCTTAATTTTGGAGTAGAATGCGCTGCACTCAGCGCCAACGTCCTTCAATATCTAAATTCAGATTTATTTTATGATTTCTTAAAATTCTAATTAATGATGGGTATCTCCATATGCTTTTAAACTATATCTATTTACTTATTTACATTCTACCGGGTCATAATCGCGTACTATTATTCATTTTCTTACGTCGACGTTATGATCATGTTACAATGATCTTGGTCCCGAGGGCACTAAATATGTTAACAAATCGCGTGAATTTAAAAAGTTTATCTATAACGTAATAAGTAACATTACTAAGTGTTAAATCAAAAAAATAGTGTCTCCTTTAAACTCTTCCAAAGTTCTACCAAAAAATATTTTATTTGCTCTCAAACTACAACAGTCTAAACTTGTTTTCGATTTCCGGACAGTCGCACAGTAAAAGTTTATACGACAGACCAACTTGTGATGCCACCTCACACTACAGTACACTGAAGAAAAAAAACATATTTTCAAAATAGAAAGTTTCCCCTCTGTTATTGTTTACACCAGTCAAGATGAAAAATTGAACTTTGCTTGGTAAATGACAACGTAACGTGTGAATCATCTACAATACAGTGCCAAGATTGGATTAGGCTCAGTAATTGTAAAATAAACTTTATTCATTCGACTTAAGATCTATTTAAAACACAGTATTAAAGTTGTATTAATAAAATAAACATAGTGTAAATTAGTTTTGGAAGTATTTGACAATTAACACTTCTGAGGGAGAGACGTGTAGAATCCATTGTAATTTGTCTTGATCAGTCAGACTTATAATCTTTGAATATCACCCTTCGTCTTTTGAACTCTACATCTGTTCGTTGTGTTAAATTCAAATTTTGATGTATTACCTTACAGCTTTAACGGATGAATACAATAAACAAATAGAACGATTTATATCATAGGTAGGTAAGTACAATATTCAAAATCTTGACTGGTTGATTGATTGACTGACAAAAATACGCACAGCCTACACTGCTGGCCCTAGAAATGAAATTTAGACGGTATGTATTTTTGTGTTGTGTAGATATCCACTATAAAGGGTTTTACGAAATTACCTTGGGATAGGAAAAGATGGGATTAAAACCGCGGGACGCTGTTAGTTATTTATCTATACTAATATTATAAAGCTGAAGAGTTTGATTGTTTGTTTGAACGCGCTAATCTTAGAAACTGCTGGTCCGATTTCATTTTATTTTGTGTTTGATAGTAATTTTTGTTTTGATTAAACTGACTTTAATGAAATTTGGTACAGGGATATTTATAAATTTGGTACTTTGAATAATCATACGGGTTAAGCAACGCTTGATATAACATACGTGATGCGTCACATACATTACGGGATAGGAATTTATGCGGGTGAAGCCGCGGGGCACAGCTAATTAACACACATTAATAAAGTTTCATAAAACATTCGCCTGGTTAGCGAAAGGAGGCAGGTTCGAATCCTGTCATGAGATTTTTTTTTTAAATATTTATCCTTGCTAAAAATATATCTAAGAATAAAAATCCTAATCTAATCAAAATTAAGTTGCTATAACAAGATCGTAAACAAGCTTATTATTTATTAAAAAAATTATGCATGTCATATTGAAATTGAAATAAGGCATAGTTTTTTCTTTTTGTAGTTCTAAACATCAATGAACCCCTAGTGCAAGTTTTTCTGCCTAGTATAGCAAAAGTTACTCGTTTATGTAAACACTAAAATTGTATTGAAAGTTGAAAAGCTCCCCTAGCGGACTTCCTGTAGGCAAGAAGCTTGCACTCACTTCGGTACCTACTGGGCCCTGGACACGTATTCTAAAACTAAAATGTCTTAACAAAGCTTCAGCATTGTTAGATTTTCTCTAAAACAGTCCAGCAATTGTTGATAATTTGTAAGAAATTACTAACACCTCCAAAAGCTTTGGCGTAGGATTCTGTAATTATTCCACGATAGATGGCGGATCGAACGTCAGTTATATGATTTAAAATGACTGCGTTCCTTATTTTCAAGCCTGTGGCTAGAGCCTCCGTAGCGTAGTTGGCAGGGCGCCTGTAGAGTATGAGAAATTGTGGCTTCAACTCCCACCGGTAGCATTGAATTTTGGATCAATAAACCAAATCCTTTATTCAATGCTCTATCAAATTTAATGCTACACTTTGAAGGAAATTAATTGTATTATAAATCTAAAACACAAATTTTCTTTGAAGTATGGGTAACACTAATGATAAATACGTGGAATAATTGAATTATTTTTTTACTAGCTGCGTCCCGCGGTTTTACCCGCGTAAGCCCGTTCCCGCGGGAATATCGAGATAAAATGTAGTTTTTGTGTTATTCCCGGTATCCAACTACATATATTCCAAGTTTCATCGCAATCGGTTCTGTAGTTTTTGCGTAATTGAGTAACAAACATACATACAAACTTACAGCTTTATAATATTAGTAGGATTGGACTATCATCAGTGTCTTTTGTAAAAGTCTATAGAGTACTGAAATATTCAAATCAATAATACTGGTAAAACTAGACACACTTGATAAAAACAACATAAAACTTTACTAATAAACGCAAACAAATATTCATTGGCTGCAAAACTTTGTAATGAGAACGTACTAACATTGCATTGGATTGTCCAGACCGACGATAAAGTCAGATTATTGTCCCGGACCTGGCTTATCGTAGTTGCATCGATGATTGTGAACATATGAAAATGTTAATTTAACGAATTTATTTGTTTTCATTTTTTTACTTAAAGTATTGTATTAAAGTTTAAAATTAATTTGTTAGTTTAACATCCACCGATCGTTTTCGTCATTCGACTCTTTGGACTCTTTCATAGGAAATGAAAAAAAAAAAAAAAAATGTTTTTTTCTAAAGATTTGATTCAATTTGGTCTAAGTTTGGTGTGTTATTTATATAGAAGTTATATTGTATTATATTGACTGTAGAATCTAATATTTCGTAAATTTGTTTTTATTGCTCAAGCCATATTTACTAGAAATATTTTTTAAAGGAAAAAATCATCTTCAAAATTTCACTTGAACTTGCAACTTGCAACTTGAACTTGGCACTTGCGCGGCCGAGCGGTATAGGCACTGGAATATTGATCCAGGGACGCGAGTTCAAATCTTGCCGCAAGTGAATTTTTCCTTTAAATAAATATTTGTAGAATCTAAGTTAAGTTAATTAATAAATAAAGAGTTAGGTAGGTACTGTAGATTACGGCTGAAAATGATCTAGTCTCTTTTCAGAAAAAAAAAACAAAATATTTATTGTTACATAATATACTTATGCTTTATGCGTATGCACTATTCGATTCGTTAACTAAAATCTTAAGTTATAGAACAATGGTACCTTCAGGGTCTTAAATTAACGACATTAAAATAAGCTTTTCTCATTCAAGATAAGACCTTTGTTAAGGGGAATAAATTGGATAGGGTGATGCAAAGATGGAACAAGCACCTACTTAGAATTAACTATAGTTACGTAGTTTAGTAACGCAGTTTAGGTCAAGGAAGACAAACTCATAGATTTACATAACTAATATGAAGGGGTCGGGTCAAGGACATACTTGTTTATTTGTCAACATTTGATATAATTTAGTTTTAATAATTATCAAACTGCTATTTATTCACTTTAACATTTACTTATTTTCCTGCTATTTATAAGCAAGAAAGGTAAGTGCCGATTTCTTTAATCTACATAATATCTTTTTTGCTCTAAAACATAAAATAGTAACGGAATCCTGCGGTTTCACCCTTTTAAGTCCCGATCACGTTGGAATTTCTAATATTCCTTTCTTATCAGATGAGGCTTCCACCACATCATCATAAAAACATACTTTACAAATGACTTCACCTTCTTTCAGGTGGTTGGTGTGACTACCCTAGTGTTTCAAGTCGCCTTAAAACACTGATAACAATCGGGATCAGCTGTTAAACTAGCTTTTCGCAGCAGTTCTCTATTATCTGCAGTTTATTAGCATTATTATGTACAATATGTAGGTATGTATTTACAAAAGAAAAATAAATATAAGTAGTAAATCCGTTGTCTAGTCACCGTAACACAAGCTTAGCAGCTTACCATGGGGCTAGATGGCGCTGTGTGTTGGTCACAGAATTTATTTATTATTATTTCTAAGCCTTTTTAAATATATTCAATTGTTTATTTAATTGTCAAAAAATGATTTCCTGTTCATAATCCACTTGTATCGTATGTATTTGAAGGTCCTGCCAATCACTTATTGCATAACACCATTCACATTGTTGGTGTATGATATTATTCTTATAGCCTGCCGCAAAATTGCCCACGACTCAAGTCACGTTCACGCTATTAGTCCCCGTTCATACTTCTACTGAAGTTTCATCGCAAAACGATCAATGAACTTCGGCGAATATTTCATGTTCCAAGTTCAATGAACCATCGAAATAGACAGGTGGTCAAATACTAGTTTAAATTTTAAACGCCGGTAATTGGTTGGTTTAGATTGAATGGCATTTTTGTGATCGCGTTCCGGAATTGTGGATTTCGTTCGTTTGCCTTCTGTTAATTCTTGCATTTCATCGGCATGGCATTAGACTCATTTTTCAGTTTTAATCGCGTGGTATTACTTTTAGCATTGTTTCAATTTTAAACGTTTACAGCTAACTGATTACGTGATTCTGTGGCTAACAAATCTCGATTAAAATTGTTGTATTCACGTCATTCAGAAGCAAACAAATTGCCATTATAATGAAAACTAGCGACTGCAACGCGATATCGCAAAAATCGACAATTTCAATTGTTGCACTTGAGATTCGATACTTGATTTTATTAAAATGCTAAAAGAGATACTTACTAAAATGTACCTAAGGAGTACCTAAGGAAATTAATTGTAAATTATTTTACGTTCCATTACTCTTACAGTACGAGTACCTATACCTAATAAAATCAATGGATAAAATATGAGATCAAAATTTCAAATAACTATTATTTGATTTTCATCCATGGATATTGTTTGACCGATAATCATGCTCACATTGTGTTGATGATATTGTTCGATAATAATCTCAATTTCTCAATTAAATTGGATCATTCATTTCATCAAAAACACAACAGCTACCGCCAAATTTTATTCATGAACAAAAGCGCATTGTTACCCCAAAATTTTGTTATAAAAATGTTTTTATTTAAATAAAATGTCCTGTCTATTTTCCTTTTTAGAAAACAGGGGTGACAAAAGCCTAAGGCGTAGGGTCCTGCATCCATTTCACGCCATAACTCCGAATAGACAAAACTTTACGAGCATTGCACATCTATAAAGGGGGCAATCTTGGGGTTAATTTTTGCTGTGAGCGTTTATGGATATTACTTATTGTATTAATGCATACAATGTTTTTGTCGTCGAGTCAGCGACAGTGTGTCGTCGGCTTAGTCTGACTTGCTTTATGTTATTATTATTGGCTGAAGCTTAGTGGTCAACTCTATACTAAATCCCCCAACCATGATAATCTCTCATTCTCAAATAGGTATGCACGTAAAGCTTTTTCCGTGTTAAAAAATATTGCTTGTTTTAGGGGTTTTTTTAAGAGGTCAATGACTAGACAAGAGCACGTATATTCTAATTAAAACTTTTGTGTAAGTTTTCTTTAATTTTTGATGTGATACTTATTATTTGCAAATTTATCATACGTGCCAAGGACGGGGAGCGGTACCAATTTCGGATTTAGAAACATGTCGAATTTCATCCACAGAAAGAGATCAGGCTGACTAGCCTATCAGGACACTGACTTGAAAGCGCAAAGACAGCACAGGACTGGGTTTAAACTAATATCTACCACAATTCCAGTAGACAGCTAAAACTGGACTCTGTAAGTTACTGAGTAAATAGCGTTACCGCTTTTATAATATGTGTTCGCCTAAACTTCGTCGTCACTCACTTTCGATAATTATTATGCAAGCATAGAAACTCGATAAATTAATTACCCAACATGGCTGGTTAGGCTCGTCAAAACAAACGTCAAAGTGAACATCTTTCATGAATGAACTGCTTTATATTATGTAGATTTATGCAGTCTCTCAAGCTTATCTCACGGTCGGTTAGCTCAGTTCCGGCACATATCTCCGATGTCGATAACCATTGATGTAAACACTGAAGCATTCAGAAATGCATATGATTTTGGCAGCTGTTATTGCATAAATGGGGTGATAGGGAGAAACCCTGTAAGACCTTGCAGTCCAACAGAACGTATCGATCTTCAGTCAGAATATTTCTGAGTAATGTTTAGTACCTCTATTTTTTCGTGCTCAAGGCAATCTACTGGAAACATACAATGAGAAATGAATAGTCCAAAATCCTCCCGTGTTTGGATTCGAAGCTGTGCCCGTCGTTGCTTGCTGGGCGAGTGCACTACCCATTACGCCACCAGGGAACTCACGTGATACGTGACTATGCATCTTCTTAAAATGATTAGGTAGTACTTTAAATCGAATAACGTTTGTGTTATTCTAGTGCAATGAGGCTAATTTGAAGGCGTAAAATATATTATAACGAAACACTTCGAGAACGGTAGCCTCCCTTTCTGCTTGGCGAGGACATTATTATGTCCTCCGGTATTATGATGAATCTCCACTCCAGCCCCAGCTAGTGAACCTAATGCTATCAACGCATGTTGGATCTCCACATTTGCAAAATAAATATGAGTTATTAAGATTGATACATTCAATTGAAAATCTTAATGAATTGCAGTTGTTTTGTGCATGTGTGTACTAAATACAATTACATTTCTCTTGCGAGTCGGTTTTGAAAACTACTGACTAAGTACTGCCTATATTAATTCCTTTGAAGTATTTTTTAGTAATTGCAATGTCGTTATGCCATTAGGGGTTGACCATTGATTAACTAAATGCAGCTTTTCCGACATTGGGTTGCAGTAAATTACAAAGCAAATACAAAGTACTATAAGTATTTTATATTCATTTATTTTATTTTCAATATAATTATAAATAGATATTAGTTTTAAAATAAAAATATTTTTATTACCCATTTGCTTTTATAATATATGATTTCAAAATTTATATATTATATAATTATTATGTTATTTAAAAAACAAACACAAAAAAACTATTAATGATATTCAAAATCACACAGACAAAACATTCGGAAACAGTGCGAAGGAACAAAAGTAATTTACATTTTGGAAACCCGACGATAGGAGATCGCAGTCTGCCTCGCCCGCTTGGGAATTTTCTAATTACATTTTCAAAGACACCTCGTTTGTTGAACATGTGACAGTTGGAGTAAAAAGGTCACGTATAGAAAATTGGAAAACTCAACGGCACTGCCCATGTGGCGGCCAAATTTTCAGCAAGATTTTCCTATTAACGAATCTCATTCTGTCGGAGTTGAAAACATTTTCTGTATTAGGTTTTAAAAAGTATTTTTAGATCGAAGGGATGACCTTTCGAATCATCGAACGAATGATCGTTTGCTCCTAAATGAACTATCCATAAAAGAACCTATTTGACTTTATCTTATTTAACTTTTTCATCTTTCATTTGTTTAAGTAAATTATCGCTATCAAACGAATCGTTTTTATAGATCTCCAATCGTGATTCATGACGCAGCAACTTAATTAAAATTGTTTCAACAAACTTTGTCACAGAAAATTTTCTTTAACTTAGTCCCCAATTTTGAAGTGTACCATCTGGGAGAGGCCTATTACAAAATAATTAGCTTTAAGTAAATTATGCACCCCTTAAAATGCATTAAATTTGGGCAAATAAAGTTCAATTTAAACTAAAGGGATAAAGCCATGTGGTGAATTTATAAAATAAATTTTCTTTGAGATGCATCGTACTTTAAAATGGGGGTCCTGGATATTATGATGATACGCCGCAGACGCAAGGCGACAACTGTTGTCATTACGCAAATTGATATAATTTAATATTTATAATTCATTGTTTGTTTAGACACAAAAGATATAAGGGTCTCTAACTAGGACTCAGAATAAATATATTATTTTAATATGTACCTTCTTGTTATTTCCACTTCTTATTTTATCACTAAAATATTAGGTACCTAGACTTACTATTTGGGTTAAGAAATTAAGTTCGTCAATTCAAATAATTTAAAAAGCAGTTAGACAAAATGCCATCAAAATACAAGTATTATTAAATATCGGGGTATTGACCATTTTTGATTTGTTTTTACGTCAGTAATTTAAACTGGCTTTTTCATGAGACTGGCTGGCTGGCGGTTTGGCTGGCTTGTTCATGGTAAATATATCCCGTTATTTAATAATTTTCGTAGTGAAAACAACCGTGTAAGTTTAAAATCCCACATTGAGCTCAGTTATGGTAAAATCCCACCAATAAATTTCGGTTAGTATAGCTTAGTTTTTAACTTACATGCTCAAAATACATAACAAAAACACCGTTTCTGTGACCAACCAATAATCCACTTAGTGTCGTTTATGACTGCAACAACTACAAAACATTTAACAACACGCGCCAATGCAGTTTACTTCTTAAATTGTCACAATTTAGTTCAACGAACACTATGACAAAAAACGACAATTCACTGAGCATTCATAGAGAATAAAACGATTACTACAGAATTATGGATGATTGAAGTAATTTCGAATAGTGGAAGTAAAAACCGATTGATTGAAGTGCGTCTTGTTTTTTAGACTCCAATTTACTATGTAGGTGTACCTACATAACGTCTTTGTATAGGTGCTACGGGTACCTATAGGAAAGGGTTTTCAAGAAGAATTTATCTAATTTTATTCGTGTCAGTTGGAGTTTTAATAGCTGGCCACTTCGACATCGATAATTATGATATCCGGCACCAAAAAAATAATTCAATAGGTATATTTGACAATACGCGATTTATAATTTCTAAAAATATACTTACCTAGTGTATAATTTCTCAGTATTATGAGAAAATAATCCAAGTACCAACGTTTAGTTTAAAAGTTCGGGACTACAGATTCCCGGACCTTTGGGAGGCGTGGGTGGAACCAAAGCCATCATATAGAGGCAAAGGGCACAATAACAATAAAATTTTACTAGCGAATTATGGACTGGATACCAAGTCCTGTTTGCATTATATAATGCAACCAAGGACAACTCATCGGTTTGGATGGAACTATTGAGAAATCTACGGATGGAGACTATACTTGGGCTTTGGGGATGGTATGGTAATCTACCTATACTGGAGAACTATGGAGGTTACTGTGTCTGCCAGTGCAATGTCAAACATTATAAGTCGAGTACGTATTTTCGTAAAAAATAATTATTGTACTATTTTTATTATCAAAACAATATTTATTAAAAAATTAAACACCCTATTTCAAAGTGAGGTAAACGGAACCTAATAAAAACATTCCGATATTTTCTAACAATTTACTTCGTACGAGATATAAATTCCATTCGAGCAATTACTATCCTTTTAGGCAAATTAACAAGCCAACTGGGAATTCAATTCAACCAAATTTGTATGTAAATGTATTGTAATTGAAGGGCAATATTCGTATTAGGCCTCGTTCTCATAGGAAAGGCGTATGCAATGTGAAAGTTATTATTAAGTCTATCTTGTTTACTCGTACAAGAATAAGTACAATTTTGCTCCGATGATAACTTAGAGTAGCTTACCATTTTAAGAACAATCTTAAACTATAATCTTCGCATTTACTCCGGCAACACACCTCGGCCGCTGAAAAAACTGGAAGTTTCGCATTTTCTTTTTCGTCATTCATCATAGGTCAAGCTGAACAAAAGAGATATTTCCATTACAACGGCTTTTTGTAATGCAAAGATTTGATTTACTAATAAACTAAAGATCATCATAAGTAAAATTAGAAAAGCTAAACCCCGCAGTTCTACTGGTGTAAGTCGTGTTCCCATGACAAAATTAGGATAAAAAAATAAATATTGTAGTTTCAGATCTCCGACTGACTAATATTCAAAGTTTCAACGCAATCAATTCCGTAGTTTTTGCGTAAAAGAATAACAAATAGAAATCAGATGCAAACTTTGGCGTTCAAAATATTAGAGTTTTTAGGATAGAATAAATGTGATACTAACCATGAACGTAGTCCATAGAAGTATCATTTTACATAAGAAATTGATTAACAGTCTCGCAGCTTTAGTTTCGCGGGGAAGATATTCTACTTGCATTAGTCACCTACTTCTCTTTTGATGAAAATAAACTTATCAATCATTTGCTTTTCGTGGTAAAATTATAAGATGTTAGTTCCAAACATTGTATGCTGAAACTAATAATAATTATTTATCTTACTCGTCTTATCTACCAATCAGAGTACAGCCTTCTTCTATCTTTTCTTTTTTTTAATACGAGAATTTTTGCATTTACAATGTTTTTATAGCATAATTTTGATGTTATGAAAGGGTTGAGGTTTAAAAATATATCGAGCGTTATTAAAGCGTGTGTTTTCTTACCGATGTTATAAGCATGACCGCTTGAATATGTTATAGAATAATATTTTCTTTTAAACCAGAAGGGGTTGGTAAAGGGAATAAAAAATATATTATTGTTTGTATCGGGCTGCGAATTTATCAGAACAATATTTGGTAATTAAATGGTAAGTTCTACCTATTTGATGTTAGTGGAAATATCATGAATCATAAGAATCTTTCTCTTATTGTACAACAATAACTGGCAGCATCTCGCGAGTGCTACTGGAGCAACAAACATGTTTATGTTAATGTGTGAGTGATCGATCACACACAAACTGTCGCTTTCATTTTATTATATTTGTGCTATTTATAAGGTAAGCGTTAACATGGTTGGTAACTTGGGAACTGACTACCTAACGGCCAGTTTCTTCAATAAAAAAGATAACAATGAAAAGATTTTTTTGTAAAAACAATGTAGAGAATAAATATATAAAAGTAAAGTATGAATAGTTAAAATTTGTAGAATAACTAATAATCGAAATGTTAGATAATACGAAACAAGATCAAAACGCAATTACTCATTTCACTCAGTTATTTCGTACACTATAGGGATTTACCCTTTCGCAACCTTAATACGTCATACGATATTTAGAAATTAGAACCATTACGTAATCATTTTCTAGTACAATATTGACTTAGTTCAGTAGGGTAGTCTTCGTTACGTGGGCGGGAGTCGATTTAGTTTTAGTATAAAACTAACTAGGTGTGAGCATTATGTACCTGTCTGAGTGTTTGTATACACAAATAGCTATATTTAAAGATGGTATCTCCTTCCTTAATAAACAATGAGTAATGTGACTAAGATGCATAAACAATGTATCGTTTGTCTTTTACTGTGACATGAAGTTATAAAGTTGACAGACCGAAATAAACGTTACTTCTCAAAATTTATAAGTTAGGTACTTACTTTCTCATCATTTATAAGTAATAGGATTGTCGTTCAGTTATTTTGGGAAAAGGAATAACATACAAACTTTGGCGTTTAAAGTATTAGTAGTGGGTATTATCCCATTTCGACAAATATTACACTTTTTTATATATTATTATGTTATTTATTTTACTTCAGAGAACAAGTTCAATTTGTTTTTCTAATAATATATGGCGTTACAAGCATTTGGGACGTTAAACTTCCTTCAACTACAGCTTATTTTTTGGTATAACAGTAAGTAAAGAAAACCAATTTGTTAGAAAATTCCAAGAATATTGAAATATATTTATGTAGGTAAAAATAGTACTTACCTAAGTGTACTTTGCTCGTATATGATATCTTTAATATTATCGTGTTAATAATAATAATACTAATTAAATCCATCAACATTGGATAATTTGTAATATAAGCAACATCACGCAGTTTTGTGGTAGGGACGCTCCCGTTGGAATATCGGGATCTTCTTCTTTTTGTGTAGTGGTGTGACACACCTAGTGCTAAAGTTTTCAGGTCGCCCTAAGGCCTCTAACTTGATCTAACGACTGCTATCATATCTATGATCAACTATATCTATAACAACCGGGACCAACTGCTTAACGTGCCTTCGAGGAGGAAGGAGAGGAGCTCGAGAATAATATGATTTTTTGTCACACAAATTTTCGGTCACCCATCCAAGTAAGGACCGCGCCAAGCGTTGCTTAACCCACACGATCATTCAAGATCGGCTGGTGCAGCTAGGCCAATGAGCTCCTCAATATTGAATAAGGAATATTGGGATAAAAAGACGCGATGTGTTCCTAATTTCCTTTTTATAGTTTCATAGTCAAAAAGAAACCCCTATAATATTTCTTTTTGTTTTTATTGGTCAAGGCATTTTAAACTAAGAAAAATTTTTAGCAAGGAAATATATATTTCCAAAAAATCCCCATGACAGGATTCGAACCTGCGTCCTTTCCATTTCGCAGTCGCCTGGTTAGCGAAAGGACGCAGGTTCGAATCCTGTCATGGGGAAACCCTTGTACCATGTTCGTCTGTCTGTCCGTCTATCAGCGTCTTAGCTCAGAGACGCTTAGTACTAAGAAGCTGTAATTTTGCATGAGTTTACATATTGATCACAGCAAGAAAATAGTACAATTAAAAATATATAAACGTTTTTAGGGTATTTCCACCACATGTAAAATGGGGGATGTTTTTTCCTCATAGTGTGGGGTATCGTTAGAAAGCTCTTATAAAATCTTTGTGGTTTTACAATAATATTTTCTTTTTAGGGTTCCGTTTTCGAAATATTGAGCTTTAAAGTACCAGTTTTTAGAGTTATGTGTACCCCCTCTGACAGCCAAGTTTAAAGGAAAATTATCACAGCTGCGGCCCTAGCCAACATTCTTATCGAATAACGAAATCGCTAATCGACAGATTTTTTTTTATGAAATTGACATAAGCTCGCGAAAAATCAAGCGTAACTTTTCGCGAACTTATGTCAATTTCATTACAAAGTCTCAAGTAATTAAAAGAAAGAAAAATTTAAATTTCGAACATATTCAATATTACATACTAGGTAGGTGTTAGTTGTAAAGACTTTTCCAGATTGCACTGCGCGTGGCCGAACAAGGCACCCACTTGCCCAGTTGTTACCTTTAAGATATTTAGGAGATAGGAAATTCTTATTATATGCCACCTCAGGGCTAAACGCCAAAGGCCAAAGGCCAGGGCCAAGGGTTACAACATACCAGTTTGGAGAAACGTGAAACAGCATGGTTAATACCAAAATATATAGAAAAATGACCCAACGGCTGGGCCGATTTCGATAATTCTTTTTTGTTGTGGTTCCTTTTATCAGGAGAAAATTCATATGAAAGAGAAATATTCTGAACCAATTTTGATGTTTTGGTATAGATGAGGTTAATACCTTGGATAGGGCATAGGTATAATATGTATGTATTTACAAAAGAAAAATAAATATAAGTAGTATATCCGTTGTCTAGTCACCGTAACAAAAGCTTAGCAGCTTACTAGATGGCGCTGTGTGTTGGTCACAGGATTTATTTATTTTTATTTATTTATTTATAGGTTACTGCAAGATCCGAACAGATAAAACCGCGGGACGCAGCTTGTACCAAATGTAAATGCTCAAATGGGTAATGTAGGTACTCGTATGTCACATTATTATCTCTGTTTAATTTAAAGTTTAAACAAAATATAAAACCACGATATCTACAGCAGCTGTTGAACTCGGTCACTGTTATGTAGGTGGGTAAATGTGTAAACATTGCTTCTTTATGTATTTAATTTGAACAGCAATGGACGTACGCAATGCCGGCGTCCGGCCGCGCCGCCGGCAGTGTGTCGCAGCGGTTTGGCGAATATACGTGCACTATCACAGATTCCTGTTTATTGGATGAGGCAGTCAAATGTTTTGGGCCAATATTGGACAATGTGCGACAAACATAATTGAAAAGGTTTTTTTGTGATTTTGTAGGTACTTCTAAAAGCCGAAAATTCGCCGCCAACTGTCAAGCTCGCGGTCAAGTATAATATCATAATTAGCTTGTTAATTTGTTTCACTGCAGAGCAAGGGCCTCCTTTTGGAAGGGTTAGGCGTTAGTTACATACGCCACGAGAACCTACTCCGGATTAGCGAATATCCCTATGTCTTCGGACAGTGGTGAGTCCTAGGACATGTCGGTTTCCTCACGATATTTTCCTTAACCGTAAAAGTGAAGATGTTAGTAGCGCACATAACTTTTTCTCAAAGACAAAAAATACATCGGTGCGTGGTCGGCTTGGTATCGAACCCACGACCCTCGGGATAAAAGTTGAAGTATCTTCCACTAGACCAACACCGCTCACGCGATAAAATAATTGTTATTAAAATGGTATCTTCATTTTTGATTGCGAAGTGATTTGACAGAGACTCTATATATATGTATCTAATATTTTTAACAAGGAAATATATTTCCAAAAAATCCCCATGACAGGATTCGAACCTGCGTCCTTTCGCTAACCAGGCGACTGCTCTAACCACTGAGCTACACATGAATCACGTGACATGTTATAATTTTTCGGCCATATCTCTCCTTGCTAATTGTTTTACCAACTAAGGCTTGGTTTCAGCGCCATCTACCGGTCAAGCTTTGCAGCTTTTTATTGACTGGCTCAGGAAGTTCACTTTACAGTAAACATACCCAACATGAGATGCGCTTTCACTCTTTTAAAATGCCTTGGGCAATAAAAACAAAAAGAAATAAGTAATAATTAGTAATTCATCATGTCTATTAACAGGGGTGTATTAATATTCCGACGAGTAGGTCAGTGCAGTCACTATGGGATATGTTAAAACCCGTTTAACTGTCGTCACTTACAGTCTAGTGTATGTTCTGTATCAAATGAAACTCATTCAATGTGACAGTTTTTTTTATAGGTAGAGATATTTACTAGGTTTAGGGAGGAAGTGGTTCACCTGAAAACTGGGACCAGGGACCAATTAGTCCCATTCGAATTTGATAATAGTCAACTGGGCCCAACGTAATTTACACATTGGGACGATTAAACTACATATTAATATTCTCTGGGGGTATATTGGTCCCAATAAGAATTAAGATACTCAACTAAGCGACTCGGAGTTAAGCCGAGGACCATACAAATATACGGATATTACGAAACTAAAAAGATAAAAAGGTTCAACAAGTACCTATATTCAGAAGAATTAACTTACTAAATATTTTATTTTCTATCCAGTGTTTAGAACACTAGGTACAACTGTTTCTAGACTAGGCAATTCTAGTGCATTAACGTCAATGTTGCACCATGTGTGTTTTGTAGGTTAACTATAAATTTCACGTGGTATGTCGCTATTCACCGGACTTTATCGCATAGTACCGGCATTTAATCGATATCACTGAAACTTCCTGCCAAAACTACCTAGTTCTAGGTTTAGATATGGGTAGGGTAGGTAATAGGGGAAAACCTTAGTAAATATTAGGTGTCATATTTTAATTTATTAATTTGTTGTTTATAAACTTTTTAAACTCACAGGATTTGAACCTAATAATATTTTTCCCGAGTCTTATTCGCGTATTGTTAATTTGTGGTTAAATCGTCCCAATCTCTAAACTACCGTTGGGCCCAGTTAATTATTATTAAATTCTAAAGGGTAATATTTATCCCTGGTCCCAGTTTCGAGATGGACGACTTTACCCCTACCTAACCCATATTTTTAAATCAATCTTGATCGTGACTTAGCGAGGGTACACCTCAAACACTACAAAATAACAATACGTGAATAAGACACGGGAAAAATATTGGTATAAATTTGTGATTTATCTCATTACAATAAATATTTTAAACAAAATATTATCAAAAAATTCATCCACGCATAGGTTCGTATCCGTACCTATGTTACGGGGGAATAAGTTACTTTTACACCAAACTACACCAAAATGTAGAAAACATTTAGTCATCACGTAGTAATTTTTTGATAAACCCGACAGGGATTTAGTCTAGCGCGTAAACAAATTAATTAATAATTTAAATATATTATTTCTGTATGTCATTTAGTAAGGTTATCTGAGAAAAAAAACATTTAAAATATTTATCCTATAGGTAGTTGAATTAACTACACTTTAATTAAAACCTGAATTTTTCATGAAACAAATTAACCAGCATTTTCGTATGCTCTTTTTGGTTGCTCTAGAGTACATAAAGATATTTTGATTAAAACCTTGAGTTGCATCAATCAATTAAATTGGTTTACAATTACTCAGTCGAAAGCAGCTTTAAAGTTTTATACTTACTCGTATGGTTAACTATCTCCGTCCCGCAGTTTCACCGTAAGTCCCGATTTCGCGAGAAAATCGGGATACGTGTTAATCCAGATCCCCATCAGTACTACGAAGTTTAATTGCAATCGGTTCAGTAGTTTTTACGAGAAAGAGTAACAAACCTACTACTCTTAAACAGCGTTTACTTACTCTTAAACAGCGTGACACAGTTAGTAAAATTATTAAAAAAAAACAAAGATCATCATCAAAGAAATCATCTCAGTCAACCTGAAAAAGCCTACTGTAAAATTGGCGAAAGCTCGGTTCGTTTAAAAACATGAATAAAACGCGATTAAACCCGGAAAATAAAGTGTTTTATTAAAAATCAAAGAGACAAAATAATCTTTACATGCAGGGCTACGTCGACTTACCTGTCACGAGCGGACCTCAAACGGCGGAGAAATATAGTAAATAACATATTCACACAAATAGAAAAAAAAAAACATTCATCCAAATTCTATACCTATTTGTACTTATTTATTAATTCACATATTTACAGAATAATATAAATCATCAAAAAAATTTTTACCTAAGGTCGTCGCTTTAATAGCAAAAACATTAAACCTCCTTCTAAGTCGGTTGAAAAACAAGCAATGTTTTAGTAAATGAAATCATTCGAGACCAATATACAGTTACTGGCTACCGATTAACAGAAATCGACCACAAAAATCCTGAAACGGCACCAAACTATCGTATATACTCTAATAACCTCGTTTATTTCAATAAAACCCCACTATATTCACATCGAAAACACGAACGAACGACGCAAACAAACGTAACCATTCCACGTATCGTCATAAAGGCTATTTTTATTGCTTACAGTTAACATAAAGTTCATATAGTTTCATCCTTTTATACGGTCTCATCCTCTTATGGTCTCAAATGCAATCTAAACTCGGTACAAGTAGGAATTATACAAGCATTTACTTTCAGCAGTGCAGTCAAGATATCTACAGGCAATGCTGCGATGGGAGGGTTAAAATGGAAAATTATTTTTATTTTTATTTATAACAGTAGTGGAAAAGCTTGAAATTCTAAAGTTTATTCCAGATGGTTATTGTGGAGTATTCTGAAATGCTTTCAGTTTACGAGTATAGGCGCTTATTAGATTTCGACCGAATAAAATTTTTAGACAAAAACTAAAACAAATCTATAAAAAATATACCTAGTATGGTTTTCGATGATATTTTTTTATTGCCCAAGGCTTTTCTACTAGAAATATTTTTAATAGAAAAACACATTTTCAATAATTCACTTGCGGCGAGGTTTGAACTCGCGCCTCTGGATCAGTACTCCGGAATTCAAACCTCGACGCGTGTGAATTTTTAAAGACATATTTCTCCTTTAAAATATTTCTTATAGTTGTACCTACTTAAAAATTGTAAAAACTATACTTAGTACCATTTTTCAGGATATATTTGACTTAAATTCTCATACGTCCTACGTCCATGAGAATTTAAGTCAAATTTTACCCTTAAGTTAATATTTCATTCACTTATTCTATTCAGAAACAGCACAACAAAAGACCATTCAAATTCCAAATCCGAACTCGTAAATTAAATTAAATTAATTAAACCTTTTACAGAATGTTAGGATTTGAATAAATTAATGGTCAATATAAAAGATCTATTAGCGCTCAACTCCGGATTGAGTTGTAAAAGCAAGGAGGAAAGAAGTTAAAATTTCTTCAAATGGATACTTTGCATGCTACAGCCGCCGCTGACCGTCTTTTCGTTTCACTTATTTTGAAATTGGACCCCCACTAATTTTGTTTACTTATTCATTAAAATTGAGAGAAATTGCGTCGAACGAAACGTTTCCTCTATTACGTTAATGTAAAAATGAAAATGGGTACGATTCGTACGATGTAAAATAAAGCAAAGTTTAGTTAGGGAGAGAAAATTTATAATAAGTAAATCGAGATATTTTTCAAAAGAAATTTGTCAAATACAGCACTTAATTCAGATAATTATAATATCGTCTACATCATCGTCAATTACATACATCGTTTTGTAATTCCTATTTTCAAATATTCCTTTCCTTTCCCTTACCTTTAAAAATAAAACATTCGTTGGCGTAGCCGCGCCTGCCGTTCTTATTATACATAGTTTTACGGGTTAAGCAACTTCTGGCGTAGTCATTCCTTGGATAGGTGATTGAGAATGTGTGTAGCAAAACACCTTTTCCTAGAGTTCTTCCTAGCTTCGGGAGGCACTTTAAGCAGCTGATTCCCGGATGTCATACTGATAGGAGTCTTTAGGTGAAGTTAAATACAAGGCGTTTTATGGGCCTTCTAAAAAAACTTTCCCCCTTACTTAAAAACGATGATTAACAGATGATCAAGTTAAGTAACGTTTCTCTCTGTCCGTCAACTTTCAAACTTCAGTAAAAGATAAACGATACATAGTTATGCGGCTGTTAATCAGCTTTTATAAGTAGGGGGTTAACCATTATTTAAGGCACATCACTATACCAAAAGACGTTCTAGATAAAGTAGGTAATAATGGGTACGTAATAATAAGATATTATACATTTACATAGTAGGTAAAATGTAGGTGATAATATGATAATATATGTATTTAAAACTGGCTGCATCTCGCGCTTTCACCCGCGTAAGTCCGTGGAATCGCAAAGTGATTCCCGTGGAAATATCGGAATTAAAATATAACTTTTTATTGAATTTTAAATTCGAATTTTTAAAATCGATCTAGTACCATTCATTAGAAACAAACGGATAAGTATCTTCTCTTAATAAAATAAGTATTAATATCTTCAATTGCAAAGCATCTTTCTTCATATTACCAAAACATTCACAAAAGAATCCGAAAGAAAACAAACAATCGAGACATGGTGAAACTTCAAACTCCTTCTAAGAACATAGAGCAGGAGCAAGCAGTACCAATGAAATATCTGAACAGTGAACACTGCATACAATATTCTCAGATATTACAGATGAGATTTACAAAATGCAACGGACGAGGGCGAATCCTGACGAACTGCCGATTCGCATTTTGAATTATTCATTTACCACCCAAAACTTTGCAACCGCAAACCGAAGAGCTATCGAACATTGCTCTGTTGTTTTATAGTTTATGAAATTCTGTTTCCTGTTTTATTTTAGTCGGGCCTAAAGTTTTTAAATATTTTTAGCAAATACTAACATAAATTTCTCTATCTTATCTTTCATTGCCTTGTGTACATGAACACAAGCTACAATAATAAATAAAAGGGTGGCAAGAGTTAATTTTTTATCTAAACAAATTTCAACGGAATTTATGTAGAAAGCATGTAGATACAAGTCAAAGATTTGTTATAAAGTAGAAAATATTTCATACTTGGAAAACATTTCCATGAATAAATGATTGGAATCTAGACTTTAACAAAAGTGTAATTCCGTTTCAATTCACTAATATACTTCAATGAGCTTTCCAATAAGTCAGTCTCGGACACGTGCCTTCATGCAACATCCGTTACCCATGCAGACGCACAAATCGCTTCGTTTGAGAAGACAAATGACTCCCGTCTGCTCACCAGCATACATACCGAAACCATTTTCAAAAATTACTCGAAAAAGAGTTGAAAATCCAATATTGAGCTAGAGCTTTCCTACTGCCGCCTTATTTTTTCAAGAACTTGCATTCGAAATTTAACTTTACGTATCTGATTTAAAATTCCGTTTTCAATCTTCTAAACTGAAAAGTGATTCATGTCGATAGAATAATCGTCGTGCTTCAACCGTGTCACCCTCGATAACAAGTTCAACTTTTTTTGCTTAGCAACAATAGAATGCGTCGTCACTTTTGGTATGCTATCACGGCCATTGTTTGATTAGCGAGAACGATCATGGTTTTGTTGTACTTACCATCCTTTTCGCGGTATTTGACGCCAACGGTGGCAATGCAAGGCGCTTCATAAACGCCTGACCAGAATCTAAATGGCAACATTATGTTCGCAATTAAGATAAATTAGGAGAGATAAAAGCTAAACGACAGCATACCGAACTTGTAACACCATCAAAAACTAATAATTTAACTCGAGTATTTGAATGATGTATAAAATCTGCCGCGGATGGTGCTTTTGTTAGTACCTCGAATTAGGTTTTTGGAGCATTATTAATGTTACCTGCATCAAAGTCGCGTTCCATTTCTGTGTTAAGTTTTTAGAGATATTCAACTTTAATGACAGTGTATTTTGCGCCTTATGAATTCCAAATTAGTCTTTGCCAAAAAGTTCAATGCAATTTAACGTGATAAAATATATACAAAGTATTTTTGAACGCAATCCGATTATGCCTCGGATACAGAGAAAGCTATTTAGCCATCAGTAAAAGTACTGACAAAATCCTGCAAAGTGCCAAGTAAAAGCAAATTCGTGAATATCTGAGATTATCCCGTTTAGGTAAAAAGGTCTAACGTAACGAATGACTTCGATGGGCTACGTATCGCAGAAGTGGGAATTTAAATTGAGCATTCTGCACTCTCAATACGCAACGCAGCTTAGCTCTCATCACGCCTCATAAATTCGATGCCAATTGTTATTTGTTTTGTACGAAAAATATTTAGAAGTAAAGAAAAATAGTTTGTGGATATTTTTCTGCTACCTACGATATTTAAGTGTGCAGTGGTGATATTTTTATTACTTGACATTAATTTAAGCATTAGCTGGAATAAAGGGCCAAGTAGATGGGCCGGTGAGTTCGATGTACAATACAATAATTTTATTGTTGTATAAAAAAGTGGCCGGTTATGATATTTTTGTGAATGAATATAGACACCTAATTAGGTCCGCGAATATCTACTAAAAATCTAAAATTGGTATAAACGATATTCTGAGTTTTTTGACAGTCTATGTATATATAAAGAAATATATATCTTCTTAAACTACCAGCAACATTTTTTTTTCTAATTTTTTTGCATAAATATTGTCACAAATCACAGACATGTATTTATCATAATGAACAGCAGCAAAAAGTTAATTGCTGCTGTTCATTAAGAAAAATACATGGTCATACAACTAAAATACTCGAATGCTAACTCACATGCAACCAGTAAATCTTAAAAATTCATCTACAACCACGGTAAATATATTTAATGTTGGAACAACATGAAGCTACCGATTTCAATTCTTAGATATCCGTAAAAGAACATTCAGTAGTGATTTGCGAAACGCAGTTTTCTGATTTATATGTCTGGTTAAAACAAACCAATTTTGAACTCTGTTGTAAAGGAATAAGGTAACGTTGAGAATTATATTTTGAAGTTTCAAAGTTTCCCCTTTACTAAAATCATGGTGTGTACGTGTCTCTATATGGATGAATGCTTTTAATTTTGGATTCTCTCTTTTGTTTTGGGTTTTATTGGCAAGAGTCTCTTATCGGTTGTTCCTTCTGTGAAATATGATTGTGATCGGATTTTCCAATTTTTGTTCGATGTGCATCCTTTTCATCAGCGCTAATACCTATTATGTATTTTTATTTGTTTTGTATGTTAGCACCTTCAAAAGAAATTTTACAGCAGATTCATGATGTATTTAATTAAGAGAGTGGAACGTGGCTTGACAAAACACAGATGGTAAGTCTTATTGATCATACTGCTGCATTTAGATTTGGTATTTTTTTACCACCAGCCGCCTGCCTGTTTTTTTATGTAATATTTGATAGGTAAGCGTTTGACCACCATCTCACCTGATGTAAAGCGACGATGTGGTCTAAGATGTTACACGCTTACCTAGGAGATACCTGTTCACTCGTGACTTGAAGACCCCCAAGTTGCAGACATCCGGGAAGACATACTCAGGCTACTGATTCCATTCCCTCGCAGTATGAATAAAGAAGGACGATGCGAAACGCTTGGTTCGAGTGACTGGTATTTCTTCCATGAAACGGTATCGTTTATCGGGATGTCTGATGGTAGAAGAGAGAGGTTAAAACTAAATGGTGCAGTTCTGTGGCACACTCCCCAAAATGTAGAAATAAATAATAAAACAAGCAAGCTTGCAACCCTATAACGATGTTCAAGGTTTTGAAGCCTTTTGGGCACAAGATTATAGGCGCCGCTGAGCGTCTTGGCTCTCCTCTCAATTGACTTCAACGCCTCCAGCTGGTATTTTGCAACCCTGGAGTTCCAAAGAGGGTTGATACCACCCTTCTTTGGAACTCTAGGTTCGCTGGTCTCGCCCAGGTCTCTCAGTCGTCTTTTACGACACCCACTGGAAGAAATTAGGTAGCCCTATTCTATGCCGGGACTAAACGGCTACATGTCCTGAGTATTTTATTTTCACAGTTTCATTTATTTACAAAGTATTTGTGTTTATTTGTTTGGACACTGATTGTTCGTCGAACAAATTGTATCGATTGATTTATATCTATTTGAATTGTAAATGTGGTTACAAACGGACCAGTATGCGGGCTCGAAATAGACAGTTGCGACTGTTAAACAGCGATTAATTCTAGCAAATATGTTTATACTTATCGAATATTTATTAAATATAATGGTAAACTATCACCATTCCATCAATTCCATAGCTTAAAAAAAAACCCCAAGTGAAATCCTACCGGAAGCCTTTGATGTTGAAACAAGTTTTTTAAGTACCTACTTAAATTCCCTAAATACGGGTTAACATTTTAAATTAAAGATGTATTTTTTTAGTTAGTCCTACTCAGAAGTATTAGAGTGCATTTTGGCAACTCCCTGACCAAACTTAATGATTATTTTACAAAAATAAATAATATGTAGAACTACTTTTTGACGAACTCTGTGGCGTGTCGGGTGCCCGACTGCAACGCGGAAGGTTGCGGGTTCGATTTCCGCCGGATGAAAATATTTGTGCTTAAAAATCAATATTTGTATCTGGTCTGGGTGTCCTTCTTTGTATCATATGTATGTATTTACAAAAAAAAAAAAATTAGTATCCAAAGTACAAGCTTAGTGCCTAGTTTAGGGCTAGATTGCACCGTGTGTAATGTCGTGCAATATTTATTGCTCATTCACATTTTTTTAAATAATGTAGGTACTGCAGCAGCATAAAAAGAAGATGAGATTAGCATAATAAACCCTAAAAATTATTTGTCCAGTAGGACATTCAATTTTTGAAGAATTTTTCTTGGGAATATCTAACACATAAGATGTTATTTACGTATAAAAATATGTTATTGCACATCTCAGTTATTGGAAAATAACTTTCAGAAGTACCAACCAACATTACAAGAAATATTTCGTCACCATCAATCGTATGACCTTCGCTCTATTTCGACCGCCATATATCCAAGTGAACTCGATCTCAAACAGATCTGTCACGGTCCTTGAAGAATCTGTTGTTACTATTTAGTGTTGGGACTACTTCGTTTCAAAATAGTTTTTAAAATAGAGTGTTAATTGTTACCCTTAAAACGATTTTAATGGCAAATAATATTATATATTATTATTAGGAGCCTGTAGTGTCCCACTGCAGGGCAAAGGCCTCTCTACTCCCCTTCCATAGCTCGCGGTCTTGTGCGGTAGATTGCCAATATGTGTCGAACTTGTCCAGGTCATCTCGCCACCTTCGACGGGGTCTGTCGGGTAAACGTTTACCATTGGTGGGGGTCCACAAGGTACTTATTTTGGCCTAAAGTTCATCCGGCATTCGGCACACATGGCCGGCCCAAAATAATATTATAACTTAGGTATAATACTAATCGATAAATATGAGTTTAAATTATATCTTTTTAAATTATTGATAAGTGAATATTTCAGTACTACCTCATCAAATGGATAGTGACACAACGTAGCTACATACATACTTGAAAAAACTAAAGTAAATACTAAAAATAGAAAGCTTAGACCCGTGTAAATTATTTACGATTGAAGACCTTAAAATACAGGATACTCGGTTGTCTATTATTGTCTGTCTGTCTCTTCTATTATCGATATCTTACACTACGTCAAATTTATATCGACACTGACTACAACCCTAAACACACAGGGTGATCTTTCAACATCAACTGATATAATTTGATCAGTGGTCACAATCAGGAAAGCAACGAGGTCAATAGACGTTAGAAATTATTAATTTACGAGTTTTAAATTTAAAAGAAGTTTAAAATTAAATTAAGAGTAAGTTACTCCTCCCTCGTACATCAATTTAAAAAGTTGAAGAAGTTTTTATTATCTCATCGTTTAGTTTGACTTTACAGTTCAACCTTAAGTTTTTTCAAGAGCTTCTGATTTAAAATTAGTCAGTTCATAAATTTATAACTTTCATTAATTATACAGTATTTTATTATCTATTTGAGGTGGAAAATTTGCAACGTTTAACTTTTAGAAGTTTAAAAGAAAGTTTTTCATTGGATTGTTTAACTGAAGGAATTCCAAAAATACCTACTATTATTCGACGACGACTTTATTATTTGGGTATCTAACAATAAATTAACTCCAAACAATTATCGCAAATATAAGAATATACCTATCTACCTATGTTGGTAAGTAATATAATATTTTCTTACTTCTTAATCGACTTCTAAAAAAGAGGACGAGATACAAATCGGCTGTATGTTTTTGTGTATTTTAAGTACCAGATATCGGATTTATTTATTTAGTTATTTAACTAAGATTCTACAGTCAATACAATACAATATAACTTATAATTGACCGAACGAGCGAAGCGAGTGAGGTCCAGTGTAGACGGGCCTGGCGCTTGTATCTTTGTATCTTTGTATCTTTGTATCTTTGTATCTTTGTATCTTTGTATGTTTGTTCGACGATAACTTGAGTATCGTTGCTTCGATCTTCATGAATTTTGGTATGCGCGTAGTTTAGGTCCATAGAATTTATGAGTTCGAAGATGAGCCGGATCGGTAGGGGGGTTGGGGAGATAGGGGGTGCAAAAAGAGAAAATAATCAAGTTCTAAAAATGTGTCAATAGATGGCGCTCAACATACCTCCTAGATCGCGGTATCGTTGCGTTTGCTTGCGACATATACTCCAAGATCTGACATTTTTGTAGGGAATGTTAACGTCTATTAGTGATCAAAGTAAATAATTCATGTTTATGTTACAAATTGTGGTCGATTGTCGTAAATCTATACTAATATTATAAAGTTGAAGAGTTTGTTTGATTGTTTGTTTGTTTGAACGCGCTAATCTCAGGAACTGCTGGTCCGATTTGAAAAATTCTTTTTGTGTTTGATAGTCCATTTATCGAGGAAGGTTATAGGCTACTTTTGGTCCCAATATTCTTACGGGGTCGGGACTTACGAGGGTAAATCCCGCGGGACGCAGCTATAAAAACGAAAGTCGTGTTAGTTACACTATTTATATCTCAAAAACGACGGAACCGAAATTTGGTACAGGGTTAGTATAGGGGTTTAAATAAAATATAGGGTACTTTAAATGATCGTACGGGTTAAGCAACGCTTGGCGTGACACATACGTGATGGGTCAACAGGAACGATCGCACCAATTAGAATGAAATTTGGTACAGGGTTATTTTAAGGGTATAGATACGATATAGAGTACTTTAAATGATCTTACGGGTTAAGCAACGCTTAGCGTGACACATACGTGATGGGTCAACAGGAACGATCACACCAATTAGAATGAAATTTGGTACAGGGATTACTTTAAGGGTATAAATACGATACTTTAAATGATCGTACGGGTAAAGCAACGCTTGGTATGACATACGTGATGGGCAAAAATGACGGTTAAACCGATTTGAACGAAATTTGGTACAGGGATAGTTTAGTGGTTAAAATAAGATATAGGGTACCTACTTTGAATAATCCTAAGGGCTGAGCAACGCTTGGTATGACATACGTGATGCGCCACATACGTTACGGGATAGGAATTTATGCGGGTGAAACCGCGGGTCACAGCTAGTAAGGAATAATTCTTTTTGTGTTATCGTTTTTACACGACTGCCAAAGGAAGTGTTATGTTTTTGCCGTAAGTGTATGTATGTATGTTTGTATGTGACCTATTTTTGTGCCGTCGTAGGGCCTAAACGGCTAGGCCGATTTAGATAAACGATACGTGGTTAGATTCGTCATGACCGCGTGAGTGACATAGGGTACATTAAAATAATAAATAAATAAAAATAATGATGTAAAACGCTATTAACCAATATTTGTAAAGACCATAAAAAACAGAAAACGCTTAACATTGTTCACTCAAACAATATGTTTTATTCTTTCCTAAATTTACATTTGAAAAGTATTGCTTGGAAAGTTTTACAATTAAGTTTTAAAATTTATTAATTATAAAAATATCGTGTCCCGCCCGACTGCATCCACCATTCCTAAAGCTACTATAAGCATCTTGTTTTTCACTTTTCTGTTAAAACTGCAGTCGGGTTTTTTATTTTTTTAAATATTTTTTTACTTGTCTTTCTTTATATTATTCGTTTAATAATAATTCTTATTTTGTAAAAAAATAAAGCTGTTGGTGTTAAAATCCTACAAAAAACAAAATCTCTGTAAATGGATTCTCGTGAGGTCTCAGTTCGGGGCGAACTACTAGTTAATACACTAAACTTAGACCAAATTGAATCTTCATTACAGATTGACAGATATTTCATCAAAATCAGAATGATTATCAGAAAGGCATCCTAGAATGTAGTAAATTACTAATTTTTGACTTCTACCAATATAATCTAACAGATTGTTTGTGCATCTGGAACCGCATTCTCAACAGAAAACTTCTCATTAAACTTACGATCGCAATTTTGATAACGGCCAATTTAAACCACAATCTGAATCTACCCCGTAAAACCGTCCGGTAAACTAAAGATTACGTAAAATATTTATTTAGGAACCTATGACAATTTTGTCGTTTATGAAGTCTGTTTTTATTCTTCACCAAAACACTCTCAACCAGAAATAAAGCTTCAGATCACAGCTAACCAATTGAACGTAAAATCGAAAGTTTTGTCCGTGGGTAGGTAGTCTTAACAAAAGAGAATAAAACTCAAAGCTTTACCGTGAAATGTGTATCGTATTAATATATTTATGGTGTCTGCGTTTCAGGTAATGGCACGAAAACACCACAAAGCATTACTTTGGGCAATAACGTGGGGAAGCAAAAATAGAAGCAAAGCAATTCTTTTCGGTTCCCCTACTCGAGACTTGCATAAATAAAAAGATTTTTACCCACTCGAATTTGGCAGTCTGGCGCAGCTAGCTTGATTTGTTACAAAATATTGTTCATTTACACAATTTTCTCTTGAAAAATTGAAATAGACGTTCCTATATAACTACTTAAATATTTAAAATTTATAAAACATAGTCAGCGTTTGATTACGACTTCAGTGAAGACTGATACATGTATGGATATTTTTGCTATCCAAAGATGCAGTGCAAGGTAGTTATGGTTACACGTTGTTCTAGATTTCTTATTTTAATTATATAATTTCGTTTGTTGAGTAGTAGTGTTATTTAAGTACTATTATGTTGAAATAATACTCATTATCACTCAATAAACATTGTAAGATTTACATTTTGCTATTGATTATAAATATACTGTGTCCCGCCGGTTTACCCGCGTAATTCTCAATCCCGAATGAGTTTTCAAAATTCAGCTCTCTACTATCAGCGATTCAAGCTTTATACCGCTTGCTTATTTTTTATAGCTTTTATTTACTCATTCAGAACAAGGCATTTAATAGATTAACATAATAATATAATATTATTAGTCGGAAACTATATTGTGTAGGTAAGCCAGATACAAGAATTATATTTAAAAGATGAAAAATATTTTACGCATTTTAATTTGGCAGTCTATATGATACAACTTAGTTTGTATTGTCATAAAATCCTACTGATATTCTAAAGCAGAAAGTTTGTGTGTGTGTTTACTCAATTACGCAAACGGCTGAACGGATTTGGATGAAATTAGGTAGGTAGGTAATTGGGGACCTGGAAATACACATAGGCTACTTTTTATTTCGAAATTCTCGAGAAACGGGACTTACGCGGGTAAAACCGCGAGCGCAGCTAGTATTGTTTATATTTCCAAAATTTCTTGATGAAAGAACAGATTAAAATTTGTTACATTCCGATTATTTTATAAAACAAAGCCAGCGCGAGCGTTTGATCATGATTTCAGTGAATTCTGTTAAAGGCAAGTTCATAAGAATTGTTGGGTACATGAACTTTGTAATCTTTTATAACATATGATAAATAATTTTAAATAAACATACGTACCTACATTTGAAAAATAGGTTTCGAACTCTCATCCCTGTCTTCTAGACTCAGACCCTTGGTGGACCCCCCAGAGACGCGAGATGATGTGAAGATGTATTTTTCCATAAAAATGTTTCTATCAGTTACAATAATATTAGTCAAAGAGAATTAACGAATCTCTTAGTTAGATATATAACCCCAGGAGTTTATCGGGTCTGCTTCTAATTGGAGTTCGCGTTTCGAAAATACACATCTCAAAAGTGTATATTATGACAATATTGCAAATTATTTTTATGAGGTAAGTTAATTAATTCTTCAATGGTTTTCGCGATTTTGCATAACCGGGTTAATCGCGTTTTATTCATCAACGATCATGATCAGATTACATCCCAGTCAACCTTGAACAAGCCAACTACAAATCTGTAATCATGATCGTTGATGAATAAAACGCGATTAACCCGGTAAATAAAGTGTTTTATTAATATTATAATTAGTAACAAAGATGACATAATGCATTTCAGCTTCTTGGCAGCTTTGTGGTAATTTACGAGTTAGATATTATTATGATGCATTTTGCTAACGAAGGCTTTGTAGATGACTTGATCATGAGGGTTTTCCAAAGATCATGTGAATATCTTCTAGCGATACAGGTTTAGCCTCGTGCGGGGGAGGCCTCTTACTTTTACTGTGTTTTTTTCTAGCAATATTTTTTTTTTCTATTTTTATTGAATACATTGTTTTTGAAGTTTCACCAGCTAAAATCTAACTTTACAACTGTAAAAAATATCTTTCTATGTTTGGTATTCCAAACACAATCTATAAGTTCTTCATTACTTATCTTCAAACGCATCGATACGCAACATTTATTACGCTACCAATTGCAAACCCATCTTTGGAACCTGCAAAATAAAAGCTCGACTTTATTCTTATAGACACAAAGATCAGTATTAAGGAAGTCGTGACTGATTTTAGTGAAGATATAACATTGTATTCGAATGTCTAGCACCGTTCTATCACGTCAAAACAAGGAACGAGGGGACAATGTATTGCAGTTGGCAATCTTAGCGCCCTTTCCACAATATCTTGAAACGCCCTCCTTATATGAATAATGTGTCATACAATCGTGGCCTTTTATCTATATGAGGGAAAATTGTAGATATTTTAAATATATAGATAGGTATGAACCTAGGTAGGTAGGTGCAGCAAAAATAACATTCATTTGAAATTTAATTTTTTGAAATTATTTTGTCGGGAACTACCTGATACATAAATGTCGTGCTTCATGGATGGTTTTTAAGACTAGTTCGAACTAGTTAGTTAGGCTGATGACTCCAAGTCGCAAGTCAACCTACCTTATCTTACTTCTTACTATTTTTTTTGTTTTGTTTTTAGTTTGTAAGTTTGTTTCGAAAGTTTGTATGTATGTATGTGAGCTTGTTACTCTTTCACGCAAAAACTACTGAATCGATTGCGATGAAACTTGGAAATAGGTAGCTGGAGACCTGGAATAACACATAAGTTACTTTTTATCCCGATCCCGGGTTTCACACGCGTAAGTCCCGAACGGGACTTACGCGGGTGAAACCGCGGGGCGCAGCTAGTGAAATGACGTTTACGCTCGGTTGCTGAGTTTAATCAGTAACGGCAATAAAAAAAAATGTAATCACTAGTTATGGTAAAATAACATTATGTTGAACAGTAAAACTGTTTGACGCATTTTAACAAATTTCAATAAATTTCATATGTATTACGGACTTTAATATAAGGGCCAAATAGTTTAACAGAAACCTACTATAATAAATAACACCAATAGTTTAAGTCACTATGGGTAAAAACCATTTCAAATATGATACCTAAATGTCTTCCGTTCTTAGATAATAAAATACCACAAAACTCATTCATTTCATTTTCATATTACGAAGTATTTAAATGAACATCGCCCTCAAAAAAAATGTGAGTACAAATACTTGTATTATTTTCTGTGGGGGTGATTTTATGGGGTAGGAAAGCCAATGTTTTGGTCCGTGCACTTGCACAAAAAATGCATGGGTTCAGTGCAATATTTTAATATTAACCGTGTTATGGCTGAGATACCTATTGAGGGGAATGGTATGATGTAGACTTAGTATGGATAAGGTTAAAAAATGTCTTTCTATGTATAATAAGTATATATTTACAAAAAAAAAAGTATAATATGTAGTATATCCGTTGGCTAGTACCCGTAGTACAAGCCTAGTGCTTAATTTGGGGCTAGATTGCGCTGTGTGCAATGTAGTGAAATATTTATTTATTATTATTATTTATTTAATGCCTTTACTTTTTTGCAGTGGTAATCTTTTTATTTAAGGTTACATATTTATTATTATCATCATCATCATTAGGCTGTTGCAGTCCACTGCTGGACATAGGCCTCTCCGATTGCACGCCACCTAGATCTATTTTCGGCTTCTCGCATCCAGTTTATGCCAGCCGTCTTGCGCAAATCGTCGCTCCAACGTGCCTGAGGACGCCTATTTATTATGTTTTTACTTATCTATATTTGTTAGTTTTCTATTGTTGAAAAAGGGTATCACTTGAGCACAAGGCTACTCTGCTCTATAGAAAATCCGTCTAGCATTGGGAACTAGATTATTTTATAATTGATTCCCGATGGAGCTCCTCGGAGTGTACTGCTGGGAACAGCGGACCCCGCATGGTAAGCTTGCGGATGACCGTCAGTGGGGAGTTGGTGACAATATAACAAATATAAATAGTTATCAGTTGTGGGTGCTGTTAAAGCTGTAGGTATTAGAGCTATAAAGATAAAAATGGAATTATGAAAAATAATGACTTGCAATAAAAAAATTTGGTATTAAGAAGTTTCCGTGTCTTTTTCGCAGACTTGCAAATTACATACGTCGTATTTTCAGTTACGGTACAGATAAAAAATGGGATTTATCAACTAAGAGACGGGATTCAAGAACTAATAATTCTTATCAATTTGATTTTTTATAGTGCTATTATTATATTTAGAAAAAGTGATATTTTAAAATGATATATCCGGCATAACTCTGTCAAAAGCGAAATCGTGACAATTAGTACCATAATAGTGTCATATTAAATTTCTTATAGATCTGCAACTACGATAATTATTTAATTTTCATGTTAAAACTTATCCATAATTCAAAAAAAAATATTTCACCCACATTTTTATGACATAAAAACCTTCATACCCCACGACTTAGACTGCACACTAGGGGTAACATCGGTTTGCACTTCCGTTATTAGACTAATATTCGACTACCCCCGACTTTATTAAAAAACCAAGGGCTATTTGTATATATTTATAGTTCCCAAACATTTATAGTCTGTCAACAGTAATGAAACTCCCTAAAGATTAATTTTGTTAATACATTTTACGGGTTTCCTTTTAGTAATCCTGTGGTGGTCGTAAATTCCTTAACGGTTGACAATTCTCAAGTTTATTTTCTTTTAAAATTCAAAATAGACTTTCTCATTTTTTTTAATGCACTTCTATTTAGAAGTCTTGCGTTTTATATGAATTAAGTTTTCGGGCTAAATCTACATCTTACTCTTACTAATATTATAAACGCGAAAGTTTGTATGTATGTATGTGACTTTGTTACCCTTTACGCAAAAACTACCGAATTGATTGCGATGAAACTTCGAATATAGGTAGCTGGAGACCTAGAATAACACATAGGCTACTTTTTATCCCGATATTCTCTCGGGAACTAGACTTACGCGAGCGCAACCGCGGGGTGCAGCTAGTTTATTATATGTAGTAACAAGCTGCGCCCTGCGGTTTCACTCGCACAAGTCCCGTTCCCGCGGGAATATATAATATTAGTAAGATTATAGACGTCATGCACGTCAAGAAAGTCACTTGGACGTATTTGAGATTATTATAATTAACCCAATTTTGTTTTGTTAAAATGTAAGACAAGTAATCTTATGAAAATAATGAAATTGTTATCATGTGTTTAGGTAGGTTACGAAATTACTTAATTGAATGGTTCTCATGTGTCTAGGTATGCAGAATTGGCCGATGGCATTGGACCGACATATTGTCTGTTGCGGTGGCATCGGTGTCAACGCAGTAAGTAGTGGCAACTAGCAACTATTATTATTAATCATGTTTGTATGATGCTAGCTGCGCCTCGGTTCATTGCAATCAGTTCAGTAAGTAGTTATTAAGTGATTGAGTAACAAACATACTCACACACACAAACATTATAATATTAGTATGATTAAAGGCATTACTGTTTCTTAACTATTCGGCACAAAAAAACTAAGTAAAGTAAAGCACTTATAAGCACATAGATAAAACCAAAAAATCAAACCCAGTCAAAACACCGTTTAATGTTTTACCCAAAAGTCATATAGACACAATAACTCATACGAAACTTTCACGTAAACAATCCAAAACAACATTTATCGCACATGTTGTGATATTTCATCATAAAGATCAGTCACGACTACCAACTTATAGCTTCACTACTAGTTATGGATCGATGAGTCGCCGGATAGTCGGCAGTGTTATCGACTAGTCGGTAGGTGCCGATTAGTCTGGAAATTGTGCCGCAAAACAACTATGCAACAAAACCAATATTAATCAATAGTACAATTAGGGATATAGGGAGAGCTATGTTTGAAGTTTCCCTGCGTGATAGAATTTGAAATACGGAAACTCGTAGAACCAAAGTCACCGACATAGCTCTCAAAATTAGTAAGGCTTAAATGGCAATGGGCAGGCCATATAGCTCGAAGGACAGATAACCGTCGGGGAGTGAAAGTTTCGAATGGCTGCCACGATACAATCCGAAACGGAACGTTCGTCGTTGTATGGGGGAGGCCTATGTTCCGCAGTGGACAAATAAAGGCTCAGATGATGATGATGATCAGTACAATGAGACGGTTGGTGGTCAGAAAAACTTAAACAAACACCTCACAACCAGGTTGCACCAAAAATGTCTCAACGTGTATCAGTATTATTCTATTTTTTTGAAAACGATTGAATACTAATTTCTTGGAAGTTTTGATGACGACCAACCCGAATATTTCCGTATTATAATAATTTCCATTGCTGACTAGTCAGCACTAGTCACTAGTCATTTTATAACCGGCTAGTCGGCTATTTTGCTAGTCGGCCAAAACCATAGTCGGCCCATCTCTGCTCTCCACCCTAAAATAAAAGATAAAAAAAAGAGACAAAAAAACATATAAAATGATAGATACCAACTTGTCTTTATTGCACTAACGTTTTGCGGCAGATATAACTATCTGATGCCAATAAATAATAGCTTTAACTTTTATGCACAATTCAACTGCAATATTCTGTATTCAAATAGCTCGAGGGCTCGAGGAAAGCTTTTGTTTTGATCAGTGAAGAAGTTACATAACCTGGCTTTTTCCGGTACGTAAATATTTCTGATTCTATGAAAATTAGAATAATTAAGTAGTGTTTAATAAAGTTGACAAAAGTTAACCGTTTAGTATTGTTATTTACTATTTATCAGCTTATTTACTATTGTTGTTATTTATCACCTTATTTTTGGTCACGTAATAGTGGTAGTTTACTTGTTTCATTGTCGCTAATAACTCTGACTTTAAATAGTCTAATTTAATGTAGGGTAGGGTGGTCTAAGACTACGCGGTCGTTAAGACTGCGCATGACTCATACCTCAAAAACAGAGTGACGTTCGTAGCTAACTTCAGTGTTGTTTCGAAGTGTCTAAACACCTGTTGTTGTCCCCGAAAAATTATAAGATTACAGTGAAAATACGCGATCCTAGGTAAGTTGAAAGTTTTTATCACAGTTTGATGTAATTTTTCTTCAATTTGAATGCATTGTAACTCACTAGTTTTAACTACATCGAAAGTTATAAAGTTTGTTTTGGTTGACAAATTTATCGGGAAGAATGTGAAGGTAGAGTTAGTACAAGTTATTTTGCAGAGATGGCGACACGGGTATTAATAGCAGAAATGGAACGATTGTATAAGACTGCGCATGATACGGATTTGCAAGAATGCGCGCGCAGTCTTACACAAAATTTAAAAAAAAAAAAATATGTTGTACCTGCGGCGCTATGGGGAAAACTCATTAAGAGGAGGTATTTGTCCAGCAGACTCTAACACAAAAACACCAACAATTGCAATAAGTGATGATGGAATTGTGAATCAACCAGACTCAGCTGAAGGATTAACTGAAATGCCAGCAAGTGACGCTGTAGTTACCCCAAAAGCTACTAAGATATTGGACCAACATAATCAGCAACCAGGCGAGCAAAAATATCACTAAAAACACCGATACCACATCATCTCCACAAGCACTTGTTAAATTATCTGATATTTTTCCTTTACCAAGGTTTTAAGTTACCAAAAAACATAAAAGATCCGAAATAATTAGTAGTTCTCCGTATAAAAATGAACTAACACGTAAAATAGAAGAAAATTCAAAACCTGCCGTAAAAGCACGAGGTAGCTGAAAGTCTAGCCACAAAAATATTAAAAGCCTAAACCAAAGACGACAAAAAATACTGTAATTAAAACTAAACAAAAACCTAGTTCTAAGAAAACTTGGAAATGTCGCTGTGGAGAAATTTATAAAGAACCAATACTTGAAGATTGGATTGAATGTCTTATTTGTAAGGAGAGGTGGCATGAGAAATGCACAGCATATTCAGATGGCATGGCTTTCATATGCGATGCATGTCCAAATTAGCATTTATTATTAACTGCGTAGTCTTAAACTACCCGCGCATTCTTACAAACTTTACTGCGCAATCTTACAGTACCGGTTGTGTAGGAATGCGCATTTTCCATTTTTTAAATTTGTTCCTATATCTCAAAAACTATAGTTCCTATGAATAAGTGTCTTTGTAATAATATTCCTTAATGTATAAGGCATAAAACTAATTAAACATTGTTTCCTAATTTTAAACGATTTTTATTTTATAGCTTTTGATACATTAAGTGCGCAATCTTAGACCACCCTACCCTACTAATATTTTATTAGATTAGGAAATGCAGTTGATAAATGCTTACTTTAGTTCAGAGAATAGTTTTCGTATTTAGTACAGTAAAGGTAACGTCGCTGCTACTCATTTATTTTTATATAAGTCCTTGTAAAACCCTGTATATATATAATGTATAATTTATAAGTAATACACCAAAATCAGACCAAATTCATTCTACATTGTATGTTGCTCAAGTAAATTTTAAATCGATGTTGCCGGATTTAATTGGGTAGATTTACAAGCAGGTACATTTAGCTCACAAATAACAAATAACTATTATAATAATATATAATATCGTTATACTTACCTATAAATTAATATATAATGTATAATTTATAAGTAATACACCAAAATCAGACCAAATTCATTCTACATTGTATGTTGCTCAAGTAAATTTTAAATCGATGTTGCCGGATTTAATTGGGTAGATTTACAAGCAGGTACATTTAGCTCACAAATAACAAATAACTATTATAATAATATATAATATCGTTATACTTACCTATAAATTAATATGATGGTAGGTAGGTAGGTATATGAGTTTATTTCACATTAAAGTGGTCCAATGTTGATGTGCTCTATAGTCGAAGTGGTGCAATATGGAGTGGTCCAGTGTAGAAGTAGCCATTTTAAAAAAAAACAAAAACTAGGTAAGTATCGGTAATCATAAGTGTTGATTAACGCTATCTCCATCTGTATAAATGAGTTCCAAGTTTTTAATAAAAGAAAATAAAGTAGCGATATTAAAAAGGAAAAGATGAAGGTAAAAGACAATGAAATGGCACTTAGCTAGTAGGGTTTAGCAGTTGACAAATCGACCAATTCTTTTTTGCGCACCCCGCGATAAAAGCATTTCATAACAGTCAGACGGCGCGCCTTATTACTGAGACTTCTCTCTTATTGACTTTAATTTTCTACTTTGTTGACGTTCTCAATGATATATCTTCGCTCTTCAAACGGTGAAAATGGCCCTTAGCTTTTTCAAATAACAACCGTTCGGCCATCAATCGTTTCTGTCGTTCATTTTGAAATTCGGGGCGAAATCACGGCAAAAAGAAAACTATTCGAAGTGGTTCTACTTAGTTCCAGAAATAATACTTCAGTTCGGTTATTGTTCTTTTGTAAATAGTGGGGGATGAGAGATATATTTGCACGTGTCAGCCCTGAGGCTTCATGAGAGTTATTTTTTGTGAAGAATTTACTTAGATTGATTATTGAAGTAGAAAGTTATTGTAGCTATACCTAACGCTCGAATAGTGTTTGCTTATTTCATAAGATCTCTATATTTTTCATTACGATACTCGTTTGTATATGGCTGTTTGTTTAGTTGTCCAACTAACAGCACGAAGTTATGTAGCAATACATGTTCAGAAGTTTTTAAGTTAAGGAGTATATAAGAAGTATTTATATGTATATGTAGAGACTTTCCCCCTTACTTATAAACGCTAATTAATGCGCTTCATAACTATGCATCGTTTGCCTTTTACTGTCACATGAAGTTTCAAAGTTGACAGACAGAGACATACGTCACATAACTTAGTCATGTGTAAATAATATTTTATAAGTAAGGAAGTTTGAGATTAATTAAGACTATTTTCTATAATAATTTATTATATTGTATTGACTTAATATTTTCCGGGCCGATATTTCAAATCTTAGATACAGATATCTGTTAAATTTGCTTAGGTTCAAACTTATTCGATAGATATATTTTATCCGTAGAATGAAAAATCGGCTGTTTGTTAAATAAACATACCGATATCCACACTTATAATAAAGGAAGAGAGGACAAAAAGTCTGTACTTGGAAGTAAATTAAAAAAAAAGTTCTCTGGGGGACTTAAAAAAGGTCTACTACCTTTTCTAAGTCCCCTAGAGAACTTTTTTTTTAATTTTGTAACCTTATTTATTTTGGAACACAATTATGTAACCTTATTTGTCTATTATTACTTAAATGATGTTTTTGTGCTGTATGTTTACCAAAAATAAATAAATAATATAATTTTCAAAATTCATGTCAGTCTGTCTGTTTTTCTGTTTGTTCCTCATACAATTAAAAACTACAAATACGATTGCAATCTGGTTTTCAATATTGGTTAGTCCTTTTTTCGAGGAACCTCGTGTAAACTTTACATCGAAATCCAATCAGCAGATCCCGAGTAATGAACGAAAAAGTCCGCCATGCACTATTTCTACGCTGACAAGTTGCGGGTAACAGGTAGTTCCTAAAAATTAATTGATTTTTAGTACCTCTACTCATCAATTCCTGAAACCCTAATCATCAATAATGAGTACGACAGCCAAAGCCAAAATTCCAGGCAGCTCCGGCTCAAAGGAGGCAAAGGGCCCTTGTCTGCGCCAACGTGTGTTATATGGCCCTCACAGGCCCTCACATGCTCGAGTGGCATCGATAGTAGGTTCGTACACCCTTTAACTAATGTAAGTAATAAGATTACAAAGGGATGTAGACGTATGCCAGACACGATGCAGGAAGGGATTGAAGTGTATGTAATTTTAAATATTATTTTGTTGTTGTTGTTTTTAGATACTTAAATAAGATTTCTTTATAAAACGAATGACTAAATACTTACACAAGAAATAAATACTACAAAGATAATTAACAATATAAATAATATAAATCATCTAAGGTGAATGACTGTTGATTCCAAAAGTGCCCATCACACTGGTGGCATTACCCCGTTGAATCGCCAACGATATATTCTGGGCTAAAAAGAGCCCCGACCGGGGGTCCAGACCCTTTTCCCTGAGGTGACGCCCCAACTCAGCTACAAACCGCTTTGCGTCAGAGCCCGAATTATATGTATTAAGATAATATTCCGTGCTTCGGAAGGCACGTTAAGCTGTTGATCCTGCGGCCTTAGCCAACATTCTTATCGAATAACAAAATCGCCAATCAACAATTTTTTTGTATGAAATTGACATTAAGTTCGCAAAAAGTCACGCGTGACTTGCGTGACCGCTGGTTGTCATCTCTGGTAGCAATCGTTAGCTCAAGTTAGAGACCTTAAGGCGACCTGAAAACTCTAACACTAGGTGGGCCACACCACTACATGTAAAGAAAAAAAGATAGAAAAGGTTTATACAATGTTATTAGAAACATGGACCGATTAGTTCATTTTGTTCTTCACATCTAGGCGAACCATTTTTGTTTTAAGCGACTTTAGGAAAGTCAAACTTTTTTGGTTTTAACCGACTTCAAAAAAGGAGGATGGTCACCGACTACTCGAATATGGCTTGACCGATTGACATGGTTTTTTTTTTATGGAAAGGTGGGAGCCTCGAGACAAAAGAACAAAATGTAAATACACTATCCCTTATTACGTCCCTGTGTTACCGTAGCGAATTCTCGACATTTTAGCGATACGTTAACTAGCGATCCCTAAGCCAACATCGCACCCTTTTGTATGAAAGGGGTAGATACCTAATGGCTATTACGGACAATCGCTTATTCGCTTCCAAACAAAACCTTCACAGAGAATCGAATATTTCACGGAAGGAAGCGTTTTTCAACACGCTTTTTATATTTTCTACTTACCACTATTGTATAGACACGAATTTGCTACGAATTTACAAAGCTTGTTATAGTGTATTATAACTTATAATTATAATATAATAATAAATTAAAATTTATAATTATTTAATTTATGTTGAGTTGGGTAGGTCAATGAATAATTAAATTTCCTGCTATCTAACGGAATTTAGTAGAACTATTTCAAATTACTTACATGTGTTAACGAATGACACCCTCCCACCCTCACCCTCACCCCCCTCCACCCTCACACAGTGTTTGTGATGTAGTCATGATGTAGTACATTAATATACACAGAGCTGGCGTTATTTTAAATTTCAAAGCGCCATCAAAATAAAATCATTATAAGTTTAAAATTAAAATTTATAATTACTTATTTTATTTTGAGTTAGGTAAGTCATTGAATTATTAAATTTCCTGCCATCTAACGGAATTTAGTAGAACTATTTCTAATGACTTACATGGTGTTATCGAATGACACCCTCAGTTAATAACACAGTGTTTGTGATGTAGTACATTAAAATACACAGAGATAGCGTTAGTTTAAATTTCAAAGCGCCATCTAGTAGAATATTAGAGAACCTGCCTGAAACGCGTGGGTTCTTGGACGAGTTAGTCACTAAGTACAGCTAATATACGTTAGATGGCGTTAATAATTAAACTTTAATGTTCGTCTTCACGCCATCTGTTAAATCTAGCCCGCACTTTTATGTAATGAAAAGAAAACCCAGTTATCATAGTCACTTTATTAAATTGTCAACGATTACATGCCTACAACATAGCATAGATGGCGCTGATTTTAACAATAAGTACTTCCTGTCTTGGTTGATAAAAAAAAAATACCTATAGTGAAAATATGTAATACATGGTAATACTAATAATTAATTGGAAATTGTTTGACATAAACTTACCCTGTATGTACTTTATACCGGGTCTCACCGAGTAAGCTAAATGAAAAGAAGTTATATTACTAGAACTAGAATGCTCACGTAGCCTTTCTAATAACAATGTACCGTGCTGTCCCTTTCTAATAGTGCTATTAGAAAGGGACAGCATGATCTATGTAGCGGAACACTTTTTAGTTCTATGTGGGCATTAATGTTACTTTCGTTACCTTTTCTAATAGTCTTATTAGAAAGGGATAGCATGCTCAATGTAGCGGAACACTTTTTAATTTGTGAGCATTCTAATTTTAGTAATATAACTTCTTTGTCTAAATGCACCGAACACTTTGTGTATGTACCTACCTACCTAATATCATTAATGCAAAATTATCTGTTTATTGACTTAGAATAAAAACAGTAGAACAAAATTATATAATTTTTAAAATTCATGTCTGTCTGTCTGTTTCTCAGTTTCTCTGTCTGTTCCTTATACAATTAAAACTTCTAATCGGATTGAAATCTGGTTTTCAATATTGGATAGTTCTATTTTCGAGGAAGGTCGTGGTATACTTTACATCGTAATTCCATTAGTAGAACCCGAGTAATTAACGAAAAAGTGCAACCGCTCGAGAACACCCGCCCGCGCCCGTGTTAACACGTTTTTCACTTTCGCGGGTGAAACCGTGGGGCGCAGCTAGTACATTATAAAAAAACACTTTACAGACTGAGTGACTGAACTATAGGTAGGAATCTATGTCAAAGCGCCACTGTAAAGTAAACCACTGGTTCTAGAAACATGAAATTCGGACCGTGTACCATCATTGCCTACCTAACTATCAGTATCGCTTTTTTTTAACAAACGATAGACGAGCATTTGACTACAAGAATTTGACCTCGTGGTACCAACATGATGAAATGGAAGAATAAATACTGCAGTAGAACAAGATCCGGCCCGTCTTCCTTAGTAACTGCACTGGCCAACGCATCGGAACTTAGGACCTCTCTTTTTGGCGTTGCGACCTCCTTAAATGATGATTTATATTAGACCGTCACGAGCGCCGGCCGGATACGAGCTTCGTTGCCGATTGCTCCGCCGCCACTCGGTTGCAACAGACCGATCGACTGCGACGAGCAATGGTCAACGAAGCTCGTGCCCGGCCGGCGCTCGTGATGGTCTAATATAAATCATCCCTAAAGCGATGGATGGTAACAAGCTGCGGGCGAAGCCTCCCACCAAGAAACCCGTTTTAGTCGACTTTACAACGGGCAAAGGATAACGAAGCCATATTTATTTAGACTTGGTCCATACTTCAATGGGATTTGGACTTAGGCGGGTTAGATCATTGGTTATTATTACAGCCTACTCTTCGTACGTCGCTTATAGCGATAAGGTCGCCTATTTGTACAACGTTTTACTATTAACCTTTCTGAGTATTTGTCTCACTTTTGATGGATACTGATGGTAATAGTTAGTTCTGCAAATAAAGTATTCATCTATGTATCTACCTATTTACTAAGTATCTGATAAGAGTATTTACCCCCACTTAATTCCCTACATATGTCACTGACTCTTCACTCCGTCACTTTTCCCTACCCACAAAAGCAGGAAGGGTCACTAAACTCTCTCAAAAGATCACACTAAAATCTTCAAGTTCCTCATCTAAAATTCTCAAACTATGGTCACACTCGAAATAACCTCTTTGTCCTTTGGTCATTTAAGTTAATCCCACATCCCTGTTTAACTACAGACAATGTAAGCAACATTAGCGAAGACCGCAACGATCTTAAACTTTGAGAAACTCTTACGAAGTAAGTACGTTATACTCTTGATTAATTAATAGTTTAGTAGCCACAATGAAGATTAGTGTAAGTTGCTAAGATGCCTCTTGAGGTTGTTTGGATAGCCGAGCTACTAAGCTAAGGAGGTAAGGTACGGAAGGCTGTAGTGGTAATGCTAACTTGGGCGAGTAATGTAGAGGTAAATGGACCCGGTAATGTATCCTGAATCTTGAAAGTTTCGTTGTAGTTTGACTTTTGAGGCATGGTAGAAGAAAGTATTTGAGGAGTTTGGTTGCTCTCATCCCGCCCTTTGATGTCCCACATGGTGACCCCTGAGTGGTGTTTAAAGATCAATTGGGTAAGTACTTCCTAACTTATATTTGATGAAATGCTTTCTAAACAATTGCACCCGACAGGATTTGAACTTGCATCCTTGACATTCCGTGTCACGCACTTACCAATTACGCTACAAATACCACGTCTACCGTGATGAAATTATGAACTGTATCTCTTTGTTTTTGTAACTGAGGCAAATAAGTAAATCAAGTTAAGTACTTTATACTTTTTTTTGTTTAATCGTACTTTGGAAGGCACAGTCAAACCGTTTGTTCTAGTTGTCATCTTTGATAGCTGCAGTCGTCAAGTTAAAGGCCTTAGGACGACCTGAATAGTGAATACTGCAACACAAGGTAAGCCATTCGCGGGCTGGATTTGGCCCGCAGGCCGTAGTTTGTATATGCTTACTGGCTTACGGAATGGGTCTTATAATTGAAACAAAGAAAATTGATTGAATCAGGATTCTTAACACATTACAAAACAAAAATATCGTCTGTCTAACTGTGCATCTTTCTTCAATGTAGGTATAAAAATAATATATGTACCGATAATTAAAATTAAAAAAATACCTGTCTGTTCTACAACAATAGCAATACGAAAATGCAACTAATTAAAAGAGAGAAGGAAGAAGGCGCCTCCGTAATTTGATGCAGCATGTACAGTTTGTAAAACAAACATTTTGCAGCTAAAAATATTCATAATTAGGGACTTGAAATAAAATTTAAACAAAATCATTCAAGTAGGAATGTCCAAATGTTACTCTGCTCTTAATCGAGTATTATTACTTATTTAATTTCTTACATTGATGTTTTGTCTATGTTACAATAGTCTTAGTTGCCAGGGGATATCCAGTAAAATTTAATTATGTTATCAAATTGTGTGAATAAAAAAGTTTAATGAATTTGTAGTCTGCACCGCAGAGAAAAGATTATTTGAAATAAGCGGCCTTTTGTTTATTTTTAAAGCAGGGATAAAAAAAGATTTGTTTTTTTGTCAAACAATGTCTGTAGACAAGTAGGTAAGAATAATAAAAAAAGTCATCATTACGAACTATTATTTATTTCAGGTCCCCTCTATATTTTTTAATCCTGTTAACGAAAACATATTTCAATAATACAAAAAAATACCAAGTTCAACACAAATTAGGTCTTTTTACCCGACTGCGCGACGCAAAGGAGGGTACAGTCGGGACCCATTGGAAAAATTAGATTGGTAAAATGAATGGGTCCCGACTGTGAGTAATTTTTTTACTCATTTATTATGTGTTCCGTGTGTATCGATTACAAAACTATTATTACTAAGCGTAATTTCAAATTACTGAGCTTGTTTTTTTCTTTTTGGTTTTTTTGTTGTTTCTATGCATATTTTTTAATCGAGTTTTTTTTACAAAATATGTTTGGCGTTCTAAATTTTCCGACCTTACTTTGAGACGGCTTCTAATTAGCAAGTTGAGAGCTAAATATTACATTTATGATATGCAAATTTCATCTACAAGATAACGGGGTAGTTAATTGTGAACTTTATTTTTCGGTTGTTTAGGTGGAAATTGTTATAACTGCATCCTGTTGGGTGCTAAGTTTTCTTCAAGATGGACTCATTTTGTCTTATCTAATTTGTTTTATTACGCACAGGTATTTTGTAAATTACGCAGAAGTAAATTAAAATTATTTTCTTACAGGAAATGTGTTTTAATTTTAGTACTTCCGTGTTTCCTAGTGAAAAAGTAATTTCCTACCCTAACTAAGGAGAGAAAATGTGAATAGTTACTTACCTAATGCTTACTCACCTAATGCTTTGTTTATATAAAGGCAAAAATAGCCGCAAGATGCTCCTAGCTAATTAAAGCTCATATTAATATTTTACTCGGGTCTTATTCGCATATTGTTATTTTTTAAATGACAAAATATTTCTTGTAGGTATGCCTTGAGCAATAAAAACAAATTGTAAAATGACAATAGCAATACTTTATTTTTAATTGTTATTTATTTTGTGTCCTCTCGCTACCAAGACTATTATAGCATAGTTGAAACGAAAGATAATTAAAAAAAAAAAAACAATTATTTTACTCGAGTAATTATTTACATTTATTTATTTTGTGTCCTCTCGCTACCAAGACTATTATAGCATAGTTGAAACGAAAGATAATTAAAAAAAAACAATTATTTTACTCGAGTAATTATTTACATTTATTAATATGAGTATGTATAGGATATGGGATAGCCGATGTAGGAAAAAAACTGCCAACATTAAGTGGGATTGAGCGGGCCACGTCAGTCGAATGCATCCTGACCGATGGGCTAAGATCGTCACGCAATGGGTGCCGGACGACGGACGTCTGGATAGTGGCAGACCCCGAAAACGATGGCGTGACGATCTCGATGCATTCCACGGAGATTGGCCAAATCTAGCCCAGGACCGGACAGCTTGGAAGGATGTTAGGGAGACCTTTGCCCAGCAGTGGGACAATATTAGATTAATTAAAAAAAATTGAGTATGTACAAGTCCCCTAAGTTTCAGAAAAAAAAATCTTGATAAATACACCTTTTTGGAAGTTGGTCAAAACGAAATCTAAACAAAATAGCAGGGAAACTCATAAAATAAAGCATATCAACCGTAAATATTGTTTATTTCCCTTATTTCGCCAATTTCGCTTATCATTGGATAAAAAAAATGTTGTTTGTTTTGTGAAACAATATTGGTTATGTGGTCGCAGACGTATAGAAGTCGTAAACGATACTTATTAGATGAACCATTACATGTTTGATCAACACTGGTTTATTGAAACTGATCTTGGTCATTTTCTTTTTATTGCGAATGATATTTTCAGTTCAGTTCCTTAGTTATGGCCTTTTGTCTACACTAATATTAATTTCTTCTATGGTTTTCGCGATTTTGCATAATAAAACACTTTATTTATCCGGTTGAATCGCGTTTTTATTCATGGTTTTAAACGAACCGAGCTTTCGCCAACTTAACAGTTGGCTTTTTCAAGGTTGACTGAGATGTAATTTGTCTATTTTAACATTAGTTACAGTAAAAAGTTACAGTAAACTACCGCCTCCTAATTATTTGTAACAAAACGTTCCAGTGTACGCAGACTATAGAGTTATTGTAATAGTTTTCAATTTAAATTATAATTATTTTTATCCCTAGCTAGCTCAAAAAACTACAATGGCTTCGGAACGCGCCCTCACATGAGAAGAAGCCACGTACACTAATATTATAAAGAGGAAACACTTATTTGTTTGTTTGTAATGAAAAGGCTCTGAAAAACTGGACCAACTTTAAAAATCGTTTCATCAATAGGAAGCCACATTATCTGGAAGTAACATAGGCTACTTTAATCCCGACATTTTTACGGAATCGGGGCTTACGCGGGTGAAAACACGGGATGCAGCTACTCGGTAATATAGAGTAATTTTGTGATCTATTAATTAAAATCTCCAGCTATCTGCATATCAAAATCAAATAATTGCATTCGTTTTTTTTTGCAAGAAACAAAATATTTTTACTCTTTCCTACTTACTTACTTACTTACAAACTTTCACATTGATAATACGGAGTGGAATGAATCATCAGCGTTTCTGTGGAATCAATTAAATCTTTTTGTTTTACATCTGATTGATCATCTTGTGGTTATTTTAACGATATCCTTTACTGGACATTTGATCCAATTAGTAGTGCGACCTTTTTAAAGTTGATAAAACCACCATGATTCATACAATATTGAATTTGTCGATCGATAAAGTAGGGTTTGTGTTTACAAGCGATAGCGAATAATTTGAAAATGTTACTTAGTCTAATATAATGCACAGTATCTTTTGGAATGGTGTTGATGTAGACCATTCCGGTGGCGGAATATTGGTGTCAGTCGAAGTTAAAGTTATGAGGATTTTATTCACGCTTATTTTCTTATAGAAAAAAACGGGTCAATCCAACATTATGTATATACTACCTGCGCCCCGCGGTTTCACCCGCGTAAGTCCCGTTCCCGCAGGAATATCGGGATAAAAAGTAGCCTGTGTGTTAATCCAGGTCCCCTGCTATATTCCAAGTTTCCGAGTAGATTTGTGTGATTTGAGTAATAAACACACATTCACATATACATACCTACATACACACAAACTTTCAGCTTTATAATATTAGTAGGATAGATAAAGGAAACTAAATAACCAAAGATCGTGCAAGTGGTGATGTCAAAGCAAGCTCGGAAAGCGGAACACAAGCTCGGATTATGATAAGAGGAAGCATAATTACCATTTCAAACAAAATAATTCTACGAAAATATGTTTTGTAGAAAACGCTATTTCTTAACCGTAGAAACACCGTCCTTAAAAAAAGGAATGTTAACATTATTTTCGTCATTATCAACGTGAAACAGTAGGAGACTGAAATAAAACAAACGTGATACCTTCACACATTACCACGAATTTAAAAAATAGCTCATTAAAATTGTTTCGTCTATTACGCACGTGAAATTCTGATATGGGACGATTCCACGAATGTTGAATTCCATTTTGTTACCACGTTACGTTACCATTTCTGGTATTTTTAAACCTTCAAAAAAGAGAGATGCTATAAGTTGGATGTGTCTGTCAGTGTCATGCATCGCACTTCACAAGCTGATGAAGCGATTTTGATGTTTTTATATTAATATATAAAACACTTTATTTACTGGGTTTAATCGCGTTTTATTCATGATTTTTAAACGAACCGAGCTTTTGCCAACTTTACAGTTAGCTTTTTCAATGTTGACGCGATTAAACCCGGTAATTAAAGTGTTTTATTAGGCAAAATCGCGAAAACTATAGAAGAAATTATGTTTTTATTTTATTTTAACAAACAAACAAAACTAGTAGGTACCTACATTACAGTTTTTGTACAATAATTTTGTAATATTTGTATTAGTCACGACATCAATTATTCTATTTCAGGAGGATTTGTCAATGAGGCATTTCTTCTCTTAAAATGTTTGTAATAAATTTGTTCCTATTAAACTTGGTTGCGTACAGTTGGTTGCAGCTACTGGACTCTTTACACAATCATTTTTTTTTTGCTGAGTTATATTAGGACTATGTATGTATGTAGAGTTGTTTCATGGAATAGGCCTTTGGTTTAGAATTTCGTTTTTTACGATATCAGATTCGTAGATAAGTAAGAAACAAGATCACATTATATGGCATTTTTTCGGCGGTTTCCATCTGATATTTATGTAAATACTACACTCGAATTTTAAGCTTTTTGATGTAAATTTTATCTTTAAACGGGGCCTCGGTAAATTGCTATTGTTATCAGATACTTACCCAAACACAAAGAAAAGTGGATTGCCTTTTAAGCTGACTGTTATTTAATAAATACTGGTTTATTTTTTAAAAATTGATTTTTCTTCTTTTCGTATAGTATTCCTCACAACACGATGTTTGAGGTTTAGGTCGCCCAGCGGTCTTGAACTTGATCTGGAAATTGCTATCCTACCTCCTAGTAATATTATAAAGCTAAAAGTTTGTGATTATGTGTGTTAGTTACTCAATCACGTAAACACCGCTGAATTGATTGCAATGAAATTTGGAATATAGGTTGCTGGATATCGGGAATAGCACATAGGCTACTTTTTATCCCGATGTTCCTGCAGGAACGGTACTTACGCGGGTAAAACCGCGGTGCGCAACTGGTGTCGTTTCATATATGTATAAAAAACGACACCAGCTTTCGAAGTACAGAATGGTAGGTGATAGTTTCCCACCATTTTATTTCTTCTGTAGCACCACCTATGTCACATGACACAACATGTGGATCAACTATTAACAATTAAAAAACCGACTTCAAAAAGAAACATAAAATAATTTAAAAAACAACCAAAAAAAAAGAATTGATAAAAATGACCAAAATAACCTCTACATAGGTACAGAGCCACCGACTAATCTGTTTTATCATCTGAAGTCGGGCAGCCAAACTAAGTACAATATGGAACCAACCAGTAAAACTGCCCGACTTCAGATGATAAAACAGATTAGTCGGTGGCTCTGTACCTATGTAGAGGTTATTTTGGTCATTTTTATCAATTCTTTTTTTTTGGTTGTTTTTTAAATTATTTTATGTTTCTTTTTGAAGTCGGTTTTTTAATTGTTAAATTATTTTTTTATTTTACCCATTTTAGTATACTTACCTACCTAAAAATCAACAATATTGTTACCGTAATTTTCATTATTGAGGAGTTTGCTGATGAGAAGGTGGTTTCAGGTGCCCCATCAATCTGTACTTAGTTCTTTAGGGGTCTATTCTTTTTGGTAGAAGTCCAAAAATGAGTAATTTATTGAATTCTGGGATGCTATCCTGTCCATCATTCCGAAGATACTCATCAGATCCTTACCAAACTTTCATGGGACCACCTCGTAGCTTCCACCTTTCCATTAAAAAAAGAACTATATCAATCGGTTAAGCCATCTTCGTATAATCGATGAACAATTGAATTGAATACAGCGTTTTGAGGAGCATTCCCGGTCCTCACTTAGAAGATCCTCATCAGATCCTCATCAAATTTTTATGAGACAATCTCGGAGCTTCCACCTTTCCATTAAAAAAAGAATCATCTCAATCGGTCAAGCCATCTTCGAGTAATCGATAAACAACTGGATTTATTAATGCGTTTTGAGGAGCATTTCTGTTCATCACTCCGAAGACCCTCATCAGATCCACATCAAATTTTTATGGGACCATCTTGGAGCTCCTACCTATCCATTAAAAAAATAATCATCTTAATCCGTCAATCCGTCTTCGAGTAATCGGTAAACATACAAAAAAAAAAAAATATTATACATACAGACGAATTGATAACCTCCTCCTTTTTTTGAAGTCGGTTAAAAAGCGAAATATCAAGGACACGAGCAATACGAACACCAAAATTGCTCTAAGATTCAAATTCTTTCTAACAGGAATTTTCTTCCCTAAATACCTCACGTTTATCTGAACCATCAAAGACAAGGGCATTCAAACAATTAAACTTATCAACACTAGCGATTCATTAATAATGCTTTTTTTGGGATACAAAAAATGTTTTGTTTACATTTATTAGGGAAGTGGCGAGGTCTCATCCATCAAGTCAAAGAAGATGAATGAGCAAACTGTTTACTGCCTCTCGTATTATTTTGATGTCCATTTGTTTTTGGTAACTTGTTACCATTCGCGAGTAGGTAAGTACGTTAAAATGTTGTTTTTTTTATTAATTAAGCAGCAGCGCTCTGAGGTCCACCCTAATTGGTCTTGTGGGAATATCTAAATTAAATGATTTAATGCTACTTCTAAATATTTAATTTATGACATTCCAGTACATCCTCAAATTCTGGCATACCGGTGATCCAGTAGGGCATCTCAATCCTTCAACCTCTCACGTCACACGTGCTCCCTTGCGGTAATATACTCCACTGATTATTAGGGTGGTCTAGTTTTGAGACTTGACGAGTCTCCGTCTAAATTTTTTTGGCTTAAAAATGTATCTTTTGTGGTATGAATTTACTACTACTCGTAGTATTAATCCTACTAATATTTTAAAGCTGAAAGTTTGTATGTATATGTGTTTGTTACTCAATCATGCAAAACTACTGAACCGATTAAATAAAACTTGGAATATAGGTAGCTGGACATTTGGAATAACACATAGTACTTTTTATCCCGATATTCCCGAGGGATCGGAACTTGCACGGGTTAAACCGTAATACGACATAATACGAGTATATTGTAGGTATACAAAATAATACATTTTATTCATCCACTTTGGTAACGAATATCCGTTTTAATGATCACAATTTATTTTCCATAAACCCCTGTGTATAGGAAAATAGGAGTCAAATTTCTCACATTCTACACTAACGGTTCTTATTAGAAGGACACATGCCTCTTAACGACTTCTAAAAAGTATCATTTTTTGTCTGTCTCGGTACAAAAAGCGCTAAATTAACTTTTTTAGAGGAAACGATCTGTTTTGGAATGCCACGTGTGACATGGCCTCAGACATGACGGTTTCTATTTCTGAGTTGACGCCACATGGTGCTCTGTTGATACTTACTTTGTCGTCAAATAATCCCCCATCATTCAGGATATTCCTATTTTTATCCGTCCAACACTCCCGATTGATGACTTCATGTTAAGAAGCTAAACTCGACTTTAATATGCTTGTGATATATTGTACCTCGTTACAAAGCTGACATATTGAAACGATTTATAAATTATTCCTTTTGTGAGGGGAACAACAAAGGGAACAGTCAAATTTTGTAAAAACGATTCAATATGTATATCATTTCTCAAGCAAATGTATTCAATAGTCTGTATAGGAAAAAGACAAAACAGTTTTACTACGTATCGCGAAAGCCCTTGAGGAAACGCGAACATGGTAAAAAAATTCGCGAGTGTACTGTTAGATAAAGGGAAAAAGGAGCGTTCTTAACCGGTTTCGACATTATATTCGCATTTGTGAAGATCAAAGAGCATGTTGTGACACACGGGAAAAAAGTTCCAGAGGTGAGGTGAACATAGCTGGAGGGCTCTCGAGTAACACCATCCTTGTGGGAGCTAGGCTTTGAAACAAAATGCGTTTGCATACATTAAACTGTAAGAATGTTGAGATAGGGAGGGTACGGGTCCCGAGGGAACTCTGTTTCGGCGATTACGCGGACAGAATTTCTTGAGAGTTCGCCTTCTTGCCGAGATAGTTTGCACGTTACACTAGCCTCTTTCCGTATTTTCACAGTCAAAGCGCCTTTACAGAATACTTCTGTTCCCGAAGTATTTGAAAGGCAAATTAGAAACACATCTTAAGTTCCTTAAGAGCTTCGAAACGCTCGGTTTCGTTCAGGACCACGTAAATATTTGAACGTAATGAAATTAAGGGCGGCTTCAAAAGTTTTAGCGACATGTTTTCATGTTTGCGTACTTACGTTTACCCCTGCTTAGTGTGTAAGAATTTCTTTGATAATTATATGTAAATTAGAGGTCTGTGTACAAGCAAAAAGAATAGTTTAGCTTAAACACAGATTAAAAACTTTAACCATTTATTAATACGAAGCCTAATTTTACCTGTTTTTTATCATTTTCCGTAAGCAGGTACTCTTTACAGAATGAATTCTTGTACTAAGTCCAAATTTTTTTAGCTTTTATGGATAACTAGCTACGCTCTTCAGTTTCATTCATGTCAGTTTTGATAGTGAGGTAATATTGGGATGAAAAGTAGCGTGTTATATTATTCCAGAAAGCTGTCTACTTTACAAGTCACATCGCTATCCGATCAGTAATTTTGGCATGATGAGTATCAAAACTCATAAAAAAAGTTTTTAATATTACTTAACCATAATATTCTTAACTCTGTTTCTAAATCCAGTAGACGGCTGTTGGCTTCTTACCTATGTGGGTTATAATAATTGTTCACCAAAACTTTTGTTACCCTAATATATAATTCAGTAACTTTCATACAATCTTCGTGCAAACACGTTGTGCTTGTGTTATGCCATAGGGATTCCAAAATGCACGTGTCAAGACACGAGGAAACTTTGATGTGAGTGACGTGAAACATTACTTACCTACAACAAAATTGGAGTTGGTGGAATTTTATTACGGGAATGGATGAAAATGAAGTACAGGGTCTTTTAAGTTGTTTGATCAATTTGTTTATCTTGTATAAAAATGAAGATACTGAAAACTACCCAAATACCTACAAAGTCAAATTATTATTTTAATAAAAAATTAGTAATTGTGATATTTAATTATACTCTACTTATAAGTAATACACTAATATACAATAAAAATAATGATTTATTATTGAATGAAAAAAAAAACGAAAATTTGAAATGTAAAAGTATTAATAACTATAATTAAAGTCTCACAACAAACATAGTAAAATACAAGTCTAGTGCTAAGTTTGGGACAAGATTGTTCTCTGCTTAATGTCGTGCAATATTTATTTAATTTTATGAAATAATCCACGTACATGCAAATCTAGATAATCTTACGAGTCTCTCCAAAACAGTAACTAGTTCTTGGCAAATTCCTTTATTCATGATATATCAAAAAACTTTCACGACATACTTATTACATCAAAGCCTTAATTCTATAAGTAGTGTCTTTCAATAGTCGACAAAGTAGATGTGACAAACTCAAAAGATACCAAAACAGCTGCCCCTAGAGACGCAAACTTTGTATCAATATAAACCTAAGGGTCAGACAGTGTGCTGAATAAAAACAGTTCTCTCTGACTTTGTATTGACTTTAGCTGAAAAACTTAGAAACTATTTGATTAATGGTAATAACTTTCTAAGACTTCCGTTTGAGCTACATTTATATTTTTATCTGTTTCTATACTAATATTATTTCTGCTAGTTCTGTATATAAATGAATAAAAAGTAGTTACTTTTTATTTAACTTCTGAATAATAAAATTGTAGGGTCTCAAAGCAGAATAGACACTCTGAAAATAACAGAGAAGGTACAGACATTTTTTTAGAATATGTATCCTGTTTTGATACCCCACAATTTACATAGCGATTTTGAAAATCTGAATTTGGATATTGCCTTTGGATGCTGGCTGTAGGTACCTATCCAAATGTCATCAAAGTGTGAAACTTTCTACACATTTAAAAGATGATAAGCAGCAGACTAGGATCGTAATTCTAATATCAAACTGCGTCATAAAGCAAACGTGTAGGGGGTTAGTTCTAATAAATCGGAATTCCTGTCAATAAATTTTAATTCTTAATAGGTGTGTTAGTAATTTTAGCCTTTTAGAGACATGGCAGTGTTTGGAACTAGCATTATAAACGCTGTCTAGTCTTAAAAGTATATTATAAAATGCACAACACACACACAGGGCAATCTAGCCTTAAACTAAGCACTAAGCTTGTACTATGAGTACTAGACAATGCAAATACTATTGTTTTTATTGCAATTACATAAATCATACATACTAAAAACAAAATATCTTATTTTAAGCATAAATAGCTGCACCAAGCGGGAATCGAACCCGCAACTTTCTGCATTGCAGTAGGGGCTTCGCCCAACGCGCTACAGATGTCAAAGTTGTGATTTAGCCTCCACTAAGAACAATGATTTTATGAAAAGAATCAAGTCTAATTGCTTTCTCCTTCCCCTTTTCCTTGATACAAAGTCGGGCATTCTCACTCTTTCTTGATTTTGCCTTTACTTCAAATACATTAAAAATACAGTTCCTATTTGATTATCCTATTGATTTACAATGTTTTTAAGTGCATCCATTCTGTCAATCCTGATCACGTGACTATTTGTATTAACTGCCGCACCAAAAGTTGACAAGGGAAAACTTTCATTTGACCACGACCAATTTAATACGGTTAACCCACTGGGTATATTTTTACCTCCCCAATGTACTATACTACAGTCCTATACGATATTGCGTTTTTTCTAACCGCATCTTGGGGTCGAACGCATTTTGCGATGACAGGGCTCAGAGGTCTCACAGATCTTGACTATGAATCGGAATAGAATTGCTATTTCTAAAGAAAAAACTTATTAGGCTAAGAATTGTAGGAGAGAGGACGATTCTCCTTTTAATATGCAGTAGTAAGGGACAGAAATTGTCAGATTTTACATCATGGTTAAGAATTTTATGCTTAAAAGGTTTGTGCATTTTACAGCGCGGAATATTCAAGTTTACTTTTTCTTTATACTCTACTGTGCTTTATGACTTCACGCCAATGTTTTAGTGGGGTCGTTGGTTTTATTATTGTAATATAGCTTTGATGGGGACAACGTGGGGACATCTTAGCTTTATCGAGAATTTCTCGCCGAAGTGTCAATCAATTTGATGAAACGTAGTTAGAAAATTGTAGAGTTGTAAGGTGCCTAGATGTTTATAAATGTTGTATAAGTATGGACATTTAAATATTCCATCATATCTGTAGATGTTTGATAAATTTGCATCAATACATCAACTACATGTTGTTTTCAGTAGTGGTTACATCGCAGCCATGAGAAATACAATTTTATTAGCATTTTCAGAGTGTAGTACTAGAATAGAACAACAGATATTTACTCAAGCATGTTTTGTAACTACCATTAAAACGTGAGGTGGTACCTAAAGCTATCTTTCAACATCCCTCAAAATAAATAAAAATGATTGCTCGCATTCTTTATTGCAAATACCGTTAGATAAAAAAATAATTAATTGGAGCAGTGTAAGCAAGAAATAGTGCATCGTCCTCATGGGAATTCCCATACTTTTCTCTAAAACCATAACAAATTCCCAGATTACTTACGTACAGGGGAGAGTACCCTTGTCATTGATATATAGAAGACAAAACTGGCTCTTGGTCTGCCTGTTTATGTGGACTTTTGCTGTAGTTATTAAATAATAAGAAAAAGATGAGTGGGACAACTCATTCACCAAAAAGTTTCCGTCTTTATTATCTTTTAAAATTTTGTAAAAATAATCTATCATTATCACTTTATGTAGATAAATAGCTGTCTTTTATCTTCCGAAAGTCTTTTTTAAAATTGTTTAACAAGCTATCAGGTTCACCTGGAAATATTTTTAAGGAAAAATTCATCTTCAAAATTTACTTGCGGCGATGTTGAACTGCTTCTTTTCTCACTACATATTTGTAATATTATCTACTAATTGTCGAAGCTTATCTAGTATGTAGGTGCTGCATTTATCCATGATCCTCACTATCTTTTCTCGTATTTATTGCTTTCTACCCTGCAAAGTTATCGAAATATCTCGATAATCCCTCTTACGCAAGATAAGTTCTATTGCTGATTACTATTTCGCCCTGATGGAGATGGACAATCTTAACGTTGATATTTCTTTCACGTTTCATTTTCCTTTTGTTACTTATAAGGTAACAATTTGAGTTTTACGTCACCTATGCTACTTTATTTTCATTGTAACTGATATTTCAATAAATTCATTCATGGGTTTGAATTAAAAAAAGACTCAGAATGAAGTCATATTTTTACTTTACGAGGAGTTAGGTAAACTTTATTATTTCCATCACGTTTAGTAGCTAGTGTTCTATAAATATTAAAGTCGAAATTTTCAAATCGTTCTAAGACGTGAAAATCGAACAAAGCCCTTTAATATTGAAGTTGTAAAGAAAACTCTTCAGCCAAAATCACGTATTATTACATAACTTGAAAAGTCGAAGAACCATAAAAAATATCGGTAATACTTTAGGGTATGTCTATGTTAATGTAACGCAAGAATAATTTCGGGGTTTTTCTCAAAGTTGCAAGTATGAAATCTAACGTAATCCCCGCGAGATTAATATTATTTTATCGCTTACAATAAATAACGAGTGAATTCAATAGTCGACCAGCCAACGGAGTTATAAGTTTTTTGACGAAGTAATAGGAAACTTTAGCAGATTCAATCTTGTGGGGATTTGGAAAAGTCTTTACGTACACAAAAGGGGAGGCACGGCTAGTACCTACAAATAATTCAGCAAGAAGAAACTTTTTTTACAAGTGGTTAATTTTCATAAATTATAGTTAAGAATTGTTATAGAGCTGCTGTATCTAAAGGTATAATATTAAGGAGTTATCTAAAACCCATAAATAAGTATGATAATTATATTCTGTAGTTATCAACATTATTCTTTTATGACCTTAATCCAAAGAGGTTTACTATCTACCATACGTCTTAAAATAATTTAATTTAATGTATAGTTGCTTTAAATTGTTCTATAACAAAGAAGAAATAGACGAAAGTAGAGCAACCCTTATCACAGAGCGTATTAGATTTTGAAATACGTCTTTCAACATTGTAATACTACATTATATAGCTCGAATTCTCGAGCTTGGTTCGTAATTCATAGTCTAAAATAAATCTTGACAGGATATTTTTTATTTAATTACAAAACTAGTTAGTTTACCTCAGTCCCTGAGTAAATAAGAGCTGTAAAAGTGGTAAGAAACGCAAATATTGTACTAAAAACACTCTATATTAGGACAAATTGGCAATTTTTACGTGTGTCCCACTTTATGTTGCCAAAATTGAGTTATAAATCAGAGAGGTTTCATTTGTACGAATCATCTAACGAAAGATGGCACCATTTCTTTTCTCTTAATGTTAGCAATTTTGAAATATCGTACCAATCATTCGAGGCAAGATGACGGTAAAAAATTCAGCGTAAGATCAATCAAGTTCAAGCTTGAGATTGATATTAGTCACTTACTTTTTCTACCATCTGTGATTTTCACTAATAATTCAAAGGTCACGCACGAAGTTATTGCGGAAGCCATACATCCGCCTAGAGTTACAGTTTAGGGTAGAGATGTACTTCTTTAAACCTAAATAAGTATTAATTATTTAATTTCTTTTTAGATGGCTTATACAGTGCAACTTACTTTTAATCTATTCTATTCATGATGTTCGGGAGCCCGAAACATTATTGAGTGGAGTAGCTTTGCCCTGCATCTATACCCTCAGCCTTGTCAGTAGTCAGTCAGAGGAAAGTTATTTCTCCAACACTCACACACCAGGTAGCATGCAGTTTTCTAGCCAACTGCATCCACATATGCTATTTATAATATCACTAAAGCATGTTATCGAAAATATCAGGTTTTCGTGCTAAACAAAAGAAAAGCGCTATGTGTTTGAGCTTGGGTTTATTTAGATACACACTCTTGTATATCCAGAGTGATTAATCCAACCCATGACCTATAAATTTGTTAGAGATACATTTCAAACCAGTCCACACGTGGGTGACATAAACGTTAAAGTTCATTCACCCTCTGTAAATATGAAATGCACCCTTACTGAGACAAATTATTTCATTTCCCCTACTAAAGGGACAGTACGTGACTACAGGGTCCCATCAAATGTAACAGTATGACTTGATGTAATATGACAATTTGATGTAACGATTGTAATAATCTTTCTGGTTTACGTTCGTCGGCTGAAGGTAATGCTTAACTGCTCGTGTCATACGTTATGTTAACCAAAGTTATAGCCCAAGTTAAGTGTTATTAGCACGAGTCCTGTCAAGTTAATGATTACCTACAGTCTGTGGCTGAAGTTACGGTCTGTTCAAACAAGACACATATATGTAATACATATATATTAAGATCTACGTCAGTAATGGCTAAATTTCTAATACTTAATGGAAAAGGTTGAAAATAAAACAATATCCCCGTTCAAGTCAACGTTCTACGAACAAACTTCACTCCAGCAGCGCTGCGACCTCGCTAAGCGCTACTCAATATTTTAGTGAGAGGCATGTGATCTAGCCATGGCCGATCATCGGTTTCGCACCGAGATAGGCATTGAAAATCTCGCTGAATCCTTCACAATTCTGCAATAACGAACCCTACCAGGGTTGTTTATGGCCAATGATTTCAACATGTATGATTTCTATTACAATTAAATGGAATCCTTGATGAATGAGTCCCATGTGCATTTTGTACTTTAATTAAATGCGATTTGGAAATCCCTTTTTTGTAGGTAAATTATTGAATAAGTACCTACTGTAATCTGCTTTCAAAAAGGTACTCTTTAGTAACCTTTTACTTCAATTGTTATACTAAAAGCAGTTTTTTGTGAGCAATTTTTCTTCAAAAAGGGATTTTATTGATCTTACTTCTACCTAACTAAATAAGATGAGAGGCTAGATAAGTAAATCTTAAACTTCAAAGATATTTCGAGTGGTTAACTTCAAAATAAAAATTCAACATTATTTATTCTTACCAAAGAGACCAATCTCTCATCCAAGTTTAAATTATATGTAGAATGGCATGTCAGTCAATAAAAAGGGACAGAACACTTGGGAATTCAAAAACTAGGGTTAAGTAAAAGCTTATATTCTATGGTAGAAGTTAATAATGTAAAATAATGAAATAATATAGCGGTCAGATGTTTAAAAAAGACTTATATTAAAAGGCTTACCCTTCTGTTGGTGAAATTAGGCATAAATTTTCATTGAAATTGTTCATATCTTTTTTAGTGGTTTTAATATCATATCTAGTAAAATAGGATAAAGTTATATTCGTAGTAGCTACCAAATTAGACTTTTACGTGTGACCTTTTATAGGGTCGTAAGTAAACAATATAGAACAAAAACCTTCGAAAGAAGCAAAGGATAACAGCGAACGCCAAATACGTGAGCCAAATTAACTTTATCTCCAGTTCTGTAATAAATAGACATCAAGAAATTATGTGCTCAGTAGACTACCCACTTTGTCACCGTCAACGTGAAAGCGTCCAGAGAAATTGGCCTCCGGTTCTCCCATAATTAGGACTGGTTAATGTCCCGGAAAAACAATTTCATAAAACTCCGACCAACGGAGAGCATAAAAAGAAATAAGATACTAAATAACCTTTATTTAAACGTTTCAATTCTTTGTCATACTCCTATTCGTGGAAATTTTAACACTGAAAAAATTCTTCATTTCATCCGACGATGGGCCATTGATGTGATTTGGAAGACAAGATTGTGTTGTTTTTTGTATTTAGATTCTTTAATAACTTTATTTTAGTAACCAAAGATACAGTTTTTCTTCTGCGATTTTGGGTTTTTTTTCTGGTTTTATTTCTTAACAGCATTGTTTCTTCGGGAAGTTGTTAAATTTATGTATATCCAAAATCAAAATCTATGGGGCAGTCTACTATGAAAAAACCGACTGTAAAGTCGGTGACACATCGGTACAGCATTGCAAAAATGCAGCTATTAATATTGTTTTATTACAACATTAAGGAACACACCAACCTTAGTTGATCTATAGATAAACACTTACGCTAGGCATTGTTGAAAAGCGGCCGGGAATCATTGTTGGAATTTTTTATGGTCTGATTACTTTAAAGTAAAATGCGTGGTTTAGCATCTGCGATTAATTTAATTTTATCGTGATGAAGGCATCAATGAATGCAGTAACGGTGCATTAAATGTTATTCAATAGGCCATAATAAAGGCAATTTCAATAGATTTATGGACGGTAGTTGTTTGTAATAAAATTAATTCGTATAGGAATTTGGACTATTTTTATCTGTCAGAATTCACCATGCCTCTTTTAGAGTCGACAGTCTCGTACATATTTTCGGTAACATATTATTCAATTTAGTTTGGTTCAAAAAGTATACAAGTGTAGGTAACCAAGTGTAGTAACGTTAGGGAGTAACCTCGAGTTGCGATCACGATGAAATGCGAAACAGAATAAAAAAAATAAAAAAAATATTGCACGACATTACACACAGCGCAATCTAGCCCCAAACCAAGCACTAGGCTTGTACTATGGGTACTATACAACATAGAACATACTATACATATTTTATTTTTTTAGAATGTTCGAAGACCACCTACTCTGTGAACCGACGACATTGTAGCGATCGCGGGGAGTCGTTGGATGGAGGTAGCTTGCGATCGTTATTTGTGACGTCTTATGGGGGAGGCCTATGTTAAGCAGTGGAAGAAGAAAAACTGAGATGAAGATCATGATGTGCAAGTGTAGTGAAAATGAAAACCAAATATGGAATTTGCTGTTGTTTCCAAATCTCGGATAGGTAGAGTTGTTGCAAAAGTTAAACGCCATTTTACAATGACTCTCACTTCTTACTAATATTTTAAACGCGAAAGTTTGTATTCATGTGTGTATGTATGGATGTGACTTTGTTACTCTTTCAAACTTAGAAAATACGTAGCTGGCGACCTGGAATAACATATGGGCTACTTTTTATCCTGATATTTCCGCGAAAACGGAACTTACGCGGGTGAAACCGCGGGCGCTGCTAGTACTATTGTAAGGAAGAAATTTTGTTTGTTTGTAACGATTTATTCATTCTAAAATAACTTAACCGATTTTCACTAACGAGAGGCTACATTATCGCCATAGGCTACTTTTATCCCAATCGGGTCCTAAGCGGATAAAAGCGCAGGACGCTGCTAGTAAATAATAATCCCTGATGTGACTTAACTCTAGATTCCATACTTTAAATGCAATACGGTAAGTTCTGCCCCACCTACATTTACAAGTATAATTGTTCTAAATAAGCAGATACCATCGGTCTATCCGGAAACATATTAAGATAAGCTAGTTCGGATAAGAGCATTTCTTATTGGGTGGAATGGATATATTGCCTACGTTATCGAAAACGATGGACAGCCCTAGATTATGAGTAATCCTGTTAACGAAATTAAGCTGTTTTGTTATCTTAATGTTTGAACATATGGTGGTAGGGTTGTTGAGTGATAATGATTAGCTACTGATTTTTAAACCCTATGGACGCGACTGATGTGAATCGAGCTGAAAGCCCTTCCGATTGAATATTTTTCTTCATAACCGATCAAGTACATCTTTAAACAATATGTCATGTTAATAAACATGATACAAGAAGTGCCCCCAGCATTTCAAAAACAATAAAAAATAACTTTACATACCACTATTTACAGGCAATGTTTTACAAAATAATACAAATTTTCTTCTAAATCATAATATTAGAAAATACAATACCTAGAACCTCCTCATCGCATTTAAAAAAAAATTATTTTAATCATTGTCGAGAAATAATAGATTTTTTCATGCAATTCCATCTCGCTCATTTCTATGCAATCGGACAAGGAACGATAATTATCATCTATCGCCGTCTTAAGAGCATTCGCAAGCAAGCCTTTCTCCATATAATCGTATTTTCCGGTTTTTTTGTCTCTGTCTTTTTCCATGATAAAAACTTTCACAGCCTTATTAATTGACGTAGAGTAGGGTCGGAGTAACTTTACCACTTTACCGCTTTTGCCTGTCAACTTTGAATATGCAAACATAAATTGGTAAATTACTCCGCACATACACCACGTTTACCACGTCTGTTATTATTAACACTCAAAGTATTACTAAACACTAGTAATACTCATTGATAATTAGTCACCTATAGTAATAGTTTCAATTTGAAAATAAAATATAATTCTAGTTAGGTATAACTCGTTCATTTTTCGCGTAGGTATTTTGTTATAGGTACACAAAGTTCTAGTAACATTCAATTTCAGTTCAAACTGCAGACGAAAAATGCAATTAAAATTTCCATTCATCTAAGAGGAATCCGTGACTAACATTGAAATATGTGCGCAGGAAGAGTGAATGTGATAGTTGTAAATTGTTTGCGCCGATTAGTTCTGGACGCTGCATTTTAGTGATGTCTGATGTCCTTTTATTTGACTTAGCTGACTAGCTGTTACCCGCGACTTCGTCTGCGTAGTAACTGTGCATAGCCGACTTTTTCATTCATTACTCGGGTTCTACTAATTGGATTTCGATGGAAAGTATACCACGAAGTTCCTCGAAAATAGAGCTATCTAACATTAAAAACCATTTTAATTGGATGAGTAGTTTTTGATTGTATAAGGAACAAACAGAGAAACAGACAGACAGACGTGAATTTTAAAATTGTATAATTTTGTTCAGTTCCCTACTGTTCCTAAGTCCCCTAGACAACTTTTTTTATAAATTTACTTCCAAGTTCAAACTTTTTGTCCTCTCTTCCTTTAATATAAGTATAGATAAATAAATCCTGTGACCAACTCACAGCGCCATCTAGCCCCATGGTAAGCTGCTAAGCTTGTGTTACGGTTGCTAGACAACGGATATACTACTTATAATTATTTTTCTTTTGTAAATACATACATATTATACATAGAAATACACCCAGACCAGATACAAATATTTATGTTTAAGCATAAATATTTGCACCCAGCGGGAATCGAACCCGCAACCTTCTGCATTGCAGCCAAGCGTTCGCCCGACGCGCCACAGAGGTCGTCAAAGGACAGAGGAGATATTCTTGTAGTAGTCCAATGTCTGTTCATGTTCAATAGCAGTGACTATTTCTGCACGGAGAATTCCTCTTACTTTAGTTACAGTTAACTGTCTGTACGTAATGACTTAATTGCTATAACAGTAATCGACTTACTTACCTACTTGATTTTCAACCACTTAGTATCCGTCAAGAAATCACGTAGGTATAAATCGGTCAGTACAAGTATATTTAGTTTTTTGAATTGTGAATTGCGTAGGTCCCAAAATTCGATTTCATAGAAAATAATCAATTCATTTTGCGTTGCCAGAGTTTTGTATGAAACCGAATATAACAGACTACCATGTACATATGGTTCTCCTGGATATACCTACGACATTAAAAATGTTTGTTTTATTTATTAATATTGTTCTCAATGTACCTAATGCCTACTTTTAAATTATAAACTAATCCTTTTAAAACAGTATTTATTGCGCTTTATTTAAAAAAAATAAACCTAAATAACATGACATAACATAATGTAATTAAATAAATAATTTTAAAAAAATAATTTATTTATTTATTTTTTAATCTTCAATAAATGACATAACATGATGTAATTATTACAAATTAGAACAAATTTAAAATTTTGAATTGCTTCTTACATTAGTTGGTAATGCACTTATTATATTTTTTATTAGGAAATATACTTAATAACAGTAAGCACTCTACAAAATTTGCTATTTTGAACTTAATAACATTGCCTGGTTTTGAGAAATAAATTACACAAACAATTAAATATCGGTAATAATGCGAACATGGGGTGCGACAATTTGTCTGGACCGGACGGTTAGGGTGACTTTACCGATTGTTTGCTTATAGGGTGTTCTGTTTACTTTCTGAATAATATAACGAACTGAAACACTGGATGCCTATGTTTGTAAAATATTCAGCAGGTAATTAATTTAAAACATATTTGTTTTAAGCTTTATTTAGTAGTACCTATGGTAAAGTAAAAACAATATTAAATACCTGTTTATTGAAAACGATACAATTTTTAGCTTTGTTAAAAGTATTTAAAAAACAAAGAGGATAGATGGATTAACTATTTAATGTACCAACCTATTACATAAAAAAGTAAAGGCTTATGTTTTTTTAATATCCTGTTTTTAAATATTATTTGTGGTGAACCCAATCGTAATATTTTTTTTTAATTAAAAAACAGGATTGTTATAGATTATTCAATTAAAAATCAGGGTTGCTATGTTGATAGTCATATTAAAAAATCTGGACTAAAACTGACTTTTGCTAACTTTTTATTCCGACATTTTCATTGTATCAGAGTCGACGCAGTATGATCTTCAATTTGTAGCAATAAATACAGGATGTAATTTAGAACATCCTCTAGACACTTTCTCTGGATGTAACACATGCATTGCGTAGTTAATGTAATTATGAGCCTGTACCGTAAACGGGCTTGACTTGTCGCGATTAAAGTGTTCATCTCATAGATTAACAACATTTTAGATTTGTAATAAAAACACTTGAAGTTCTAGAAATAAACAATGATTTAAAAAGAGCTATTTCTTCAAGATTTAAAGAAAAGAAAAAAAAAATAGCTATCTAACGATACCCCACATGATGGGGTAAGCAAGAAAAAAAATACATCCCCCATGTCACATGTGAGGGCGGTATTTTATTTTTTAATTTTAAAAAAGGTAAGCAAGAAAAAATAATTTAAAACATAAAAAACCGACTTAAAAAAAGAACAAAAAACAATAAAAAACCACAAAAAAAACAATTGATAAAAAAGACCAAAATAACCTCTACATACAGCGCCACCGACTAATTAATCTGTTTTATCATCTGACGTCGGGCAGCCAAACTACGTACAATATGGTAAAGCCAGCCATACAGCCAGTAAAACTGAACCATCTCAATCGGTCAAGCCACCTTCGAGTAATCGGTGAACAAACATAAAAAAATAAAAAAATAAAAATACGCGACGAATTGAGAACCTCCTCCTTTTTTGAAGTCGGTTAAAAAAATACCATCCCCCATGTTACATGTGAGGGAGGTATCCTAAAAAAGGTTAAATAATATATTTAATTATATTTTCTTGCCGTAATCAATAGTATACTCATGCAAAATTACAGCTTTCTAGTACTAAGCATTTTGTGAGCTAAGCCGCGGACGGACGGACGGACGGACAGACGGACGCACATGACGAAACTATAAGGGTTTTTGTTGACTACGAAACCCTAATAAGACGATGATTAACGAACATTTATTTATTTCAATAGTCAAATAGTTGTCAACCTTGAAAAAGCCAGCTGTAAAGTTTACGAAAGTTCGGTCATTTTAAAAGTCATGAATAAAGCGAGATATTAAAGAAAGAGAGGACAAAAGTCTGTACTTGGAAGTAAATTAAAAAAAAAGTTGTAAAGAGAACTTAGAAAAAGTAGTAGAACGAAACTAATATAATTTTTGAAATTCATGCCTGTTTGTCTGTCTCTCTATTTTTCTGTCGGTTTCTTATACAATTAAAAACTACTCATCCGATTGTAATCTAATTTTTAATATTAGATAGTTCTATTTTCGAGAAAGGTCGTGGTATACTTTGTATCGATATCCAATAAGAAGAACCCGGGTAATGAACGAAAAAGTGCTACTGCTCGAGAACCGCTCGACCGCCCGCGCCCGTGATAACTCGTTTTCACTTCTGCTGGTGAAACCGCGGGGTTAGTCATGAATAAAGCGAGATTAAACCCGGTAAATAAAGTGTTTTATTAGTCAAACATTTTATTTGTCAATAGTTTAATACACGTACCGTGTACACGTTTTTAATGGTTATAGGTCAACTTAGACACCTTGATACGTCAACTTATAACTATTATTTGAAAACGTATAGTCTCCCATGAGAAGAAACCACAAGAAACTCATGAAGGTTTTCTTTTTTGTGATCATGTGTTAAATTACAATCGTCATAATACAGATATCTATAATTTAAACAGGACCATTCAATATTAATGTCTATAGATCTAAAATATCTATAAATCCTTTATATAATCTAGGTACCTACTCCAGTGACCTAGTATTTACTTTGAATTGTCTGTAGTCTGCTGAAATGGGGACAGAAAAACAAATACTCTGATGTACGCAGAGAAGAAATAAAACATAATCGAAATATTTATGAGTCCCAAATGTTTAGCGCCTATGTAACAAATTGGAGGCAAATGCCTGTATTCATTGGAAAAGTAATGAAACTTACCCTAATTCCATAGATTTTCCCTTGATATAAACAATTTCAATGTTTACTAGTTTGTAGGTATATTTTGTAACGAAGTTTGTTTACTTCTTTCTTATAGAATACTAGCTATTCTACCCGGCGCGGGCGGGCGTTACACGAGTGTCTAATATGATTATGAAAACATCTAATGTTTGTATTAGTAAACTAGTAGTGTTCCGCGGCTTCAACCGCGTATTTTTGATCCTATGCGGATTTCGTAAGCCCTTCGTAGTAGATCTTACCTACTATACTCTATACTGTGCCGCGGCACAGCATGGCTTAACTAGCATATCTTCCCGGGTGTCATAAAGGCGAATAGGAATTTTGGAAAGGCTAGCAAACCTTGTGTTCTCCCCGTGCGGTGGCAGATCAACTTTGAGGTCCTTAGAATGATTGATTAACACTTTATTGTACCAAAAAAACACAAATTATAACAAACTTACATTTTAGATCTTAAAAACTAAAGTGGTACAAAGGGCGGCCTTATCGTCTATGGGCGATCTCTTCCAGGCAACCAATGGTTGGCATTGGTTGGCATTGGTTGCCAGAATGGTTGGCATCAGGCAGGCAGCCAATCGACAACCGACAACAGTTGGGGTAAACAAGTTCTAGAGTGGAGACCGCGTCTCGGCAAACGTAGTGTAGGACGTCCTCAGGCACGTTGGTGCGGCGATTTGCGCAAGACAGCTGGCACAAACTGGATGCGAGAAGGCGAAAATAGATCTAGGTGGCGTGCAATTGGAGAGGCCTATGCCAACAGTGGGCTGCAGGCTGATGATGATAATGATGATGAAGCAGCCGACCATAAATTTTTTTAAAAATCTATTTGTAGTCGGTATAGCCTATGATGACCTACTGTTTGCCCCTAGTGTACGGACCCCAAAAATTTAAGGTTTTTGTGAACCTCAGGCTCACGAGAGGGATGGCACCGAGATCATCGCTCCCATGAGAAGAACGTCAAGATATGATATTTTTAGATTGTATATTTCTCTAAGTTACTTACTGGTTTGCCCTTTTAGCCTAATTCATAACAGGTACTTACCTATAACTCATGACTTACATAATTAATAAACCAGCCATTGTATTGTACTGCACTGTAATACTCCTTAGTCCACGGTGAGCAATTATTTACAGCAATAGCCCAATTAATGTTGGCTATAACTGCTACTGGGCTATTACGAATATCATAGGTACCTACTATAAGTTGTTGCTTGCTTGCTCCTTCGGGTACTTAAGACTGTTGTAACCACAGACCTAACATAGCTTGCTCATTTAGAAATATTTAAGTAAGACTATGATAAGTTGAAGAGGGAATGGAACAAAATAATCTCTACACCCGTCCCTGTATTATGCTACCCGATGTGCAACGAGTGATAAACTGGACGTTTTAGAAACGTTTTTAGGGATCCAAGGGTAATAAAAAAGGGGAATTTCTACTAAGATTCTATGATCACTAAAAACATTAATAAAAAGTATTTATATGCAGTAGTATATCCGTTATGTAGTAGGTAACCATAATACAAGCCTAGACCTTACTTTGGGGTTAGATTGAGCTGTGTGTGACGTCATGCAATATTTATTTATTTAAATTGGGCTCCTGTGCGACAAATGTGATTATTTCGTGATTATGCTACGGAATCTTACTAATATTATAAACGCGAAAGTTTGTATGTACGAGTATATGTATGCATGTATGTATCTCTTTCACGCAAAATCGACTAAACCCATTGCGATAAAACTTGGAATATAGGTAGCTTGGGACCTGGAATAACACATAGGCAACTTTTTATCCCGATATTCCCGCGGGAACGAGACTTATGCGGGTGAAACCGCGGGCGCAGCTAGTCCTTCATAAACGAAGAATTATTATCTCCAGGTATGATTTACTTACACACTTTTACACTTTTTTGGTTTTGTTGCTTGCCTAAGTTTTACTTTAGGATGTTTGTGACAACGACCGTTTTCAAAATGACTTTACGCAGTTCTCTTGCTAATTTAATGCCTTCCTTCGTACCAAGAACAACGAACTCACTCGCCTACAGCAACGTCGCAAACATTCGTGAAGTTATTTTCGATGGAGTTGACAATTTCACGTGCAGCGTAATGCCATCCCCAAACTTGCCTCGGGGTGGGCTGGGCGCGTGTCCTTTGAAATGAACATTAAATTCAAAAGTTAAATTAGTGTCTTACTAAATAGAATTCAAATGAGCTTCTGAACTCACGCTAAAATCACAATGGTGTTATTGGTATTACAAACTATTTGTTTCTTCCTTTAATTATATAACTCGACTTTTCTGTTTTACGCGACTTTGTAATGACATAAAACATAATTTCTGGTTTTAATCACGTTGTTTTTATTATCAGCAACCTTAAAGATCGAAAAGAAGAAAGAAGATAGTCGAAAAGGCTCTGAAACGTAAGAACAGCATTGCCACAATGATGATGATGAAAATGAGTTTTATTACACAATCCTGTTTATAAAAGGATCAAAAAAAAATTATCATCCTCTGCCGTCAAAACCGCAATAAATTTTACTGTAATAAATCAAGAATGTTGTCTTACAAATGTAAATTTCACAGCATTGCACATTCACCTTTACTCAGTGCTTATGCAAAGGATGCAAACTTATATAAATAGACGTTTCTAGAAAACAGAATAGACATTCAAAATTACTTGCGCAGACCCCCGGCCAGCGCCTGCCACATTTATAAGAGAGATGAGATTTTTATGCAATTTCGATCTTAGATAAGACTCAGAGGGTGCTGAGCCTAGATAGCCGTTTTATTTTAATGCAAACCGACAACAAATAACGAATAAATATCCCCTTTTTTATTAACGCTTTGATTTAGGGAGGAACGAGAGGGTGCGCGTCGAATTGTGGTCGAGATTGTTCTGATAGGACAAGGATTTATATTACAAATGCTGTCAGATATTCGGGCATCAAGTTTCATCAATATTTGGTAGGACATTGACCCAACAGTCTAACAGATCTTTCGACTTGCAAATTGTTAAAATCAAATTGACGCCAGCTTTCAAGGAGCAAGTCGTCTGGAAAAAGGACATTTAGAAATTGATGATAGAAATGGTGTGAGCAGACTTGGAAATAAGCTATTTAATGCTTTAAAAGAATTCTATGAATTGGTATCCACCATTTTTTGCAAGTTTTAAATGTAAATTCTTCATTTTCTTCTCATAATCACGTACTAGATAGGTACTTTGGTTAAAAAAAAACAGTAACTACAAACTGCAGTATAGCATACAATTAAAACATATTTTTAGTAATGGGAAATCTTTAAAATACCTATTAATCTAGAGAAATGCTATTCAAAAATACCTTACAAAAAAAATATATAAAAAAAAACCGCCTGCGGTTGTAACCGAAAAGTACTAAAACAAGATTAACAACACCTGCCTTGGGGTGAATCAGTCATAATCAAGCTGGTCTAATTTGGCAATTCCTCTGATCTAGTAGCTTAGGAATACCTAAAGGTAAAGAAACCTCAAAATTCACCTAGGAGCCTATCAAATGGTGGATGCAGACCCTATATCACTCGCGCGGTCATGTCGAATCTATCGTCGTATCGCTTATCTAAATCGGCCTAGACGTTTAGACCCTACGACGGCACAAAAATAGGTCACACACATACATACAATATACATATACTCAAGGCAAAAACATAACCCATGGCAGTAGTATAAAAAGTATGAATCAGTGATCTTAGAATGGAAAAAATGTTCTAGCAGGATTTTAATTCATTCCGCCTGCATATATAGTCAATTTTACAAAAAAAAAACAGAATTTTGTGAACCGGAAGTATCTGTATTCGTTCAAAGATAAGTGTATGAAATATTGCTTGACTACAAAACAATCATATGCAGAAAAAAATTGCCACACATGTCACAGAGATTCAATATTTAAGATCACCCCTATCGGCTCCCTAGTGAAAGTGGTAATAAAAACAATCAGTTCCGATTCTTGCCCGAACATCGTGAAAATAAGAAACAGACCCTACCATCTTAAGGGCAAGTCTGAAAGAAAAAGAACATATTTCTGAATCTGCTCTACTTACTTATGGAACAGAAAGTAAGCCCTCTTACATCTAGCGATAGAGCCTAATTTCGCGTGGACCGAGATCGGTGCATTGTTCTGTCGTTTACCGAGCCCAAACCTTAAGCTCTATGAGGGATCCAGGCAAGTTCACTTTTTATAGGGGACCAGAAATTATGTCTCGGTGAAATATGGCGACACTTCTGCACTCAGAATTTAAACGTCCCGATTTCGTAACAGTTACTTACAGCTCTCAGGCGGGGAGTGAGTGTGACCCTTAATAAATTCAACATGAAAGATAGAAATTGCTGAAAAATTGTTTCTTTAAGAATTTAAGAGCGCTTTTAAGGGGATATTTAATATATTAAATTTGGAATTGTACCTATTATGAAAAGTGTATTTATTGTCTTTTATGATTCGCATTTTCTGTTATCGGTTATCAATTCTTTAGGTACGGCAAAGTTTATCTCGATGACTTAGAAATAATGGCCAGTGGAGATTGTTTGATAAAGACTGCACGACTGATTCTGTCCCCAGTTTACTGACTTTGACCCCCGCCTTTTTAGACCTATGTTTACATTTCGTGTTTAGCTAATTTGCATTTTTTTATTTTAATTTTAATTTGCAACCATTTTACTAGGTTGATTTCTTTTGATGACGTGAATTTAAATATATTTTTTTACTTTCTCACCTAGAGAAATATTTTTAAATTCTGATTATTCTATCCTACTTCCAACTAATATATTAAGGGAAAAGTTAATAGCGTATCTGTGTGTGTTTGTTGCTTCTTCACTCAAAACCGCTAAACCGAGTGCGATGAAACTTTATGTAAATAGCTGAAAACCTAGAAACATAAGTTACTTTTGATTTTGATATTTACGCCGGTGAATCCTAGGGGCATGACTATGTTGAAATATTATTGAGTTTTATTACTACTTAGCAGTCGTTAGGTCAAGTTAGAAACCGTAGGGCTATCTGAAAACTAACACTTGACCCATACAACTATAATACGGAAAGAACATTTCCTACGAAATATTCATGTAAAATCTGAAATTGGCTAAGGGTTAAGTACTTGTAGATCCTTGACACACAGCAAATCTTCTGTTTTCTAATAAAAAGAACATGACTTTCGTCTAGTCCGTCCGAGCGACGTTTTGTTAAGTGCAATTCATTCATCTTTGTCTGCTAACTGAATTCCATCTAAATTCCAAACGACCCTTGTACGCCTCGGGCAATGGTTAAAAGTCGAAAATTCTTGTTCTAAAATCGAATTATTTTCTTTATCGATATACAGTCAGATTCAGAAATGGTTATTCACCTCAAGGTCCTTAATTAATTGTACTATTCCAAACCAAGTACCTTATGTAAAAAATACTTTTAAAGTAATTTATTTTTTTATTAGGAAATCCAACAGCTGAAAAAACATAATAATTCACCATCAAAGAGATGCTTAGTAAACCGAAAAACACTCTTTGAACTGTCCACTTCTATGACGTCTGACTAAATTATTTATTAGAGCTTACACTGTCGTGTGTATAGAGAATAAATTAGTAGGTCTATATTGTTTTTCCAGGAAACAAAATCTCAGTGTCAAAGCCAATTTAATAGTTTTATTCAATAAGGTATTTTCACTTGACTTACAATTTAGTATGGCTTCGGAACACGTTCTCCAATGAAAAGAAGATTAAGAAGATTTTAAATTCATTTAAAAGAATAATTATTCAAGCAATTACCCGCGGTGTAACCAGGAGCAGAATCAAACCACTTCTTGATAAAAATAACTAAAATTTCCGGTTTCGTCGTGTTGTTTTTATTATTTTCAGCATTTTTGTTATGGCGTTTTGAGATACATTTTATAATCAATTTAACACTTTTGTAGGATCACACCACTTCTTCCACACACTTCAGTGGTTTTCCATACAAAGTGGGAAACCTTTTTTGAATCCGGCTGTACGATTATAGTATTCATTCGTTCGACACGTTCGATACTGCTTTAGGCGATATTGGAAGTCTTTTAATGTTACTGCATTTGTCCATTAATTTACCAAGAGCAAAAGGACTAAGGGTTTTAAGAGGGTGTTTTAATGCTTTGTACTACCGAATTCTTTAAAAGTAGTCCAATTCGATGCAGACCATTTAAATTTTCAATAGAGATTCAATTCGGAAATTGTAAGTTTGTACATTTATATTTTTTGTGGAAGACCTGAGTTAGAAGAGTACCTAAGTTTCTTCTCTCTACTTCTCTAAGTTTAATAAGATGGTGCAAGTGATGATATGGTCTAACATGTAGCAAGCTCATAACGACAGTGGGATACCATTTGACCAGTCTTCCTTATATTTCCGGCTTATAAATTATTAGCTGCGCCCCGCGTTTTCACTGGGGAATATCGGTAAAAAAAGTAGTCTATGTATTATTTCATGTCTCCTGCTACATTATATTCCAAGTTTCATCACAATTGGTTAATTAGTTTTTTCGTGTCATACATATAAACTTTTGCGTTTATAATATTAGTAAGATAAGATTATGCTACTAGGTCTTGATTATTGATCATCGCTTCGACAAAGTCTTGTCTCCACAATTTCATGTTTTCTTAAACCCCTGTTCCATATTTTTCTTTCGGTCTCCGTCAATCTACCCTTAAATTCCTCTCATCGCCCTCCCAACTTTTAACTCCGCATGTCATGTCTTCACAAAGTGTATGTAAATTGGTAAATGTAATAAATTGCATATATTTATCTGGTAATGGGGTCTTAACGTACAGGGAGGGGCCAGGATGAAGGGAATCGATTGCCTCGATTCAAGACAGTTTGTTAGTTTAGGAACGTTGTAGAAAAAGTTGTTATTTTAAAACACACGTGGGTGAGCCGCTTTAAGAAGAAAAGATAATCTCTACTCTTTCTTATTTTGTTTTTTTTTTAGCATAAAAGGGCGTAGTCATCGCATATACTTTTATTGCGTATACATATTATCATCATCATCATCAGCCTGTTGCAGTCCACTGCTGGACATATGCCTCTCCAATTGCACGCCGCCTAGATCTATTTTCGGCTTCTCCCATCCAGTTTGTGCCAGGCAGCCGTCTTGCGAAAATCGTTTTACCAACGTGCCTGAGGACATCCTACACTACGTTTGCCGATACGCGTTCTCCACTCTAGAACTAGTTTACCCCAACGGCTGTCGGTTCCACGGCTAATATGGCCAGCCCACTGCCACTTCAGCATATACATACCTATATATTTAGTTCTAATGTTTATTCAGGGAGACTAGGGACCTTTATATAGAGAAAGACAAGGTATACTTTCATCTTAAGTAGATCTTAAGTGAACCTACTTCTTGCTGCTAAAAAATTAGCTGGTTGCTTTGTTGGTGTCAGACCACCCTTGAAAATACTGCCAAATCTAGTTATTGTAATTCGTGATTTTGCATAATAAAGCACAATATTTACCGGGTTTTACTCGCGTTTTTATTTAATAACGGCATTAGGTATTATGATCTTTCTAAAAAATGAAACCCTATAAAACCGAAATATAGAAATCGATTTCTTTTTTTGTTGTGTTTGCTATTGTCAGAAGGTAATAATAAAAAAAAAATGCTGATTCGATTTTGTTGATTTTTTATTACGTGATCGAGGCTTACGCGGGTGTGACCGCGGGGCGCAGCTATTAATTAAGTATGGTCAATAAGACTTCCCTACTGTGTTTAGCGGAATCGAGAGGGAGACCTGGCTCCCGAGAGAGATGCCACCGAATGAGGACTGAGAAATTTAAATAAACCGTGTAAGTAGGTAGTTTAGCACTTATTTAGCTGATTTAAACTGGCCTTTGTTAACATAATATAAAAATAAAGCTTAATAATATATTGTACTAGCAGTTACCCGGGACTTCGTCTGCGTCGAAATAGTGCATAGTCGACTTTTTCGATCATTAACTTCTCGGGTTCTACTAATTGGATTTCGATGTAAAGTATACCACGAGGTTCCCAAAAATAGAACTATCCAATATTGATTTCATTCGGATTAGTCGTTTTTGATTGTAAAAGGAACAAATCGAGAAACAGACAGAGAGACATGAATTTTAAAAAACATATGATTTTGTACTACTACTTATCCTAAGTCCCCTAGACAACTTTTTTTTAAAATTCACTTCCAAGTACAGAATTGTTGTCCTCTCTTCCTCTATTATAAGTATAGATAGAAGATATAGATAGAAAAGATTAGATTTGTCACAATTTTTAATCTGACCATTAATCTCCCATCATGATACTTACACAGTTAAACAAAATTAACTCATTCTACAGTATGCGGGTACACTCAAATCAATCTGCAGACAATTATTAAATATTTAGTAAGTATTTACCTACATAGGGGGATGGGGAGCTATTAGGTATGTGAAATAAACTTTCGCATTTGTAACATTTTAGTGAATACAGTTTTGAAATTACTTACCTAGTACTTATAAAATACTAGATGCGCCCCGGGGTTTTACCCGCGTAAGTCCCGTTCCCGCGGGAATATCTTAATAAAAAGTATCCTTTGTGTTAATCTGGGTCTTCAGCTATCTTTATCCTAAGTTTGATCGCTATTGTTTCAGTAGTTTTTGTGTGAAAGAGTAACAAAGTCGCATACAGACATAAATACAAACTTTCGCGTTATATTTCTAGTTGCGCCCCGCGGTTTTACCCGCGTAAGTCTCGTTCCCCAGGGATTATCGGGATAAAAAGTAACCTTTGTGTTATTCCCGGTAACCAGCTACCTATATTCTAGGTTTCATCGCAATCGGTTCAGTAATTTTGCGTGAAAGAGTAACAAAGTCACATGCATACATACAAACTTTCGCGTTTATAATCCTGCGAGAATATTAGGATAAAAACGTTCGTTACTATAGCCGATTCACGAACGACCTAAAAGTGGTTTAATCTTTGTCTTGTTCTTGTGAGTGACAATCAACGTTAGTGAAAATGTGACAAAAGTCGAGTCCACGCATCGGGTTATTTGTGAATACAGGCCTAAGCTTACACATACTGAGTTTTATCGACATCGGTCCAGTGGTTTCTACGTGAAAGAACAAGAAACATACACCATCAACTTAATAATAATATTATTTATGCGATAAGTTTTTCTGAGATAGGTATAGGTATTTTAAATGAATATAGGCGAAATATTTTCGTGATATAGTGAAGTAGAAAGTTCTGTTCAATTTATCTAATAATACATCAAGTAAAACAAGGTTATTTCCCCTAAAGGGTACCAATTTAGTTTGCAACACGTCAACAGAGGGAAGTTTTTTACTCCCCTGCTAAAAATCGTGAGAAGTCGTCGTTCGTTTACACGTTTTTTGGGGATGCTGAGGACCATTTTAATAAAACTCTAGGTACTGTCCGTCTTCTGTATTGGTAAAGGTATCTAATGAACAATGATAGCTAGACAGTTGAGTTTGATTGAAAAAGTTTAGCGGTTTTTGCGTGTAGAAGTATCAAACATCTTATTTAATAAAATGCACAAGCGCATATCGTAGAAGTATGATTTAAAACACTTAACATCAATTACATTAAAATATATGTACTAAATCAATCCAAGAATAAAAGGTAAAAGTAAAACGTAATATTATTTAAAACGATACATAGACTGCGTAAATGTAAAGGGTACGATTTTGATTTTAAATGCAGTTGACACCTCACTCTTTTCTCTGTAAGACAATTTGGGGCCTATTTCATCAACAGACCATGGTTTCAATCAAATTTCTTTCACCAATCAAATTAAGGCGTCACCAGCTAGACGACCAAATAACAGTTTTTATAAAGCCATAATTCCCTTAAACGTAATACGAAAACTGGCACGCTCCTATTCACTATGGACAGTAATAATAATGATCGGTCTTCCTGTCGCCCGCTCCAACTGCCATCGGAAACATTTCACCATTGATTTTTCCGCAAATAATACCCTGTCTCCAAAAATCCGTTTGGTTTCCTCATTGTTTCGATACCGCCCCTATTCTGGTGTCCCTCTCGAATGTCGTATGGTCTTGAGTGCATTAGTTTCGCTCAAACACATTCGACGGTTTCCTGAACAGTGGTGAAGCACGTGACCTCCAAATATAAAGGACTTCACGCCTGATCGCAACTGTGATATAGATGTGAATAGAATTGCCCGTATTGTGTAATATTATATTGAGGGAGATCTTCATTGAGTTCGCCGTTGTGTGCTATAACAGATTTTAATATTGGTAATTTATTAATTTTATTGTGATAAATAAAAGTGATTCAATACTATTACAGAATCGTCTATTAGATCAATTACTTTTATAAATACTTATATCGTAAATTAGGTTCTACATGAGCGACTTAAGTAATTTTTGATTTGGAGCTACTCTTTTCTCTCTTGACCAACAAATCACGATATCTTATATAAGCATGCTATATTCTAACAGTAAAACTCTCCTTCTGTTGAAATAAAGGCTAATTACTCACTTATTACTATTAGTTACAAATAAAACCTACCTTAAACATTTCAATCGAGCTGTGTGCAAAGTACTCCAATAGGATGGAATCAATCAAATTCTGCATAGTATAAATGTTAAAGAAAATGGTCTGATTTTAGACGATTATACAGTGAAAGCAACTGTAAAACCATGATATTAATGACGTTGTAGTGCCAGGAATATTGTTAAGTGGAGTAGGCATAGGCATGCCCAGGACCTATACCATACCACCGTCCCAACCTAATCAGCCATGCCCAGAAGAAAGAACTGGTCAATACGTCTGGAGCCACCTAAGCCGTGCGTTTCCTCACAATGTTTACCTTCACTGTAAGACCAATGTTGTTATATAAGTTAAAGTTGTACATTATTTACATCATCTCTGAGTCCTACATCATCTCAGTTGATCAACATAAATTAGATAATTAGATCGAAATAACTTCAAAAGGTGTAAACTAATACGAATATTTTATTCGAGTGAACACATTTAGCGCTATACTATACTGACAAAGCGTAATTGACTTTGACGTTCCATGCAAATCTCCCGTCCTTTTTTTATCTCGAGCTCTTTTATTCGTAATGTGATTATACAACACCCCCAATCGGGGCCCTTTTCTGGGGTGCTAAATAAGATACGACGTTTTCCGCCTCAGGCACCTTTGATAGTCACTATCTACTTTTTAAAGCTTCGTCACGAATTCAGAACCTCTCTTTTTATTGGTGGCCATTATGATAATTACATTAAGGAGTGGTCGTCGATACTCCGTCTTTCGAATTTGTTCTGTTGTTACGGTGAACCGTTTGCCTCTTGAATATTGAGGATCTCATTTGCGAAAATCGCACCTATTCTCTACGTGACACTTTTATCCATGAAGCCTTTCTGTATTAACTTTGGAAAGAAATCAAATTAAGGAAAATTAAAAATTTATTTCTGTGGACTTTTGTGTTTTAATAAATTAAGCATTGGGGGTTGTTATTTTAAAGAGGGTTGTTAAGAACACTTAGAAGATTTTTGTATTGTTATCACGCTTTCCCGCAATTTGATGCCCCCATTACTGATAGTAATTTAACATTGTTTGTTTGACTTATCACGTTTGTGATTTTTGGTTTTAGTAATTTTATTTTTGTCGTTAATTCGCTTTTAAAAATGCAAAGTACTTTCCTACATTTCTTTTAATAAAAAACTTTAAAATGCCATCGTTTAGGTAAGGGCCTTTTTATTGTCATGCGTGTTTTCGCCTGCATGCGGGCCAGACCCGCATGCGCGCTGTCTGCTAACTATAACATCTTTCACTCGGGTCGCGGACCAGACGAGGCTAGATCGCGCGGATGCGTGCCGCCCGCATCACGCATGCGGAGCTTTCAGCATACCTACCTAGTTTAATTTTCATTTGTTACAGTACATTTACGGTGCAATACTATTTTATTCATTTCGATTGCATCACTCTTGGGAGCTCGTCATCATCATCATCATCTCAGCCCTTATCCGTCCACTGCTTAACATAGGCCTCCCTCCCCCACACGATGCCACAAATAGCGATCGCGAGCTACCTCCATCTAACGACTCCCCGTGACCGCTACAATGTCGTCGGCATCGTTGTCGCCACTCGAGGACTTATACTTCAGTGGTTATGTGACCTTCGAGCCATATAGCCTGCCCCATTGCCGCTTAAGTCTACTCATTTGGGAGCACAAGGCTCACTAAAATCCAAATTTATTTTGGGTCAACACAGTAGGTAAGTCATCATTGACCTCACCATGCGTTAAAGGCACTGCAATTAAAGGAATATTTTTGTAGACGTCCGCCTGCCTGATAATAAACTTCCCTGAGACCAGGGTTTAACCGCGAACTCGGTTGGAGAGCTCCAGGTTTGCTTTAACCTCTCCCAGATCCTTTGGTCGTTTTTATGACACGATGACGAAAGTGATAGGGTAGCAATATTCTATACTAGCTGCGCTCCGCGGTTTCACCTGCGTAAGTTCCGTTCCTGCAGGATTATCGGGATAAAAAGTAGCATAGGTATATGTTATTCCAGGTTTCCAGCTACCTTTATTCCAAGATAGCTGAGCCCCGCGGTTTCACTCCTGTAAGATTTATCAAAATTGGATCAGCATTTCTTCTTTCATAAGAACCTTCTCGTGATATTAGCGAAATCGGTTCAGCCGTTCCGCGTGATGCCGTGACCAAGGGAAATAAGGATTCATTTTTATGTATACGATTTCATCGCAATCGGTTGAGTAGTTTTTGGGTGATTAACTAACAAAATTACAGACATACATACAAATTTTCGTGTTTATAATATTAGTTAGTAGTAAGAGGTTACACGGTTTACACGGAATTAAAATAAATATAAAATCATTTATTGCAACATTTGTGGTAAAATTAAGGAAAAAGTAAATTTCGATAGTGATTTATCACACATGTGGAATAAATGCGCATAAAAAACTGACACAATATTATTATTGGTCATTTAAACAGGTAAGTTGCATCCCAAAGTTAATGTCCGTGTCCGCTGAATGTAAATATAGTATCTTTTATTTCCTACGAAAAACTTTAATTTAAACTTTGTTGCAGGCTGTATTCGTGCAAGCAAACTGCACAGCCTTATAAGCTTATTTTCTTCGTAGGGACTCGAAAATTTTCTTTAGATTAGTTTCTCTTGTTGAGAAAAATAGCATGGAATAAGAAATAATAAGTTCCTGTCGACTCTCAAATTGGACTTCGTTTCTTTTGTACGACATTTTTTGTTGGTTCACCGCGGGTCTGAGGAAATGGCATTGCTTTAGTTATTAAGAAGTTATTTGTATGGTGAAACTTCGTAATAAATTTCGAGGTTTCGGCGCAAGTATAGTTAAGTTGTTTTTTGTTCATTAATTTTTGGAAATACTTTACTTACTTACCTAGTTTCTTTGTAGAATGTTTTTGATGTGACATTCTTTGTCTAACTTTGTTGCCTCTTTAATTATTTTTAAAGGTATATTTAATCAATGGTCAAAAATTTAAAATCATAACAAATAATCATTAAGATAAATTCAAAAAAGTTACGATCCATATTCCAATAAAATTCATTTCATCCGATGTATATTGGTACCTAAGCGTTTTAAAACCCTACATATACTGACTTATTTTTTCGAATCCTACATCTCATCTGAACGATCCCGGTTGCATCCCTCTGGATAGCCTGGGGGTTGCTAAAAACCCTAATTACTTGTGGTCGGTGCAGTAGGTAAGTCATTGTTGACTTACCTACCCACTACAGCGATACAAAGCCGCCGCGAATCTTGCGTCACGCGTCCACTCGCGAATCGCGAAATTACTCTGCACTAACTGACCGCGACCTTCTCGACAAAAACTATCACAGTTATCAAACTACTACAGCTATAACAAAATAAAAAATACCGACAAAAAGCTAATGGAATCCAGAATAATTTTAAATGTTTAACTAATTATGTAATAAATGTGGAAAGGATAAAAAATACCTTTAATTTAGGTGTTAAGTAAAAATTCCGTAATATTTGTTTATTTCGTCTTTTTTAAATATATTTTTTGGTTTTTGTTTATTATTTTTTTATCAAAATAAAGTTTATTTTATGCCCTTTCAAACTATATTACTACCTAAATATAAATATTTAGCTAAATATTAAAAATTAATTAGTTTAAATATGTGGGGACTGTGCTCCCCAGACTCGAATCCCGTTATTAAGTTGTTTTTTTAGGAAAATTAATACATATCTCAACATTATTTTGTTGTAAATGTCTCTAAATATGACTAACTTAATCACTCTTTATGTTTAATTATTTATTTTACAAAAATATATCCAAATAATATACAGATTACATTTTGACTTTTCAACTAACCTCTTTGAAGATGCACCCATATTTCATGTTGTCCTATTCACTCAAAACGTTTTGAAAAAGTCGTAACTATAATATTTCGATTAGTAAATATCCTCATAATTAATTTTATGTACAATTATCTATAAATTAGGTGGAAAATTACGATAATTTCACGAATTTCACTGTACCGTCCATAGAATAGAATGACGGAACACAGAATGATGGAATGTCATCTTCAATAATTTTTTTCTCTGAAATTGTCTTTGCCATAGAGTGACTTTTACATACCGTTGGATCAAGAATTTAATAAGGAGCCATCTAGTATCGTCGTGTAAAACTATTTCAATCTTTTTTTTCTAAAAAATGGCTTTAAAAAACAACCCCGACGTCACAGAAAAAGGTGACTGTAGTCACCATTGAACAGACAACACTCCTTTTTTTTCGGGGACTGTACTCACTTTGGTCGCGGTAGTGGCTACTGGAAATAGATTTGGCAATATTTTTAAGGTCGGCAGCTTGCTTGACATCAACCTTTCTTCCGGAACCAGGAAGTTTATACATCTCGAGGTTTTCTGGTATCCCCTAGATACCTTAGTGGCCTTTACGACACCCACGGGTAGAGTGAAACCTCTGGGCGGGGGCTGGTCTTCTTATAATTATAAACAACTAGTAGCGCCCCGCAGTTTCTCCCGCGTAAGTCCCGTTCCCGCGGGAATATCGGGATAAAAAGTAGCCTATGTATTTATCCAGGCCAAATAAATAAATAAATATAAGTAGTATATCTGTTGTCTAGTCACCGTAACACAAGTTTAGCAGCTTACCATGGGGCTAGATGGCGCTGTGTGTTGGTCACATATTTATTATCCAGGTCTCCAGCTACCTATATTCTAAGTTTCATCGCAATCGGTTCAGTAGTATTTGCGTGATTGAGTAACAAACACATATGCATACATACATACTCATACTCACAAACTTTCAGCTTTATAATACTAGTAGGATTAGTAAGATATTTATGATTTAACGATCCCGAGTTATTCTTACACCTCAATGGCGACCTAAACGGTCGCCCATTGAAGTACTGTTAAAGCCAGGCGCTGCCGCGCCTGGCATCATCAGTACTTTCCTGGGCGTCCGTTTAAGTGTGGACTTTTGCACTGCAGTAGGTAGGGTGAAATAAGGCAAAATTTCTATGTCAGTAAGTGATGATGACGATGGATGACGATCAATGACGATGGATGACGATAAATGACGATGGATGCCGATGGTTGAAAAACAACGAAATTACGCAATTTTTATCTTTTATCCGGATATCCATCCTTGATATCCGGATAAAAAGTAGCCTATATGTTAATCGAAGTTATCTGCATACCAAATTTCATTGAAATCGGTCCAGCCGTTTCCATGATTAGCGCGAACAAACGCACAGACAAACATCCAAACGGACAAACAGACAATAAGTTAAACACGGAAATGGGGTCTGTTACGTTAGTAGATACATACCCCTAAAATAGTTTTTTCAAAATATCTTTCAAAAACAGACACCGCTAAGTTACGATTTCATTATAGTATAGATATAGATTGTTTATTAACTCTGTTTTTAAATAAAAAATAATGTTTAGGTAGGTATTATACTTTTAATTTTCACCAAGTATGAAACAACAGAATGATACTATTTGCATTTTAAAGACCAACTCAAAGTAATGAAGTCTGCTGCAGCTTTCAATTTCTTTCAAGAAAATCCTTCTTCAGCAAACCGCATAATAAGTAATCTACAATAATACGTTTTTTAAATTACAAAGTTACAAATTCATGTACAGTCTTAGTTATAAGTTCAGTTTGTAATGTTTAAATTTTGTTTATTTTCTTGTTGTTTTGTATTTAGTTTGTGGGATGAATGTCCTACATCGACACAATAGTAAGTTAATTTCAAAATTGAAATTTTGATGTCTATGTGATATACCTATACACCTATAAATGTGATTTATGTATATAATTTCGATTAAATTTTCGATTTTACTTCAAAGTGTTAAATAATTTCACTTGTAATTATATTTATATTATAGGGTATGTCAACATAATATACACTACACTACACCGTCGGGGAGAAGGACATCATCGAGTACGTGCGCCGGAAGTTGGGCTATACGCTGAGGGTGCATATGCTGGACTCGCATCGGAACGTCAATTTCAAGGCGTTTGTGGTGCGAGTCCCGACATGCTACCTGCCTCGCGTCATGGACGAAAACTTCTGGCCGAACGGTGTGGTGTTCCGTCGCTTCCGCGGACAAATTCCACAAGGTTGCACAAAGACCTAGGACAATATTGTGTATTTAGGAAGTGCTACTAACTTTAGTATTAAGTATGCTATTATTAACACATTTGATTATTATAAATTATGTATGTTAGTCTATAAGGTATGTATCTATGGGCCTTGTTGCCTGAAATAAATGATTATTTATTATAAGTACCGTCAAAAAATTACCTTCTTTCGTCCATTACATTGGCAGGTATTAATAAATAAATAATACCTGACTTTACTCATAACTTTCTTAATAACATGTACAGCTACAATTTGCGCAATTTCAAAAACAGTTCCTCGTTATTATCAAAACGAATATTGGCATCTCCAAGTTTGTATATTACTTTACCTGCAGTTCATTACACAAAGGAAACTTCACCTGGAGAAAAGACACGAGTTGGTAACTGCGAAATTAAGTTATTTACCTATACCCATCCATACGCAGACTTGGGTAGGTATTCGTATATCGTGCTTTGATAAAAGTAAAACTTTCAGCAAAAAGGTTTTTATAAACCTTTTTGTTTTTTTTTAAAGGGTTGTATATTTTATTCGATTGACTTATACTTGGCTAAGCAATGACGACCTCTGTGGCGCGTCGGGCAAACGCTTGGCTGCAATACAGAAGGTTGCGGGTTCGATTCCCGCTGGGTGCAAATATTTATGCTTAAAAATAAATATTTGTATCTGGTCTCAGCGTATTTCTGTGTATAATATGTATGTATTTACAAAAGAAAAATAAATATAAGTAGTATATCCGTTGTCCAGCCACCGTAACACAAGCTTAGCAGCTTACCACGGGGCTAGATGGCGCTGTGTGCTCGTCACAGGATTTATTTATTTATTTACAAATAAGCAACGAGGTAATAGAGGTACCTAAGGGATTATTATAAGAAGATAAGAATCTACAGTTAATATTGATTATAGACTTAGTTCCAGATCCACATTATTCCAATTGTATAAAAAACACATTTTAATAGCTAAATATACGACCGAGATGACACAATTAAACTTCATGGACTCTAAAATGTTTAAAAAACGGTATTCTCCCAAGAATTTTAAATTAAATAATGAGTCGAATATAATAAAATTATTGCAATGAAATTGAAGTTTGAATGAAAGAAGACTGTTCAAAATAGACCAGCTATGTTCCACAGATATCAAATTTGGCACTTTAAACAACTATTAATACGAAATTGTTTCATTCCTAAAAGAAGAAATATGGATAATTTATAATATTAGTAGGATTTAATAGATTTACGTGATCTAAAGCCATTGTGTACGTTTTTTTGTTTCATTTTCGTTAAATTAAAAGTTAGTGTATGTTAAAGTTTCACAGTTAGGAGCACTACAATATTTTCCTAAATTAGGAGAAATTAAGCCGCCATTTTTTAAGGTTTGGAGCTCTTAACTATGAAACTTTAATATACAATACCTTTTAATTTAGCGAAAAATAAACGAAAATACTAACACCGTGGCTTTAGATCACGTAAATCAGTTGAATAATCCATATCTTGTGTTTTAGGAATGTTTTTAAAATTTCATTAATGTACCTCTACCCCGTACGTCTGAGCTCTAAGGAAACACGCTGATCTTCGTAATAAATCTATTATTTTATCTATGGTAATAATTTACCTAAAACCTCTTTTCATTTTATTATTGAAAAATAAATACTATAACTACTCAAGGAAGGAGTAATGTGCGTGCAAAAGGCGTGCTTTTAGTTAGAACCAATATTAAAATTTCTATTTTTATTAATATTGCTCTTCACAAAACCCATAAAGGATCCAACATCTCATCAGCTAATACATCGAATGGTCCGCTCTTCATGCACCGATGGGTATCAGTGCCGTAATGCATCTCCCCTGCTTTGCTGTAGCTACCTACGTTAATATCACACATTATCTTTAATGGATTGGCCATGGCCATTTTAATATTAGATGCAGTTTTCAATTGAGACTATTTTTCCTATTTATTGGCTATTTCACTGATTGGTGTTACGGACGTATAAAAGGAAATGGTATTTATTTTAATGTTTATATTGATAATGGTAGATTTATACATTGGTTATTTGTCAATAAAATCAGGTCAAACATGATTGATTTTTTAAAGAATAATGGATGTTCTTAAATTTAAGGAAAAACACTGAAATTAAAAATAGCTTATTTACGTCTCGAAATACTTGAATTCAGTAAGTCGAACTCTTTGTAAGGTTCTAACAATTTATATTTTACATTGGTTTATTTATTTCTTTTTTCTAATATTTTTTAAAAATATAGTTCTACATGTATTTGAACTAAGTACAGTCGTGTAGGTACTTATTTATCTATCGTTAACTATTAAAAAACATCTGCCAAAACACTTGATTTTTATCAAGCTAGTTTTATTTATATGTACACAAATCTATTTTGTTATAATAATCCTTATTGATTTCTTTCTGAATGTAATACCTTATCTTGAAGTTTTTTTTTGAAAAAAAAAAAAAAAAGTAACATAAGAAATCGGTCTCAGCACATGAATAATAAATAAAGTTACCCAAAAATAAATATATTGGTACTATTAACTTAGGTACGTAGGTATAAACTATGATTTTTAAGTAAAAATCTACTTAATAAGTATAAGTAAATCACTGACTTATATAATCATATACCTAGGTTTCGATTACTTACTTTAAAATTTATTTTAAGCATTTGAGTACGTGGTCCTTTGGGAAATATAATGTTAAAATTCAATCTTTTAGTTTGACTGATATTTTTTGAATTATTAAAAGATAAACTAAGCAAAACAAATATTAAAACCATCCCAGGGGCGTAATACGTAAAGAGTGATGGATGAGAATATTAAATACTAATGATAACTTTGTGAAATTGTTATTCAAACTAATTTTTACTAATCTAAATAATGTGTTTATTATGAAACAGTTGGAGTCTCGTAGTTTTACAGGTAATTTAATCAGAAATCTCAGTAGCGTTTTGGCTTTTTTTTACCACAATGAGAAATTACCTCTTTTATTTTTTTATTCGATAAATGAGCATTTGACCACTATCACACCTGATAGTATGGCCTAACTTGTAGCATACTTTTCTGGAAGCATGCTCAATGTAGCTCAACTTGAGCGAAATACTTTTTAGTTCTACATGAGCGAGTGACGTGAGTTCTAGTAATTTAACAGCTTTGATTCTTTGATTACTATATGGTTCACTTTTGGTTCATAATAATATTATTAACAAACTATGTTTATATATTAAATGTGTCTTTTAAAAAGGCATTTCTTTACCTAATGCTACCTATTTACCTATAGGTTTCTTTTTGAACATCGTTTGAATACTGAAGCACGTTTTCCATGTAAATTGTTAGAGTTAGCCATCAAGTGAGAGTCTAACCCCGAACGCTACGTTTTAAAGGAAATTTCTTGCATTATTGAATGGCAATAGAATCTACAATCTTAACGTAGCTACGGGAAAATTATTTATGAATTGTACTGTTTTAAAATTCGTATCTTTGTACGTTTACTGTGTTACCATAAAGAAGTTTACTGTTTTTGAATTCGGAATGGAACGAACAGTGCAACAGTTGAAAATTTACATCGCTCGCATTTTAGTACAATTTGTTCCTCATACATAAAAAATGAATATTTAGGTACCTACCTACATTGAGGTATTATTATTCAGGTATTAAAGATCTTTTCTTTCTCCAACAAAATCAATATTCCTTTTATACGAAAAAAGCCGCTGCAACGCTGTCAATATTGTTGCGTCCATTGTAAAAATAAATGACAGCGATAAACGCTCAAAAGTATCATTGAATTTGATGTTACAACTGTTCGGAGTTTGTTACAACTGTCTTCTTTCCGATTCCATATTTACTATTTACTTTAGGTTGAGATAATTACCTACCTTTAAAAGAGCAAAAAACATATTACATATACCTACAAACATATCAGAAAGTAGTTTAAAATTATCTAAAAGTTAACAAATAAGGTCTTAATTACGGGTTGCTATAAAATATCGTGACTTAAAACATATAATTTAGTTCTGTATGTAAGTTTTCATGGAATAGTTTTTATAATAATTGTATTTTCGTTTATTTTCCGTGACGCACGCGAGCTTGCGGTCAGCTATGTCAATAATGTACCAGATTTGGTATACCTACCTAATTATGGTTGTTCCCACGTTAGCGGCAAGAAAGTAAACGAAGGCAAGCCTTTATCAGATAACGGAATAACTTTATTACAACATTTCTTTTAGCACGAAATCCTTTTATTTTCCGAAATTGGTAAGCGCTAAACTTTAGAAGCTACAAAGGAGCAGAATGAACACGGCGAAATTTCTCCCTAACTTTATTTACCTCAGTAACTTGGTAACTTTGGGAGTGGTTGGTAACTTTCCGTGGATTATTCTGGAAAAAAATGAAACTAAATCATGAATTAATGTCGAGAGGAATTGCAGGGTTGTTTCTTTAATTTGAGTTTTGGATCTAGTCGATGCACAGCACTCCTGGTAGATAAAACGTTCATCCCAGGTGAATTTTTGTTCCAAATGTTACAGATTCGATTGTGGTTCTTTTGCATCAGTTTATAAAGTAGGTATGTACAGTAGGTTTATAGATTAGGGATATATAGTTTTTTGAGATATTTTCAGCTTTGACTGAGAAATATTGAGCAACTAGATAGTAAACTACCGCAGATAATAATTTTATGATTTGACTATACTTAAAGAATGCTTAATAACGAGAAAACTAAGACAGAGCTTAAATGATTATACTTACTTTTCAGTATTCATTTTCAGCTTTCTCTGAAAAATATTGAGCGAGTAGCGAAAAAACTTCCACAGATAATAAATGTATGATTTGACTAAAGCTAAAGAATGCTTAATTGTAAGAGAGATAAAGAGAGAGTTTATGGTTATTTTATGAATATTGAATTCTAGATTACGAGTATAAGCTTTAGTATAGGTTATTTCAACAAGGACGGGTCGATGTTGAAATTGAATAAAACAAGCTGTGCGTGAGATACTAACGATATCGTTTTTTTATTTGTAAGGCCCATTTATGCCATTTTTAATGGAAATGCATATAACATCGTCCAAATATCTGCCGTAGCTTCGAATGGTAGCATGAATCCGAGAGGTCCGATTTTCAATTACTCTGCTGCATAGATCTGCTAAAATAATCTTTAGCAACGAGGTTTTGGATGAACGGATTTGTTAATAAGCAAAATTGCCATATTGGGATGACCACAACTTACAAAAAGTTACTCTTTGGTGCGGCTTTTGGTCCAGCGGCGTCATCCGTACGTCTGCAGATCAATAATTAATCATTTATTTTGGCTTGAATTAAATGGTATGGACGTGAACGACATGTGGTTCCAGCAAGACGGGCGGCGCTACGTGTCACACAGTCAAAGACACAGTGGATAATCTGCATGAACGGTTTGAGGGTAGAGTTATCTCTGGGGGAGGTGACATGAATCGGCCACCAAGATCGTGTGATTTCACTTCTTTAGACATTTTCTATTGGGGTTTTCTGAAATCGTAGGTATATGCAAATAAACCACAATTGACCGTTGCTCTGAAAGCCAACATAACGCAGGTCATCGTTCAGATTCAGTCGGATCTATGCTGCAAAGCCATTGAAAATTGGACCTCTCGGATTCGTGGCATAATTCGAAACCGCGGCGGACATTTGAACAATATTATATGCCAAAAGTGGCATTAATGGGCCTTTCAAATAAAAAATATATTTCGTTAATATCTCGCACTCAGCTTGTTTTATTTAATATCAACATCGACCCGTCGTTGTTGAAAGACCCTTTACAAATATAAAGTATTCTACACGACGTATCTATTCTACACGGCTTTGTTTTGCAGAAATAAATGCTTTAATGGAAAAAAACGGTCATGTTTTATAAAAGTAGACAAAAACTTGTAGAACGGAATAAAATTGGATTTTAATCAATTAAGTAGAAAAAGATTTTCCATCTGGACTTCGAATAGGAAAAGTTCTATTGGATACAGTAACAAAAAGAGGTCACTGAATGAAAATCGGTAATGAAAATTGACAGGTACACAAATTAGAATTTCGGATAGCAAATTACTGGCCGTTTTTTGCGGTAAATGAGAAAAATGACTTTTATGGAAAAATACGAAAGTAAATAACTGAATTATAAAAATTGAAGTCACTAAGTCACACTTTACAAATTTCCGAATTTAATAATTTTGCGAAATTAGTGTAATACAATGCAATTCAAACAGTCCCGTGTGTATGTGTTTGTGTAACTTTCTATGACTGTTGAAATTAAAACACATGTTGTTGCGATCTTAATTCAGCGATAAGCGGTTTGCGATGATTTGAGATTTCTACGTCAGCAGTCAAAGAAAAAAAATCTGTAGGTCTCGTCTATATCTATACTATATACACTTATACTACACATATATATATATATAGGTACTATATACACTATACGAGTATTATGGACATCAACCTCAACTAAAATACCTCTTACAAAACAATTTTAACATTAAAACGCTCAATTGGAAACCAACCTCTAAACCTATCAGTTCATCAATTAAACCACTCCCACCGTACTGGACAGTTAGACACAGCACAGCGGACACATTCAATAGGAAGTTATTTCTTGCGAACGACTGGGTCAGTTCTAATTTGGTTCAGGAATAATGAGATAAGGAACATGGATATTTAGGCCGCTGTTCGGCTTTGGGACAGGTGTCTAAAACTGGCTACACAGTGCTGAGTGACGTTTTGTAATTGAGCAATTGGATTTCGATTTGTGATGATTTATTTAGGTGAATGAAGTTGGTTTGCTTTGTTTTATGATTATTTTTGACATCTGGGATCAAAATAGAGGCGTTGATTGCGGATGGAATTCTATCTGGACACAGTTTGTATTATAGGTAACGATAACAAAGTCCTACGAATTTTATTACTAGTATTTTACCACCTGTACCAGTTAGATACAACAAATTGGACACATTCAATAGGAAGTTATTTATTTCTAACGACTGGGTTAGTTTTAATTTGCTTCAGGAAAAATGAGAAAAGAATCATGAACATTTAGGCCACTGTACGGTTTTGGGACAGGTGACTAAAACTGTCTAAAAAGTCTGCTAAAAGTTTCGTGGAACATCATTTTCAATAGCACCGTTAAATAAACCGAACCTACAAATTGATGAATGTACTTATGAATTTCCAATAGAACCCAACCTACCTATAGAAAGGTATGAAGTAACTTACGAAAAAAACTAACAAAATCAGCAAAACTAAAATCTTGGAAAACTCCTAATTCTATTTGCGAAGTTGGTTCACTTTTTACCACCTCCGGGAGTTTGCGAAAAAAAATCTTATAATCCTGCAATCAGACGCTTGCTGTGAACAAATTATTTCCCAGGAGTGCTGGTGCTGACTCCTTATTTAGACACGCCCTATTTGTTCAACTGATGATCCCCTTAGCTAATTCACACTAGGGGTATGCGGGCAATTTTCTAAGTCGGCAACTCTGTAAGACAAAGTTTTTCAAAGTTAGTAAACTTCTGTCTGTATGAAATAATATTGGTACTAGGTAAGAGTTGAATTTGAAGGGATATGTTGTCTTCAATTTTGTAACAAAGTTATCTTTTCAATTTGTTCTTCTTTTTCTACTTTTATATTTATTATATTTAACCCACCTACGTAGTCACTTTAAAACTACATAATATGATTTTCTAAAACAAAATATTTTTATTTCGTAATTTGCTTTTATTGCTCCAGGCATAACTACTAGAAATAATTTAAAGGAAAAATTCACCTTCAAAAATGTTATTTTTACAAAAAGCAACACTTTTCTCCTATAGTTTTTACAAAACGTTTTGTTTTTGAAAGCAAGTTCTCGTAAGTGAAGTGAATTAGTAGAAATGTCAATGTTTTCTACATAATGAATGATACTTTTTTTTTTTAAATATTCACGGATCATTTTTGTTTCATAAGGAACTATGTCTTTTAAACTGAACACAAGACAGACAGTTACTTTCGTATTTATAATATTAGTAGTAATACTGAATAATTTGGAACAGGTGCCTAGTTAGTACCTAGATAGCTAACATGACAGTGGACATAATGATACAGTGGATATAATGATAATATGGACATTATGATACTGCGGACTTATGATAAATGGACATAATGATACTGTGGACATTATGATACAGTGGACATTTCGATACTGTGGACTGTTTGACACAGTGTACATTTTGATATAGTGGACATTATGAGACTAAAGGTTTTTATTTAACCTGTAAAAAATATATGAAATGTGATATGTCTGATGTAGTTTGCTACAATATAGTCCTTGAAAAATCATCTGCTCATACACATATGACCGAGTTATAAAGTCTCTACGCTCTACTTTTGTCGTACCAGCTTCCAAGAAAAGGCTATTTTCCAGTACAATGCAACTGCGCGTCCGCTTGGTATTTTCCTCGTCGCTTATTTTTAAAATAAAAATAATAAAAGTTCCTCAATTACAATCGGGTTGCCGTTTTAATGCTGCTGTTTATTCTGATGTTAAAACGAAGATAGAAATGTGAAATATAAGGAAATACTTTTTGATGTTCAAATTTATTGATTTTTAAAAACGATAATTTTCGAATCGATACACTGTTTAGGTTTTCAGCTAAATTACATAACAAAAAGTCATTGGCAGTTGTAAAATGAACTGTATTAGAAACCGTGCAGTAGATTATACCTACGGTACATTGTTGGTTCATTTGTCCAAACTGCCAGCGCATTTCTTCTGATTAAAAGTTTTATTAGAAAACAATAAATTTGAAATAAGTCGCATCAGCAGTGTCCTATTTCAAGACCTACTTCCCAGTAAATTCCATCGAGCTAAAACCACCAATAATTGCGAACAAAGAGAACATTTCCAACCAACCCAAAATCCTCTTAAATTCAACTTGAAATACGACATTTCAAATAACGGAAGAAACAATTGAACGCACGCCAATTTCTAAAAGAATGAATTGAATTTATTACTTACACACCGGTAGAGGAAATGCGAAGTACTGTACCGTACCGTACTGGGTACCTGAGCGCCTTAAAGTTACAGCAAGACACTTTAATTTCCCTTAGGACAGAGAGTAGCTCATAATTCATGCCAAGTTAACGTTTTGTCAGTTCGCATTTATTGTACAACACCGACGTATGCTGAGTTCTTTTGTTGTTTAGACGATGTCATAATTAATTCTTTTGGTAACTGCGAGTAGGCGATGTTGGGTAATTTCGAGGGTTGTTTTTGTTTGGAGATTATTAATTAACTCTATTAGGTATAGCTATTGATAATATTGAAGAGCTCATTGGCCTGCCTTTATTTTTCTCTATATTTTGTAGCAAATTTCTTACTTAATATCCTAAAATATTATATTTGTAACCTGAAGAAATTGTATACCTAGCTAAAAACAATATAAAATATAATTGACTTGCAAAATATAGATTTTTTGTGAATATCACACACACAAGCTTACCATGAGCTTCTAAGATTGTGTCATGATAAACTTATGTATGTAATAGGCATATTACATACATAAGTTTATCATGACACAAGCTAGAGAATGACCATAAATTATTTTTTCTTTTAGGTTTGTAACGGGGGTTAAAATTCGTGCCAGTGCGTATCAAGCTATTACTATTATTTTTGATTTTACCAGCGACGATACAAAGTGCACTAGGCCAGCTAATGAATAAGGACAAAAAAAATTAATTTTGTGAATGCTATAATTTCATTCTCATTATCACTAATGACTAACTGTTAGTCAAGACCCAATAAAATCGAAACACAATTAATTATTACAATGTTGATTTATAACATAACATTTGCATACCTAAACAATGTTTATAAATGTTTGCTCAGGTTAATTAGTGTACTCAGACTGGCTGCGTTACAAACAATAGTATTGGTTCGCCCCCTAAAGTTTAATGAATCAATGATTTCGTCTGACCCCACTAAGTATAGTCGGCTTAAAAATTGCTAAATATTTTCGGCTGGCGGATTCCAACCGCGTTAGTCCGGATATAGATGAGTGAGAAATATTATTCAAAACAAAACACAATTTAAACGTTTTCGTCTTAAAAAAAAATAGCAATAGGTAATTTTATTTTCTAAAATAAATGAAATGACGGGATGAAATGAAGTCAATTACATATTGCAGGCCTTCAGAATAAAATATGGCCTATAAATGTTCAGTTATCTACATACCGAGTTTAACCGCAATCGCAACAAAAAACACACGCTCACAAATTGTCACCCGTAGGACGGACGTAGGATATCCGTACATATCTAAAGCTTATCGAACGATATGCTAAGCATACAAGCAAGCTGTGATGTAATTGGGGTCAGCGTCTTTACAACTATTTGATTAAATTAGGTACCTAATTAGGTAACTTTTACATTTTTGGCATAGATATCGAACATAAGCAACAAAATAGGATTTCGCAAGTAATTAAAATAATAAGCTTAATATTTCTGGAAGCAAACAATTTTACGCTTTCATTTTAAATGACACATGAAATCATTTTTCTCACCAACTGTACCCAGTCGTTATTTATTGATGGTTGCTAATCAGACAAATGGCTAATCCATTAGACATATAGTCCAGTAATACCGCCAAATGTGATGAGAGTCCAGGATTGGACCGTAAATGGACGTGTCAAGGAATCGATCCATTTTGATCAAATGTCAATGCTTCGCTAGGAAGTGTCATTGGAATTTTAGATAGTGATATCTCCATACGCTGAAATAGATTAATTTAATTTTATATTGTTTTATACGATTTTAACTTACATGATTGTTTTTTCTACAAATATTTGTTTTTTTTTTTGACGGATTTTGATATATTATTTCATGCATAGTAAAACCCCGTTATTTAATATTTTAATAATATTTTTTTATGTTTGGTATATATTTATTTTGCTCTATTCAGTGAGGACTTAATCCATATATCGTATTGGCGGTAAAATTTTCTTATTGTTGACTAATAGCTGAGCTTTAATTTCGAAGCTAATTTGAATCTCAGCTGTCAATCTACAAGAAGTCCAAATACAAAGTCGAACTATTCAGGACCAAGTACAAATTTTGACCAAATGGTGGCAAAATAACACGCGATTTTTCTGACATTTCGTTTGACACGCGGTTAATAATTTCCAGACTATAACGGGCACAAAAATAATCAATTAATTTCAATTGATGTAATTGATACGACGCAGACAAAAGTTGGAAAATGCCGATCGTAGTAATTAATTAATGAAGAACTGTCTGGGCAAACAGTGGGGCCGACTGTAGCAAGCCGTCGACTTATGTTGAATTTCAAAACCTGAAAGCTATTATCTGTAATGATTACTATTAGTCGAACTGTATAAACGAACATGTAATAGATAATAAATTCAGTAGAAAAGAGAAAACATTTTGAACACAAAATTGGTTTTAAATGTAACCGTGTATAACACTCGATTGTAAACATAAAAATGTTTTAGCACGAAATTTTACATGCGTTACTCATCGCATAGGAATAAAATTGTAGGAATAATGATCTCCTGATTGACATTGCAGGACCTAAATCTCCGTATTAATAAAATCTATTATAATAAAAAAAATTACTTCTTTAAGAAACTTCAAATAGGCAGTAAAACTATTTAATTTTTGAAGTCTGTTTTTGTTTATTTTTATTTAAGTTTTTTAAGATTTTTGGGAGCTTTAATTTTCATTTAATTTATTAACTGGACGATTTAGATTCTAAGATAAGGAGATCATGGTAATTTCCATTATCACGGATACTAAAACGTCACAAAACTAAATAAATACTAATTAAGTTATTAGGTGAATCTTTAGAAAAAAACTAAAAATAATTTGTAGATTGATAAAGTGCTCATTATATACCTAGGGCATAAAGTCATTTAAATTTGGAACTAAGGTTCTGATAGCGTACGGCCATTTCGAACTGGCCACCTAGACAAAATACATAATAAAAATAAAAACTGGGCTATTTTTCTTCTATTCTTATTTCGAAGGAAGGGTAAGGCAAAAAGTTTTAGTTAATATAAAACCCCAACTTTTTTTTCATCGGCTAAGGCCGATGTTTGGTTTTGTCATTTTGATCTAACATTGTTAAATTTAATTATATTTTGAGCTGTAAATTTATTTCAAACACGAATTAATCTATTATTTTGTTGATAATTAAATGTTTATTTATTTATTTTTATTTGTTTCCACTGTTTTATTTGTTTTGTATTTATTTATTTGTATTTTATTTTAATTATTTATTTGTTTTGTTGTTTGATATTTATGTGTATTTAGATTTAATTAGTTTGTATTTTAATTTAAATTGTTTGTATTTTTCATTTGATGTGTATAATAAATGATTTTTCGAAATCCATTCAATCCTTATTTTTGTGTAAGTATGACACATGCAGACAACTATGCGGTATAGGAAAGATTTTGCCAAAATAAAATGTTCCATCCTGATAAATAATGAGGCGATGACATCAAACAATTTTCTAAGAAAAAATTCCATTTTGTTCGTGGCATGTCCCTTAATTAGCGCGAAGACCTAATCCGGGAGATCCCTTCAAATATCAATTATGTCCCCCAAGAAGAGACAGTGTTGATTAATTAATTAGAGGTTCCTTGCAATTATAACCTTTGTTCAGAATTTCACCCGAGTTTAGATTGAATTTGGTTCAACATGACATTTTTGTAATTTTTCCTAAATTAACAAGACACAGTCGTGTTTACTTTTTGCTAATTTAGCAGCAGTTGTATATATCGCATTAGCTTTTGTTTTTATATGTGTGTAAATAATTGAAAATAAAAATACTTATTAAATTTATTTTGTTAGTAAATTATTGAGGTATTTTTACTGTTTGCCCCAAAATCTGAGAACTATATTAGTTTGATTTTATTTTCGTGGTAGGTAATAAGGCCACATGCAGTGTAATACGAATGATTTAATTTTCAATATTATTCATTGGTTCAAAATATAAATCAACAGGGATAATTTACTAGCGTAACTCCCGTTTCCGCGGGAATATCGTGATAAAAAGTAGCCTATGTGTTATTTCCGGTATCCAGCTACCTAAATTCCAAGTTTCATTGTAATCAGTTTAGTAGATTTGCGTGAATGAGTAACAAAGTCAAATACATTTATTCAAACTTTCGCGTTTATAATATTGGTAAGATTTTACCTATCCCTATAGAAAACAGCGATAAATACCTACCTACATACATAATACCCATCGAAAGCGTATTACAACTTGTTTGCAGACTAAACTCTATAGATTTACCAATAATAGGCGAAAATATTGTTCAGCTAATTCCCAATTTCGTCGTCACTCTCCCCCACAGTCCCACCGTGACATAGAAATTGCACACAATCCCTTCGACTGTCTCATATTTCTGTTAAACTATGAATGCAATTCGAGTGTGAGTGACAGAATAACGAGTAACAATCTAACACCCTAAAATCTACATCAAAATTGGTATTATTTCGTAACTGCTGCACTATTTTCTTTGGGAGATATTTTTGGAAATAGAAATGTATTGTGAAATTAAATTATTGTTTATGTTTGGTTTATCAAGTTACTAAAATTTAAAAGACTTTTACACACCTACTGCTCTACAAAGTTACTTTATTTGACCAAAAAGGTCAACGTAAAGGGAGTCTTTATTCCCTAGGTGCATAAAGTGCTCATTATACACCTACGGCTTAAAGTAATTAAAATTTGAATTCAAGGTTCTGGTAGGACCTATACGGCCATTTCAAACTGGCCACATAGACAAAACACATAAAAAAATAAAAACTGGGCTATTTTCTTCTATTTTATTTCGACGGAAGAGTTAAGATAAAGCCCCAACTTTAATTTTTCATCAGCTAAGGACGATGTGAGATTTCGTCATTTTGATGTAACATTGTTAAATTTAATTATTATAGAGCTGTAAACATATTTCATACACGTTGCATTAATTTATTGTTTTGTTATTAGTTAAATGCTTATTTTTGTAGCCCTTTTATTGTCTCGCAGTAGATGAGTAAAGTAGAGTATTCACCTCGGTAATAAAGCCTATCTTTATCTTGGGCGCTTGAATCCCACGCTTTACTCAGGACTCTAGGTATGTACATTACTCCTTCATTTCGCTCAAGAGTTAAGTTTTTAACACCTAGAAAAAATACTAAAAAAAATTGACAGGATTTTGAGGCTTTTTTATCGAGTGAAGTTGCTTATATTGTGTTTTTAACCGAATGTTTACAACGATAACCTCGCCAATTACGTTAGCGGCAGTCGGAGAAACGAGAAAAAGCCAAGAAACGATTCATAACTCATTTATTAAGTTAAATTCCAAAACTATTTTACATAATTACTTATAATTAATTAACCTTAGGTGAGACCTAACCGATGTGAGGTGTAGGAATGCTCGATACATGACGGTACGCGGCTACTGCGATCGAGGTCACTGCAATTCAGCACTTTTCGCCTGTGATTATTGCGACATACAAAGTGGCGTAACTTCGCTTGGACTATGGATCGCTTCGTAGAGAGCTGGGATATAACACGCCTTAATACATTACTGTTTACATACAAGGTACCTGCTGAAAATACTAATATGAAGATCATTTCTACCTCAAGTTCAAAAATAGAACCTTTGTGATACTAACGTCGAGGTTGTACATCAAGAATTGATAAAATAAATAAACATAAAAATACAAGGTTAAGGTACAATAGGCGGCCTTATCATTAAAAGCGATCTCCTTCAGGCAACGAATGGAAAATAATCGAAGTGGACAACAACAGCAAAAGTCAGAAGATTTTTGAATCCTTTTTTCGTTTTTTTTAATTTAAATTTGAATTTTAAAATATGAATACTTTTGTTTGAAGATGTGACTTCTAGAATTCTACTATTGTTGTGAAAACTCGTGATTACGACTATGACATAAGTTTTGATTTAAGTATATGACATCAGAAATCTCCTACTCAAAGAAAATAATAAGATTTTTATCAGGAATCCGTTTTGATAGAGTGTTCTAGAGTCGCCTAGCCGTTTCTCCGAAGAAATATTCCGATAAGTTCCGATAAAGGCTGCGAAGGCGTTGGTTCTGATTTCCTTTCATTTCCTTTTAGGAAACTTAAATAGAACTGAGACTTCCTTGACGACGGGGCACCGAATCAATTATTTGTGTTACGGAACTTTTCAACGATTTACTTAGTTTAATAATGTCCAAGTTTTCTTATACCTAACTAATAATAACATAGTTTTTGTTATTATTTCATTTACTCGGATAATTTATTAGTATTTTAACCGACTTGCAAAAAGGAGTAGCTATTCAATTCTTTGTTTTATTGTAAGTTTGTTACCGGACGTTATATCATAATATATAAAGGTAAAGTTAAAGTTTTAACTGTTTTTCCGCTATTAGCCCGACTATTGGGCCTTTGTGCGTGATTTTAAGCCGTGGGTTTCCTTAAGATGTTTTCCTTTACCGTAATCTAAGAGCGATGTTAATAGCGCACATAAGTTTTTCTTGAAGAAAAAGACATTGGTGCGCGCCGGGATTCGACCCACGACCTTCGGAATGAAAGTCGGGGTATCTACCACTAAACCAACATCACTCTCGATATCTATTATAATGTATTAAATTAAATATAATTAAAAAAAATAGTTTTGACATTCTAAAGAATAAAAATTTAAATGAAAATAAAGTACTGATTTTTTAAATAATGCTAACAGGACTTGTCACGCGCTTAACGTTTCTTTAAAAAACAGTCATCCATGTATAGGAAACACTAAAAAACACAACAAGGAAAACATCAATAGTTTATTTGAACTAACACTGTTTTTAATCTTTTTATCTTTTGAATAGTGACAACAGTAAAATATAAATAGGAAATTGTAAACAATGAAATGTTTGAGGATCGTGACAATGGCTGAACGCGTGCGAATCAAACCGGATCGGAGCTTATTGAAAATCTTATAACGATGATGACGCACAGATTTGTACTGCTTCCTGTTTTCGTTACACTTCACTTTTTTCTTTAACCTTTACCTTTTGAATAAAGAGTCTCAAATTCAACCTAGAAATACTACCCAATTTAAACTAACAGAATAGAACAAGGTTGTAAAGTGATACGTCAGCAAATTATAGTCTTACTTGACTTAACGACGATGGAAGTTTGCTTCAAACGAAAACTTATGATTTTCATTAAATTCCTTCTACCGTGAAAGTGAAATGGGGTTTGTTTGACTTTTTTGATTTAATTTTATACTAAAGATATGAAACAATTTTAACTACAGCTGAAGACGAAAGGAAATGGGTCAGCAGTCGTTCAAAGGCACTAACAAAAAATTTGAAATTTGGAAGTAGTGAACTTGGGAAAAAATCAGTTTATTTGTGGTCGAATAAAATCCTGTATCCTAAACCCTTAGGTACTTATACCAAAATATTCCTAAAAGATGATATGCAAAAAAATGTTTAGTTCGACGAAATAAGTTTTCCGTACAAACAGAAAACTAATTTTTCGATCTCTTTACGTAATTCGATTGTGATTTCTCGATGTAATTACCACCAAAAGTAGGCTTAGTATTTCTTTTTTAATTAGTTTATTTAAATTATTTTTTTGTTGTTATTGCTTAAGGCAAATTATAACATGACACGTGATTGCTGTGTAGCTCAGTGGTTAGAGCAGTCGCCTGGTTTGCGAAAGGACGCAGGTTCGAGTCCCGTCATGGGGATTTTTTGGAAATATATTTCTTTGCTAAAAATATTTTTAAGTATATTTATTTTAAAATTTATTAAAACTAAAGAAGAAAAAATTAAAACTGGGAAATTGCGCAAATTGCGCATAGACTCTCTTATCAAATAATCCTCTTAAGCCAAAGAATATTCTAACTAAAAAAGAGAGCGACTTTATAACTAGTTTATCCTACTTGTTTCCCAGTTTGCCTCACCCAATATCTCTAAACCAGGTTCCAACGTAGAAGTAGATGCTTAGATTATCCTGTGAGCCCATTCGGGAAGTTCGCGCTAAGACGCTCTGTAGATCAGAAACTTATTTGTGCTTTTGGTCTCAGTAGCCTAATTAAATGTGCAATTAGGTCGAAGTAGTGAGAACCTCCTTTATCTTTTTCCGTGTAATATTTGACCTTACTCCACGTTTATTAATAAGGATAATAAAGTCTACTATGAGATAATAGCCACTGTATCCAAATGGTCTCCTTAAAAATTACCACTTTATCAAAACGTGCACTAGGTACAAAACAAAATTTGATCGAAACAATATCAAGAGAATATCGAAATAGAAATTAATACGATAAAAGCACTTATTTCGTTAGTTATTTTTTGATAGAAACGTAACCTTATCTTATGTGAAAGAGGTCGCTCCGTTTAGCCTGTTTTACCGGGCTGAAAGGAAAGCGTTATGTTATTCGCTCCTATAAGTTATTCTCAATAATTAAAGGTAAAAATAATACTATTACGAAATTTAATACATTTCAGAGGAATAAAAACAAACGACCTCCAATAACCCGGTGCACTCTACAATGCAATTGAGATTCTGGGAACTTTTTAACCTGTGGGTTTCAGAATCCATGAAATCTCGTTTAACATTCCGTGGACGTAAACAATGCGAACAAGGTAATATTTGTTACTCGTTTTACTTTCTCTATCGATCTCTAATAAAGCTTTTACAAGTAACTACCATCGGCCGATTTAAAGTAAATAATCTGAAAGATGCTGTTCAACTCGAATATCTTACGGACACATACGCCTAACTAACTGTATATGAGAGTTTCCCGAAACTTGGCGATACAAACTTTCAACTTGCAAGATTTGCGAAAACGCTAGCGGCTTGAGTAAAGTCGTGTTCACCAATCGGTTTTTCCATTCATTTTAAAGTTCTTCTTCTTCTTCTTTTCGTCTAGTGGTGGGTGAGGTTGACCTAGTATTAAAGTTGTTCCCTCACGACTGCTATCAGGGATAACAACCGGGACCAACTGCTCAACGTGCCTCTCGAAGCAAAGAGAGGAATATGATTTTTTGCCATACAAAATAACGATCACCTATACTAATAATGACCACGTCAAAGGTTACTAAACCCGCACGACTAATCCAGGATTTTTTACTTAAAAAATATATATTACCAACTTGCATATAAGTGCTGAGATTTTTTTTAAATATGTGGATAAACATATTATAGTTACATATTATTATGTTTGATGACAATATTAAGCAGGTAAACTTGCAATTATGTAAGTCAGATGTAGGTATTTTTATAAGCCTACGGTGAAGGGGGTTGTTCCCAATGCTGCAATTATACGAGTGAATTAAATTTTACTATTTTGGGCGTAGAGTTAATACGTTCGTTATGATCATTGAAATCTTAGATTAGATTAACTCTTTATTGTACCAAATTTTTACGAACAAAAACATTCGAAAAATACAAAATAAACAAATACAAAACAAAATTACAGTAGAATTATAAGTAAAATATAAACTAGTAAATATTTTTTTTATCATAAATGTACTTAATACTATTTATGAAAAAAATATAAGTACCTAGTTAAAATGGGCGACCTTATCGCTAACAGCGAAAATCTTCTGGTAGGTTACGGTTCTTTTTAATTTATTTATGCGTAGCGGCTCAGAAGAGGGAGTAGTGAGATAACCAAAAAGTAGTCACAATCTTCATTAAAGGAAATAATAATAATAAGCCCGCAGGGCACCTTGAGGCGAGGTGTCGGGGAGTAGCGACCCCGCGGCTTCCCAAGTGCTCCAGGGGGAAGTCACCGTTCCTCACCTCCGGCTTGCCTTAGTTGGCTGGTCGGAGTGGAGTCGCGAGAGCAGAAATGCTCGGAGGATGGATACTTCACGTCAGTGATGAGTTGGCCCGCTCCACAGGATCTCGACCTAGGATGGTTTAAAATCCAGTGAGGTCTCTCCATCCTTCAGCCTCTCACGCCCCTGTTGCCCCCTGGCTGTAATTTGCTCGGCTTAATTAGGGTGGCCCAGTTTGTGAGTTGGCGAGTCTCCGTCTGCCATTTTTACGTGTTTGTTGAACATTGTGACGGCAGGCGCCATATTCCCCATAGTTCCCCCCAGTACCCGATCCACTACCAACTCATTTCCATAGCCCAAGTAGTTTTCACTCGTAGTTTATTCATAGTTCTATCCGACCCGGGGGTTGTCCTTGGCTGCATTTTATAGTGCAGACAGGGATAATCGCCGGTTTGGTGTCCATCTCAAATTTTGAAATTAAATGTTACTAAAACGGGCCTCTACGTGTTGGCTTCGGCCCCACGCACGCCTTCCAAAGGTCCGGGTGCTCCATAGCCCCGAGAATCCAAAAATGGTAACAACAATAATAATAATAATAATTTATTTTCCTTGAAACATACAAGTTTGTGAAATGAAGTTAACTTTGCTTATTTAACACCTAACTTAGCTTAAATGTAAACACTGCTTAATGTAAGTCGGTGTAGCGTTTAGATACAGTGATGCGAAAGTAGATTTGGGAATATATCGCTTCGTTTCGTGAATGCGTTACACTATATTATGTAATTGAATAAATTCAATTTTTTAATAGATATTAATAAAATTACACCCATTTTTCAGTTGCGATTTAAATCAAAATCATCTGTTGTTGGGTAGAAATTAAAGGCGCTGTAAAACCAATTTTGCTCCAATAAGCTCGGCATTAATTGTACTTACATAGTAAATCAATTAAAAATTCGAAGTTAGAATACTTTTTATGCCTCAGCGTGCAAAAAAACCATTACTATTACAAAATATGTCAGAAAATAATAATGAAAAACATGTGTTTCAGAAATGTTTTATTAAATATGCTGTGAAACCGACCATTATTTCATAATGTTTTTTTTAATAAATTATGTGGGTAATAACTAATTCTAACTATTGTCTAGAAATAAGTAGACAAAATTACTGTGTTTTACAGGGATTTTATTAGTACTTTTACAATATGAATAATTACACTTTTTTGGAGATAGTACGCGCGTCCGACCATCTCGAGCGTTAGATAGGAAAGAAAAGAGTTCCAGTTCGCTGGCGAGTGAAGCTTGTATGATAGTTGATATTGCGAGATGGGCTTGACCGGCGTATTCACCGCCTAGTTCACGTCGATCTCACACTATGTCGCGAACAATGCTCAATGTTTTTGTTATAATATAATGTCTAGTTTACTTTTAATTTGCAAATATTTGATTTATTCTTTAAAGTTTCGAATAGTCACATAAATTTTATGTCCTATTGTAAACATCCGAATAATCAAAATCTCTGGCGCTATCCCAGTCTCACAATTTAATTTAATTTACGTGCCCTTAATACCTTTTTGTATAGTTCTTTTTGTATCTGCAAGATGTTGTAAAACTACATCAAACTGAATTAGTCGACACGCAAGAACTGTCTATATACTTGTAGTATTCGAAAGTAGGCTAGCTGGTCCATGGACTGTTTGGCACAGATGACAGTTGGCAAACATTGAGGGTTAGTTGTAAAAAAGAATAACTTTTCAGTATATTGCGGAAGTCATTTTAAACTCCGTATTATATTTACTCTATAATATTTTATGCCAGATTTGTTGGTTTATAGTATCTAATCGAGGGAAATGCATAGATTTATATGCGTTTGCCAAAAATAAACAGAAAATAAGAAATACTTTATTTAAAAAAAGATATACTTTCCATAAGAAATGTCTATTCCCAATGAAAGTAAGGGATACGTTCATTCAATAAGTGATTTTTGATCTGAAAAAAAAAGGTAAAATAACAAATAAATAAATATCTTCTATTCGTGGGTTCACTTATATATAGACAGACACGCAGACGGACATTACAAACTGTAACACCCCGCTTTATCCGTCGTAGCTTAAAAAATAAACTGTCGAAACTGTATCAGAGTACCGAAACTCATTAAAAACTGGTAAAACAATCCGAACACCGTGTTTCTGTTCACCAAACAAAGTTCATTATGCTCCGATTAAAAGAGATAAATTGCCAAGTTTAACCATTTGAGCACCGTACTCATAAAGGGTCCCAGAATATGTTGAATGCGGGGTAAAGGGACAAATTTATGTTACAGCTACACAAAAAGCAACGTACATTGTCCAATAAGAGAGATACTTGTGGGCATGGAGTTTGACATCGGAGCAAATAAGGTTTATTTATTAGAAAACTTTCTAACTGGCGGGCGGTAAATCAGCAACATGTCCGAAAAAGGACAACTAATATGATAGTGAACTTACAAACAGTGCACAATGATGACGTCTGGCAAAAGACAAGACAAATTTGTCTTTTGCCAGAATGAACATTAACTTATTAATTAAATAAATAAATAAATGTTGCACGACATTACACACAGCGCTATCTAGTCCCAAACTTAGCACTGGGCTTGTACTACGGGTACTAGACAACGGATATACTACATATCAGACTTTTTTTTGTAAATACATACCTACATATCAATATGATAGATAGAACACACCCAGAACCAGAAACAAATATATATGGTCAGCAGAAATACTTGTTCCCGGCGGCAATCGAACCCCCAACCTACTGCGTTGCGGTCCGAGCTTCGCCCGCTGCGCCACAGAGGCCGTCAAAATTAGTTATTATAATAACAATATGATCGTGATTAACATCGTTAGATAAATATAAATAAGTTGTTAATATTTAATTAAACATAAAATTATAACACAACGATAACTTAAAATCAAAAAGTAAAACTAAGCTTCGATAGGCTGTATTAAATAAATTTGTTTTATATATTGCAGGAATAGTCCTGTATAAATACAGGACTATAGATACGCTAGGTGTTTGTTTATGTTAGTCAGATACAAACCCGTTAATATACACATATAAACTGACCAGAATTAGATAAATATCTGAAACCTACAATTTAATATTATGTCGCAGGCGTAGTAACCTACACATACCTATCGAAAATTCATCGTAAAATTTAGACAGGTACTAACCTCACATCGCCTTTACCTTTTGGCTTTAGATCCCTAACGTCAATTTCGTTTCGAATCCAATTTACCCTTTACTCTTTAAAATTGCTGAGGTCCATTCCACTGGGACCATAGAAAAAACTTAATAAACTAAGTATAAAACTATGGCACCTAAAAAACGTATTATAGCAATAATCGTATAAGGTTATATTATATAGGTAAAACTTTGTGTGTAAGTAATTGCCGATTCCGATGGCACTTGGTACGGCGACAGCTGGTGACCTGCATTAATAATACGTAGGTAATGTTTTGATCTCGATATTCCCACGGGATCGGGACTTACGCAAGTGAATCTGCGGAGCGTATAAATAAATAAATAAATCCTGTGATGAACACACAGCGCCATCTAGCCCAGTGGTAAGCTGCTAAGCTTGTGTTACGATGACTAGACAACGGATATACTACTTATATTTATATTTCTTTTGTAAATACATACATATTATACATAGAAATACGCCCAGACCAGATACAAATATTTATTTTTAAGCATAAATATTTGCACCCAGCGGGAATCAAACCCGCAACCTTCTGCATTGCAGCCAAGCGTTCGCCCGACGCGCCATAGAGGTCGTCAAGTAAATATATAGAGTGAATCGCAACTTGTCATCTTTGTCGCTCGAATTTTTAATGTGTGTTGTCGCAACAAAATGGGACTTCTGACAGGCAGCATGATAATATTTGTTCTTTTCCATAACATTTGATACAAATATGACAGATTAGTTGAGAAAGAAGCAACGGACTGTGAAAATATGGGGATAGTTGGGTATATTGTGATATTTATTAGAATAATTTTTATGTTGTTCTTTGTGAACTTATTGCAGGAGTGAGGTCATGTTTTATAGCGAGATGTTGATGGATTTGACGACGAAGGCTTTCCATATTGTAAATTCTAACCCCCTTATTTATAAACGCTAATTAATAATAACTGCATAACTAATATTATGCATCTATCTTTTACTATAACAGAGACAAACGTCAAATAGCTTAGTCATGTGTAAATAATATTTTATAAAAATGGGTGTAAGAGTTTAAATTGGAAAATACTATAATAATGCCATCTAGACAGTATTATTATTTCATCGAAATGCTCTACTGAATACGCATTATTTTAAACAAGATATCTAAATCATTAGATAAACCCGAAAAATAAGTCTTAATTCACATCAGGTTAAATCCGAAGAAATAAAATTTTCATTATCCTACTTTTTCTTCTCGTATATAGGTGGTATGGCCTTCGTAGTGTAAAAGGTTACAAATAGTTATTCTAAAAACTCTAACTTGACATGTCAACTATTAGAGACAATAACCGGGACTACCTTAAACTTTAACTTAACTGTTTAAAGTGCCTTCTTTCACGAAGAGCTCAAGAAAATGTCTATTGTCACGACATATTACAAACCTAACCAGCTTATTTGACATTGTCTTCAACAAGAAAAAATATTTAAAGTCTACAATCAAAATAATAAAAAATACCTACTTCACAGTTAGTTAATCAATACTTATGTAAAAATATGCTAAGTTAATACTATGACCATGTCTTAAACAGTAATGTAATAACATGTGGGTAATACAAAAATGGCGTCACTTTTATATTTTCAATAAATAACCATCAATGACTATTTAATGGCCAAAAGTGCGTATTTACCGACCATAGTGCATCTATTTACGGAGAAAATTACACTTTACTTGAATTTCTATTAGTAAATTACGCAGCGGGAAACGTGTGAGTTAAAACCTATGTGGATCTAAATACAAATTTAATGGTCTATTAGGCAAAACACAGGCCAAGTGAGAGTGGGATTTGTGCACGATGGGTTCTGTGGCACTTTTATTGAATTTTACAATTTTTATTGAGTTTTTATTTACTAATAATATTTTAAAGCAAAAATTCATCTTCAAAAATTCACTCGCAACGAGATTTGAACTCGCGTCTTTGCGTCAGTACCGAGTTTTTATTTTCCATTATATTTTAATATATATATTTTAATTCTGCGTGCGTGCTTGGGGTGCTTACAACATTTTAGATTTACCTACAAAGGACGTTAGATTTAAAATATATATTATTTGAGAATATTTACAAAATACTTTATAAAATTCGATTCTGATAGCTCTACAATGAAAACTATTTGAACTGTACAGTTTCCATGGTTCTTTCATTATTTTACTAACAAAACTCCAATTCAATAGCAATAAAATTGCGGGTGACATACGGACAGACGAACGGGATTGAGTATACGTATTACACACACTTTAATTAAAAAGTGTTTTACGTGCCAATGTACGAGAAATTGGTGACAACGAACAAATGAATTGATTTTATAGTAGGTATTTCGGATCAAATTCGTGTACTGTATTCGAAAACAAAAAGATTTGAGTATTTCAATAGCGAATAGCAAAATGTTTTGTTTCAATAACGTCAAATTAAGTGATTTGTCAAATTGGTGTAATTTATTTAGAGTCGTGTATTTTCGTTACATTATTTAAATATCTTATAAGAATTTTATTGCATTAGATTCCTTATTTTTTACTCTTTAAGGAGCTATTGTAATTCAAATACCTTTTAACCTATTTTGCTGATCTGTGGTTCAAAAAACTACTGGGAATTATAAATATTATAAATGCGAAAATACGATATTTGTGTTTTAATCACGCAAAAACTGATTGCGTTTTAACTTGGTATGCAATAATAAAAATAATAGATCGTTATAAAAATATAGACACTCATGGAAAGTCATAGAGTAATACCCTTCTCTTCGTTGTACATACATACCATTTATAAATTACTAGCTGCGCCCCACGGTTTCACCCGCACAAGTTGCCATCCCGCGTTGTTCGAGCACCTACCTACCGCAATGCAAAAATCCACACTTAAACGGGTCCTCCATTGAAGTACAATACTGATAAAGCCTGATACTGATGAAGTAAGGTAAAGTTTGATTGAATGTCAGTATGTCAGTAAGATGACGCTCGATGACGATGAATGACGATAGATAAAGATAAATGACGATAGATGACGATCAATGACAATGTATGACGATGACCATGATGACGATGCTACATAACCCCTACCCCTGTGGCGATTTTATTTGTATTAGTTATCACTCGCAGATCCCGCAGGATTTTCGGGATCAAAAGTATCCTTTGTTACTCTGCATCATTTAAACTATCCCTATGCAAATTTTCATCCAAATCGGACTTACAGACTTTTCGATTTATAATCTTACTAAAATTACAAATATAGGTGGCATTATGGCCTATATCGCTAATTTACCCATAGAATTAACAAAAAAAATTAGAAAGTTGGAAAGTAAGATACTCAAGGTAATGTAATAAATAAAATATGTATTTTAAACCTAGAAATTCTCCCCTTCCTAGTCTTGCCAAACATCTGACTACCCACTCATAAATTAATCATCATTAACCAACAGTAATTCTTACTTATCAGTCATTCAATGACTTAAAAGAGGTCATAACTTCAACCACAATCAAACGCTTCAGTTCATTTAATTGAAGAATTTATTAAACATTTGTGAGAACAATAGCTACGAAATTACGTCGGGTCTGCTGCACTTGCCACCGCCTCAATTACATTTAACTAGAAACAACCATTTGTATCAATTACAACGAACCTTTAATTTGGGTAAATACCAATTTTATGGCACAGAAGATTATTGTGGTTAACATCAAGACAGAGTAAAGGGTTTCAAGTGTTTTTGAAATTTAATAGGTTTGACTTTAACTTTACTTACGGCTTTTAGATTAGAATTTATTGGTTCAGTTTAATTTTATTCTACTTTTACATCAATTAACCTTTACGGCGTTAGTATCAAATCAAGGTGAATATAAAGGAGCACCCTCACTACGTTCGAATCTAAAAAGATACGAGCATTACATACAATGCGCACCTTGTAATGATACAATGTATAATATGATGTACCTTGATTCAACTTGTAGCATCTCGGTGCGCTTCACATGTAATAAAATGTTACATTACACCTGAATAGTCGTCAGTCGTGCAGGCAGTATTGTAACGTAATGCACAAAATTGACTGACGTTACATTACAAGTGTGTTTTTGCGGTGAGGGAACGTCTTTAACTAATTTTTACTTTGAAATCTTCTAAATTCTGTAGATTTGAAATACACATCCCTTGGTCTCCATTCGGGCATGAATCGTGTTAAGGCGTTGTGTTATTTGACATATAAAAGCAGTTCCAACTTTTAAAAAAACGGAATGACTTAACAGTATCTAATGTCCCATCAATAGAGAGAATAAATTGCCTTTTAAAACCGGGTCCTCCCTATAATATTAACAATAACATCGATTGTATATCAAAAGAGTTTCGCCCACCTCATCACCATAAGTACACAAAGGTAAGGAATGCGATGGTCGGTCTGTACATTACCATATCGATACTATACAGATTCGATAGGATTGTCGTAGCAACCCATCGATGACTGAGACCGATACCGATCAGTAAGAAAAAGGTCGCCCGACCTTCTGCACAGAACAATCTTACATTTTACTTTTCTAGTCCATAGTTCATTTAAAATTCGGTCTCTACTACCAACACAATAAAGTCCATTGTACTCAAAATAAGATTTGAATCGTATTATTTGTCTCATATCCATCTGTATTCCTTTTTCAAATCACTGGTGACTCATTTCATTCGAAATGGCTTTTTTCTTCTTAAGCAAGTACTAGTTTCAAATCCTTTATATTTTTACAATTCAATATATTAATTTAAAATGATAACTGTGAATTAGAATGAATTTTGTTTATAATATAACAATAGTATTGTCAACTAAAAAAACTAATAATATTTTGCATACAAACAAAACGGTTCATGCATATGAAGGGGTTACAAAAGAATTATGACCATGTGGGCCCAATGATACAAAAGAAAGACGCCCACATATATCGTTAAATATTTACAAGCAAGTTGGTCACCAAAGACAATTGATTGTTTGACGGTTCGAAAACAACAATAAATAATAATGATTAGCTATTCATTGATTAGAAATTACCTTCATTCAATAGTTGGTTTTATGTTTCATTTGACACCTCTTTCTGAGGTTTCGTAATGGGCACCTGTCTTCATAAAGATTTTCAAATTGTAGTTATTTTGACGAAGTGAAATATAAACTCAATGTGACGATTTTTATGTAATAGGAAGACTAACATTACACTTAAGCTCACTTCACCTGATGGGAATGCGACTATGGGGCATGGGGTCAACGATGCGTTCTTGACTAGAAGATAATTATTCACTCTTGAAGTCTCTAAGGTTGTAGTTTTGGGGCAATAGTGAGTTCGACTTCATAGCACATCCTGAACTAATTTTTAATGTGTGATGCATAAATCTTAAAACCTAGCCGAGTCTTTATGAAGTTGTCATTATAATTATGTGTATAAATTTTATGAAACACTATGTAACTAGGAGTCTTGCTGAACTAAGAGGGTACTGGCTTAAGCTACCTAACAATGCCCTGAGTACTACAGTGCCATAAAAACATGGTTTGATAAAAGTTGCTTTAAAGTTGGTTAATTAGTATAATTTCCGTACAAACTTGTACCAAATTAGGCTCATACAGTTTTATCTTTCAACAAATTCAGGTGGCAGTCTCTTTAGTATTCAGAAGATCGCGGCAAAATTCAGGGTAGTCAGTATCTAATGTCTACCAATAACCGTTATCATCTAGCTTAAGTGTCTGCCTTCACGAAACGCCTCAACAATTACTTTTATACAAGCAGCGGTTAATTTTATCGTAAGCTTTACAAAATTTCTCGGCATAAAACTGATAGATAGGTACATTTGTTCCGACAAAAGGGACACGACAAACACAAAGCAAAAAAGTGGATACACAGAAAATACGAAATTAGGAAACCAGTTCGTAAAGCCTAATTGTAGTCTAGACAATCTTGATGTAGGTATCTAAATAGCTAAAGCAACCTTAATTCCTGCTTATGAGGATAAATAACTATTTTTGAATATCAGCTCTCCATTTTCTATGTCGAAAATAAAAAAATACAAATGAAAGAATTACTACGATACGTTAATTCGTTTCCGATGTATAGAAGTAAAAAAGTGCGATGCGATTATTAATAACCAGTTAAGGTGGAGGAAAACTGATGATAAAAAACCGTGGAGAGATATTGTAGAGGCATATGCCCTGCAGTTGGCAAATATATGCTGCTGAAGAAGTATAAGAAGAGGAGATTGTGTTTATGACTAAACAGCACTTTATTCATCTATTCTTCAAACAAACAGTAGGTATAGAGATAATTAAAAATGTGAATATCTAACTTCATAAATTTTTTATAGTTTAATTCAGAAAACAAATTTACGTATTTCACAAAGAATAATTTATTAGTCACAGCTACTTACAAATCCTCGAAATATGTTGATTTGATTTATTAGCTCAAACATAAGAAATCAAACGGAACGTCCCCAATTTGCTTTCTTCATAATTATAAATCAAAGCTGAGGAAACATCTGTTCTGTGTTTGTGTATTCAATAAACTGTATTACACAATGAGACAGAATATAGATCTGAATAGTTGTCCCAAACATTTTCATGGAAAAAGTGTTATGAATCCTATGAAAATATGAGGCAATTGGAGCACGTAAAATTTTTGAGTGACAGGCGAGCGTTATGCGAGATAGTTTGAAATTGCGTTGTTTTTGTTGTAGAACAGTATCATACAATGTGTTTAATCGAGGACAACATATCCGAAACGCAGTTCTTCTGGACGTGTACGTCATCCTGACCATAGCCCGCACTAGTCTATGGTCAACATTAGCCTATTTTTTGTAATGTATTGATCCATTCTCACAAACGAAACTGTTGCCATTACAACAAGCTGATTCAATTTAGTTTCTATCATGGATCGCATCGTATAACTTTACACATTTGAATAATTTATATGGATTTATAACTATGAATGTAAGGTGGGGTCGACCCCACCTGTTAGACCAAACGGCCACGCCCATTTGCAATTGAAGCCACTTTACATTGACATGCTTTATTACTACACTATCCGATAGTTTTTTTATTGAGAGAGGGAAATATTTAGTGCTTGTAGTTTTCCTACGGGAATTTCGTGACGAATCGACCATTAGGTTCCGTTGATTATATTGCTTATAAAACTTTATTGAATTAGTTGAAAGTTCAAAATGCTATTGTACGTAGTATCGCTTTTGTCAATGAGACGACAGTTACAGCAACAACCAACAACCCACATTTTGTACATCAAATCTCGTACTAAGGCTAAAGATCGCTAACTACTGCGCCGGTCACAATATTTAGGAAATGGTACGAAAAGAAGAAGAAGAACAATATGTACTTAGCTACTGTTAATTAGAGTTCTCTTCCCGAGCAAAATGGTACATCAATGAAGAGAATAATTACAACTTAGCTGAATTTATGCTAATGAGAAATAATAAATAAGTTGAGGATTTGACGACAAATATATAGTTAAAAAAATACGAGTACTTACCATAAAACGTCTTGAAAATAATTAAAACCAACCCAGTGAATCCAATGAATCATTTTGCTACTAAGTGCTTTGGATTAGATATTTTAGATATTATTAAAAGACTCTTAAAAATCAATCATTTTTTAAATTATTATTTTAATCTTTATCAGGCTTGCTGCCTTTGATGACCTGGTTATGACATCCTGTGACTCATTCATAGTAAAATAGTTATAAAATTACCTGATTAATAACCAGTTATGGTATTTTAGTTAAAAACGTGGACCAAAGGAATTTTACCAAAGCGCTAATCAAATGTTATGAAAATAGTTTCGGAAGCAAAAGACTCTTTGCGAGTGGGTAGATGTTGTTGTAATTATCACTTTTCGTAGGCGTTTTATTCCTCAAAACAGTTATGTACCTACGCTGGCAATTAAGTTTCGAAACAAATTAGTCTTTAATTAAAAAACAAAGGGTTAAAAGTTACAACTAATCGCACCATTTATTCATGAATAGTATGTTAATTGAAGAAAATCAATTCATAAACATTTAAAAGTAATAAAAACTCAAATTCATTGCGTTTTCGACACTATTTCGAAATGTCGGAAACAATTTTGAAACAATTACATTACCAGAATTGGTCACAGTTTGGGCGGTGGATGCTCTATCATTTTTATTGATGTACAAAATATAAATAAATTACATCTAGTCTCTAAACGAAATTAAAATTGCTTTCATTTAGGTAATTGATGGATTTACAACAAAACATAATCGAAATAATTTTGAGACTAACAAATTAGGTCGAAATAAAATTTGAATTACGTTGTAACAAGAAAATTAATTGGTTGTTATTCTAAAATATATTAAATTATATTCAGAACAAAATCTTTGGTTTAAAAACTTTAATACTCGATATTTTGAGAGTAATATTGGCGCACAACAATGCAGAACATATTTTTCGTTTCGAAAATTGATTACCTAATAGTTTTAAATTATAGACAGATGAGATATTTCATTTTATAAGTTTCACTTAAAATGGCAAAACTACTTTATTAGTGTAAGGTGTGAATGTACTATGTATGAATAGATTATGATCAAAATAATGTCAGCAGTTTGAATCAGTGAAACTTGCGAAAGTCTCAATGATTCAAACTATCTTCATATTTAGCCTAATCAATAAACGTGAAAAAAGGTCGATGTAGTTTCTCCACATTTTGTTTCTGTCTGTCAACTTTGAAAGTTCTTGTCAATGAAAAAGACAAAGAATGTTCTCACTACTCCGATCTTACTCCACGTTTCATAATAAAGCTAATTAAATAATAAATAAATAAATAAATCCTGTGACGAACACACAGCGCCATCTAGCCCCATGGTAAGCTGCTAAGCTTGTGTTACGGTGACTAGACAACGGATATACTACTTATAATTATTTTCTTTTGTAATTAGGTTTAAGTTTGATTAAAATCGGTTTTGTTGTTATGATACCTTTCACTTAATTTGAATCAGACAGACTGAAAGACGGACACGGCAAAACTTAAAGGGTTTGTACAAAATTCTTTGCATTTTCAACTACCTTAGTATTTAATGGAGTCCGGAAGCAGCTTTAACTAAATAAAAACATACACCGCGATATTTATAGAAAACAATGAAAAACCCAAAATGCACAAAAAGGTTTCCTCAGAGCTATCAAATAACATGGACACCTTTCTTGATTTTTACGTGAAAAGATATCGATTACGACGGAAGTGGAGTCTACTGATGTGGAAACTGTCATTTGGCGAAGCAAATCCATTAAGGTGTAAAGTGACTGGCTTTGACATAATGATGTCGACTCGAACCGTACCTATCCTTTACACAGTAAGATTTTTTTTCGACTACTTATATAAAATAAGATATTTAAGAGGACGAATCGTTGAATTTGTAGGTATGGTTGTCAATATTTCTCAGCAAATCTACAGGTTAATATTTTAAATTCTAATTTAAATTGTTTTTAAAATCACCTTTATAAATATATTCCTAATACTAAGTAAAAATTATAGTTGTTTGGTTGGTATATTGATATTTGACAGTATGTATTTATTATACGTATTATTCATTTTGTAGTATTTCAAAATCGTACATAAACTTTAAAAAAATAGGGTAAATTACTTTTTAAATTTCCAACACAGTTGTGTTTGCATCTAGGAATACAATCTGGTACGAAACACCTTGTATTAAAGTACACATGGTTGATGATTGTAATCTGGCCTGTAAACTGAATAAATAAATAAATAAATAAAACCATATTTTGTTGCTTTCATTTTGGTAGTTTTGTTTACACGATTAGTTAACTTTTGCAACACAAAATAATATTAAAATAACCTTTTCAAAACAGCATTTTCCATTTTACAACGAAACGGGATACATCAACCAATTGAATTTTCCTGCATTGATTAGTAGTAATCTGCACTTCAAATTGTAAACACAATTTTACCTAACCAGCAATATAATATTAAACGAGAAATACTGTTTTGGTGCTTACGAGACGTCGCAACTCCAGCTAACTACATAGTAAATCAGTAGGTTTTTAGTTTATCAATCCTTCGCCTTAATATAAAAAAGAAACTAATATTGGGGCATTCTAATACCTTGTGTGGCTGGCTGATTTTATGACAGCAAATAGCAAAGCCACGAGCCACTCTAAGTATGCTGGAGTGGGTGGATCTAACATGGTTAAAAATAATGAAGTTCATCTACATGACGAAGAAGAAGACAACCATGGATTATTTAAGTCTAGTCTATAGTAATTAGGTCTCTTCTAGGCAATCATGTTACACCATCGACCTCATCGTAGCTTCTCATCGCGTGATATGAGGAGAAATGCCAGTATATTTCTTGTAAAAATAAATCAAAAGGTTATCTTTTTATTACGATGAGGTCTTACACCTTGTACAGAAAATCATTTCTGAATACCATTGGTTCGGTGAGTGTTCATCGTAAATCTTTTGAAAAAAATGAAAATCTACTAATTTTAAAAAGCTGAAATTTTGTGAGTATGTTTGTTTGTTAGTCAATTACGTTAAAACCGCTCAACCGATTACCATCACACTCAGCATGTAAATAGCTGAAGACCTGGATTAACACTCAGTTTACTTTTTATCCTGATAATTCTGCGGAATCGGAACTTACGCAGGTTAATCCGCGGGCCGTTACTGGTAATTAAATAAAATAAATAAAAAATTGACTTGATTATTTTTCTCCTTATTTTCATAATTTAACTACGCTTTCCATGTGTAGCTTGACATAATTATTTAGGTACTCATAAATAAAAGATTGTTATAGCAGTATTTATACTTTGCCCAATTAACTAGATTAACTTAAGATCAATGTAGAACAAATTGCCTATAACCATAATTAAATGTAAGTAATTAATTTCATTCTTGTTGGTACGAACATAGAGGGTGAATAAATTTAACCACTTTTACGTAACTGATGGTATAAAATACAACAGTTTATGACAAAGCGTGTTTATTTCGCTTATGGAAGAATGCACACTGAAGATTTCTTGATCGGTCGATCGTTCGCCGATCTTTAGGAGAATGGACAGATATAGGCAAGAGAAAAGTACACTTTTTATGTCCTCATACTTTATTACTAGTTTATCACATATCTTTTAAAATAAATCAAATTACATTGGTAAACTTATACGTATCAAGAGATATAAATCTTAGTCATATTTAGGCAGCGATCTTAGCATTCTGGCAGCATTATCACGTTGAATGGCAATGCTGATCCTCTGCACCAAATGGAGTCCAGCATTCCGATCTCGCATTGTCTCACACAAACGCTCTAAAAGAAACTAAAAAATAGCTACTGCACCAGGCCCCCACGGTCCCAGAGTTTCCACCCCGTACGGTTCGAATAAGTAATAAAAGTAAAAATCACATACTGCGCCGCAAGTACTATCATCCGTTTTAAAGTGTTTCGAATCATAGCAAAAAGTAGATGTGGGATTTCGAGACTGAGACTGTGACTGACTGTGTGAAAGTGAATCTATTTATTTTATTTATTATATTATTAAAATAAATATTTTTTTTTTTTTTTTATTTATTAAAAACTAAGTTACACCAATTTTACAGCTAAGCCTAACTAACATAGTACTTATATAACATAAAACTAATACAGAATGTCACTAGGAACTAAGTATACATACCATATATTAATTTATATATGAAATCCTTATTTGGCACAGTCTTTTAGTAACCTGCACGGTGGTATAACAAAACTTTCATGAAAAAAAAAACTCACTGAATCCATTTAAATTTCTTACTGTTGATAGATTACCAAGCTTACTTCAGCTTGGTAATCTATCAACCGATCGAAAAGTTTTTAGTTTACTTTATTCTTAACTTTATGATTGCTGCTGATATACCTACTACATTTGGGTATATCAACAAATTAAAATAAACTCTGTGAAATTATTACATTACTATTTTATTTCGGTTTTGATTGTGTTCATTTCTGTTTTCAGCGATAACTATATTATTTATTTCGAGTTTTTTACTTACCTATTTATTAAATGCGAATTTTGTGAGTTGAATATTAATATCAGAAATATAATAATATTATTAAGGTTACATGTTTTACACTCGTATTTTTTAAAATGCCGTATTTATTAATTTGAACTTTTTTTACATAAATAAGACAAAAGAATCTTACTAATATTATAAACGCGAAAGTTTGTTATTCTTTTACGCAAACCTACTCAAGCGATTACGATGAAACTTGGATAATAGGGTGCTGAAGATCTGGAAAAACACATAGACTATTTTTTACCCCGATATTCCCGTGAAACAGGACGGGTGAAACTTCGAGGCGCAGCTATTATAGCTGTATTTTGAGATCAAAGACATAATTAACCCCTGACGGAAAAATAGAGGTGTAATTTGTTTGAGGTGTATGTGTGTCTCTCGGTGGATGAAGCGAATTTGATAATAACTAATTCCACTTAAAAATGATGAAAACCCAAAATAAATCGGTATACTTAATAAATGATTTATTATTAAATTTATCTCGACATCGCTACAGAAATCCAATCAAATGTTTAGCAAATATTTCCAATATTGGAATAGAAATTCGAAAACTACAATGAGCTGCCTAATTTAATTTTCGTATTCTTTTGAATTTTACGAATCAGTAGTCTCATTTACTCTGACATTTCTTATTTATGAGGTACGATCTATTTGCATTTGATTACTATTCGGCCCACGCGTTGATACTAATTCAAAGTATAAAATAACAATAAACAAGATTGTAAACATAATATCAACATGTTTTTTTATGAAGTTCTACGTCTGAATGTTATTATTTATTAAAGTTAAATCAAAATATATGTACAAGGTATGACAGGTACGTAAATTAAGAACAATTTGTTAAGCAAGTCAGAAAAACAGATCGATGTAAATATGCCTTAACTTTTAAAAGGCTTCATTTGACTAGTCCCATCATTCCATAATCTTCGGTCCCATTTAGGTATATTCACCACATTTTTTTTCCAGCTGCTAAAAGCTTAGTAAGGATTTAAAACCATCCTAAATTAGAATGCTGCTGTAAGATTAAAATATTTTCGATTGGTTTATAGAATACACGTTTTTTAAGCTCGAAAAGAGATAAAGCAACTGAAAAACAATAAATCAAGTGGTATGATTGTAAAAGAGAACTACGTTTCATTTATTAATATGAAATTACACTCTTTTTAATGTATTATTGACGTTGCTTTTATTATGTTTTGCATTTTTCAAACGTTTTAAGAACTTTGCAGTTGTTCCTATTTTAAGAACTTTGTAGTTGTTCCTATTCACGGGTAGACGAAGAGACTTGTCATTTTTACAATTAACTAAAATTAGAACGTAATTTGTTCTCCTTAAGGACTGATTTACATTGATCCAGTGACTGGATCCAGTGACGAGGCAGTTCAGTGCTGGAATGAAAAAATCGTTCGGGAATATTGATTCCAGCGCTGGAATGGCCTCAGATCAGCTTTTAAACACTACACTGCTACACTGTAGCCAGTGGTTGGATCATTGTAAATCTGCTACAACGTTTATGACAATATACGATACACGTTATCTAGTCTAGTATACTAGAAATTGATGTTTCTTCATGCTCAAATCCATTTATACCAAACTTTCATCAAGGTATTACTCATCATCATTTACTAACTAATCACCCAAACTTGCATTTCATTGGATAACAAATGAATAATTGACAAGGCATCATAAAAAGCCTATCACCTGTCTATTCCTACACCGCGACCGGTGCTTTGTAAGAGTCCAGTCGTAATTAATAAAAAATAAAAATCGAACAAGCGATGGTCCTAAAACGCATTTAATACTTGATAAGGGTAACAAATTGGATAAAGATAGCACTAACGTTGGAGACAGAGAGATCGTAAGTGCATTGCCGTGATAACTTGTGTGACTACGTAAGGTTAATGTGGATAGCCTTAGCCACTCCAGCTGATATTTAAAGGGGAAAACTAACATTAACATTATGAAACTAGTGGCATGCAATTTATCGTCATTTAGACAAAAAATGCAGCGCACAGCGGTACTTTTATCTTCTTAATAAAATTGCTTCGAGTAACTGCTGCAAGGCTGCTTTTGTGAAATTAAAGGATTCAAAGAATTTATTTCCTTAGAGATTAGGTAATTTTAAAATAGTTGTTACAGCAACTATTTTAAAATTACCAACAAATTTTCAATTATAATACTAAAATTAACAAACATAATTATCAATTATAAACAAAACATTAAAATTAAATACAAAATAACAAAGTACAAAGTAGAAACTATAGAATTTACAAAACTATATAATTTACATGCATGTGAAATTAGTCAAACATCGCCTGGATTCTCGCGCTGTGAGATTTATGTCATATTATAGATATGTCGAGTAACCATGGCATATTTCCATAGAAAACGCCATTGAATGCGTGGGTTTTCTCATGATGTTTTCCTTCGCCGTAAGAGCGATGTTATTAACGCACATAACTTTTTCGCAAGGAACAAGACATTGGTGCGCGGTCAGTCGGGATTCAAAACCAGGGGGACGAACGACGAATCGAATCGAATGTTACGAATCGTACCGACCGATGCGACCGAACATCAGTAGGTATAGTTAATGTTCGTCCTGAACCAATAATTACTATACGTTCAAGTAGAAAATAAAAAACAAAGAATATATTGAGAATTATTGGTTCAGAACGAACATTAACTATACCTACTAATGTTCGGTCGGATCAGTGTGTACGTTTCGTAATAGCCCTCCAGGACCGTCGAAATGAAAGTCGGGGTACCTATCCCAATAGGGGTATCCCTAATATCCCAATAGTTTCTGGGGTAGTCTAACCCTGCTAAAAATATTAGGTTTGTTTGTTGGTAATATTTATTAATATCTTATCCTGTCTCGGGTCGTTTTGTCAGTTTTCAAAACAAACCGAAACCGAAAACACATTACCTATATAGATTGTTTCCCAGAGATTTACGTGTCTTATCAATATTATTCTCAACCCAAGATCACCATCCACTTCTCAACATTGTACTGTCGATGTTTGTAATCTTGAAATGTCAAAGGTATTTAATTTGAATATCATGTCTTATCTATAAGTACTGCATTGATTTATCGATGAAATGTCTATCAGACCACAAAAAGTTAAGAGATGTTCAAAATTAAGGTTCATAGTTTTAGTGACATAAACAAGCGCCCAATTTGAATAAATTAATTAAATTTATTCTTTTCTTTAGCGATATAACACAATAAAATTTAAAAATTATCGTTCCATCTTAAACAAGTTGCTACTGTTAGACAGTTATTTGACTTATTTGAATATACAATCAATAATATTAAAATAGAAAAGAAAGTAGTAAAATAACACACTAAAAACAGAGAACTACCTAGTAACAAAACAAAGATATAAATCACGTAATCAAAAATACATTTTCTACCTACCAGAAATATGTAAATATTTGAAAAGACAATAAAAATGATGCATAATAATTTTATGCATGTAATTTCTCTTTTCTACGAGCAATAAGATAAGTTGGCTATTTTAATACACTATAAACACGTTGTTCTAAATACTTGCCTACTTTTATGGTCGTAGATCACGACATATGACCGTAGACGGTAGTCTATGTAATAAATTTTCAAAATATTGTTCCGTACACACCGAATTAGTCGTCTCTTGTAGCGATGTCTGTTTCGAAATGAATTATTTCACAGTTTATTGGTCTGGACAAACAAGTGCGATTAGACGCGCGAGTCAAGCGATAAGATTTGTGTATTGTTAATTTGAGCATGACGATGATGATCTTGTCATCAAATTTGTAGCCGTATTTGTTCGAATGTAACTATGTTTGATGGTAGACTGTTTTCGGTTTAATTTTCTTGACGAACAATACAATAATTCAATTGCAATTATAATGAAACTAAAACATGAGACAATTTTCAATAATGCATATCCGGTTTTCACACAACACTTTTTGTGTGAAACGCTTTTACTACGCACAGCTCACGAAAAATGCACGAATACTCTATTTTTGATATCGTGCAACTTTTATGTCGTTTAGTTGATTGTTTGAGCATACAGAGTTCGAATTACCATACAGTCATTAAAATAAACAAAAAAAGAATTAGCGATCCAACGTTATGATAACTTTTTATTACGTATTTATACTTATTACATGTTAAACATCTATGGATATACCGGCTACGCGCGAACTAATTCCATGACTTATCTTTTCCCAGCAAGAATCTCACACCAAAAACTGAAAGACAAAATAAAATATGAAAATTTTACGTTCCCAAACAAGAAATTTGTTGAATATTGAATATCTATCATTTTTAACTTCAACAAGATTCTATTTATAGCCGAAGTAAAATATTTAAATTCATTTATTTAGCACCGTTCATTTCATCAAGTAACTGGACTAGTGTAAACCTTGCATTAATAAATATGATTTGCATACATCGCTAGTTGTCGCCTCTAACTGGAATCTCGCGTGTAAACGGACCATTACGTGCCTTATTAAAATATTATTAATACCTAGTGCGAGAAGTTAGTTTTTAATAAAAAAATCTTTGACGTTTTTCTAAGTTACTTTTTAATTAGGAAAAGTAAAATATTACGAAAACACATACTTGTATGCAGTACTCTACAGGATTGTATTAATACTTATATTATTTTTAATGTTTGCGCACATCAGATTACTAGTACATTATCGACCAAAGAACCTATAATCGTTGGGGAAATTGCAACAATAAAATAAGAACATGACATAGCAATGAGTTTAACTATGAAAAAATCATAAGTTACTACAACTTTTCTAATCTAGAGTCTAATCCTAATGGGATAACAATAGAGCGGGTAGAGAGTTTCACATCTTCCCCGTTACTTATAAACGCTGATTAACAGCTGCATAATTATGTATTGTTTGTCTTTTACTGTCACATGATGTTTCAAAGTTAACAGACAGAGACAAACGAAAATATTCAAAAACATTGCGTCAGAAAATAATCAACAATTTTCGATGAATCAGACAGGGATTTTCAGTTTATTTCGTATATGAGTCATTATTGCAACGTTTCACTGTCTTTACAACAATTGTAAAGACTATCTGTAAGGAGAGTGAAAAATCGGCACGGTATTGCAACAATACTGTTAATAATATTAACGCAGTTGAAACCAGAAAATTAAGTAATTACGATGTTTATAATGTCTATGTTCAAATGGAATGTTTAATTAAAAACATATTATTAGACTTAAGAGTAACCATCCTATATCTGATTGCATTCTGTCAAACCGCCCACACGCGCCTTATTGATTCGCGATGCATCCTACACAAATACATAAATCACAAAATCAAACATACACAATCACTAACGAACATTGCTCAAACACTGAAAACGAGTTACGAATAAAAATGAACGAAACAATACAGAGAGGCTTCTATCACACTTCAATTTATCAAAATGTGTCAGAGTAATACTGTTTGCGTTTCCTCGTTTCGTTGCGGGACAGAGTTTTCTGTTCGGAATCCACACCCAGACGCGCTTTCAATGAATATTGTATTACGACTGAGGGAAAACGGGAAAAAAGTTAAAATTAGAGAGGGATTTTTTTTTCGAAAAGAGAACGCGAGCGATTGCCCGTAACCGATCGTGTGCCGATGGCGACGCTGCAATTTGAACCGTTCGCAATTATACTCATAGTTGTGTCCAGTTTATGTCCATTGTTCTGGTGTTCACGAACTCATCGGTATGGAAAAGCGTGACAAAACATAGAATATTTTTATGTATCTCTATGGGTTGATAAATATGATGCAACCCTTTTCTTTTTGTTACAAATAGTTTCTATCTATTCTATTTTATTGCATAAACGTCGCAACTGGCAAAAAATATCCTAACTTTAATTCATAGTTGTTTAGACTTTCGCTTTAGGCTAAATGTTTCATCACAGTCCCTTACGAACATCGGACAAATCCGAATTTCAATAGTGTGTTAAATGTTTCTCCATTCTATGCATATTAGTAGGTCATGTTAAAGTATAAATATTCATTACCTATTTAAATAAATCAATGTAGGTGTAACATTAACAAATATCACAAGTTAAATACACACATTAAGCAATTTTCAATTATCTCTAGAAATACAAACTTCCAGATGGCGTCTCTTGCCCAGAGACGCGAATTCAAACCTCGCCGCGACTGAATTTCTAAAGATGTATTTTTCCTTAAAAATATTTCTAGTGGATCCTTGAGAAATATTTTTTTTTTAAAATTATATAAAATTTAAATTATCTTCTAAAAAGCCTTTTAAACTCAATAATAGCTTAACTAAACTCAATAAAAGCTTACTTATAAATGCTAATTAACAGCTGCATAACTATGTATCGTTTGTCTTTTACTGTGATATGAAGTTTCAAAGTTGACAGACAGAGACAAACGTCACATAACTAGGTCATCTGTTAATCATCGTTTATAAGTAAGAGGGTAAATAATAAAACCTAAGAGGTTTTCGCGATTTTCTATAATAAATCACAATTTAACCGGGTTTTACTCGCACTTTATTTAATAAGGGCACTATTACAAAGTACCGAGCTTTTGCTAGCTAGCGCGAGCTTTACAGTTAGCTTTTTAAGGTAGACAGATTAGTTGGTTTTCAAGGTTAAATAAAACACGAGCAAAACCTGGTAAATAATAGGGGTTAAAGTATGAAATTGCCGTTTTATTGCAATAGGTTCTTTGAATTGACATAGAATCTTCATGGTTTGAGGTTATCGAATGAAACTTTTTTCAAATGGTTTCTGTGATGTTCTTTTTTTAAAAAATGTGAAACATTTGAATATCGACTTTCAATTGTTTTTGTTATTCAATTTAGACAAGAAAGATGGATACTGCGAAAATTCGAGTGATTTTTGAATACGAGTTCCGACGCGGAACTAACGCGGCAGAAACAGCCCGCAATATCAATGCTGCGTTTGGAGAGGGGTCTACTAATGAACGCACCGTGCGATTTTGGTTTAAACGCTTTCGTGATGGAAATTTCGACTTAAAGAACGAGCCACGAGGAAGACCGCCCACACAGGTGAATAACGATGAATTAAGAGAGATAGTGGAAGCCGATCCTAGTCAAACTACCCAGGAATTAGCGGCATGGTTTAACGTTACCTTACCCACTTTATTGACTCACTTGCGTCAAATCAATAAAATAAAAAAATACGAAAAATGGGTGCCTCATGATTTGACTGATCTGCAGAAAGAAACGCGTGTTGAAACTTGTGTTGCCTTGTTGAACCGGTACAGAAATGAAGGAATATTGGATCGAATTGTAACATGTGATGAAAAGTGGATTCTTTATGATAACCGGAAAAGAAAAATGCAATGGCTGACCCCAGGTCAAATGCCACAACAGTGGCCTAAAGCAACACTTACCAATAAAAAGGTAATGGTAACTGTTTGGTGGTCTCAGCATGGTGTTATTCACTATAGTTTTCTTCGATCTGGTCAAGCAATTACGGCAGATGCCTATTGTGCCGAACTCCGAACCATGTTGACAAAACTAGCAGTAAAACAGCCCCGACTCATGAATCGATCTTCACCATTATTGCTCCACGACAACGCGAGACCTCACACAGCACGAGAAACCATTTTGACCCTTCAGGAACTGCACTTAGAAACCATTCGTCATCCTCCGTATTCACCAGACCTTGCTCCAACGGACTACCATTTTTTTCGTGATTTGGACAATTATCTACGTGACAAGAAGTTTTCTTCCCAGGAGGCAGTACAAAATGCTTTCACACAGTTTGTGCAGTCTAGATCGTCGGAGTTCTATCGCAAAGGCATTAATAACCTTCCCATTAGATGGCAGCAATGTATAGATAATAATGGCAACTATTTTGATTAAATAAATTTGTTAAAAATTTAAAAAATAAACAATTAAGATTTTTAGTACAAATCGGCAATTTCATACTTTAACCCCTAATATTATGTTTTATTTCAATAAAAGCTTTTTTTAGCTTAACACATTAGTGAATTAAAAATCTACTTGCCTTTCGAATTTAGGATCTGCCCGGGCCGCCACGTGTTTTACAAAAAATCTTGTGACATTAACTCAGTTATTCCTACCTCCCTGTCAAACGGGGATTAGCAAAGTAAATTGCTTTTATATCTGTCTAATTAAACATAGGTATGTGAACACGTAACCGAGCTTTTATTTACATTTTTTAAATAAATCACGCGGCTCTCTGCAATCGATGTGACGCTTCAACAAAACGGACACTGCAATTACTCCACACAATATGTTGGCAGGAATATCTGCATATTTATTGAACGAATTTTTCGTAGATTTTTACGTTGTTTCGATAAAAATAAAGCTCTGATCAAGCTCGCACATGTTGTCGCACGAATGCACGTGGATTTGTATTCATAGTAAGTATGTTTTTGCTAAGGTCTTTGGAGTTTTTGTAGCTAGAAAACCGATATTAATACTATGACGTACGTCATTACATTGATACATTGTTAGGTAGAACGTGGCAAACTAATATCCTTCTTACCTATAAACGCTAGAAAACGGCAGAATAACTGAGTATTTTTTGTGTTTTATTGAAGATTCAAAGTTAACAGAGACATTCGTCACATAACTAAGTCATCTGTTATTCTTCGTTTAAATGTAAGGGTAAGTAAAGTAAGTAAGTAAAGTTATTTTACACTGCATAATTTCGAAATTGTAGTTTGGAGCCATGCGCCGACTAGGCACAACTGTTTGTGCCAAGCTTAATACTTGAAAGCAAAAATAACGAAGGATTTAAAAGCGCACCTTTTTAGCAATGCACCCTTATTTAGGAGTTTCATTTCAAAATTTCAAATCAAAACAATTAAAACCCAAACGGGGAATACGCAAGTATTTTCAAAAGGGTCCGATTCAGATAATTTTTACCCTTAAACGTAAAATTTGAAACTGATTTCTAAGTCAAGCATACAAAGTCGTAAATGCGGTGAACGTTCAAGGGAAATGATCAGTTTTCCACAGTCATGAGTTATGACTTATGATCTGTCGAGTTCTCAGCAAAAATCGCTTGCATTCTAGATGGTTTCACAGAAATATAAGCTTTATTTGCTTTGAGGGGTAGTCTAGTTTCGATGGCAGTATTTATAACCGTTTTCATTTTCAGCGCTTAACGCTTATTTTGGCTTGCATGTTAGGGATGGAGTGTTGATAATTTGACGCTTAATGAAGCGAGTCTGCAGCGCTGTCTCCGGCTGAAGACGGTAGAAAAATGCTCGGAGTGAATGCAAATTTTCTCCATTATTGTTTGTCTATTGTCTCGTTTATGAAGCGAGAAAGTGAAAATAAATTTTCGCCGTTCGCATTTTAAATTTACTGTTTTTAGGGTAAAGTTGATTTTTAGGAATCGTGTGTTTTTTGAAGAGTTGCAGAGAGAGAGATTACCTAGAAGTTTGAACGAGTGACGTTCTAATTTTGAGTTATCTTTTTTAAATGTGTGTGAGTAAATTCGATCAGTTTAACTTTGCTACTTTGATACGAGATAAAAACATAACACTTCCTTTGGCAGTCGTGTAAAAAAGCTTCACTATCAGGCGGCCTTTCTCCTTCTAGTATCTAATAGAGACCAGTTCAGTCTTATGTATGTAGAATTGTCTTACTTCTGTACAATAACCTCACTATATAAACCTTTAAATCCTTTAATACCTGGTTTACTTTGAGCTTCAGTTATTGGGTCAGGCTTAAAATAATTTGTCGACTTTGTCACACCACCTACGTTGAATCTTAGTTTAGTCTAGTAGATGGTCAGTTTGCCAAAACTGACCATGACCGTCGCTTGTGACCTGGAAAGAAAAACAAATCATTAGGTATATTTTTATGTTTTATTGAACTCTATAAAATATCACAATAAGTTTGCAGTTTGCTTTTCTAAATTTGAATTAGGAGATTCTTTTTGATTTTCTATTTAACGATTATAAGCATGATAGGGTAATAAATCTTTTTATTTTTAATCGATGCATATTGAATCTTTTATCAACCCAACCTCCTAACAGCAATTTTGTTGAGTCACGAAATGTTTAGAGATGGGATTTGGTTTTTAAACTTGATTCAATTCCAATATATTGTTATTTCAACTTTTCATCATTGTGAAATATTAAAGCATTAATGTACTTTTATAATGATAATATTAGTACTATTCTACTTATATAATAAATATAAAAGATGGAGTGTAAGTAACACAGTATGTTTGGTATTCTTTCGTACAAAAATTACTGAATCGTTTGCGATGATACCTTCCATAAAGATAGCTATGGATATAGCTAGATAAACACATTTCACTGAAAAAAAGAAGCTGGTGCGCTTTTTCAACGTCCTATCTATATATATTTTTAAGATCACACTGAATTGTTTCAGCATAAAATTGTAACATTATATTAGACTAGATTGCGCTGTGTGCAATGTACTGAAATATTTATTTATTTATTTTATTCATTTATTTATTATTATTAAGATTGTTGTTTCAATATTTATAGTTAAAACCACAATCTCTTTGCCCAAGACTAAACCAAGTCAAAGACTATACTCCAATCACTAAACTAAAGCGCTCTTAAAAAGAATCGCTCGGTTCTTGAACTCGAAACTTTTTAATTGTAATGGAGATTAGCAGTTATCTGATTCTGCCTAGCGCGCATTAGTAATAACATATTTATTTTGTTCACCTGACAGCTGTAGGCGGATCGATTTTGTAGATAAAGTTAAGAGCGACGGGGCAAACGCGAACTAGAATGATTATAACAACTCACTGCAACTGGTCTTCAATTAAGTACCTATGGGCAGTGAGTGAGCTACGGTGATTCTGCCTTACGTTTCACTCGTGTAATTCTCGATTCAGTTAGTATATCTAGATAAAATGTATACAAAGTTTCATCGCAATCTATTCAGTAACTCTTGCGTCAAGGAGTAACATTTATTTTGAAAGTACCGTATTACAATTGTGTCACCCCGTTTTGGTAAATAATAAAAATTAAATTCGTTCTAAAAGCTTGAATATTTCAGGCGAGTTAATTCGAACCGCTACTGCTTCAATTACCGTTTGCATGCAGGTTAATGAAGAAAGTTAATAGGTATGTATGCCAATCGGCTGAAAGTTACAGTAAAGTTTGCATGTATACAAATACACTTTGTTGTAGTCAAAAATAAATAAATACTGAGTCTCGCTAACAGTCACGTGACGTCATTTACAACGCTCCCCTAATCAAAACATAAGACGACATGTACTGTGACAGCGACACATAGAGCGCGAGCAAACCGGGCGAGTGCGACGTCACACCCGATTACGACTCCGCATTGCACGTTTATTTCTGTAAATCAAAAAAGGAAACTTGTTTTATTTGAAAAAATATTGAGAGCTTATTTTCAAAATTCGTTATTTTTCCTGATTATTTATTTCAAATCAGATTCTACAGTCAAAATCGTACAGTTTAATTCATTTTACATAACACTAAAACTTCAACCAACGTAGGTATGGCACGTCTGATCTCACAAACTAACCTTCTTTTGTTTTTAATGTGTCTTGTTATAAAGGTGTTGGAATGTAACTACCAGTTCGCGTTTATCTATCATAAGATTATTGTGATTTTATGTAACTTGATACAAAAATGTGTTAAAAATAGAATAGATAACAATCTCTTTTATTTTCTAATCTAAAATTTTATTGACCATCATTGTTTTATGACTTATTGTAGTTTGTGATAAATAGTAAGTAATAATTATGTTTTTATATTGAACCTAATTGCAACATCAGTTTCAAAATACAATAAATAATGCAGATTTTATCTTAGATACGACTAGTTATCTAGACTAGTTTGTTTTACAATCTAAGATCAAAAATATAAACATAAAACTCATACATCATACATACATTTTATCTGTTTTCACAACTTTGTATTAAATTTAAATAACACTTATTTTCCATAATTTCTTCTATGGTTTTCGCGATTTTGCATAATAAAACATTTTATTTATCCGGTTTTATCGCGTTTTTATTCATTATTTGAACCGAGCTTTCGCCAACTTTTTTTTGTTGGCTTTTTCAAGGCTGACTGAGATGTATTTTTGTCTATTTTTAACATTCTAAAAAGTTACAGTAAATTACCGCCTCATAATTATTTGCAATAAAAACGTTCCAGTGTACGCAGACTATAGAGTTATTGTAATAGTTTTCAATTTAAATTATAATTATTTTTATCCCTAACTAGCTCAAAAAACTACCATGGCTTCGGAACGCTCCCTCACTTATTTTCCAGTTAATAATTATGTGATAAAAAAACAATGTGATTCAAGCTAGAAGATGGATTTTGTATCAACGCACATACATTGAAGCAACATATTTTAAAGAAAGAAAATAATTTTATTCGGACAAGCACACAACTAAACAAAAAGGTACACAAAATCAGACGAGATGGGAAACAAATATGCAATGAAAACCAATCTACCTTTCTTTGCCTTTTCTTTTGATATTGACAGTTCTGTTTACATTTTTGATCTAAGCTCTAAAACAGTGTAAAGGCATAATTAAATAGTACAAGTCATGTCTCACAAATTAGCTCCCTAAACACGACAAGTCCGTTTAGTCGTAGTCATTAGAAAAACTGCATTTCACGTATTTAATAACAGTGTCAATGTGCACCCCACAGGGAAATCTATTAACGTCAAAATGTATGTAATCCATCAAGTTTTCAACCCTTATGTATGAAAAACGTTTGTCATTCGTACTGTGTAGGCATATATGTCCCTAAACTGCATTTGTCATTTTAATGTTTTAATTTTTCATGGCTAATATGAGTTTTCACGGTAGTTTTCATTTTGTAGGTGTAATGGTTAATTAGACTTAAGCAAAAAAGGTAGATACGGTACCTATAGTCACGAAAAACGATAAAACTGTGTCTAGCCGACACACTAGCATTCGCGTTGAGTGATTGTTGTCTCATTCGCGCTGCAATCTGGCATGTCTTACTGTCTTTGTCATTCATTCTTCCTTTCATGTAGTGGTTACCTAGTATTAGGGTTTTTAGGTTGCCCTAAGGTCATTGATAAGTGATTCTAGCTCATTTAACGAATAGGAAATGTTAGTATAAACCGCATTTTCCCTTTTTTCTTTTTAATCTAAGGTGTTATGATTAAATGAGGCAGGATAGGAGTAATTACATGCGTTATAAATTCACTAGCTGCGCCCCACAGCTTTTAACCATAGATAGCAAATGGACCGGACAATCTAGGTCGCTCGGCTTGACTTGCATGATGTTTATGTTGTCACACCTTAACGTAAGAACTACCGCTGGTCATACTTTGTGTAATATCTTTTACATCTATCTTATAGTATAATGTCTCGTGGTTTCACGATTAAGTCCCGATGTCCGTTAGTCCCGATCCCTCAGGAATATCAGGATCATAGTAATCTATGGCCTTTTGTAAGGTCTCTATTTTAAAAACCAAAAATCTTTTTGGTAAAGTTTCTTTCGGATTAACAATATTAGTACAGGTTATAATTTCCTAATAGCAACTTACGCTTCGTGTCTTTCCCCGAAAAATCCAAAATCGGGATCAGAATAAACCCATCAACATATTAGTTTAGGTAATGGCAAATCTCATAAACATATTTAGCCATTTAGATTGACCGACAGACAGATATAGTTACTGTTATTTGAAATGTTTCTGATTAATGAGTAGAGTTTTTTCTGTACTCGACCAAATACACAGCAAGGCTAAATGTCTACAATCATCAGATCAGAAACGTGGAGCAAAATAAATCTCGAAATTAATACAACTTTACTACTAGCAGCTGTTATTGAACGTCATTCGAAAGTGGTAGGTATCCAGAATGCAATTTGCAATGATTTGCACCCATTAAGCTTAGTCTAGACGGAATTCCTTTCGCATTGTGTAATTCACGCCAACGATTGCTTGAGACATCAACAGTTACAGAGAAACAAATTGTGTTTAATTTGTGATTCGTTTTGCGCTTGATTTGTATGCACTATGCACAATAGGGTATTGCATTGACATTATTTTTAGCTAAGTACTTTTGCTTTGACAAGAGTACTGTAAATTCATTATAGCTTTATTGTAGTCTCTTCTTTAATTTGTGCTCTTTTTGGGATGATAGCGTTGGTGTCGTAAATACCTAGTATTGTTTGTATATCTTCAACATTATAGTTCGCCCATGGCTTGGAAATCATTTTGACTTTCATATATTACAAATACCCCGTCGATTTGCGTGAAAAGTGAAAATTAAAAACTACAGACAGGATATTGATTAGATTAGATTGGGTTATTCTTTATTGTACCAAAATATTTAAAAATTCATAAGAAACAACTACAAATACATAACATTTACCTGAAAATAGTGTTCTCTTACTCTTTTTTCTGAATACGCTAAGAGACTGATTCTTCTGGCTATAAATAAATAAATAAAATAAATTAATCCTGTGACGAACACACAGCGCCATCTAGCCCCGTGGTAAGCTGCTAAGCTTGTGTTACGGTAACTAGATAACGGATATACTACTTATATTTATTTTTCTTTTGTAAATACATACATATTATTCATAGAAATACGCCCTGACCGGATACAAATATTTATTTTAAGCATAAATATTTGCAACCAGCGGGAATCCTTCTGTATTGCAGCCAAGCGTTCGCCCGACGCGCCACAGAGGTCGTCTATGATTTTTTATTGGTTCAATCATATTTCTTTAGACCTTTTAATATGTAGGTTCAAGCCTTATTGGGTGCGGATTTTTGGACAATAATTTCTTCAAGAAATTTACTGAATGACTATGGAGTTGCTGTAGTTTTTAAATAAAACAAACTAATATTATAGTTAATATGTAAACAAGACAAAAAATCTCAATTTGTCGGTAGATCAATAAGATCTTTTGATGGACTCGGTTTAACACTAATCGATATTTAGTTCAACAAAAAATGACAGCTATTTATCTCATCATAATCATGAGTGGGATATTTTTTGCGGCGTTTAATATTTTTAAAAGATAATTTCTTTTAAAACAGAGGATTATAAATGTATTTTTGAAACAATATTCTAAAGTCATCTCACTAATTATTAAGTTTTTTAATACGGCTTCTCCGTCTCTTTCTATAGGTCTAAGGGGGTCCGAGACGGAAAACCTCTAATACTCCTCGGTTGCGGGTAAACTTCTTACTCTCAAGGAGGGTTGGTGTCAGGCAGGCGGCCGGACGTTTTTTTTTTGCTGTAATCAGCTTATTCGCATTGTCGTATTAAGAACTATACAAGATGTAACGGGTAAGTCCTTTTAATCCGAAAGGGGGTTGTTCTAGACGTCTAGGCGAACACCTTTTGTTCTACGACTTTTGAAAATTCGAACTTTTTTTTTGAAAATTTTGTGATTATGTTTCACTGAAAAAACAGCTGTTTTTTAAAATAAAGGTATTTTAAAGTTTGATTGTAGTAGACCAAACTAAATGAAAGGACAACATAAGGTCAATGACCTCGAACTCTAAGAAACAGCTGATCTTCAAGTAAACTTTACACTTAAAATTTTCGAAAAGTACTTCGAATTTCCAAAAGTCATAGAACAAAAGTTGTTCGCCTAGATGTCTAGAACAACCCCCTTTCGGATTAAAAGGACTTACCCGTTACATCTTGTATTGTATGTACCAATATAGTTCTTAATACAATTTAGCTTCATTATCCATACAACTTGTTCGATTATATAGATTTTTTTTAAATAGATTATTGATGCCACATGACAGTAAAGTCACGAATGTTTGGCAACGACGAAGGTATATAGATAGACTGATTGAAATACATATTTATTTGTAGAGGTACAATATATAAATAGTGACCGCAACAAACACATGCTTATTCAAAATACTAAAAAAAAGCCTAAAAACTAGTTGTACAAAGCGCGGCCTTGGCGCTGAGAGCGATTTCTTCTAGGCAACCTTTGGATGGAGTCTACATTCGTGATACAAGTTACAAATATAATGACATAATTTCTTATATGGTTTTCGCGATTTTGCATAATAAAACACTTTATTTACCGGGTTTTAATTGCGTTTCATTCATGATATTTTAAAGAACCGAGCTTTCGCCAACTTTACAGTTGGCTTTTTCGAGGTTGACAACCGTTAACTGTTAAGTTAGCAAAAGCTCGGTTCGTTAAAAAATCATGAATATAACGCGATTAAACCCGGTAAATAAAGTGTAAATATGATGACGTCAGCATCCTTAGAAATTAGTGAAAAAACCCAACACACGTTTTAACAGATTATATGAGACACACACACATTTAAAAATCCCTATGTGATATCGACGTGATAGTTTGCCAAAATTGGCGATTAGGTTCAATTTCAGTTTCAACGTTCAAAACTGTCTACTGTCTAGGTAACTGTGTAACACTTTGCAGGTATGTACTAAACCTCTATGCTCTTAGACTTAAGTGCTTCAACAGCATTCGGAATTGGATGGGTTTTAATTGAATCGCTTTAAGCTTGATTGGAGCATGCTCACTGATTGGTTTGCCTATGAGTGGATAGAAGCAGATTCTCAGTTTAGAAAATTCCTAAATGACGTTCTGCAAGGAAGCTTATTTTGCTTCAGGATTTAGCGGACGTACGAGGAACATCACTCAGATGAGGAGATAAGTCCGTCGCACTATATTCACGTGAGACGTGAGGTTGTTTTTTTTAACCCGTATTTTAATTTATTTATTAAAAGATTTATTTCAATACGTATGATTTATAGGCTCAACATTTTGACACTTAACTAATTATTTTTCTTTCTAAATTAAAAAAAAATTAAATTGTTTTTCTACTTAGGTGTACTGTCTTTTTGAGAATCTGTCTTTTTGAGAACCTAACTTTATGAAAACAATCCGGTACGAGTATTGTGCCACTCAAAAATAATATTATTATTATCATGACGGTACCGTACATAGTGAGAAATTCACCCGCACCGGGTTATCCAATTTATTTTGATTAAACCAATGGTTATTAATCATTAATTTTATAGGACATTGCGTTCAATAAAACGATCAATTTATTCAGCACAAAATATTTAATACGTACCACGCGATATTCAACTTATTTTCAATTAATCTGCCTCGATGTTTACATTGATACATTATCTGTATGTCAACGGGGGGTCTAAGCTTCGCACTTACAACAAGCTACCAAAAATCTTTTTAAAATAAGTGGCAATCAAACTTAAAGGTTATTTTAATATGCAGTAAAATTTGAAATCAATTTCTTTTTGAGCAATAAAGACGATTTTAGTAGGCTTCTCGTGAATCATGCAGCTTTTATTCTACCGAATGATTTGTTGGCATGAAGTGAGTATGGCTCAGCGAGAGATGCCGTAAATCAAAATGGTTGACGCTCATGATTCCAGAAGCAGGAAAATAGGATACGGAACTTGCTTGGAAATAAACTTTTTCTATATTTATAAACTGTTCTTTCGAGACAAAGCCTTGATGTACTAGGTATCTGAATTGTTTTTCTTTAATAGAATGTCTGATGACATTATCACGTTACATTTTTCTAGGATATTCTCCTATGCCTATATCTACTTTTTTTTTCTTTTCTTGTAGTGGTGTGGCTCAACTAGTGTTAGAGCTTATATACAGTTAGTAAAACCAGTTATGTAAATGCGAAAGGTATATATAAGTATGTGAGTTTTTGTGACTATTTCACACAAAAACTTCTGAACCGTTTGGGATGAAACCTAGAATGTAGAATCTGAAATAACACACAGGCGGGAGCAGGTAAATTTCCTATGTTAAGTAAAGTCCAAAGCTGTTCTACCGATTTTGATGAATCTTAAGACGAAGATAAGAACTACGTATATACAATTTGTAACGGGTAAGTCCTTTTAATACGAAAGGGGGTTGTTTTAGACGTCTAGGCGAACAACTTTTGTTCTACGACTTTTGAAAATTAAAACTTTTTTTTGAAAATAATGAGATTATGTTTCACTGAAAAAACAGCTGCTTTTGAAAATAAAGATAATTGAAGTTTTGATTGTAAACCATCAAACTAAATAAAAGGACAACATAAGGTCAATGACCTCGAACTCTCAGAAACAGCTGATTTTCAAGTAAACTTTACACCTAAATTTATCGAAAAGTAATTCGAATTTCCAAAAGTCGTAAAACAAAAGTTGTTCGCCTAGACGTCTAAAACAACCCTCTTTCGGATTAAAAGGGCTTACCCGTTACACCTTTTTTTTATTTTTATGTCATTTTTATCAGGACTGATGCGAGTAAAATCGCTGAAAAGGTAACGTAAAAATAACTAAGTTGTATTGCGATATGTTTGGCATTAAAATATCCAGGAAAATAAACAAACCGAACGAAGAAATTCAGCACACAAACAAACATCGCATCTGTTAATTTGTCCGTAATAGATACTTACAGATACGAGCCAGGAACGACCGCGTAAGTCAATACACCAAAGATAATTTGTTTTACTTACGAATTTTAGATATCTTCAATCGTACATTTCTTCCTGATTGTTGGTAATATGATAGTATTTACGAGTAACGTGGCGTAACATTCCGTTGCTATATTGAAACAGGAATAAAATTAAGGAACAACGGAAACTTTGCTGGGCTCTTACTATCTTTTAACTTCAAAGGATATGAATTTTGTTTTAGGTTTTTGCGATTTTGCATAATAAACCTTGAAAAAGCTAATTATGAATATTTGCCGTTATTAAATAAAAGGCGAGTATAACCCGGTAGATATTGTGTTTCAAAGGATATTGCTCGTCACATAAATAACATTTGCTATGTTATAGTACTAATCTAAAAGTAGAGCAAAAAGTACATATACTTTACAGAACTTCTTCTTCTCATCTGAGCGATGCTTCCAGTTGCATCACTTTTGGGAGCCCAGGGTTCGCTAAACCTCTAAATGATTCGGGTTCGGCACAGTAGGAAAGTTATTATTGACCATACCTACTGCAAATTGATTTGGCAATATTTTTACAGTCGGTCGCCTACCTGATACCTACTCTTTTAGGGAGCAAAAGTATCCGCCACGTGCGGGGAGAACCCAAGGTTTGCAAGTTTACAGGACTAGTTAAAGATAATTGCCTGAGTATGTCTTCACGGATGTCTACAACTTGAGGGTCTTCAAGTCACGAGTAAACAGGTTCCTAGGTAATTTTGCAACATCTTAGACCACATCGTCGCTTTCCATCAGGTAAGTTAATGAGTAAACGCTTACTTATCAATTATTTCAAAAAAATTAATATGTTAAATCAATTACCAAGAATATTACCAAGAAACTGCCGGGACTGGTTTGTAGTAGATGTAATTTTACTGTTCATGCTGATCCGACTTGTGCCAAGTTGTCTCATAAACAGCTTGCCACGCTGAGGAATTCACCAAGCATAGAGTGGAGCTGTGAGGAGTGCTTGAAAAACGTATCGCGTAGGTCCTCTTTTTTAACACCTGAAGATGAACCGGATGATGACGACTTGATGTCTGGAATTTCTATGAACACACAGCTTGACACGAAGAAGCTGATCCAAGATATCAGCCGTGAGTTGAAAAAGACTTTCCGGGACGAATTCTCGAGTCTTGAAACATCGATTGATTTCATGAGCGATCAGCTGAGTACTATTAATCAAACTTTAAAACAGCAAGATATCAGAATTAAAGATCTCGAGAACAAGAACCACAATCTTCTGAACAAGAATCAAAATCTCGAGCTCAGAGTGAATGTACTAGAGCAAGAAATTAAAACTTTTCAGCAGAAAACCCTTACAAATACGTTGGAGATTGCAGGTCTACCGGAGGATTCTCTTAAAGACGTCGATAAAGTTATACAAACGCTGGCGGCGGGTCTGAGCACCAATGTAGGCGACGTCCAATCATCTCAACGCTTGCCCGGTTCAAAGGATCGTCCTGGTACAATTCTCGTTGAGATGAAAACGAAGGCAGCCCAACAAGCATGGGTCGAAGCTGGGAAGGAGAAATGTCCAACTGTCGGAGCTATCTTACCAAACACCTCTGCGGAAGTAGCTGAACAACGTATTTTCGTCAGAGAAGCTCTTACGAAATACTTAAAAACTCTTCTGTACAACACTAAAACGCAGCTTAAAGATGTCGCTCAATATATTTGGTGTAGGGACGGTAAAGTACTAGTTAGGCAAGGCCCTAATACTAAAATATATTATGTTCGAACTGAAAATGACATCAAACAAATACAAAAACAGTTGAAAAACTCTAAAACGTCCAAATCACCTGTTTGATCTCGTTTCTATTATTTTATTTTTTCTATCTTTTATTTGTATAAAACTACCCTATAGTATAGCGCTTCTCAATTATTATGGCTATAAAAGTTAAAGAAATCGGTAACTGTAATAACTTAATTAATTATTTTCAACAATTACCCCCAAAACGTCATGCATTGTTGACTAGTTTGCATTTTAATATACGTTCAATGATAAGGAATTTTTCTAAACTTCAACAATTAATTCATACTTCTAAATACCCACTAGATTTGATTGTACTAACAGAAGTCGGCATTTCGGATGTTACTGTGAACCTTTACAACATACCGGGATATAATATGTACTACCAACTACGATCCACACAGCGGGGAGGCGGCATTATTCTTTATGTCAGAAATTACCTTAAACTCACCTTAGTACCATACAAAAGTGCTACCTTCGAAAACATAACGGGTATCTTAAAGCTAACCCCAAACTTGGATGTAGTTGTATGTGCAATTTATAAGCCTCCCGTTAACAATAAGGATATGTTTGTAGAGGAACTTGGCAGGTACATATCTAACTATGACCGTAAACCAAACCTTTTGTTGATCGGGGACTCCAACATTGACCTTAAAAAAAATTCATCACACAGGCATTGCTATTTGGAGACACTTAGTGAGCACGGATTAATGTGTGGAATTACAAATTACACCCGAATTGAAACGAGAAAAAATACTGTCACAAAATCTTGCATAGACCATATATTCGCACGTTTCCCCACACTTGATCCGTACTCCGCGGTGTTGGATGTAGTACTGGCGGACCATCGCGGCATAATATTTACTTGCATAGACAACTCATTATCTACTCGGCGTGTACAGGATGTTGCAACAAAGACTTATTTTAATCGTTCTGTTTTTTACCAAGAGGTTTGCGGTGTTCGCTGGGAACAGACCAATAATATGAATTCACCCGATCAAATACTGCAGTTTATTAAAAAATATTTTATGGCAGCTGTAAAGGCTGCTACAAGTTGTAGATCGGTTAGGTACTCTAAACGACAAATGAATCTTCCTGTAGCCCCCTGGATTGATGGCAATGTGACCCGACTTTGTGAAAAAAGGAATCATTTGTTTAAGCTTTGGAGAAATAGTTCATTTGACCCCAAAATTAGACTTGAATATAATCGAACGCGAAACAAACTACATAAAGTAATAGAATCTAAACGGAACTCATACTACATGACTAAAATCAATGATAATTACAAAGACACGAAAAAGATATATAAAATTGTTAACCAAATGCTAGGCCGGGTGACGTTGTCTATTGACGAAGCAATACTGAGGGCTTTTGATGGGCAGGGTCTTGCTACTAAAGATATAGCTAATAACTTCGCAAACGAATTTGAAAAATCAGTAAAGGATATTATTCCTCAATGTAGCATAAAACTGACAAATCCTCTTACTTATAGTAGACCACTAGATTCCAGCATCCTGTTCCAAAAGGTCACCAGGAGCAAAGTAAGCAAAGTAATAAAAAAACTAAACTCAAATAAGGCTCCTGGACCGGATGGTATTAAGATAGCTGATTTGAAGGTGGTTGACGAACAATTATCATTACCAATTGCTAATTTGATTAATTGTAGTGTTGCTTCTAAGGAATATCCTGATGAACTCAAAATCGGTTGTGTAAGACCTGTTTTTAAGAAGGGTAAACACGATAATTATTTGAACTACCGACCTATCACATTACTTTCTTCGATTGACAAAATTGTTGAAAAAGTCGTCTGCGAGCAGATACATGACTTTTACCGAGCGCATGAAGTAATAAACCAGAACCAATTTGGCTTTCAAGCGGGTAAAAGTACTTCCGATCTCCTAAGTAAATTCACTGATGAGGTAAATGACCACCTAAATAATAGAAAAATTGCACTGGCTTTGTTTATTGACTTTTCGCGAGCATTTGACACACTACAACATAAACTCCTCATTGACAGACTCGATGACTGTGGTATCCGGGGCCCGGTCCTCGGTTGGTGCAAAAATTACCTCCAAAATCGCACATTTAAAGTCAAAATTAATGAGGCTTACAGTCACCCCATAAAAGTGACAGAAGGAACAGCCCAAGGCTCGGTTCTTGGCCCTCTGCACTTTTTGTCGTACGTCAATGAGATGGGTAACTGTCTTAAGTATAGTTCATGCTATCAATTCGCAGACGACACATGTTTACTTGTATCAAGTAGGAATATCGCTTGTGCATGTGATGCTCTCCAGGCTGACCTTGATGTGCTGGTTCGATGGTGCCATGATGCTGGTTTAGTATTGAACGCGGATAAAACTAAACTCATGGTCATCAAATCTCCTTACATTAAGTGTCCCACAGCTAAACCAATACTTGCTCATAATCACGACTGTCTGCATCGTCTAGGAAATTGTAATTGCCCCACAATTGAAGTTGTAGCAACTCAAAAGTACCTGGGTGTTATTATTGACGAGAAGTTCAACTGGGGCAACCACATCGAATATGTATGTAATAAGTTGCGCCAATTCCTAGCTAATATGAAAATTTTAAAAAACCGCATTCCTTTTAAAGTGAGGCTTTTACTATACAATTCGTTAGCTGAATCGTATATCCAGTATGGCTTGACGAGCTATGGTCGTACCTACACTTCGTATATTAAGCAGATATATTCCCTTCAAATTAGAATACTAAAAGATATTTTATCTCCTAAACTACTGAATCAATTCAATGATGATGATAATAAAATTTTTAGCCATTGTAAAATCTTGCCTATTTATGACCAAATCAAATATATGCTATTAAAACAATACTTTTTTGAAGAAAACTTAAAGTCTTTTGTGGAACATCCTATACGTACACGCGCTATTGTTCAAAACCGGCTCCGAATCAACACTGCTACCAATGAGTACGGCAAGCGGACGGCCGTTTACCTACTACCTCGTTTATTGAATGACCTGCCTACCGATCTATGCGAAAAAATAACCAGACAAAACCTCAAAATTAAATTCAAATCTTATTTCCTAAAAAACCTTTAAGTAGGTAACATTATTTAATATAATTTTAATCATGTTGAATGATATTTTTTGCAAATATGATTGTGTCTGCATGGCATTGAATAACATGCAACTATACCAACCTATAAGTACCTGCCTGGTTTCTCTATTCTATCGATCTTGTGTTTACTTGTACCTACCGACTTTAAGTGACTGATGTAAACTTAACACTTAACATCAATTCGAACCTCCGTGGTTTTTTAGATGTTAAAATACCTGTTTTTTATACGCATTGTTTTTTTCTGATAAATAAATAAAAAAAAAAAAAAAAATTACTTTTCTTGTTGTAATGTACTCAAGTTAGTAACAATAGCTAAATGAGATTCGCTTTCTAATAAGCTTTGGTTTCTTATAAGATGTGTACTCAATAAAGATATACTTTTAGAAATATTTAAAAAAAAACATCTTCAAAAATTCACTCCGTTAAGTTTCAAACTCGCGTCTCTGAGTCAGTGCTGAGGCCTTAACCAACTAGGCCACATGAGTTCCCACCTCGAGCGGCGAATTTAAGAATCTTTCTCCTGTCTACTATATTTCGACTAACACTCGATTGAGATGCCATCTACAGGATCAGTTTCCAGTGGTTTTTTGCTAATGATTAACTTTACACTTAACATATTCGCCAAGAGATGTCGCATTTTCTCCTATTACATTTTTCGTAATTATGCCTTGAGCAATAAAAACAAATTACGAAATGAAGAAATGTAGTCTTGTTGATTTCTTAATTTTACCATCTTTAACTCTAAGTCAATGTAAAAGAAACTGCAGTGTTAGAAGTGCTGTAAATAGATAATATAGATAATATAAATATAGTGTAGTACGTATAACGGAAGTGCTTCTAACATATTCGTAAGCTATTATTAACAAATTATTTTAAATTATGACCCAAATGCATCTATGGGTAGTTGCTTTATTGTCAGAATGTAAGTTTAATCTAATACAAACATATACCTACTTAATATAAATAAAATTAAAAATCCAAAAATGCATCCCTACATATGGTACCCAAAAGGCTGGCTGCATTGCCTCTTTGAATTGCTATACCAAGTCGTTGGCCAAAGTAGCTGAAATAAAGTAGGTAGGTAAATAGTAAATAGGTAGTTGCTTGAAATAAATGGTTTATTATTATTAATATAGAGTATAGTAAAAAACGGATACAAGAAAGCCAAGAATAGATGAAAGTCTTTGTAGTTATACCTCAATAGAAGAGAAAGAGCTCTGTTAACAGTACAATCAGTTGGTAAAGTAACTAGCAAAAAACTGGTAAAAGAAAGCCAGAAAAAACCTAATTCCAAGAATTATAGGATAATGCCAAGTATTACGTATAGTACAAAAAATAAGAAAATAAAAATCTCAATAAACTTTAATAATAAAATGGTTAAACAGAAGGTATCTAAAGAAATCAAGATTTAGTACGCCATCATTATTTCGACTTTAACTAACACTTAAAAGTTTGCTTATAAAATGACATTTTATAACAATGGATATAAACCGGCGCTAATGCAGTAACCAGTAACCGAAAGCAATTTTCATAAAGATGAAAAATAAATTAAAGTCTGGCTAAATGATCTGAGTAATAATTCTTTAACCTAAGAAAGTGTAAAATTTAATACTGCAATGAATTTAACGTCGCCTTACGTCTCCCTAGTAAAGCGTTTTCTGAAACAAACGCTTTCCTTGTCTCACAATTTGAAGGAATCGCTTAGCGAAAACATTAGCTACGGCTCAAAGGCTTTTAGGCGTAAATTGTTCGTGAAATTCGACAGCCAACGGCGTTAAGGGTTCAAATCTGGATACTGATATTGTGCTTACCGAACGCTTGTGATGTATATACTGACCTAGCTCGGTTAAGTATGTAGAAGTAGGTCAGTACATTATATTAGATATAGCATTTGCTTAGACTGGCTTGTGCCAAACTGAAAACGTTTTGACTTTTTGTCTTATGTAAAAGTAATACTCTCATTATTTTTTAAACTTCAGAACGTGTTTTATAACATGATACCTGAAGAGCTTAGAATATGATACCCGTCAAAGTGCTCATTTATAGTTTACCTTGTATAATGGTATAGATTACCTACTAGTAAGGAATAATAAAAAACGAGAGTGAAAATTTTATGGAAGGAAGACCTAGTTTAAATAATGTTGAAAAATGTAAGAAATAAGGATTACACATAGCCAACTATGTAGTTAAAATGAATTTCTGTAGATATAAGAATTAAAATATGTAGTAAAAATCTGTAGTCATTGATTAAACATTAATACTTACAATTTATTCATAGGTAAATAACGAGAGAGTAAAAACTATTTATTGGCGTATCAACTTGAACCCACGACTTGGTGGGCGTACCAAGTTATTTACTCTGATCTTTGTAGTCTCGACAAAGCAAATACTTTTATCATTATTGACACAGTGTTCGGTTGCCGTCTACTGAATACTTGTAAAGTATTTCTTTAATATCTCGATTGTTAAACAAGAAAATAATTCATATTGTTTCAGACGCTTAGCATTTGATGAGTTGCGTGTTTTTATTTAATACTTTCTAGAATTCGTTAAATAATTTTTTATTTTGTATAAGCAGAAATTCTTGAGTTAACAATAGGTGTTACTTTGAATTACTTGAGTATTTTTTTATCGAATTCATTTTTGTACAACAATATCAATGTTAATAGATTTAAAAGCAATAAAATATAGTGTGTTCTGACAATATGATATTACAAAAACGTCATATTGTCATCTAAAAATATAAAAATCATGCACGGATCATTAGCGCGAAATCGTTTCTATTTTCCAGGGAGAGCTCAGAGTGTAACAGAGAACAAATTGAGACAACTTCGAAATTCACACAGCGGAAACGAATTTAATTTATCGACATCTCATTCAAACTAAGAGCGTCTTGCGTCGAACGACAATTACAATTCGCCAACAAATTTTTACATCTTCAAAAACCTTATGACGACTCGATAAGAATCTTTTTTGTCTAACTTTCGCTTGATCGTTCATCTTGCAAAGGTAGTCCTGAGGTGACACAACTTAATAGGACTTTAACAAATAGCTAAACATTTTGTGATTCGGGGAAACATCTTGAATGCTTAGTTTAGTCAACAAAGAATGGGCAGACGTTCTTTTTGTTCGTGCTCTTGTAAGTTGACAACATCTGCCTTTTTTTTCTTAAACAATACCTGACCAACTTGAAATAGATATTTGTTCAACTATCCAGAAAATCAGTAGCTATTGTATTTGAACAAAGCGAGCGGTAATAAGTTTGTTTGGATAATGGAATTTGGCACGGATGACAGATGAGAATTGTATGTTTGATGGAACATTTGTTTGGTACAAACAAATTACGATTTCTGATCGCGAAAAAGTAGATAAAATTAAAGAATATTTTGCATGGAAGCTTTCTTTTCTTACTGATATAAAGAAAATATAAATCAGGAAAAAGCCGGATCGGAAATTCCTCTGTTGTCGTTTAATTTCGTTTGAACTGTATCTATAATTCAAATTAACAGAGAATGTATTCATTTGCACTAGCTGGTCAGTTGAAATTGTCGTCACAATAAACCATCTGACTACTTCCATTTTGAATTTTGACCTATATTACAATCTATTAAAAAAATAGGACACATATTTTTTTTAGCCTATCGTCCCACTGTAGGTCAAAGGCCTCCCTCTTGTCTAGCCGTTGGTCCAGTCCTTAACCACTAGAGTGTCGCTTGTCCCTCCCGTGGCCTTCCGCGGGGTCGCCAGCTATCCGATCCGACTTGGTTATTAACCACATTTTGTCTGACAAGTGGCAGGTGTGACCAGCCAAGAAACTTAGTTTACCAAGTTTTATTATGAACACAAACACTGCTTAATTCTGTTCATGAATAGTAAGTGTGAAAAAGTATGAATTTTCTCCTCATTCAAACACTTATTACACCATGGTAAATCTAAACAAATAGTAACAGAGCTAAGCCCAATTAAATAAGCATCTATATAAACTTAAACACAAGCCTATTACAAAGCAATATAGCCGCAGAAGAAAACAGACGATATACTTAGAAAACCACGGGAGTTAGAACCTTTGTTTAACTATCTAATAACGGCCGCTATCGTTCTTATAATAAATAAGGGGGTAGTGCAATATCTGTCTCGGGCATAGTGAGTGCAGCACATTTGCATCGGTGGTGAATGGTACAAAACTGCCTCTGGTGGAATTTAATAAAAATATCTTTCAGCTTGGCTTAGTGTTTCTTTAAAATACAACCAAGTTTATTGCTTTCGAGTATATTGCGGAGGTTTTATGCGTATATTATTATGAAGTTGTGTTAATTTGTTTTGTGATGGAGCCAAAGTAGATGGCACAATGTCTATTGTGCCATCTACTTTGGCTCCATCACAAGCTGCTAGAGTCAGTTAATAAGAAGATGACGAACTAAAATCCTGGTTACAAGACCTTAATTACAGCGACACAGAAGATTTGCTTAGTGACATAACGTAAACAAATATTTTCATAACTAATTGCCTACCCTATTTACTACAATATGCACACGCCTTCTCATCACTACCCTAGCTTACCCAATAACACATGCATAGCTACACAACCATCACCTATCACACACTAACATGCTCCCACAAAATCTGTTTATTATTATGAGGTACTTATGCAAAATTAATGTAATGTTATATAAGAATGTAATATCAGTGTATACCACGGGAAGGGGACCTGGTGATCTGTAATAAAGGTCTATGTGCCTATCTCAGACACCAGCTTCCCACAAAATAGGTTAAATAACTCTAAGGAGATTTATGTACCTAAGTTATTACTGTGGGAAGAAATAAATATTTTTATTATTATTTTTTAATATGACTATGCTTATAATCTTCTGCAGTAAGGTTTCAACTACAATAATAATTACTCATACTATTAAAGACGTCCTCAGGCACGTTGGACGGTTTCCGCAAAACGTCACTTCTAGATGGATGCGAGAAGCCGAAGATCTAAGTGGCGTACAATTGGAGAGGTCTATATACAGCAATGGACTGCAACAAGCTGGTGATGATGATGATGATAATGATACTAGTACACAAAATAGCCTTGTTTGTAAAATGTTAAACGCAGTACATCTGGCACAACATCATCTAAACTTTAGATGATAGTACAGTCCGTCTATCTTATCTAAGGGCTAAAACTCAGTAAAAAACGACAGTGTGTACATACTGAGATTGGACGGGCCGGAGAAGTAAAAGTCGAAAACTAATAGACAAATTTCTAAAAGCTCCGATAGACTCCGACTCTTAACTCTGTAGCGGAAAATTGTCCTAAGCTATCGAACACCGATCCTTTAGAATAAAAAAGTATGTTATAGTTATTCCTTAGTGGTTTTTTTCCTCATATATAGGTACAATTCCCCTAACACCCACAAAAATGACCTAAAAATATATCTTCTCTTAAATTATTTATGTTTCTATACCTACCTACCTTCTAGAATATTAATTTTCAGAAGCTTGATGTGGGGGTACAAGCTGAAAGTGATCTTTCACTGGAAATTAGCATTCATAAGCTAACTCGGCCAACATAAATAACATGGAATAAGTTCCCCTATTCCGTGACTCGATAAATATTTCCTTCGCCATGGATTTCAAATGCTGTTGGAATTTACTCGATATATTCTGGCTATATTGTTATGATTATGTTAAAAACTTGCAGAATAAGACTGGTAGTGAGTGAGTATGCAGGTATAATTATTTCCTACATTTTTTTGATTAACTCTCTAGTTACTTTTAATTAGCAATAACTTGATTTTTTGCTCTAAAATTTTGCATAGTCGCATCGGACTTCTTTTACTGATTTGTAATTCGCTAGCATTATCCCTGTTATGGTAAGACCTTAATTATAAGAAAATAAACAAGAAAATTAAAATCAAATGGAATAAGACACTTCAATTAAATACTATGTATTTTAAATAACGTAATTTTTAAAAGTTACTGAGCTTATGTAATTTTCTATCAAACTTTATGAACTAATCTATTTTAGAATTTCTTTATGTTTCGCAAATTGTAGTTAATAAATTAAAGGTGAGTGAATAGGTCTTCTGTAATATTTCGTATTATTTGTATTGATATGATAGTCGGATGAAAAGTGATGTCATTTAAATGATGATAATGGTGGATGATGATGTGTTAGGTTTACAAAATATATCTTAAGTTTTTATCTCTCTCTGTCCTTGGTTATACCATCTCTTTCAATCCCTAAACTACACGTAATAGGCGCTTAGACTGTAGACCTCTATCTCCAAGATCTATTCTGTATTCGAAGACCGAATACTTGTCTCGTTACCAAGGGAATATTGCTATTTCTCAGACACAAACAAATGTCCTATGTCCTTTAGATAGGGCGATCTACTTCATCGACAAGTTTTGGCGGAGCCCCAAAGTGCCCGTGTTATATTGGCAGTCATCTTTTACCTGGCCTTTATTTGGTGAATAAGTTTGGATGATTCTTTTAGAAAGGTAAGTAGGTATATTTGGAAGATAAGTACCTACTCGTATGAGTCACATATAAGGGTATTTTTCAGCTTTTTATATTTTATGTAATTTGGTCTGTCTTCCATTGTAATGGAAGTCTTTCCATCTAAAACGTAACTAAATATGCTAAAGATATGCCACATGGTTTCAGCCAAGTAAACATTGTAACAAATTTTTGATTGATTTAGCAAGACATAAAACAAGATATATTATAAAGGAAAAATTCACTCGCGGCGAGATTTTTGAAGATGATTTTTTTTTTCAAATATTTCTAATAAATATACTTTGAGTAAATAAAAACAAATTACGACATATAAAACAAGATTTTTAAAACTTAACATAGACATGATATGCACATAAATAAGTTAAAGTTTAAAAAATATTCAGATCATTAAGATTAGTTGAGTTTGGGTTAGAAAAGGTTTTTCTTTATGTTTTCGGTTCCGAAGTCCGTCTGACAAACCTCATTAAAACTCATTCGAATAATCCTATTTTAACCTGGTTTAACTCTAAGTACAAGTGAATTTATTGTAGCAAAGTCAGCATCGGAACTTTTTAAAAATCGATTGGCACGGTTATCGAAGCTTACCCAGGCGAAACTCCCGAGTTATAATAATAAACTGCCAATTCGCTTGCTAGTTTTCCGGAAATCGATGGGATTTAAAAGGTTCTTTTATGTAAGTGGAAAAACAGATGGGTTTCTCAGGTTGTATTAGAAATATGATTTTAATACGAATAATTAACATATTCAAATCTTTTCATTACGAAAATATTGATAAATATAAAATAGTATATCCACAATTGTTAGTCACTAATACCAATAAAAAAGTTGGTCCACAGTTTCTTTTGTTAATGTGCCATACGAGATTAAGGGCGACTTGCATAACAAAATTTAAAAACTTATTTAACTAAATCAATTTTAAAATAATTTATGGGAAATCGAACACTCTATTTTATTATGTGGACGATTGATAATATGTTGCCACACATTGACAGTTCTTGCAATGTGTGGCAACATATCTGACAGATTATAAACACGTTTTGCAGCTTAAACATGTTTAGGAACCGTTATGCAAGCCGGCCTAAAAAATAGGTCACATACACTTTACTTTACGCTTTGCGTGCTTAAGACGAAGCTCCAATAAAAAATATGCCATGAACGGCCCGCCCACTTACCCCTACATCCACGAGTCACACGCACACGTATGCACTTTCGAACATCGCAACTTTTTTGATCTAGCGCCCAAGCGCGCGAAATCAAAACTGTTATATATTTTTTCATAGGTTGTAAACCGATTATGGTCGTTTGGAAAGTAGCCAGTGTCAAGTATTTTATAATACGACCTCATTGGTGCGTCGGGCGACCGCCTGGCTCACGGAACACTATTACTCCTAGCGGGCCTGGCTGCAATACGGAAGGCTGCAGATTCGATTCCCGTCGGGTGCAAATATTTATGCTTAAAAATAAATATTTGTATCTGATCTGGGTGTCTTTCTATGTATAATATGTATGTATTTACAAAAAAAAAGAGGTATAATATGTATTATATTCGTGGTCTAATACCCCTAGTACAAGCCCAGTGCTTAGTTTGGAGCTAGATTGCGCTGTCTGTAAATGTCGTGCAATAATATTTATTTAATAATTTGCAAGTTGTTTGTTTTGTATCTTCAAAACTTGTATCGTCCGATTATTCCTACTCCGACAACTAGGAATTTTGGACAAATGGGAATTATGTTTCTCAGTTGTCACGGCGGGCGGGAGGGACAGATGGGAATCTGTTCTCCCATTTCTACCCCGCATGTTGGTGTTACAATAGAACTAGCTGCGCCCAGCGGTTTCATCCGTGTTCGTAATAAGTACCCTAATGTACCATTATTATTTTAATGAACTTTATAAACGCATACGACTTGCATTTATAGCAATATTTTGGATTAGGGGTGAAGTCGTCCCCTTCGAAACTGGGACCAGGGACGGTAGTTTAGACATTGGGACGAGTCGACTACATACATATTAATATACTCTAGAGGTGAAGTAGTCCCACTAAGAAGATACTAAAAAGACTTTGTAAATTTTTGGGAAAAAAAAGTTAATAGAAGAGATTAGTGGAAAACAAAAGACGATCGAAGTAAAAACAAAAAACGATCTAACCTAACTCCGAAACTATTGACACTAGACCACTAGTTTCTCAGCCTAAGTTATATAGCTCCTCGAGATCATCAGTTTGGTTGACAGCTGTCAAACTTGAACCGTCAATATCTCGGAAACTATTGACACTAGACCACTAGTTTCTTAGCATAAGTGATAGAGCTTCTCGAGATCTTCATTACAAACTTAACCCCTAACCGACGAACCCCTTACGACTTGCATTCATAGTTATATTTTGTACTATGAATGCAAGTGGTATGCGTTTATAAAGTTCATTAAAATAATAATTGTACATTAGGGTACTTATTACGAACACGGGTGAAACCGCGGGGCGCAGCTAGTTTTATTATAACACACACATGCGGGGTAGAAATGGGAGAACAGATTCCCATCTGTCCCCCCCCCCCCCCCACCGTGACAACTGAGAAACATAATTCCATTTGTCCCCTTTAGCCAGCTTTCAAAGGGGACAGTCGCCACGAATTGTCACCCCGGGGACAGGGCTAGAGGGGACAGCTGGGAATAATCGGCCGCATCCACACCGGACGATCCCCGCGCTAAAGAATATTTTATCTTATTCGCGCTCAAGCAGCGGAGAGGGAGAAAATAGGATAAAAGATTCTGGAGCATGTGGATCGTACAGTGTGGACCAGGCTTATGGCATGTTTGGAAAATTTCATAACTTGTCGATACTGGACTTGCCGAATTACCTATTTGACTTATTACAGACTTGACCATTGTCGTGCCATTCTCACTTTTCTTGTTAGTTTGTCTGTCCGGAGTCCGGGCGGAATCTTGAAAATTCAATTTGATACACTTTCCAATTAGCTAGCGTGCTGAAACTGTGTTTCGGTTTGAATCGCGTTTGTTTTGTTGGCTTTATAATACAAGCCCGACGTTTCGGAGCCCTTCCGGCCTCCCTCATCTGAGGCAACAAACGCGATTCATACCGTAATACTAGAATGTCTACCTCGGGAGCGAATACTATTTTTCGAATGAAAAATATTCATCGCCCACTATGAGAATAGTTAGTAGATTGTATTACAATGAAGCAAAATAATATTTTTACGGTGAGGGTGGTTTTTTGAATCCAGAGCGAAGTGAGGGATTCTAGAGTAGTGTGATACACTCTACTTTTTATTACCCTCTATGAGAAAATAGAAGGCGCCTCATATTTATAATTTGAGAGCTACTTTATTATTTAAGTAGCCCTCAAGTCTTAAGTGGCCTTAAATTTTAATCAATTTTAAATCCAATTCAAATTTGAGGCCATTCAAAATTTAAAAGCTACTTAATTATTTAAGTTTTCTTCAAATTTTAAGTGGCCTCAAATTATAATCAATTTTAAATCTACTTTAAATTTGAGGCCTTTCAAAATTTGAGAGCTACTTAATTATTTAAATACCCCTTAAAATTTGTCAAATAGTTGCAATAATTAAAAAATATTTTTAAATTTCCACCCTAGGGATGAAATGAGCTACTTTCAACCCGGATATCTACCCATGAAAATTAAACTTTCCGAACGGGAGAGATGAAAAATTGGTTTTGTTGCAACTTCATCAAAAATGTTGTGATACAAAAATATCAGCGCAACGAACAGAAAAACTATGGAGTTATTCTTATTTTTTTCATTTTACAGTTTTCACAAATAGGTTTTTAATATTATTACTATTTACTCTTGCATTAAAAGTTTCATTTGTAAACAAAACTGACTCCTTTTTATTTACAAATAATTAAGTATTTACATTTCATGAAATTCCAATTTCCTACGTTGAACTGGTGGTGTAACAATTATTGAATGGTTTTCAATAGGCGGAAGTAGTCGTTTTCTCGATGGAATTTCAGATTAAGAGGTTTGACAAACACTCTTTTTGACGGTTATGTAATCTGGATCGAGAATTGTTCTTTTTCTGGGATGGCGTGGATCTATCAACTCAGGCAGTAAGCATTCCATGTAAAAACTTGTTAACTTCGGTTCCATCTCTTTTTTCCAAAATTGATCGTCTTTTTCCGGTATTTCTATTTTCAATTTATTATCACCTTACCATGCGGCCAAAAGACAATTATTTTTGTTTGCAATGTGCATTTGGCCCTGGGCCTGAATGTACCAGTCTGATTTTTATTATTAAATACCTGTAATACAAGCAAATGTTAATGTTCCAAATTTAAATTACTTTATTCCCTAGGGCTTAAACGCGCATTTTACTTCCCAGATATCTCATTAGATATTTAGCGAGTCATTACTCGTTTTACGTTGACCTCTTTGGTCAAATAATATTAGTTTATGCACCGAGGTACTAAAGCCCTGTCTTATATACCGGGCGTCATATTGAATCCAAAGCATACGAAAGACTCTAGAGTTAACTCCCAAGCGCAGCGAGGGTTTTAAAAACTTACCTTTGAGCGAAGCGAAGGAGTTATGTACCTAGAGTCCTGAGTGAAGCGTGGGATTCAAGCGCAATTATTAATTAATTAAGCCAGTCTTTATCTTTTTCGAGATAAAGGCTTAATTACCGAGGTGAATACTCTATTTTACTTTATATTAACTAAAACTTTTGCCTTACCCTTCCGTCGAAATAAAATGGAAGAAAAATAGCCCAGTTTTTATTTTTTTATGTGTTTTGTCTAGGTGGCCAGTTCAAAATGGCCGTATGCTACCAGAACCTTAGTTCCAAATTTAAATTACTTTACACGCCTATAACTGCTTAACAAAGTTACTTTATTTGACTAAAAAGGTCAGCGTAAAGCGATATTATACACCTAGGGCATAAAGTAATTTAAATTTAGAACTAAGGTTCAGGTAGCATACGTCCACTTGGAACTGGCCACCTAGACATAACACATAAAAAAATAAAAACTGGGCTATTTTTCTTCTATTTTTATTTCGACGGAATGGTAAGGCAAAAAGTTTTAGTTAATATAAAGCCCCAACTTATTTCATCGACTAAAGCCGATGCTTGGTTTTGTCATTTTGATGTATCATTGTTAAATTTAATTAATATAGAGCTATTTCATAATTTGTTTTTATTGCACAAGGCATATCTACTAGAAATATTTTAAAGGGAAAATTTATCTTCAAAAATTCACTCACGTAGAGACGCGAGTTCAAATCTCGTCGCGAGTGAATTTTTGAAGATAAATTTGTCCTTTAAAATATTGCTAAAATAGAGCTGTAAATATATTTCATACACGTAGCATTAATCTATTATTTTGTTGTTAATTAAATTCTTATTTTTGTAGCCTCTTTATTGTCTCGCAGTAGATGTGTAAAGTAGAGTATTCACCTCGGTAATAAAGCCTGTCTTTATCTTGGGCGCTTGAATCCCACGCTTCACTCAGGACTCAAGGTACATAACTCCTTCGCTTCGCTCAAGATACGTACGCTTTGGATTAAACATGACGCCCGCTATATAAGACAGGGCTTTAGTACCTCGGTGCATATACTACTATTATGCCCTACTTAGGTGTATAATGGCACTTTATGTACCTAGGGAATAAAGGCTCGCTTTACGTTGACCTTTTCTTATCCTATATCTATCTATTCTTATAATAAAGAAAGAGAGAACAAAAAGTCTGTACTTGGAAGTAATTTAAAAAAAAAGGGGTCTAGTGGACTTAGGAAAAATAATAGAACAAAATTATATAATTTTTAAAATTCATGTCTGTCTGTTTGTTTCTTTGTTTCTTATACAATTAAAAACTACTGATCCGATTGAAATCTGGTTTTCAATATTGGATAGTTCAATTTTCGAGGAAGGTCGTGGTATACTTTGCATCGACATCCAATTAGTAGAATCCGAGTATGAACGAAAAAGTGCAACCGCTTGGCCGCCCGCGCCCGTGATAACGCGTTCACTTCCGCGGGTGAAACCGCGGGGCGCAGCTAGTGGTCAAATAAAATTACTTTGTAGAGCAGTAGGTGTGTAAAATTACTTTGTTGAGCCGTAGATGTGTAAACTTACTATTTTTGTCGTGGGGGTTTTTTGATTGGTGGGGTGATTCTCCCACTAAAAGCGGTAACAGCTATCTCCGCACTATGAGATCCGATTTTAATGAAACTTGAAAGGTATACAAGTTCTATGAGTAAATAGATTTTATTTGTTGTGGGGGATTTTAATTTTTGGGGTAATTCCCCCACAAAAGGATGTACTAGATATCTAAACATTATGTGATCCGATTTTTCTGCTCTATTATGATGATATAAAGAGCTCTTTCAATAATTAGTTCCCACGAGGTCCACTGTTCGTTGAATCACTTGTAATAATATTATTATCAGATGCCTAGATCACAAAGAACACACCTTCCAAATTTCATCTCTCTACTACCAGCGGTTCAGTCAGTGAGTAAGTCAGTCAGGACAAAGAGTTTTATAGATATAGATAGATTACAGAAGTATAGATAAAAGATATAGATAAGTAGGTATGTAAGTACTAGCTGCGCCCTTCGGTTCCACACGTGTAAGTCCCGAACCCGCGGGAATATCAATTTCAAAAGTAACCTTTGCCAAAGTACCATCTATCTTTGAATCGAAATTTATCAAAATCGGTTTAGCGGCTTGGGCGAGAAAATGAACCACAGCCTGAGTTACTTTCTCATTTGTAATGGTCGATTATTAGCTTGCATTACCTTGATGAAGTGTAGATACTTATTATATTAATTCCGCAAAATCCTTGTAGGTAAGTACCTATCTCAATTTTCATTTTGACAATGGAAAAGGTAAATAGATTTATTTTTTCGCCTCTCTTACGATATTTAGAATTCTTTTTGATGTTTTAGCAAGCTTTCGTTTGGAAAAAGCTTTTTTTATTGCAAATTGCTAGTAAATACAGTTACTCTGATTGCAACACTAAGTACAAATAGTATCGTTGGCGATTCAACGGGGTAATGCCACCAGTGTGATGGGCATTTTTGGACTCAATGGTCATTCACCTTAGATTATTTATATAGTTTATTATCTTTGTAGTATTTATTTCTTGTGTAATTATTTAGTCTTTCTTTTTTTAGTACAACAACAATCAAATATCAAAGATAAATAATCACTACGTTTTATTTACCAACAATGCTAGACAGTTTTATGACAGTAGGTATGATTTGACATGACTGTCATAACATAACAATTATTTTCATATTGGCCGGAAAAAATGTAAAAAGTTCGAATCTATACGAAATATAATTTAAAATAGATTACGTAATTATTTGGGAGCGAAAACTGACATAGGTCCACCTTCGACGGCGCCAGACGGCGGACTGAGGTTGGCGCAACGTCTACTTAGATGCGTTGTAATACAGTTGATTTTAGATTGAAGGTTTTCATGCTTTTAACACGAAACTAAAAAGGCGTAAGTCTCAAATCATTTTTCGATAATTTTACGGAAATTAAGCAATATTAAAAATCATCACATAAGCAATTTAAAGTATAGATTATTTCCTTTGTATTAAATAAAAAATTGTTTCGATATATAGTATAATAGAGGAGAAAAGAGTAAAATATAGAAAATACAGCACAATTTTCAAAGTAAAAAAGTATCGAACAAAACTTAATGAATCGTGATTCTGTTATTTGCAGACCTTAGAAGAAGGTTCAATAAAACATGTATTTGAATTTCACATTCGCCAAACTTGTGGCTGATGCAGAATATGCTTCGCAACAAACAATATTTTTCTTCTGCTTAGACTTAACGTGCTCTCCGAAGGACGGATAAGGACGAGAAAATGTTTTTTACTACACATAACATCTAAATATTGTCCGCAACAGGCCTTGCTTAACCCGTACCATAATATAAGATCCACGGTTGCAGATAGAATAATGCACTCCTCATCCCAATAATCACAATCCTTTTTCGGTGCAAGAACTTAGTGGGGAAACCCACGGTTTAAGGTTACGCAAAAACGCCTATTAATAGGGCTATTTGCGGAAACACACAGTAAAAACTTTATCTTACACCTTTTTACTCTCTTTTTACGATTAGAATGGTTAATGCATAGCACCAAACTTTATTTTTAGTAACTGCATCCTAAAAATATTGTTCGAATGTAGAACATCAAACATTCTCTCAGTAAAACAGTTTAATATATTTCTGGAATTGGCCCTTTCGTTTGTTTATGGGTTAGTATATCAAAGAAATCAGGACTAGATCAGCGTTTCATTGATATTTATTCAGTAAAAACCTAAAGCTGATCCCAGAATATAATTTGCAATAAAGTCGGCACATGATTTCTGTGTGAGCTCACCCTTGACTACTTTATTACTTTTCTACGAAGCGCTGTGTATTACTTTAATATTTCATTCGAACACACTCGTTCTGTAGCGATTGCAGCAGATTTTTTACAATTTCCATCGTATGCTGCATTCTGCAATCAGTTTATTCATATTAATATAAGCTAATAATTTGAAATTGCTCGATAGAAAAAGGTTCCCTTTGTTTATCTTTGCATTGAGTTGGGTTAATCACCAATTATTTGAGATTATTGAGATATAATTGACTACCGAGCGAGCATAGCGTCTGTGCTTCAAATATGGCAAAATTTTGTTTCTTGTGTCAGTATATTGGTCCTGTCCAGGTAATATTTCTAAATTTACCTTCAAGAAACTTGGTAAGTAGGTATTTATGTTCAAGGTAAAACGAGGTTTTGCATCAATAAAAATTTATTTTAGATTACGGTTTAACTACCTATAGTTTAAATATGCTGAAATTCCTATTAAACAGTGCAAAACAAATGGAATGTTAACTATTTATTTGTCATTAAAAGGGTCTTCAGGCATCAAATGAAAGAAATGTCATTCAGTAGAATCAATAGCAGTGCTCAATCGTATTCAATTCCGAGTACGTTCTAGATTTAACAAAAGCTGAACAAAAATCTGTTCATGACATTTAAAAGTCACATAGTCAAGTTCCTAACGTTTTGAAATTTCGTAGAGCCATTGGCTATATTTGATTCAATGCCTTGTATGCTACCAACAAGAAATTGGATAACATATTTAGTTAATCAAATCTCAAGGAATATTGCTTTTGATTTGTGTAAGCCTTCTATTTTTCCACATTTGCTTTTCGAAGGCACAACTCAACTTCATACGTGGGAAACATTGACAGCTAGATACAAACATCACAACGTACATAGACGAAATCACGACAACAACGTGTTATCCACTCATGTACAGTTCTATGACGAATCTATCCTTGGTATAAACATGCGACTTAGAACTTTACTCCCTTGAGATAAGAAAACGGGTTGAAGGTAGTGTCCCGCTGGGAACAATGTTGGCGGTTATCTCGGTATCAGATTGAGATAGTACAGTATTGAACAAAGAGATGCATGACAATTTAGTTCTTATTGCTTTGAGATAAGAATTCAGATTTATACAATTTCCTAGTGTATTATTGTAGGAAGGTCAAGAGCGGCACGCGAGCAAATACGGGTGAGGTCCATCTGACTAATATGGTATGAATGCAAAGAACTATTGACATAAATTTTGAATGTTAAATTTGACTTTTGTCAAAGTTGAAAAAGTCCTAATTTTTACTTGATATAATACGAGTATATAAAAACCAATAAAAGTCATTAAATTTATAAAGATCTAATAACTACAAATTAAATTATATTTAACAATGATATAAAATGCAATTCAATAAATTTATATACATTAAAAAGTAAAAATAAATAAAACCATCGATCTTATCATACCTGGCGCCAAAGAGCAACTATTTTATAATAAAAATAATATTTATCACGTATTTGTATAATGGATGCAAAATATCTGATAAATCTATAAATTATTTCTTTGTAGATACCAAAATCACCTACATACATAAACGCTCGTTTGTACAAATTCGATTAACTCACTTACCTATTTAATTTTAAGATTTACAATAAACAATAGGTATAGATAAGAATCGAATTAGCAACCATATGCATCACTTTCAAACCAATTCACCAAAGGTATTGTATAATCTTTGATGTCAGAGAAGTCACCTAAAATTTTACCACAATATGACATAAAAAGAAATATACGACTTTTAACTGACGCGAATACTCAATTCCGGGTCCCCATTGTATAGTATCCTTGCAAATGTTACGAGCGCAATTCCATTCCGATATACCTCAAGTACAGTATGATATACGTTGAGAATCGATGTTGCGTGGCAAAACCGCATCCATCGCAGTTTCTTCTTGAATTCTATATTGGATGCACGGAAGTCTTCCGCTTTGGATCATATCAAAGGCCCTAACATTGTAACTGGTATTTTGCTCGCTTTTTTCTTATATCCTTGGATTCTCATTTTTTAAAGTAAATAGTCTTAACTTCATTAACTTGATGATTGTTAATTAAAATAATTATTAAAGTTGAATCGTGATTGTTATATAACTAGAATGTGTTGAATCATAATTATTATTGAATTTCATTTACGTTTTTACGCTATTTTATTAAGGAACCAAACAGTAGGTATAACTTATTAAAAGAAATACCGTGATAATATACATAAGTAAGTAAATTTAACACCTAATATGACAATTCAATTCATGATACTTACTTACAAAATGTGAATCGACCCTAAAAAAAAGCAAAACAAGCGAATGATTATATTCACGAAATAAAGATGTAAACGGCTCATGCACCCAAAGTAGCGGTCGGAAACAGCAAACGCAGCCATATTCAGTTAGACAGTACATGCTATTCGTGACTTACATTCTGTATAAAACAATTTCTCGGACAAAGGTACTGGTCAGAACAAAGGAACAATGTGAAATGCCTTTGCTTCATTTCGATTGTGAACAGCTCTGACTAGTTTTGTTCTAGACTTCATGTCAATGTTCTAAGAATTTTTTGAACTTCATTCGCATCATAATATCGTGCGACGTCAAATCTTTATCCACTTGATTTAAGTTTTGATAAAGGTCTCATTTGAGTTTTATTTTTTCAATCATCGTTTTGTAAATGTCAAATTACTAATTTTTAATGTCAAATTCCTAAGTCCTTTACAATAACAAAACATATATTTAAAAAAATTAGAAGCTATCATCAACTACTGACTGAAGCTAACCATCTGCGGAATCTAAAACTGAATGAAGTTATACAAAAACTGTACACCTTAATTTTCCAAATTAAAGGTATCCCGGTGTGTTTGGCAAGACTGACGAATATATTTACAAAGTACAAAGACCTTTGTCTCGTTTGCAGGCCACCCATGAATAATAGGAACCCCGGATCGTAGGAGAACCTCATTGTCCAACCACAGCAAATGTTCCATAGACGTATTGACACTGAGGTCTTGATATTGCGATATCTCGATTCACGTTACGTCCTCAATGAAAACAGAGTCAATGTCAACAAACATTAGGGTTCGTGGTAAAATTTAATGTCATTTCAACATGAATATAAAATCATAAAATATAATGTGACATCGTATTTGAAAATTTATAGAGGTAGAGACGTAAAGAAGATAATAGATATCGCTGCATTTAGAATTACGTCTTTATTTGCTTTTAAGAAATAACAATTCTATTTAGTGTCCAAGTTACATGGATAAACATTAATTTAAAACCTTTGTCTTTTAGATAACTAACCTTTTTACGAGCAATTCATATTTGTCGAATCCTAGACGAAAGTTACAAAGAACAGAAAAAAAACACAAAGCATGAAGCAGCGCATAGCAGTGGCCAAGTAGTGGGCGTAGACTTCCAATAAACTAAATCGTTACAACCTATATTTCGTCCCATATTTTGGTCTCGAAGGTTATGCTATAAAATGTGAATTTTATCTATCTCAAATTAACTTAAGGTAAGTTTAAATTAAAGTCGTTGAAATAAATAACGTAATGGCCGTGTTAAATTGTAGATTTATCGTATGTGTGTCGGAAATAAATGAGAATGGACATCACATTCGTTGTGTGGATGACCGCATAAACAACAGGAGTTGACTGAGTTCTGATAGTACGGATAGCCATAACAATGCAAATTTGGCTGGCACTCTGTCGTCAGAATTGGGTTACCTCGGGGAAGTGGGTCTGGACAAGGCGAATTCACACTGTATACTTGAATTTATTACGTAATGTGTGTATCTATATGATAATATTATAATAATTGTGTGTCTGATTACACTATTTTAACCGAGTGACAAAAAGGAGGAGGTTATCAATTCGCTTAGATTTGTTGTGTTATTGGATATCTCCGCCATTTGCGGTTTCTCTCCTTATATTAACGTTGATTTTTTTATTACAAAGGTATTAGCTTCTCTTTGGAACCATAAGAAGTTAAAGTTATGGGCCAAATAGCATCCAAAAACTCCTCAATGATTAAATGTACTTATTTATATTAGTCCCTCACTACGTCATTTTTTTAATTTTTAAATGTAAGGGCTTAACAATCTTACCGACTTACAGCTCCACCAACTTCTCTGTTATGTAGTCTGAAATCGGGCAGTTTTATGTAGAATGTAGAATGACTACATTGGTGACTTTGTATAGTAAGGTTTTATGTCATTTAAAGGGATTTCGTAGCAAGAAACCCTTAAGGACGCGACTCATGTGAAATCCCTTCCGATTGAATAGTTTTCTTCATAACCGATATCAAATAGATCTTTAAACAATGTATAAAGTTATTGTACATGATACAAGAAGTGTCCACTTCATTTAAAAAACAATAAAAAATAACTTTAAATACCACTATTATACAGGCAAAGTTACCCCTGTTTTACAAAATAAATCAATTTTTCTTCTAAATCCTTAACCGCTATATTTTCTTACAGGCATCATAATATTAGAAAATACCATACCTAGAACCCCTTCATCGCATTTTATAAAAATATTATTTTAATCTTCGTTAATTAATTATTGTTTTTACTAGAATTTGTAGATTTTTTCACGCAATTCCATCTTGCTCATTTATATGCAATCGGACAAGGACCGATGATTATCATCTATCGCCGCCTTAAAGTTTCGTCATGTCCATCTGTCCGCGGCTTAGCTCAGAGACGCTTAGTACTAGGAAGCTGGAATTTTGCATGAGTATACATAATTATTATTGATCACGGCAAGAAAATAGTATAATAAAAAAATAAATAAATCTCTATTATATTACTGCGAAATTAGCTCAGTATCAGTATCTTATTTGCGAAAAACATAAATATGAATAGAAATTGGTTACATAAACAAGTTCCATTATATTGTACCTGAAAACGGCATGCAAGCAAATATGCTATTTAATTTTAATTTTAATGTCCATGGAATTTAGATTTAAAAAATATGTTTTAATATCCATATTTTATTTAACAATACTCATAAAACCATAATACTAATCATCTAAGATTTATAGATTATTCCAAGTGTATGGAAATTGCGGGTAAAATCCAAAATTTCGCGCATTTCAAATTAACCTGGAGGCAGAATATTCGGTTTGACTAATGACATTATTAGTCTCGGAGTATGAGTTCCTTGTATTATATACGTGTAATATTTCTTGAAAGGAACTAATGCTCCACTCAACTGCTGAAAATAAGATTAGAAATTCTCAAGAAAATAATATTATTTACAGGAAAATTGCGGTGTATTTGATAAGGAAAGGATTTCTCCATATATTTTCGGTAAGCTACGGGGAACTGTGAGGATGTGATAAGAGGTTGTGTTTTTGTTACATAAAAACGTTTGAAGACGGTTTTTTATTGTTTTTATTGAAATATTATTTGTGAAAACATAAATACCAACAAAGTGTATACCGGTCCAATTAACTGGTTACTATTTAAGAAGCTAGTTTCAACGACCTGATTACGTTACTCTGTTGCTATGAAATATCGAATAAAACAATTGAAATTGCTGTATTTACGTCATTCAGAAGCAAAAAAATCGCCATTGCAATTAAGCTAGTAACTGTAACTGTCAAATTAATTATTCGTAATCGCAAAAAATAACGATTTCAACCATGCCAATCATTTCATAATCAATCACCTAACGATTGTCATCAATTTATGTTGTACAATTTATTATAAATCCTTTAATAACAATAAACAAACTCTGTAGAGAATCAGTAAGTTAATAGATACTTAGTTACCGCTAAAGAAATTACGCTACCGACTATTATACGAGAGATATAAAAAAACTTATTCCATTAATTAATACGAGTGTTATCTGAATCAGACTTTCACATAATTTGATATTTGATTTTACGATCCATTAGCTAAAAGGGCATATAAATATTATCACTACTGATAATAGAATATAACGTCCGGTGGAGAATCTTATCGATTGATAGTTTAAAATTTTGTAAACTAATAAGTAATTTCCTGCAAGGTTACTTCTTAACCGACTTCCAAAAAAGGTGGTTATCTGTTAATTCCGATATATTGTTAGTGTGTTTATGATACCGGATTTCTTTGCTAAGGTTCGATTGTGTTTGTTCTTTTTGTATTACATATTTATTTAATTTTCAATAGTAGGATTTTAAACCGTTTGTGAGTAGCCTCCCTGATTATTTAAATTATTATGCTCGTATATTTTTCTTTGAATATAAGCAATTTAATTGTTAATTTAACCAAAAATTTATTTAAAAACTGTTTTGTTTAACGTAAAATCACACTCAGAGTTAATAGGGAGTTTTAAATGCCTTTTCATAGCAATCAAGTAACGTTTATATCGCCAATGGAAAGGCAAAATTGCTAAACCGCCAAAATAGTTTTATTTTGGAAATGAGGTTTACAGTCATTTTTGTCATTGATTGTCAAAAAAACACTAGGATTGATTCGAAACCGACATCAATCGCAGATTCCAAAATCCAATCCAATGATACAATATGAACTCATTTTGGCCAATCTGGCTCTAATATGTCCACTGACGATATTTATCATCGTTACAGTTATTTTTCGTCAGTTATTCCACTTGAAATTTTAAAAGTGCCATCAAACTATTTTATGGAGTGTCCATCAACGAGCTTTGATTTAATTGCATTTCTACATTGACCATCAACCATTCATCAATATTGACTAAGCTTTTAATAAAGTCTAATGGAACGTGTGGCCGATGTTTATATCAATCATTTTGAACGTTAACTGTTGTCTATGAAAACAAAACAATAGATATCGGTTTTGGAAACAAAAATATGTCAATGTTTATAATAAAGTGATGAGTGAGTTCTGCTTAAGTTGCATTTTACATAAAATAACATGCCGTTTTAATTGTCTAATGTAATCAACCAATGTATATTAATTGTATATGTTTGTGTCTTTATATTACCTCGGAATCATTTCACCCAGATAAAATCACTAATGTCATAAAATTGGCATTTAATAATGGCATTTGAATCTAAACTTTAATTCAGCAATAAAACACAATATATACCGCGTTTTATTGATGAACGTCATTATTTTTAACCGACCGAGCTTTCGCCAACTTAACTGTTGAGTTTTTAAGGTTGACTCACTTTAATTCAGTAGTTTTAGCATGAAAATGAAAAAACTAAAAGATTTACGTCCGTTAACTAAAACTTGAGTTCTTCGAGTAGCACTCAAGCTTAAAAAATACTTAATAATATTTACTCATTTTAAATTTTAAATCAATTATATTAAAGACCTATCCCACTCAACATGATGTACCCAATCGCACGTATTGCCCCTACTGATGTTTGTCGTAGCGTCCAAAAAAATCAAAATCAAAATAGTTTATTTCCTTTAGATTCTTGTACAACAATAAATGCACATGATCATTTGGCTACGTCTTAGGTGTAATGATTTTAGCGTGGCCTGTGCAGTGGAAAAAGTCCATCAGCTAGATCCCCACTTTACACCCCCTTTACGACTACGATCCACCTCCCTGTGCCTAAATAGCCGTAAAAGCTTTATGCGTCCACACCACCTCTGAGCGGCACGCCAACGGCGGCCAGATTCAAACTTCTTCATTACTTGCAGACTTGCGGTGGTCAATCTGGAAACCCTTAAGCCGCTTTACGATTCAAGTAGGCTGCTGCAGGGCTAATTTGGCTTGGTGGGGTATATAGACCAAACGACCACAGGATGTGACTACGGGAATAACACCCAAACGATGGCGCAACTCACGACCTGCCCTCATTGCCCTGTTAGATGCTCTGCAAATGACCTCAACAAGGCAACAGGCATTGCAGTGTCCGTTCTGAGCTGGTCAAATATAATATAAGTGAGCTGATGCCACGAAAGAAGAAGAAAAAAAATCCTAGCCGTCAACGTTTAGGTGGCATTTCTGTGTTTATAAATATCAAAAATGTATTACCTAAATAATAATTAAATACTAGCTGCGCCCGTAGACCTCTGCGCGGTTTTACCCGCGTAAGTCCCGTTCCCGTGGGCATATTGGGACAAAAGGTAGCCTATGTTTTATTTCCAGTATCCAACTACTTATATTTCAAGTTTCATCGCAATCGGTGTAGTAGTTTTTGCATGATTGAGTAACAAACATCCAAACATCTAAACATCCAAACACACACATTTTCACATTTATATAATATTAGTAGGATTTACATACCTACATTTATACACTGCATATGTATTTCTAACTAAAATGTATATAAGCAAGGAACATTTTATTTTATAATCTTTGGGCAATTCTTTCATACACGGCCCAATGGCCGAATCAAGCGAATGGGCAATGCTCTGACTCTCTTGATTTCTTGTTAAAAATTTTAGTACTTTTAACAAGTACTAAAACTTTAACAAGAAATCAAGAGATTTATACTAAATCACATTAGTAATAAACTCCAGAATACCTTTTAAGAGTAAACAAAAAACAAAGCACTAAAAACAAATGAATATCCTGATTAATTGACGGACCCAGAGCGACACGAAAAATATTTTTGTGCATCATTAGTCTGATGAGAGCAACTCTATTCTCGTGTATGGCACGCGTACTATCTTCGTAATAAATTGAGTCGTTTGTTAACATTTTCTGTGCCATGAGTTCATCGATGTTTTGAAATTGAACGGACGAGGTGATAGATTGTAGAATAGTATCCAATCTTGCAACTTTACATCGGCACTTTCCAAACAAAGTCTTAAAAAAACACTAGCTAGTGTAATTTAGCTAGTCCCGATGCCGTAGGAATATCGGAAATTAAAATTCTCTACCTAAGTCTTTTTCCAAGGTTCTATTTATAGGTACCATATCTCTATACCAAAATTCATCAAAATCGGTTTAGGCCATGAAATAATATTGGTTTAGGAAATATATACCTACCTATTATAATATCTTACTAATATTATAAAGGCGAAAGTTTGTATGTAAGTATGTATGTATGTATGTGTGGTTGTTACTCTTTCACGCAAAAACTACTGAACCGATTGCAATGAAACTTGAAATATAGGTAGCTAGGGACCTGGATTAACATATAGGCTACTTTTTATCCCGATATTTCCGCGGAAACGGGACTTACGCGGGTGAAACCGCAGGGCGCAGCTAGTTATTATAATATACCCTTAATTCATAGGTACCATCGTACCAAAGAACTGTCAATGTCAAAGAAAAAGAAAATAAAGAGTTGTCACATTCAAATAAGTCTATGAGCTTTTTCCTTACATTCTTTATTTTTAATGCTAATTAACTGCAAATACTATAAGATATTGGCAGAAAATAGTACTAATTAGTTTTAATTTACATGCAACTATTTTACTAACTTAACCTATTAGATTAGTATAATAGTGCGCCACACAATTAATATCAAACAAGCGCATTTTTTTATATTAAGATCAATATTCTACAAAAATGCTTTTCAATGCTTACTCGAATTTTCACCGTCCATTTTCTTAATTGACAGATAGGTATACGGTATATCAATTACTGGTACAAGCTTCCGAATTTACTCGCTCATTCACCTCGCTTCAAAAAACTTATACTTTAACAAGACCAATTAAACATTTAGGACTTTTTAAATTGCCTCAGTAATTAGTACTTTATAATTCTTAATTATCATTTTAAGGATTCAAAAACTCTCACGAGACTGGGAAATCCGGCCAGACTGAGATAACACTGCGGGGCGTCAGCCAGTTATATCCAAAGACGATACAACTATTTGGCCGCTCATAAGTATTCCCCCCTCACGAACATAGTACGTTTTTTTAGTAGCACTCTCGTACAAGAACGGCCAAGAGTCTGCGTATAGATAGGGAACGCATTGGCCAATCACAAAGAGTCTTAGGCCGGCTTGCATAACGGTTCCTAAACATGTTTAAGCTGTTAAACGTGTTTAAAATCTGTCAGAATTTCAAGAACTGTCAATGTGTTGCAACATATAATCAATCGTCCACTTAATGAAATAGAGTCCAATGTTCGATTTTCTATAAATTATTTTAAAATTGATTAAGTTAAATATATTTTTAAATGGTTTTATGCAAGTCGCCCTTGGTATAGATAGGTAACGCAATGGCCAATCACAAAGTATGATTATTAGATTATCCCCTGTCCGCAACGGGCATTTGTGTATTGGAGAAAAGTTCACGGTATGAGTAGTCAATGGGCTTTATTGTATTTGGTTATATTAAAAATTACATAACTTTATTACCTCTTAACTTGGTTACGACAAATGATAATCAAATGCGTAGGTTTTAAGCTAATACGTTTCTCATGGTTATTATAAAAAATGAGATTAAATTGCTTTAATTAGTTTAATAAATTTTTATAATAACATTCTAATTAAATACCTACTATACTGATCAATAACTTGCAAAATTATTTTTAACCCGAGTACTCACTAGCGAGCTATAACCGTTAAATTACATTTACTGTAACTAAAAACGTACTGGTTCGCAAGCCTACAACGAGGTATCGATTGTTGGTTTTTACCGGGAACCAAAGGACGCGCGCGGTCACGTACACGCTAGAACCTTATTAAAACATAAAAAATAGAAACAGAAAATATTTTATTCACAGAAAACATTTATACAAAATAAAAAACAGAAAACAAACAAAACAGCATTTGAACGAGAAAAAAAAAACGTTAAAACAGTTTATTTTAAAACTATTGAGTCGCTAAGAAGGTTTATCATTGAACAATGGATACAGTAACAAGGTTATGGTTACAGCTCGCTAGTGAGTTATGAGTAATTTGTGAGACTTTATGAATAAAATATCACTACTTTGATTGATGTTGCTATTAATCGAAATATCTTTTTTATATTTCTAGGCTTTATCGGGAATTTATGTACTACCCCGCCTCCAGTTCAAGTACAATTTTATCAATCAAACCATAATTAACTTTAAATGCCAATATACAAAAAACTATCAAGAGATATAAATTATGAAAACAATAATTTCACGGCAGATTGAAATTCAATACTACAAGATAATGTAAAAATCTGGCCTTTAAAAACGAACTATTAAACAGAATACGGGCATAAAATTTGTAATTAAATCTATCTCGGTCTTATTTTACGGGGAAACATATATATTTTTTATAAACGTTGAAATAGTATGTGTGATAGTTTCTTGACTTATTTATCACATCGCTGTAACATTCCACATACGAAATTATTAACTTTACCTATTTATATACTGATGGCTAAATCGGCATATTAGGCGATAATCGTTCATTTTTAACCGACTTCAAAAAAGGAGGAGGTTCTCAATTCGTCGCGTATATATATTTTTTTTTTTTGTTATGTTTGTTCATGCTTGATCAGTTTTACTAATGTGACTAATTGATTCCCTTTGATAATCCTATTAATATTATATACTAGCTGCGCCCCGCGGAATCACCCGCGTAAGTCCCTTTCCCGCGGGAATATCGGGATAAAAAGTAGCCTATGTGTTTTTCCAGTTTCATCGCAATCGGTTCTGTAATTTTTGCGTGATTGAGTAACAAACTTTCAGCTTTATATGTTAGTAGGATAGGATTACATATTTTTGTTTTTTAGATAGCATATTGTTCGTATTCATAATTCTGTCAAGGCGTAATAGTTCTGCTTAGCACCCGAATAGGTGACACAATATTGGGAAAATTGCTGTAATTTTAACCTAATAGCATGTAGATTGTAGATGCATATAGACCTGGAATATCACATTTTTCCCTTAGCCCCCTCCTAAAGTACGGCAGTAAGACGTTCAGCAGTCTTAGGCAGCAAGTGTGTACTTCGGATTAGTAAATATTCCATGCCTTCAGGCCGTGGCGGATTATAGGAGATTTCGGTTTCCTTATAATGTTTTCTTTCACCGTAAGAGCGATGTCAAAAGAGCACATATTTTTCTTAAAAAATCAACAAATATTTCGTGTCTTGAAATAACAAATATACTATATTTAATTCCTATATTTTCGCGGGTGAAACCGCGAGACGCTGCAGCTGTTATACAATTTATTTGCGATGTTTTTAACTCAATAAAAAAGCTGACCTTGTCAGACTTATTTATATGCAGAATGAAAATTGTGGCAAAATTGTACGTTGTTTTTCTTTCATTAAAGTTAAAACTCTTTATTACTTAAAATAGTATTTATGCATTTAATGAACAGGTATTAATTTAACAAAATAAAGTTTTAAATTTTAAATTAAACATATTTGATACGTACGTAGTTAGGTTGCGTCGGTGTAATTTTATTATTTTTTATTTCTGTCTATCAACTTTGAAAGTTCCTGGCATAGAAAAAGACAAAGCATGTTCTCACCGTTCCGACCTTACTCAAGGTTTATTAATGTTAATTAATTAATAAGGCGTAGAAAGTTTAAAAATAAAACGTAAGTACGCAACGTACGTACCTAAATAGTACATAACGTAAGTAAAATTCTAAGATTTGCTTACATTTTATTTATAGGTTAAACCTACTTAAAAAGTCTTTAAAGTCGAATTTAATGAAATATAATTCACCGTAAAACATTCGATTTTTGTAATCAAGTCTAATCTAAATAATAGAATGCAATTTAATTCCACTACTCACTCTAAATGGTCCCGAAACACTTTTAATTATAGATTTAAAGCTTGAAATTGAAAGATTAACATTTCATTTACTTAATAAGAAGGTTACCTATAGTTTCATTGTGTGATTATACAGACAACGCACATTGGATTCTTGAGCGACTATTTGTTTTTTATAACGACAACAACCTATCTTTATTAAATTACAAATTAGTACCTACATTCTTATTATTTTCGTGGTAATTCGCAATCTAATAATTTCTATTAAAATATTAAAATAATAAAATGTTACGACGGGGGGGACTTGGAAAGTCTTTGAAACACATTGAAATAGTAGAATCTTACAAAACATAATTACTTTTTCTAGCTTTTGAAAAAATGCTTCTAAAAATTATTACAGTACCTGGCGGATTCGAATAAAAAAAGCATTTTTTCAAAAGCACTAGGTAATTTCCTAAGTGGGTTAAACACTATAGATGTTGGTTTTTAAAGTTTATTAAAACTCTTTCTGGTAAATTTTATTTGAAACTCAAGGATCAACGTACTCTGCGTTACAGAAGTCATTCATACACTCTTATTTGTCGCTTATCGTTTTCTACATTGTGCGCTATGATAATGTATTATGGAGAAGATGCTTTGAATAATAATTTAAAGTAATCTTTAGAGAATAAAGCTTTTTATCTTTGAGCATTAAAATACTTTAATAATGAATATACTTACCATTACTTACTTTAATTAGGTATTGGAAGCGAGATTTTTTTAGGTAATAGCTTTTTTCGACACCTAAAGTATTTGAATTTTAGATGTGATCTCGAATATCTTGTAAGTGTCGAATATTTCAAGAATAACTTCAGTAGCTCTACTGTCCTAAAAATATAGCAATATGCACAAGTCCTCTAGGTGGATCTATACCGGCAGGTGGTGACAAAGTGCGGTTCAACCGCAGTTAAAACTTGTTATTATTCGACTGCCAAGGACGGGTTATATTTTTCGTACATTTGCTCGAAGGTACCGCGCAACTTCCGTCGTAATCGGCATCGAAATCCCACTGCGCAAAGGAATAACCAGCGCCGTAAAAACGACAGCGTCGATTTCCATGCATTTGAAGCCGGTACCGTCGAGTTGAGCTGTCATTGAAAGCGAGGTCTGTTGAGCTGCCGGTTTCAATGACAGTTGAATTCGACGACGTCGCCGTCAAATGCATGCAAATTAATGCTATGGTTTGAACCGCCCAGGTTATTCCTTTGCGATGTAGGATTTCGATGCCGATTGCGACGGAAGATGCGCGGTAGCCTTGAAGGTCTAAGAACTTCCTAAAACTGATTGCGATGAAACTTTTGGAATGTTGACAGCTAGATTTCTGAAATAAGAAATAGGTTACTTTTTATCCCGAATTCTGGCTAGGCATTAAGTAACAGAATGTTTTCTTTAAAATGCTTTACAAAAAATTGCATCCAACAGGACTTAAACCTGCAACCTTGATGCCAAAAATATGCCACAGGTGCCCATTCAAATTAGTTTTCCAAGTGTAGGAAACACTTTACTAATTAAAATAAGTTAACAGAAAAAAGTAAACTATTTCATAGTGTATAGCTACCCTAACCGATCCATAGAGTTCTTTCTCACATGCCCATAGTCGCTTGCAGTCAGACGAGTCTCGTTTTCGATAAACCTTTATTTAATAAGGTGAGTAAACGCATAACTAAACCCAGATAGTGTCCCAGACACTTGTTTAAGTGTAAACTGCTGTTCTTTACCGATAAAACGCCACATTTTGATAATTTAGCACGAAAACCTGACAAAAACAGGTTTGATATCGAATGTTTATTAAAATAAATTGTATTAAATTATTTAAGTATGAGATAAGCTTCAGCGATAAGGTTAAAGCTATAATATGAATTTAAATTCTAAAATATGGGAATAACATCTTTTATTCAATGTTAATACCTCCTTAATTTGCGATAAAGAAAAACAATAAATATAATAATTATAGTTCTACAAAGATGGTCAATGGTCATGTTCATTAATGTGTTTAAAAAGCATTTACTTATTTGCGTATTCTTAATAATGTAATTTAAAAAATAATGAAGCTTCAAATGATTCGATAACTTTAGACAGCGAACTTAATAACATCTGACACACGAATTCAAGATATCTTTATAAAAACGCTAACAAGTTTAAATTAAAATAATTCGCTTCGTATTTAAGGCCTAAGATACAAATTGGTATTGTCAAAGGTGCATACACGCCCCTGGCTAATACGTTACTTGAGGCATTAAACCAGACTCAAATAATTAGGTAATAAATATTTATAAACGAAGTACCTCATCACAAATCCACTATAGTTTCTTCTTTTTAGCTCTTCGCACGTCAAAGAAGTTTTCGCTGAAGCCAATTTTCTCTACAACTCAACACAGGTTCAAGTTACTCAAAACTTTAACAGGCCTTAAATAAAGTTTAAATTACTTTGACGTAGTTTCCAGTTAAGACGTTAATGTTTGAAAAGTTTGAGGTGTGAATAATCATTGGGTACTTTATTTGCAACTGGCGGCAGTAAGGCTATGCGAATGAGATTTCACAGTTAGCTAGTTAGGCGTCAGTGCAGGAACTTGTGAGCTCTATAAGGCAATAACTGGAGGCATCTGTCATGACAACTGGTGATTTAAATAATATTGCGTACTTACATGTGAGGGTTCATATTGAAGACTTGATAAGGTAATATGGTAAAGATTATGGAAAAAATACATCAACGACAAACTATTAAGTTTTGCTTTTTGACATTATTCTGCACTCAGCAATTTGATTTTCTGTGCACACAGGCATATAGATAAAGATACCTAAGTCCTTTAGATAATCAACACATTCTAATCCTTACTAATAGGTATTATAAATCCGAAAGTTCGTTTATTTAGTTGTTTGTTTGTTTGCACCCTCTTCACGGACGCAGGGGTAGGGTAAGTGATGTGGAGTGGCATCATCATCATCCATCGTCATCGTCATAATCATCATCACTTATGATCGTCATCCATTGTCATCATCACTTATGTGCAGTGATCGGAGTAGGTAGATTGATTTTGGTACTTGTAAACGGAAATGTTCATAGAAAAATTAACGTGGATAAGCCTTTTTTCCGGAAAGCCATCCCGTTATTTCGAGGCTTAATCAAAGATGGTTTATGTTGGTAGATTACTACAGTTTGAATAACCATTGAAAGAAATCAACGTAATTTAAATAGTTTTCTGTTTTGCTGTGAATATTTTTTCAGTAGCTATTTATTTTTATTTAATCGTAAGTAGATAAGTACATTCAAACTATAATATAACTTTTGAATAATGCATAATTTTATAGTATATACCGAGAAAGGCACGGAAGATTTAATATGAAAGTGAATTATTGTTTTTATATTTAGAGGTCATTTACCTTAAAGGTCGAACCGCACTAGAGCTACACTGTAGTGGAGCGGCGCGGCAAAGTATTCTTTCTACTGTTTAGTGTGTTAGACGTGTAAAACAATCCGCTTGCAGTCATACGTTATTTTAGCCGGAAAGAACTAGATGGAGCCTGTCACACGTTATCGGATAATCTAATGCCTCTATAGGGTAAAAACTTGTTGTTGCCGCACATTGCTTTTAATCGTAACATTAACAAAAAACATTTTATATTATTCCTTAACAACAAAGGTAAAATAATAACAATATATAGATAAAACTCACCATCGTTTATTTTAAATATACAAAAATATTTTAATAATTTTTCACATTTTAATCATCTTTCGTCTTTGATTCATCATTTGCGTAATCTTCGACAGAATTGAAATAAATGACTATCAGTTTCTCTATATTTTCTATTTTCAACCTGTTCCTTTTTACGTAAACGAGTGACATACATACAATCTGTACCTGGCATGTAAACAGTCCGCCCATTGTTTTGATAACCGGTTAGTGCACCATCCACGTTCCTGTGCTCTGATTGGACGTTGGGCTAAGTTGAGCGCGTACTCTTGCGATTCATATTTTTAAACAAAACAAAGACCGAGAAACATTTTTGTCAAGCTAGGGTTGTTGTTGCTACACTTGTATTAATCGAGCTGCCTTCTATTCAATTATTTGGAACAAAAGATATTTTCCTAGAATAGATCATAGGATATCCACGGCAGGTGCGGACGGCTTCCTTTGAAAAAATGTCAAATAATAAATACGAGATTTACATGGGCAGAATGTAGGTAGGTAAGTATTTATTCATTTCATTAGGTATAGCATTCTGCTAGTTTTTATATGACAGCTTTCAATTTTTGAATTCCGGGTTATAAAATTACAATTCCGGATTTTCAGAGGAATGTCCACATTAACATGTACGTTTCAGATCGTTGACCTCATTTCAATCTACCTACTCCGATCACTGCTTATGTGGTAGCGCCTCGTTTAAGTGTGCATTTTTGTACTGCAGTACCTAGGTAGGTTCGAACAACGCGGGATCGCGACTTGCGCGAGTGAAACCGCGGGCACAGCCATTTATTACTCATACTTCTTATTTTTATTGTGGCTATTACTAATGTGTTTATTTCTTATTCTTCTACTTGTGCCTGTTTAAATAAACGCTTTTTTTAATTCATTTAGATATTATGATTGAAAAGCTTCAGATCCTTGATACTAGGTACACGGATATGTATAATATCAGGGCAGGCGGAACTGAAGGTAAAATTACTAGAACCTATATCACACTATCACTCTTCACTCACTTCTTATCCCACTAACCTTAAAAATATGAAAGTTTAGATGTTTGTTTGGTTGTTTTTATTTCAATCACGCAAAAATCACTGAACCGATTGCGTTTAAAATTGATGTACAGATAGTTGAAGATCTATATTAAAACATTAGGTGTTTTTCATCCCGATATACCCTCGGAATCGGGACTTACGCGGGTGAAAGTGCGGGGAACAGTGACAGGACAGCGTTTAAACATACTTGTCTGTTAAGACTTTAATTTCTTTAAATTCCACCTTGTTTAAGAGTGCACTACGCCATGTTAAATTTAAACGATAAAAGTCTTCATAAATTAAACGAACGTCGAAAAACAAGTAAGTTTTTTGTATCGCAACGAAAAAGACCGACGGTGGACCAATGAGACGCATATTGTGATAGTAAAACAGTTTTACTACGGGAAACAATTTCGGTTTGATTACATGTTCTTGTCCTAAATAAGTACAACATGTTTTAGGGTTGTTGGTTAAGTTTGGTGGCCGCGGAGTTAAGTGTTTTATATCAATAGTAAATCAAGCATTACAACTCGTTCAGAGAATTTCACTGTTAAACACATCGAGGAGGTTTTAAGAGTTTTAGGCTGCACGCGCACTGAGAAGTCGTGGCGTGGTAGTTTCGCGAACTCCTTTATGGCTATAGATTATTCTATGATTATTTCAGAGAAATTTACGGTGGCGGAGGTGCCGTCGATTGGCCCGAGATTTAGATGAGATGTCAATCCAATAGATAGTAAAAAAACAAAAAAACATTGTGTGAACAGGATACTTCTTACCTAGGTATAATAGCTTATTGATCTGTACCTTTATTCACTAAGCAATTATAATACAACGCAGCTGCAATGCAATATTCACTGGTTATTATCAAGTTACGGCAAAACAACATTTTACTGCATAATGCTTATAAAACTGAGTATCTTCTTCTTGACTTGTATAGTGTAGTAGCTCACTATTTCTTTTTTTTTTATACGTAATAGGCTAGCATTTTACCTCATCTCACCTGATGGGAAGCGAGGATGAGGTCGACGATGAAGCATGCTTACCTAGAAGGTACCTATTCACGAATGGTTCCTTTTACGGTGATTCTTAGAACGTCGAAGTTTTACTACGGTGAGCATTGTTTCATCGATGAAGCTTTAACGTCGCGTTCTTTTAACGTCGTCATCGTTTTTACAGTGACTTCCTTCCAAGCAGAACATATCGAAGCCGCATTCCGTAGCAATCGATTGCCCCAATTTTCTTGAAGTACAGTCAGAAAAACAGATCACAATTTTTGGTTTACACGCTAAATAATATCTCGGAAACTATTGATACTAAAGCACTACTTTCTTAGCATAAGTAATAGAGCTCTTGGAGATCTTCACTTTGGATGACAGCTGTTATCAGACTTAATGTGTCAATTTCTCGAAAACTATTGATACTAGACCACTACTTTTTTTGCATAAGTGGTAGAGCTCTTCGAGATCTTCATTTTGGATGACAGCTGTCAAACTTAAAACGTCAATATCTCGGAAACTATAGACCCTAGACCATCAGTTTCTTAGCAAAAGTGATAGAGCTCTCCGAGATCTTCATTTTGGATGACAGCTGTCAAACTTAAATACCCTTTATCTCTGTAAGTATTCAAACTAGACCACTAGTTTCTTAGCAAAAGTGATAGAGCTCTTCGAGATCTTCATTTTGGATGACAGCTGTCAAACTTAAAAAGTCAATATCTCGGAAACTATAGACCCTAGACCACTAGTTTCTTAGCAAAAGTGATAGAGCTCTCCGAGATCTTCATTTTGGATGACAGCTGTCAAACTTAAATACCCTTTATCTCTGTAAGTATTCAAACTAGACCACTAGTTTCTTAGCAAAAGTGATAGAGCTCTTCGAGATCTTCATTTTGGATGACAGCTGTCAAACTTAAAACGTCAATATCTCGGAAACTATAGACCCTAGACCATTAGTTTCTTAGCAAAAGTGATAGAGCTCTCCGAGATCTTCATTTTGGATGACAGCTGTCAAACTTAAATACCCTTTATCTCTGTAAGTATTGAAACTAGACCACTAGTTTCTTAGCAAAAGTGATAGAGCTCTTCGAGATCTTCATTTTGGATGACAGCTGTCAGACTTAAAACGTCAATATCTCGGAAACTATAGACCCTAGACCACTAGTTTCTTAGCAAAAGTGATAGAGCTCTCCGAGATCTTCATTTTGGATGACAGCTGTCAAACTTAAAACGTCAATATCTCGGAAACTATAGACCCTAGACCACTAGTTTCTTAGCAAAAGTGATAGAGCTCTCCGAGATCTTCATTTTGGATGACAGCTGTCAAACTTAAATACCCTTTATCTCTGTAAGTATTGAAACTAGACCACTAGGTTCTTAGCAAAAGTGATAGAGCTCTTCGAGATCTTCATTTTGGATGACAGCTGTCAGACTTAAAACGTCAATATCTCGGAAACTATAGACCCTAGACCACTTGTTTCTTAGCAAAAGTGATAGAGCTCTCCGAGATCTTCATTTTGGATGACAGCTGTCAAACTTAAAAAGTCAATATCTCGGAAACTATAGACCCTAGACCATTAGTTTCTTAGCAAAAGTGATAGAGCTCTTCGAGATCTTCATTTTGGATGACAGCTGTCAAACTTAAAACGTCAATATCTCGGAAACTATAGACCCTAGACTCCTAGACCATTAGTATCTCAGCAAAAGTGATAGAGCTCTCCGAGATCTTCATTTTGGATGACAGCTGTCAAACTTAAATACCCTTTATCTCTGTAAGTATTGAAACTAGACCACTAGTTTCTTAGCAAAAGTGATAGAGCTCTTCGAGATCTTCATTTTGGATGACAGCTGTCAGACTTAAAACGTCAATATCTCGGAAACTATAGACCCTAGACCACTAGTTTCTTAGCAAAAGTGATAGAGCTCTCCGAGATCTTCATTTTGGATGACAGCTGTCAAACTTAAAACGTCAATATCTCGGAAACTATAGACCCTAGACCACTAGTTTCTTAGCAAAAGTGATAGAGTGATTTTAATCATTTAAAAATGAGTAAAAAGATTTAATTATTATAAAATGAACAAAGTTTAACGAAATTTAAAATTTGTAATTTAACGAAAGTAAGAACAAACTTTAATAATTGCAAAGGTGGAATGAAAAGTAATGCAGCAGGGTTCACCAATAAAAAAAAGTAACTAATACACGTCTAAAATTGGTAACAAAAACTAACTTTTTTTTGAGTGGCCCCTAGTTTTTCTTTTACTTTAGTGAGACTTTGGAACGCACCCTCCGATGAGAAGAAGCCACAAGAACTCATGGGTTTTTTTTATGTGATCATGTTTTTATTTAGAATCGTCAAAATATTATTTTTAAATACTTATATAATAATTTATATTACTTACATAGTTACAGCACTTTTGATTAGTATGTTATAGGACGCTTTAAGGTAAGTTGAATAAAATGCAAGGGAACTTTATTCATTTTTTATTAAATAAAGGCACTTGTTATGAAACATAGTGTAGGTAAAAATATTATTTACCTGAAACCAAAATAAATACAAATCAAATACAATACTATACGTCTCGAAGTTTACAAAAGTTTTTTTATTTTGTTTGATTCAATCGGTTGCATTTGGATGAAAATTTGAGTTGGTGGTACTCAGGATACTTTTGATCCCAACAATCCCGCGGGAATTTCGGGAACAAATAATATAAAAAAGAAATAATAAAAATCGACATTTGGGTAGTTTAAGAGCTGTAGAAAGACTTAGGATGCTAGTATAGGATAAGTAAGGATATTTTTTTAAGAAGTTTGGATGTAAAAATGGTACAGTAAAGCAGTATACTTTACTAATCGTTAAACTACGCGGGCGAAGGTAGTATTTTATATTTTACCGAATTTTTAAAACTTGTCTAAGACACTTAACTTAACTAAGAAGATGTAGTCTTTGCATACAAGTCTTTATATTTGTAATATCAACCAAACCAATCAAAAGTTATTTAATCCATCTATTCAATATTTATTAAAAATAAAAACTAAAGTACGTAGTCTGACTACAGATACAATAAAAGTCTTTCAGTTACATTATGGGACAATGTAAGTATTGATAATATTAGAATCAGAGTTTTATTTTATTATCTTGTTGTCCACTTGTGTTCAAATTTATTTAAGTGACTTTATGTCAAACAGATTCTGATATTATCAATACATTGTCCTGAAGTGGGGTATTTATTAGTGTGTTTATTAGTAAGAGTAGAATAAAAGATAGCGTATTCCGAGACAGACGTGTTTTGCTTGCTCCTCACCTGCCCCCCACACCTCAGTCCCATAATGTAACTGAAAGACTTTAAGGGTATCTGTAGTCAGACTACGTACTTTAGTTTTTATTTTTAATAAATATTGAATAGATGGACTCAATATTTTTTAATTGGTTTGGTTGATATTACAAATAAAAAAACTTATATGTAAAGACTACATCTTCTCAGCTAAGTAAGATAAGTTTTAAAAGTTTGGTAAAATATAAAATACTACCTTCGCCTGCGTAGTTTAGCGACTAGAAAAGTATACTATTTTACTGTCCCATCTTTCCATCCTAAAGAGTAAAAGTATTTAAAAATAATATTTTGACGATTCTAAATAAAAACATGATCACTTAAAAAGAACCCATGAGTTCTTGTGGCTTCTTCTCATCGGAGGGTGCGTTCCAAAGTCTCACTAAAGTAAAAGAAAAACGAGGGGCCACTCAAAAAAAAGTTAGTTTTTGTTACCAATTTTAGACGTGTATTAGTTACTTTTTTTTTATTGGTGAACCCTGCTGCATTACTTTTCATTCCACCTTTGCAATTATTAAAGTTTGTTCTTACTTTCGTTAAATTACAAATTTTAAACATCGTTAAACTTTGTTCATTTTATAATAATTAAATTTTTTACTCATTTTTAAATGATTAAAATCACTTTTGAAAAGAAACTAGTGGTCTAGGGTCTATAGTTTCCGAGATATTGACGTTTTAAGTTTGACAGCTGTCATCCAAAATGAAGATCTCGGAGAGCTCTATCACTTTTGCTAAGAAACTAGTGGTCTAGGGTCTATAGTTTCCGAGATATTGACGTTTTAAGTCTGACAGCTGTCATCCAAAATGAAGATCTCGAAGAGCTCTATCACTTTTGCTAAGAAACTAGTGGTCTAGTTTCAATACTTACAGAGATAAAGGGTATTTAAGTTTGACAGCTGTCATCCAAAATGAAGATCTCGGAGAGCTCTATCACTTTTGCTAAGAAACTAATGGTCTAGGGTCTATAGTTTCCGAGATATTGACGTTTTAAGTTTGACAGCTGTCATCCAAAATGAAGATCTCGAAGAGCTCTATCACTTTTGCTAAGAAACTAGTGGTCTAGTTTCAATACTTACAGAGATAAAGGGTATTTAAGTTTGACAGCTGTCATCCAAAATGAAGATCTCGGAGAGCTCTATCACTTTTGCTAAGAAACTAGTGGTCTAGGGTCTATAGTTTCCGAGATATTGACGTTTTAAGTTTGACAGCTGTCATCCAAAATGAAGATCTCGAAGAGCTCTATCACTTTTGCTAAGAAACTAGTGGTCTAGTTTCAATACTTACAGAGATAAAGGGTATTTAAGTTTGACAGCTGTCATCCAAAATGAAGATCTCGGAGAGCTCTATCACTTTTGCTGAGATACTAATGGTCTAGGAGTCTAGGGTCTATAGTTTCCGAGATATTGACGTTTTAAGTTTGACAGCTGTCATCCAAAATGAAGATCTCGGAGAGCTCTATCACTTTTGCTAAGAAACTAATGGTCTAGGGTCTATAGTTTCCGAGATATTGACGTTTTAAGTTTGACAGCTGTCATCCAAAATGAAGATCTCGAAGAGCTCTATCACTTTTGCTAAGAAACTAGTGGTCTAGTTTCAATACTTACAGAGATAAAGGGTATTTAAGTTTGACAGCTGTCATCCAAAATGAAGATCTCGGAGAGCTCTATCACTTTTGCTGAGATACTAATGGTCTAGGAGTCTAGGGTCTATAGTTTCCGAGATATTGACGTTTTAAGTTTGACAGCTGTCATCCAAAATGAAGATCTCGGAGAGCTCTATCACTTTTGCTAAGAAACTAGTGGTCTAGGGTCTATAGTTTCCGAGATATTGACGTTTTAAGTTTGACAGCTGTCATCCAAAATGAAGATCTCGAAGAGCTCTATCACTTTTGCTAAGAAACTAATGGTCTAGGGTTTATAGTTTCCGAGATATTGACGTTTTAAGTTTGACAGCTGTCATCCAAAATGAAGATCTCGAAGAGCTCTATCACTTTTGCTAAGAAACTAGTGGTCTAGTTTCAATACTTACAGAGATAAAGGGTATTTAAGTTTGACAGCTGTAATCCAAAATGAAGATCTCGGAGAGCTCTATCACTTTTGCTAAGAAACTAGTGGTCTAGGGTCTATAGTTTCCGAGATATTGACGTTTTAAGTTTGACAGCTGTCATCCAAAATGAAGATCTCGAAGAGCTCTACCACTTATGCAAAAAAAGTAGTGGTCTAGTATCAATAGTTTTCGAGAAATTGACACATTAAGTCTGATAGCAGCTGTCATCCAAAGTGAAGATCTCCAAGAGCTCTATTACTTATGCTAATAAAGTAGTGCTTTAGTATCAATAGTTTCCGAGATATTATTTAGCGTGTAAACCAAAAATTGTGATCTGTTTTTCTGACTGTACTTCAAGAAAATTGCGGCAATCGATTGCTACGGAATGCGGCTTCGATATGTTCTGCTTGGAAGGAAGTCACTGTAAAAACGATGACGACGTTAAAAGAACGCGACGTTAAAGCTTCATCGATGAAACAATGCTCACCGTAGTAAAACTTCGACGTTCTAAGAATCACCGTAAAAGGAACCATTCCTATTCACTCTGGATTTGAAGACCCCAAGATTATAGGTTTGGGGAAACAGTGAAGCTGGCAAAGAATTCCCTTTATTGGCACTTACATAAAAAAATAATTCACGACGTTAGATACAGCGCATTTTAAGCACTAATTGTCTACTATGGGTACCAGACAATGGACCTAAATTGATAAAGTTTTCAGGTTTAAAACTGACCGGTTTGAGGTTTGAACTATCCACAAGATGGAAAAAACAAATATGTTAAAGGAAAAAATGAATCTTCAAAAATTCACCCAGAGACGCGAGTTTAAACATCGCCGCGAGTAAATTTTTGAAAATGTTTTTTTTTTCTTTAAAATAAGTATTTCTAGTAGATATGTCTTCAGCAACAAAAACAAATTACGAAACAAAATATACAAGTGCAGATTTTTAGTAAGGTTGCATTTAATTCAATTTTACTATAAGCTACGCCTCGCGGTTTTACCCGCGTAAGGCTCGTTCCCGCGGGAATATCGGGATAAAAAGTACCCTATATGTTATTCTCGGTATCCAGCTACCTATATTTCAAGTTACATCGCAATCAGTTCAGCGCCTTTTACGTGATTGAGTAACAAACACACACATATACCTACATACACACATAGGATAGTTAGGTTAGGTAGGTTAGGATAGTTACGATAGGATAGGTAGGTTAGTGGGATTTCGAATCAGCACGACGACAATGGGGTCGGTTAATCGACTACATGTAATATAAAGTCTATAACGTGTGATCCGTTAATAAGATGTTGATTATATAAGTATGTATTTGTATGTAGATTAATAAGTAATAATGTATAAAATACTTATATTTGGTTTTAGTTTATGTATGTATAATGTATGGTTTTTATATAATTATATATTTCAAGTGTAGACACCCTACCTCTCACCTTTCTTAGCTTCCTTTCCATCCAAAGGTTGCCTGGAAGAGATCGCTTTCAGCGATAAGGCCGCCCATTGTGCTTCCTAAATTTAAACTGTATTTGTTTCTATTTATTTATCTTGTAATTTATATGGTGTGTACAATAAAGAATTTATTCATTCATTCATTCATTCCGTTGTTGGAACATCATAAGTGATGACGAGACATGTAGCAAAATTACTTAAAATTTAGAATTCAAAACAGAATTTTACTTATTTTACTATTTTGTTTAACAACCAGAACAAACCATTAACAAACTTTTCAGAATTAATCACTTGTATCAAATTTGAATACATTCCTATCTACTGTGTATGTCAGCGCACAATGCGTTGCGACAATAAAATAAATGTACACTACCATCGACATAGATGCTTGTACACGAGAACATTAACATATAAAAATTTAGTAACTAAGTCAATAAAAGACGATCGAAACAGAAACAAAAGACGAACTGAAAAGAAACAAAATACGATCACGTTAATGAATAATTATTTAAGGGAATTACATTTTTTTAAAGTGACACAGTTAAAGAGAATTATATTCGATGACTATTGAATCTAGTAACATTTGTATATAATAGAAAATTGGTACATTGAAGATTGGAATTCACGAATTTTGTGTTTACTTAATTTGTATTGAATTGTACTAGGCCGTTCGGCTAAGGTGTCATTTTGATATTTCCCAATTTACTACTAGGTCATGTTGCTAGTAGCACGTTACGTTAAAATTCCGTTTTGCTTTTAAGACATTCTGCTAATAGGGCGTTGTGCTTGAATTTGTTTTTGATATTAAAGCTGATGCTGACTTTAAAAAGTGTGCTGCACGAAATTGTCGTTGGATCGACAACCGTGCACTGAAATTTAAATTTGTCGTATATCTCAAGTCCAATGCTACCTCAAACTCCATAAAACCGTCCAATTATTTCCGCTGTACACTTATCAACTATCTCTCATCAATCTACTCGTATTACACAAAAATTTACGAGAATTAGACTTCTTCGGTTGTGATGAACAATAAATTGGGAGTTAACAGGCAGACGTCGACCGTCTGTTCTATCCATATTTTTATCGCGTTGAAAATAGATTACAGATTTTTTCATCGGTCGATAGCTTGACCTCTTTATAGTGGAGCTATGTGGCGTTATGGTGAAGCTCTTGGTTAGAAATTAGGTTCCTTTTTCTTGCCATGAAACGTATAAACGTGCAGGTGTAACGTGAGTTATTTGTGTTTTCTAGGTAAATACAGTACCTTAGTATATACGATTGTTAAATTAATAGATATTTATAAAACTCGTAGCGCCCCGCGGTTTCACCTGCGTAAATCTCATTCCCGCGGATAGTCATGTGTTCTTCCCGGTATCCAGGTAACTATATTCCAAGTTTCATCGCAATCGGTTCAGTAGTTTTTGCGTGAAAGAGTAGCAAATTCACATACAGATATTTATTCATACAAACTTTCACGTTTATAATATTAAGTAAGATTTAAATATTAAATAGTGCAAACTAAAGAAATATAAAGACTGAGTCCCCATTTATCCATATCCTTTTTCTTTAGAAGAAGACAAAGTCATTTAAATGTACCTATATGTACAATGTACATCTTTACGACAAAGATCCCTAGACCATTGCAAATGAAACTATAAAATCAGATATACCTAGTGCCAAAAAGTTTTAACTAGAAACCATAATATCCTTAATTAATGTTTTTCTTGCAATATTTTGTAAAATACTTATTAAATATCTGTTAATTAATAAAATTAATTGTTCACCATCTTGACATATGTTCAATTTTAAATGTTGTCATCAAATTGAATGCAAAGTTGCCTGATAAAAAGTCTGTAGTATGTTGTCAGCCTAAAGAGACACTTACACAGCAGCAGCTGATTTATTGTATCTCCCTTTTGTTTTGTATTTTGTTCTGTTTATTGTTTTATTGTCGTTGGCCTTGCTTTTTTATTTTTGTTACTGACCCATTTTATTTCGAGACAGTTCTTTTGTTAGACCGCCATACGACAGCTATAGAAAAATATTGCTTTTAAGAAATTAATTGGAACGTATGATATTTGTGACATTTTAGTCGGCCTTAAGAATGCTGGTGTGACATGTGGCTTGCGGAATATACACTTTTATTTCTATAATTTTGTTACTTTTATAAATTGTAATCTTTTTCCTACAAAAGACAAATGATATATACATAATTACTTAATTTTGTTTTTGAATTGATATTTAACATGTTTTATTATAAAATGCACTCGTATTTTTTGAGAAATGTTTCGGAAGTATCGTAATTTAAAAACTTTTAAAAGTTATTAGGTTTATCTATTATTGAGGTTATAATAAAAACCTAAATAAAATCCTGTGAACAACACACAGCGCCATCTAGCCCCATGGAAAACTGCTAAGCTTGTGTTACGGTGATTATACAACGGATATTGTACTTATATTTATGTTATTTTGTTATGTTCACTTAAACATCAGATTTTGCGTAAAAAAACATTTACATGAGACATGCTTGCATTTCACCTCATCTCAAAAGAATTAATTACAAAATCAAGTTTGTATTTTATAATATCCTATATTTTTTACCTAACCTACCAGATTAAAATTTCATTACTCTTTCCAGAAAATGTTATAACAAGTAGAATCTTAGATACACAATTAGAATCGATTGTTTTATTTCCAAAAACAATCTTCACAATCAGATAAAAAATACCAAGAACGAACCAAGCCGTATCATCATAAAATCAGACCAATATCCTTAACAAGGCAACATGGGACCTAATTAAAACTTTAAACTAAATGACCGCTCGAAGCTTCTACAATAAACTTGATGGGTACGGTTAACTGCTTTTTATCGTTAAAAACAAATCAAGAATCACTCATTTTCTTAACGTCTTTAATTAAAATGGGATTTAATGATGGAAGGTAAATTGCAAGAAATAAAAACTTCACAATCGAATTAAATACTCATAGGTATTCGCGTATTTGTTTCGAACCGAAGCGTTGTTTCGACCCGATCTTTATAGCACTAAATTAAATGGAGCTACAGAACCGATAGTAGATCTTTTAAACTTAGATTTTTTTTCCTTGTGTATATAAAGCTCCACTTTTTTTAAATTTCGGAGTAAGTTTACCACTTTTTGTTTCTGTCTGTCAAATTTAATAGTTCTTGTCACGGAAAAAAGACAAAGCATGTTGTTCCAAGGTATAGGGCTATAATTGTATATGAAAATGGTGACGTACATAGAGAAATATACCTACTTATCATTATCATCATCATCATCTCAGCCCTGATTTGTCCACTGCTGAACATAGGCCTCTATCATACGAAGCCACAAATAGCGATCGCAAGCTACCTCTGTCCAACGACTCCCTGCGACCGCTAAAATGTTGTCGGTCTAACAAGTAGATGGTTTTTCAACATGTTATTATTATAAAGTGTAGGTGTTTCTAAGTACAAGAAACCAATCATATAAACCCAATTCCAATTCAAAGAACAAGCAAATACAAGATTCTCAACAATTGCTTGTCAAACTAACACAGTTGTTCGGATTAGTTTTCGAGTATTCCTATTCATCAAACTGTTGATCGTTTCAGTTTCTGTAACTAACAGTGCACAATGATGCTTGTAATAAGTGCGACACACATGCAGATATAAAATTCTGGTTACGTTTAAGAACTAAACGCATCCAGACTTCAAAAAATAGAGTAAATGATTTTGAATACAGCAAAAATCATCAAGGTAACCCAATAACTGATGACGCTGAAGATTTGAATGCGTTAGAGCTGTTAGAAAACGTTAAAAGTGTCGACCAGAAGTACGATGCAAAGACCTAAATAAAAATGGAGTACAATAATATTATTTCTTTAGCAATAATCTGCACAGCAGTAAAACTAAATTTTTTGTTTCAAATTCTTCCTTAGAAGATAGTTAAATTGATCACAACAAATAAAACGTAAGCTCCATACATTGACCTAGAACTGTATGTTTTTTATTTGTATTTATATAATTATTAATGTTTACTTAAAACTTTTTTTTACGTTTATTGTGATAATCAGTAAGAATATAATTATTACTGCATGATACCTATGTGAAAAAAACGTTTAAAAATAAAAAAAATATTTGACGGTAAAATAATTCTTGTCGCTTGTTCTTGTCGGCGTTATTAATGTGTGTCACATTTACTATCGTTGTCCAACTTTACAGTTCAAACTGCTACAATTGGTGCTTTTGCATATTGTTCGGAGATCGGTGCAAGTGTCAATTGTTCCAGCGGAATTAGGTTAGCTCACTCTAAAGGCAAGATGGAGACTGTAGTTTAATAATAATTGCTGTTAAAAAATCACTTTATTTACCTGGTTTACCTGGTTTATCGCGTTTTATTCATGGTTTATAAAACGACCAAGCTGGCACAGTAACACTGCTACTGCTGCACACGCTGTCTACAGTAACTTTAAAATGGACGAATTACATCTCAGTCAACCATGAAAAAAAGCTCGGTCGTTTTTAAAATCATGAATAAAACGCGATTAAACCCGGTAAATAAAGTATTTTATTATACAAAATCGCGAAAACCATAGAAGAAATAAATAATTGCTGTTTTCAGACCTAATAATAAATTAATATAGGACATCAACTTATATGTTTTGTACGACCTTCAATAATGATATAAACCTGTCTGTGTTGTCGTTGTGTTATAGTTATAAATTACATCTCAGTCTAACATGATTAAGCTGACTGTTAAGTTAGCGAAACGTGGTATATACTAGCATTGCAACAATAAAACGCGAGTAGGTAAAACCCAGTAAATATTGTGTTTTATTAACCTGTTTGTTAATTAAAAGCCTTTATTTTAGTTTCAACCGTCCCGATGTGGGTAATAAAATCTTGCAAGTTGAAAATGAATCACTACTACTACTCGCTACTAGCTGCGCCTTGCAGTTTCACTCCCGTAAGTGCCGTTCCCGCAGGAATATCGGGGTTTAAAATGGCCAGTGTTATTCCATGTCCCCAGGTTCTTATATTCCAAGTTTCCTTGCAATCGGTTCAGTAGTAGCGTAAAATAGTAACAAATTCACATACATACATACACTTTCGAGTTTATAATATTACTTCTATGTATGTATTTTTGCAAAAGAAAAATAAATATAAGTAATATATCCGTTGTCTAGCCCCCGTAACACAAGCTTAGCAGCTTACCATGGGGCTAGACGGCGCTGTGTGTTCGTCACAGGATTTATTTATTATTATTACTATGATATATATCAAGTTAAAGGCCCTAAGTGAACTGAAAACCCTTACACTAGCCTAGATAAGCCTTAACACTAGACGAAAAAGATTAGAAACAAATAATATGCGTGTATGTTGTATAACTTGCATTCTGGGGTTCTGGGCCTGATACACCATTAATCATATTATTAAGGTTTGTTCTAATTAAAAGTTAAAATGAAAGCAATTAAATTGTATACTAGAACATTTTTTAACACAAAACAATGTTTCTTGTTAGTAGGTACCGGGTTCGACTCCCGCTGTTTCAATTAAATCACTGACAATACTTTGAATACTTGGTCAGTCTGTACCAAAATATTATCGTCATTATAAATTGATCATGTTGTTTTGATACTTGACTCTATAGCTTAAAACATAAGTCATTAATTTTATATGTGACATTTTTGAAAAAAATATATAATTGATTGTGTAATAATAATCATTTCATTACTTAAATTTATGTTAGAATTTTTAATAGTAATTATTTTATTTCGTAACATTAGCATAGTGGAGTTTTTCTCCCATTGAATTATATAAAAACATTCTGAATACTGGACCTTGCTATTCCAATAGGTTGCTTTTAATAATCAAACTAATCGATCTCAGAGTTTTATAAAACTAGAAACTTTCATTGCAAAAAAATATATAAATAAGTTTTTATCTTGACTATAATATATGATTTATTATCACGTAGCCTAGAAATCAAAATTACTAAGAAGTCATTTTCGTTTCTAAGAAGCACAATGCCAACCTAGCAATATTTCTGTGCCGTATTTTACCTAAACTTTATGTGACATAACAGGTTATAAACTAAAACTTAAATTGACTAAGAAAAACTGCCAACCGGTCATATTAAATATTTTTACAATTTTATATTCTCGGCTGCCACAAAATGATCGAGTCGCCAAAGATCAAGACATGTCAATCACATAATAATCTTGTTACAAGTCCCACGACCAGTATGCCGACAGAGCGTCGATACCATCTAATCCAGATTTCCCCCACCACTTAATTGATTATTTCATAAAAATTAATATGACTCGTCATTCTTGACGGTTCGTTATACGGTTGAACCAAACAATCGTCCATGAGTCACGACAACACCAGAATATTTGGAACTCTACTTTTGTTTTCTGTCATAACTGTATTTGGCAACACAAGTATCTTTAATGGTTGGTCGTGGTAGAATTGGTTCTTACCGATAAATTTCAAGTTCAATGTCAAATCAATTGGACTTAATATGCTGTAAAATATACTTCATTAAGTTGTTTGAGTTAGAAATTTCTATGTTAAATTTAATTCAATTCAATTCAATTCATTTATTTCAGATATTTACAATCCATAATTACATTGACATTAAAAACATTAAAATAAGATATAACATAAGATATAATTTAACACACCTACCTCTTTGCCTGCTAAAGGTGAAATTGCAAATTGCAAAACCAAAATATCAATCAATATCGCATGTATTTTCGGTACTCAAAGAAAAATATTTGGTACTTAGTTAATTGATTTATTGATTGTATTTCTCCTTAATTAATCTAAAACAAATATGTCTGACTCTCAAAAATTGAACATAGGTTTATAAATTAAAAAATTTAATTTGCTGTTAAAACAACAACATAGGACCTATCATTGAAAAAGGGCCTATCTGCGGTCTGTCTACTGTGGTTTAATAAAATAAACCTATCTTACCACAGTACGATACCTACTGAAAAAGTTTGGGGCTCATAAACTATTCACAAAACAAACACTACGCAACCCTTTCAAAGAAGGCTCAACCACGATACAATCAAAGCATCACCGGACATCATAACCGTTACTTAAAACATGGCCCATAGATTTCAAGTAGGTAGAATGGTCGATTGTCCTATATTAACGAACCATATCATTACGCTTAATGAATCGGCCAACGATCTTATCGAGCCATCAATGTCGGTCTCAAATCTATTACGGGCTGTTAGTAACCATACGTGGATTTACTACAAATGTTACCTCTAAATTATGATTGTAAGCACAATTACATTTGTAACGTTTCATTAAAATTAATGAGTTATTTGTTTTTTATTATTTGTACGCGATAAAAGTGTGCTCGAAGGTATCTACTGGATTCTCTAAACGTGACTTAGTCTAGGATCTCGACTTAAGTATGACTCAGTTAAATTATCTATAAATTATGTTTTAGCTAATATTTTGAAAGACGAGTCTAATAAAGACTGTGGATATCCGATCTCTATGCATCGTCTGTATTTTACTGTCACATGAAGTTTCAAAGTTGACAGACAGAGACAAACGCCACATTACTTAGTCATGTGGAAATAATAATATTTTATAAGTAAGGGAGGCCTGAGTTTTGGAGGGAACGCGTTGAGGAGATGTGGTGCTAAATTTTGATTTTTGTGAAACCTAGTTTAAACGCGTGCAAATCATTGCAATCATTGTAATGGCCGTCATGTTTACAATGATTTCCTCGACTTGACTTTAACTATGACGACTTGACTGTTTATGATGCAAATAACTTGCAAATATAAATAATACTTGACACTGGCTAATTTCCAAATGACCATAACTGGTTCACAACCGATATGAAATTTAAAAAAAACTTCCGTAAACATCTTAAAAAAAACTCCCAAGAATCGTTACCTAGATAATCTACAAAACTACTTATAAAAATTCAAATTACTACTGCTCCGATAAACCGAAGAATCATAAATCGATATGCGTATATTTATCGATATGATCGAAGTCAGTTTAGTGCTCAGCCTTCAGGCTCCTGCGTGTTTCTTATCTAGACATCTACATGGACTTCGCGACATTAAGGGACTACCGACAATGCTTCGGGCTTACCCACATTGTTAGTTCAGTACAGGCTAGTTATTGCGAGGGACATTCAACAAGTCCCAAGATGATGCTGATATTAAAGAACACACTAGATATAATCTTTACATGGTCTTACTGTAATTTTAAAATAGAAATACGCATACTTGTACGGAACTCGACTTAGCTATACATACCATATATAAGGACCTCTGTGGCGTGTCGTGCGAATGCCCGACTGCAATCCAGATGGTTGCGAGTTCGATTCTCGCCGGGTGCAAATATTTATGTTTAAAAATAAATTATTGAATCTTCTTGACTGGGAGTCTTTCTATGTATGATATGTTTGTATTCCAATAGGAAAATAAAAATAAGTATTATTTCTATTGTATAGTCACCGTAACACAAGCTTAGTAGCTTACCATGGGCTAGATGGCGCTGTGTGTTGTTCACAGAATTTATTTATCACTAGATGTGCACCGCGGTTTCACCCGGGGAAGTCCCGATCTCACGGAAATGTAAGCATAAAGAGTAGCCTATGATTTGATCCGGATCTCCAGCTACCTGCATACCAAGTTTCATCGCAATCGGTTCAGCGTGATTGAAATACAAACATCTAAACTTTCGCACTTTCAATTTTAGTGAGATGAGATAAGATATACCTATATTTTTAACGTTGCTGAAGATGACATAAAAAGCTTTGCAAGAGTCAAATGATTGATGCATTATTTGACTAGAATTCAAGATAATTAAAATTATAAAAAGGGGACCATTTTTACTTTTATTAGTCTTTTATTTTAAAACAGATGCAGTCATGCTGTAAAGTATGGACTTAACTTTTTGCTCAGACTCATTTCCAACTTTATTACATGCTATAATTTCTTCCCCTAATAATGTTACAATAGAATTTACAACCACATTAACAATCTGAATAAAATTGAATTTATAAGTGTATAGGAGAATTGGCAATAAAACTTTTTAATGACGTCAAATAGGTCCTCACATAATACCTGTTTTTAAAAGTTTTGAGTTCAGTAAGAGTTCATTCTTTATTTATTATACTTTAAAACTTAAAGCTCGCCCCTTGTTACTTAAGGCGATTTACGATCTAGTAGAGTTTACAAAAAGTTAAATGCACCTGTCGGTCCATTTAGCAGAAGTGACCGAATTTCGGTTCTAAAGTTTAGAAAAATAATAAGTTTAAGTAAGTCACCAAGCATGACGTCAGTGTGGCTTGTGTCAAACTTTTATTTACTTGTAATTAAGAGTAAGTACGAATAGATATTCTATTTTTAACCATCTTAAAAAAAATTCGCGTTATTTTTTTTTTGGGATATCCCCGATTACTCAACAATGACTTGACTGATTGAGAGGGTTATTTTTTTAATAGAAAGGTATAGCATCCCAGAATGCAGTAAATTACTTATTTTTGAACGTCTACCAAAAAGAATCGGCCCCTAATAGAACCAGGTACAGATTGATGGAGCACCTTCCCATCAGCAAACTGCAAAGCAAATAATTAAATTTACGGTTACAATTTTGTTGATTTTTAGTGGCAGTCGAAAGTAGGTAGGTAAGGTACACTAAAACGGGTGAACTTCAGATGACCTAACAGATAAGTCGGTGGTACTGTACGTACAGATTATTTTTGTTTGTTTAAAGACGTTTTTTTATCATTATTATTTTTTGTTTTTGAACATTGGAAAGTTGAAGAAGATCTAAATATTTCGTAATTTGATTTTTAATGGTCAAGGCATATACGGCCTTACTCATATTATCCCATGTTAGATCTACTTTTATATTACTAGCTGCGCCCCGCGGTTTTACCCGCTTAAGTCTCGATCCTGCGTTATTATCAGTAACCGCGAAAAGGCAACAAACAAACACATTTTCGGATTTATAAAATAAGTAAGATATTACCCAAGCTATTTCTCAGCTTGAAATATTTGAAAGGAAAAAAAAATGTTCAAAAATTCACTCGCGACAAGATTTGAACTCGCATCTGCGTGACGCGAGACACGAGTGAGTTCAAATCGTCTCTACCTATAGTATCATTCTCGGAAAAAGTATTTTACTTCAATTTATTTATTAACAAAACTCATTATCCTTGGCTACAATTTTGAAAACCATGGAACGAGTTTCGACTTTAATTCAAAGTGAAGAAGGATCTAAAATTTTTGTAAAATGCTCACGTGAAGCGTGCGCGATTTTACAAAGCTAAATTAAGGTTGTAACAAAGCTAAAATTTAGGTTGTAACAAAGCTAAAATTTAGGTTGTAACAAAGCTAAAATTTAGGTTGTAACAAAGTTAAAATTTAGGTCATCGTAGGTATATCTATAATTCATACAACAATTCCGCGAAACATCATCTTGCGTAGATCTATGTAAATTGTGGTTTATGTAAAAATATGACGTGTTAGTAGAAATGACATTAATAATTTAGAATATACATACGTATAATGCTATTTAAACAACCCTTGTGCTCATTATTATGATAGAGCCAATTCCTAACATATGCTCCGTGAAGCGTGTGGACTTCATGAATATTCGGGTCTATGATTTTATTATTGTTCTACACTGAAAATACTATCGCATATCTCATTTGAATATGTATTACTGGTATGTTTTCCTTATTTTGATATCTGATATTATGCTATTTTATTCTATTTTCTTTTGCAGTTTATTTTGAAAAATGTTCTCAAAGAATGTTCCTGTTCATTGTAATAGAGGAATAGCACAAAATATTCGTATGACTATGGAAATCGTTAACATTTTGTTTCATTTCCGATTAATCTTTTGCAGTATAATTATTGGCTTTATTCATCTAATTATTAGATGATTTATACTGTGCTAGCAACTTCTAACCCATGCTATTTATTGCGCTATAGTGCCCGGGGTATTGTTAGGTATCAGCTCCATTCAAGCCTGGCCATAATCAAAGAAAAGATACGGTGCTTTTGAATCCAATAAACTGTGGGTTTCCTCACGATGTTTTTCTTTAATAACCTACATAACTCTTTTGCTAGGAAAAATATATTGATGCGCAGTCGGCAGGGATTTACCACGACCTTTGGAAAAAAGTCACGGTAAAACTGCAACTAGTCCAACACCGCTCTTTACTATGGCTATAGGTAAGTCATTAATAATTATTCTTCATTCACGGAAAAAAAATATATTTTTGATATCAGGTGTAGAATAGATTATAATATCATCTAATGAATTGAATCTTCTCTTCTTTCTAGTGTTAAAGTTTTGAAGTCGCCCTAATGCTTTAATTTCACCTAACAACTACCATCAGAAAGAACAACCGCGTATGTCTCTAGAAGCAGGGAGGTGGTCGAGAAAATAATATTGTTTTACACTTTATCGGTCACCTAACCAAGTATTGATTGACCCGTACGACTACAAAATCGCCGGACGCATAACTATAATTAAATCAAGTGCAATTGTTTCCATAGTCACAATTCGGAATTGAATTTTACTTTTCGTTAACAAAGCAAAAGTTCAAAACCCGTTAGAAAAAAAGGTAAGACGCTCAGTAGAGATAACTCTTAATGACAAACTAACTTATGTGGGCCTTAAAATGTCCTCGAAAACGATCAACTATATTGATTGCACCACAACCGTTTAGGTCGAAAACTTTAACATAATTGATTTAATGGTTAGAACTGATCGATATCTTTACGATTAACGTGATTCATGATCACATGTGCTTGAATTATGATCGTATTTCGAATTATTTGAATTGTTTTGCCACATTTTCGAGGGAAATTTATGCACGAACTGTTCAAATAAGTTAACGGTTCAGTCAGTAGGTTGGTAGTTAACATTTTCTATGCAAATTGTGTTCTAGTCGTTTTTTGATTTTACCTATAGTATATTTTATTTTTACTGGACAACCTCCGGGTTACAGGTACCTTCGGATAAGCCTCCTTCGGGAGGAGTTCTTATTCAAGATAGTTAATAAACGAAATTACTCTGTAACAAATACGATCAAAATTCAAATACCTACTAAGATAATAACCCACCAAATAAAATGTATTCTCCTAGAAGCAAATACAAGCCTTACAACAATCAATCAATCAAAATAAGCCTTTTTATTATAATTTTACTTGCTAAGTACTCACTAGCTAGGTATATTGTTTAATCAGCGGTAGACAAATAAATGGACTATTTCGTATTTGTATTTTATTGCTAAATGCATTGAGTAGGTATAATTACTAGAAATATTTTGCAAGAAAAACATCATATATTTGAAGCATACATCATACATCTTCAATAATTCATTCGTATTGAGAAACGAACTCGAGTTTTACACACGAGTTCTAACCCAAGCGGCGAATTTAAGAATATGAATGTTATACTGTCTACTATTTTAGTAAATGAGTTTCAACGAGCCTAAAAGACAAAAAACCACGGCGCCAATCTAACTTAAACCTATCACGGCTACCATCTCAAAAATATCGAATGACAAAGTAAGTATGGACTGTTTATTACGGACTAACGATCTATCGTCGGCTAGAGCACCCGAAAAATAAAACGTATAAAATATCAGTGAAAAAATGGTTTAGATTAAAATCAAAAGTATTTATGTTTAGGAAACGAAGGCCCGCGTTTAAAGGTTAACGATTTCTATCAATTAAGGTTATTGGTTGACGCGACAGGTTGTAAGGACCCCCACTGGGTTTGGATTTGGCACCTGTCCTTTCGGTTTAGTTTTAGATACCGGCGTGCATGTGAAAACAGGTGCAATTTGGGTATTGTGACCATAGTTTTGGGAATGGCTAAGATTATTTTCTAGTTTTGTCTTTTAGTCTTTAGAATGTTTTTATACAAAAACATAAGAACTAACCTAAGTTGGATGTTGATGTTGTTTTATGGTTTGTGCTTATTATTTTTTGTATTTTTTTTGGTTTAAGTTTGATATTTAACTTTGTCTTTTTTTTTGTAACACTTAATGTGTAGACTGTCACTTAATGTGACATTTAGATGTAATTATTTAATTAGTGAATAAAATATTTATCTAAACTAAGTTGGAAGTAGCATGCTTATTCAAACAATTGAGCATAACTGGCCTTTTTCTGTTGCAGCTTACGAATATTTATGAAAAAACTGGCTCGACTATGCGACACTTAGTTAAAATAACTTAGCTTAGTCGGCTGTAGACGTTCGGTTTTTAAGAGAAATGCAAATAACCTGTTACGTTGACTATACGAAGGTTCATAATTCAAATTCCTTTATGAATTTTCTTAAAAATACTGAATACTCAAAAATCATTAAAAACTAAAATTATACTTTTTACTACTTATGCCGTAGTCGCATAATAAACCTATATTCAGACAAAAATAAGTATTTTTACCTATTACTTACTATACTAATTACCTATAAATGACGACCTCTGACGACCTCTGTGGCGCGTCGGGCGAACGCTTGGCTGCAATACAGATGGTTGCGGGTTCGATTCCCGCTGGGTGCAAATATTTATGCTTAAAATAAATATTTGTATCGAGTCTGGGCGTATTTCTATCTATAATATGTATGTATTTACAAAAGAAAAATAAATATAAGTAGTATATCCGTTGTCTAGTCACCGTAACACAAGCTTAGCAGCTTACCACGGGGCTAGATGGCGCTGTGTGTTCGTCACAGGATTTATTTATTTATTATTATAAATAAAAATATCCTCGAGGGCGTCCTCACGAGGCATTGTTCCCTGAAGGCTAGCAACGTTTCCCCTCTGGATTGCCAAACTAATCCTCCTCATCCTTATAGGTCAAATTTAATTTTAATTTTTGTTTTAACTTTAACTTTTAACTTTTTTTTATTGTTTTGTTTCTTGTTTAATAAATAAAATTGTCCTAACAATAAATTATTCTAATTATCAAAAAAAAAAAAAAAATTAAGTTATCTAATTATTTCTTGTGAGTATACAACTTTACAATCTAAAATAAACGACTAATTAGTCAAGAAATATTGAACATAAAAAACATACTAAATGGACACCCTACATAATTTCTAACAATCTTTTAACAAGGCCCTTTATTTAGAGATATGATAATTTTAATAGAAGGTGCCAGTGCCCTACTGAGATAGAGTGGAACAAATAGGTTTCTTGATAGTCTCCTTCCGAAAACTAATTCATTTTGGCCACGAGATTGTGGAGGAACGATTTACCCCCGTGGTTTTCTTTGCATTTTAATACATAAAAATGACGTAAAAATTTGAAACAGAGCGTTACGGAAATTATTTATAACACCTGTTTTTGAAAGTGTATCCTACGCCGGATTGGAACCTGCGGACTGACGAAAGTTCACCGGACTAATAAAACTACACAAACACGCCTTTTCAGTAACATTTAGCTACGAAAAGTTTACTTAAATATTTCATTCATACATTGACAAACTTTTTAAATTCACACGATTTTTTAATATATTTACATTTTACCGGGTCTTAATCACGTATTATCATTTGTTTTATTACCTCGAAGTTTCGATCATGTTACACCGCAGCTCCTGGCCCCTTGCGACCAAGATCATTGTAACATGATCGAAACGTCGAGGTAAGAAAATAAATATTAAGAGCGTTTAAGACCCGGTAAAATGTAAATATGTACATTAACAGTCGTACATTTGAATCTTAATTAAAAAGTACCTAACTACTCTCAGATTAATTAAAACATAATAGTTTTAAGTGAAAACACCTACTAAATGAATTTGTTTCTATCTTTCCTTGGCATCTTAATTTATGTAAACACTCTAAGTTAATGAAGAGTGTCAAAATGAGAGGTTCTTCGGCGTTAAGATACTTTTTCATCTTGCCAGGGGTAATTGTATTTACAAAAGAACTGACAAGAATCTTTACTGCGTATTACATACATAAAAAAATCGGCACCTAGGTAGATAGATAGGTCGATGACATCCCTCAGGCTGAGAAGGACAACTTCTTAAAACGACAACTTCCGAAAAGGACAACTTTCTAAAAGGACAACTAATTTAACATTTAATAGACAAATCGCGCCATACAAACCTACAGACAACTTTTTTAAACGTTTTTGGCAAAATCTTTCATATTTCTAGCTCATTGATCGTCGCCTGATTAAGATTATTGGTGGTCAAGACAGTATTCTTAATCGAACGTAAACGAATGAATTTCTGTTCTGATAATAGCTCGTTGTAAACATGCCTATTGATTGTCAAACGATTGAAGCATTACCTATAATTCCAGGTAGGTACCTGGTAGGTCATTTCGTTGTTCTTCGACGTTCTTCTTGTTTTGGCAAATAGCCAAAATAAGAATGACGTCGAAGAACTTGCTACCGTACTGCATAAAAAGTGCAAATATCTCACAAAAAGCTTTAAAATATTGCACGTATAAAAGATCAATTGAAGCCTTCTCCTAAATTCAAAAGTCCAGGATATAAAGTTAAATTTTACTTGATTTTGTTACATGAATCAATTAATACTTCCTAAGTGTATTTTGCTTTGTTACAAACGATATAATCATTGTATTGTTTAATTTTGTTAGGAATTGATCTCCAAAGTGGATTATTGTTTTGATAAAGTTTCGCTCAAGATGAGTAAGTATCAAAGAGGTATGGAAGTAACTTTTGCAAATTGTCGACTTTATTACACGACTGCCTTAGAAAGTGTTATTTTGTGGTGGTGGTTATTATAAATGAATAAATATTACAGTACGTTGCTCACAGTTCAATCTAGCCCCAAATTAGACATCTAGGCTTGTAATATGGATACTAGGCAATCACTCTACTCTGAGGAAGGAATCTATAAAGACGCCGAAACGCTGCGTTGATATATCTGTCAGTCGCAGTCAGGATATTGAATTTTATAACATTACTAGCTGCGCCCCACGGTTTCACCCGCGTGAGTCCCGTTCCCACGGGAATATCGGAATAAAAAGTAGCCTATGTGTTAATCCAGGTCCCCAGCTATAGGTAATATTCCAAGTTTCACCGCAATCGGTTCAGTAGTTTTTGTGTGAATGAGTAACAACCTCACATACATACTTGCATACAAACTTTTGCGTTTATAATATTAGCAAGATACTCTTAGATGATCGAGAAGAGAAATGAAAATAATCTTCATTTTATTTCGGCTTAACATATTTTTGAATTTATCAGTTGCGATCTAAGATTTTTTATTAATAACAAAAAACCTAAGGTAAAATTCTCCAGACTTACAGACTTTTACAGAAAGTAAATCAGAGAACTAAGTCATTAATTCTCTAAAAGTTAATTGAAATGAAATGCTAATTCGGTCTCTAACAAATATAATTACTGAAATAAATTGCTTGAAATGAGTACTTACTCGGTGCTCGACCAACTTTAACACGAATTTTTAACTTAATATTTTTACTTTTAAATGATTTGGTAAAGTTCGCGAGAAGCTGATTGAAGAAAGTTTATATAATTTTCAATTAAGTTATGTACACTTTTTATGTCACTAAAAAGGTTCAGAACAGTATTTTTATTTCTAAAATTGGTTTTCAGATAAACTGTAAGAATTATTTGGTAAAAATGATGTTATATTTACGACATTAAGAAGTTTTTTTTACTAAATAAAATTTCAGTCATAAGCGATTAAAATAGTAAAATGAGTTTAATTTTAATCCAACATTGCGAGAACAGGAAATCTACTCTTTATATTTTATTTCTTTTATTTCATACATAGTAGTGTGGTGAACCTAGTGTTAGAGTTTGCAGGTCGCCTTATGGTCTCTATTTTGATCTAACTAACTAGACCGCGGAACCATCTGTTTATCGTGCCTACCAAAGTACGCAAGAGCAGAGGAGTAGAAGTAGCAGCGCCGGTTTAACTCGCTTAAGTCCCGTTTATGTTGTCGCACACGTGCAATACTTCTGCGCACGCGAAGCTCTGTAATGGGGCATTTTTTTCCGATCTAGCACCATTTTTCATGGATGCTCCGTTCCTATTGGTCGCATGTGATATTATATGGCCTACTAGCTGCGCCCCGCGGTTTCACCCGCGTAAGTCCCGTTCCTGCGGATATCGGGATAAAAATTCCCGATATTCAGCTACCTATATTCCAAGTTTAATCCAAATCCGTTAGGCCGTTTTTGCGTGATTGAGTAACAAACATCCAAACACATACTCTTTTTACATTTATAATATCAGTAAGATAACCTTCTTCGATAAATTGACTATCAAACACAAAAAGAATTATTCAATTCCGACCTAAGATTAGCGCGTTTAAAAACAAACAATCAAACGAATTCTTCAGCTTTATATAAAACATTAGTGTAGATAAGCTAAAATAAGTACATAGGTACCTAATATTTATAATAGATTGCTACAAAGGTATACGCTACCTAAATATCAACGAAATGAAAGAATAAAACGCACGTTTTTACACCGGGGCAATATTTTTAAACAAATAGACGTAGTATACGAGTAAACGAGCTTATTTACGACATTATTCTTTTAATAGCCTTGTAGCACGACCCTGGGGCATAGTTTAACTGCAAATGCTTGTATCGGAGCATTGGGAGGTATAAAAAAATTTAAGCGACAAACTTCGAACGCGAACGACTCTTACATAAGTCTTAAACTGTTATAAGTTGTAATGTTTTTATACCAAAGTTTTGTATATGTTTTACTAGCTGCAATTCATGGTTTTGCCCGCGTCCAATACGTACTAAAGCTTTACATTTTCAAATGGGAACGTATGTTTGAAAGTAGGTAGGTACAGATGGTGTCTGTGTATGAATGTCTATACAAATCATTAGTTATACCTACGAAGTTTGGAGATGAATTCAAAGCGATTAATTACAGAACAAGATGTTTTTATACTTACCTAGTGGGTATAATATTAAGTTTATTACTAGTAGTGCCTTACGGTGTTTTCCACGTAAGTCGCAATTCCGAAATATCGGAATACAAGTACAAGTCTATGTGTTCTATTCCAGGTAAGTTTGGACATTTCCTTTTTCATCTCAATTGGCTAAGCGGTTTTCGCGTAAGGGAACAACAAACAGACACAAATTCACACAAACTTTCACCTTTATTATATTAGTAGGAATAGAGTGAGATGCTAGATATCCGATATGACGACAAAAAACAATTTGTATTTCATTTCATTACATTTCTACGGACAAACAGACAAACTTCCATATTTCTTATTTATGTTCGTTTTTAGTTTATTATCAGTTTTTGGTTGAAGTTTCGTTGAAGTAGTTTTTAGCACGAGCTGTGTTTTAACGGGAAAACTTTGAACGAATGTTTTTTTTTTGGTATTTTATGGAATAAGATCGGTTTAAAGCAAAACGTAAACAACATTCAAAATATACAACCGAATAGATATTTTCATAATTGCGAACGAATGGGAGACTTTTGCCCAGCAGTGGGACGATAACGCCTAATAATAATAGTTTCTGATCTGTTTGGGTTGTATAGGTACTTAAGTACGTACCAATACCTGGTAGTTACTGCGATACAAGCATGTGCTTAGTGTGTAAACGATTTCTAATGTAATTTGGAGAATATTTAGTGAGTTTCATATTAATTTTCTCTCAGGTTTTCGCGATTTAGCACAATAAAACACAATGTTTACCGGGTTTTACTTAACAAAGGCTAACTTTAAAGTTAGATTTTAGAAGCCAACTGTAAAGTTAGCGGACGCTCGGTATTTAGTTATAATGCCGTTATTCAATAAAACGCGGTAAATAATCATTGTGTTTTATTAGTTTAATATTAGTTTTTTCTTCTATTTTTATAACCATCACATCATCTGAACCCTTAAGCTGAACAGTTTTGATCGCGTTGTTTTTAATATCAGCATTGTTGCAATGCAAACTTCGAAACGTCGGAACGGCATTGCAACAATGCTGACAACAACACGATTAAAACAACCGAAAAAAGAGTTACCTATATTATTTTCATAATTATAAATTTTTGATTTCAAATAGGCGCAGACCTTAACGAAATATAAATTTATATTTTATGGGGAAACTTTTTAATTAACCGAAAATCCAACACAATGTTTTTGTCTCTTCAATTGGATATAAAATATTCACAACACATAACTGTATGAAATTGCCGCTTTTCAGCAGTTGAAATAATAAACTCAGAGTCGTATTAAATTGAAAACTTTCATTCGGTACGTACAGTACTTCTGTTTCTATTCATCGTGAAAACTAGGTTAAATGAATTTGTTTTAGCATAACTCATGAACTTTGTAGTTTTGCTTTTGCTAGAACATCAATATGAGCTTTTGGTAGAACTTCTTATTCATACGGTTAAAAATGTTCGTTTCGGAATTTTATGCAAAGGAACTCTTTATTTAAACAGTTACAATAACTGTGTAGTTAAATGTAGATTTAATAAAAAAATGTCTTGGGCATGATTCAAAAAGCAGTTTCTGTACAAAATCTTTATTCTACGAGTAAATTCTAAGTTTCACATCTCTTTTTGTTGTAGTGGTGTGGCTCACTTATTGAGTTGTTAGATTGCCAAGTGACAATGATTTTTATGCTTTATAAATTTTCGATTACCAATCCAAGTGGTAACCGCACCAGGCGTTGCTTATACAAGATCGGCGGGTGCAGCTTGTTTCTCAGGATTCTCCTCTAAGTTGTAAGAGACTGTAGTTGGTACAATAGTTTAAGCGTTAAGCTATTAAGGAGTAACAAAAATTATTGACATAAATATGTTTGTTATTAGGCAAAGATTGTGTTTTATTAATAAATAAATAAAAATAGTTTATAACTAAAAATATTACAATAGCTTATAAAGATAAACATCAGACCTCGAACTAGGAACATGTCCTGTGTCTCGAGAATATAATGACGATTACACAAATATGAATTACTGTGAAACCGCAGAGATCCTAAAGTAAAATATTTATCAAAACAAAAGGAAAACGAAGGCTCAGTGAGAGTATACATACACATGTGTATGTATACACTTTACACTTTACTGCCCATAAACTTTCATGTTAATAATATTAGTAGAATTATCTTCCTAACCTCAAACCTCCGAGTTAACAAAGGCAAAACCGACATTCGGTATAGGCAAACCGTGTCCGGTTTGTTGCATCTATAGGTAGAACTAGTTTTAAATGTTATAGGAAATGTATGAAATCTAGGAATTGTGAACAATTTCTAAGCATTATGCAGACCACATATTATAGGAAATGTGTGAAATAGTTTATCAAATATTATTAAACATACATGCATTTATTATGAAATTTGTAGAATTCGTAGAAATTCTTTACCATTTCAAAAGGGTACTAAAAATAAATATATTTCATGACATATTAAGTAAAAACCAATCCCAGGTCCGAATTTTCTGTCTTAAAATGACAGCGGGTTGATAGGTGCGAGGAGTTATGTTTTTAATCACCCAGAAATATTATGTTTCCGATCGCTGTTTAGGAAATGTATAGAATTGAATATGTGTCGGATATAATTTATTTCACACATTTCCAGGCGTTTTAAGAAATTATATACATTTCCTAGGAATTGAATACAATGACGGATTATATACATTTCCTATAACATTTTACTTGGATATTGCTGATTTACCTCGTTTACTAATGTTAATCGTATCTAACGGTCGCTGCAGTTTGTTTACCTGCTAACATTTCGACTATTAAACGAATTATGGAAGCTTTTAAATCATTTATTTTATATTGCTTTAATTTAGTTTTTGGCAATGAAAACTATTACCGTCGCACTAAAGGGAGACTTTAGCTGAGTAAGGCTTTGTCTCGTTTTTGTAAGTGTTATTCACTGAATTGTTTATTTATTGTTAAATATCAAAAAAATTAAGAAACTTATTTATTTCTTGGTGTGAATGTCAATATAAATTTTAATATTATTAACCTATTTATTGAATTTAATTTAGAAAATTGCATAAAGGGGGGCAATGGTAGGTATGGGTTTTTATGCGTGGAATAAATGATTTGATTTGATTAGATTTTAGGGTGTTCTTTGAGTACTGCAAATAATTCCTTGCGCCGTTTAGAAAGAAAGAAGTTAATTGTATTGAAACTAGTACTAACATTTAGTAAGAAACATGGAAAGAAGATAGATATATAGTGCACATATACTCCGTTTATTACAGGCTATAATCTAACGTTTTTGTTCCTTGTATTTGACAATTTTACTTTAGTAAGAAGTATCAAATGTTTGCATTCAATTAAAAAATGAGCAAGGAACTAGCAAGAAACTTCGAGTAAAGTGACACGACATGTCCGCCCCTCTTGCCACGATGGCGTTTGAAAATGTGTATGCCTGGTTAGATTATATTATTATACCTAGTTACGTAATGATTAAATATACCAACTAAAATTATTGAGCTTGAGTTTTACTTTGAAGGAAAATAATTATTGTTAACGTTTAGATTATTAACTTGCCTATTATCTTAAATATAGCATATACTATTGTAATAGTGTAATAGTGTAATTGTTTAGTGTATTAATTTTAAGTTATATTTTAATGTTTTGACTGTAGAATCTTAGTTAAATAAATAATGTATTATTATCTTAATGTTGTCTAACGCCGAATAAACTAACTAAAATTATTACAAATTGGACTCATTTGTCAGCTAACAGCGTAAATGCTGTCGTAATGCAATATTATGCTAAGATTACTAATTAATACCCATACTAACATAAGCAAAAAACTGCAATTTTATCTGATTGAACATCTACCTAGAACTATTTACCAGTAAACATACAGAGCCATTGACTTACGTATTCAGACGGACAAATAATGAACTATAAAACGACTAATAGAAATTCGCAAGTTCGTAGTAGACTAGCGCCACTACTCCCTACATAGTTAACTTGGTGGGAGTGTAGTAGATATTTCTGGTCTACCGGACATGTCACCGAGCGGACCTACTGGCGTATTTCCGAACCGTTACGAGAATAGTTAGTTCCCACTACGTTTAGTATACGTAGAACTGTTGATTTTGTGTTTATTTTAGGTAGGACCTTTTGAATTATTCTGGGTATCGAAGCTTTTGCATTAGGGCTTCATTAAAGTTTAAAACGTTGTGGTAATTTAAGGAAGAATGGCTAAGTTTGTGTGGAAAGGTCAATTTTGCTCTTTACTTCTATTAGGTGTGGTTAATTCAAAGCTCTACTTATTACACTGTAGGATTTTAAGGTTAAAAAACAATTTAAAAAATCCATAGTTATATTTTGTTATGAGTTCTGTGATACTTTTTAATCTCAAACTTAAAATATCTTTATTTAATAATATCGCTTTGAAACGTCAGCAATTTACCGTATCTTTGGAAGGCGACCAATGAGAAGACAACACAAGAAACTCACGGGTTTATAATGTCTAAGAACTTAGTCTTAGATGAAATTTGGAATATAAGTTACTGGGGACCTGGAATAACACATAGGCTACTTTTTATTCCGAAATTTCCGTGGGAGTGGGACGTACGCGGGTAAAACCGCAGGGAGCAGCTAGTGTAATAGACATTTAAAAAATAATAAATTCAGCCACATGACATACGAAACTAGACCTAAACTTGAGGAGTATAAGAGTAGGAGTTTTATAGGAGTATAAGTTTTTTATAAGTAAGTACGTTACTATTGACCAAATGTATGTAATGTAATGTATGTACTGTAGGTTTTTTTTTAATTAATTTATTTATTTATATTATATTATTTATTTATTTTATATTTAAACTTAACATCTAAAAGCCACGGAGGTTATACCGATTCTAAGTATAAGCTTAAATCAGTACAATATTAAACAATGTTATAATAAATTTCACTTAAAATTAATACGAACCTACTAACAATTCATCCACTCAAAACAATGTGAAGTAGGTCACTTCATACCTACTTATTAAAGATTATCTATAAAATGTTCTCCAAGTTTGACCTACGCTGGTACTTACTATAAAATATAACCCTTAAATAGACAATTACAAGATAACCGTCAAGTAATAAAACTACTGGCGCAACTGAACATTGTGATGCAGTAGTTTACTGCCCAATATCCGGTTTGGACGTCGTTTCCGGGACGTCACTCGCCATCTGTCGCTGACCAATAATTATTAAGCAGTATATCATAGAACATATTGTATCGGTTCTATTGTTATGGTTGGGGTAGTGAGCCATGTAATAGATAAAGGGTAGTTATATCTCAATGATTATATAGATAGAGTAAAGGTCAGTATAATAACGTCAAATATTTCTTCTAGGCTTGGAATGTTATATTCCAAGCCTAGAAGAAATCCCCTTTTATGTGATATGTTAAAAATTCACTTGCGGCGAGACGGCGGGGGACTTGCGTGGCCGAGCGGTATAGGCACTGGAATATTGATAAAGGGACGCGAGTTCAAATCTCGCCGCAAGTGAATTTTTGAAGATGAATTTTTCCTTTAAAAATATTTCTACCCTTTATCTATTACACTTTCACATTTATAATCGTCGACTTCATCATCGCTTCCTATTAGCCTGCCACATGTAAAAGAGATAGGTCTTAATTTTCAATTATTCATACTCTTTAAGTAATCCGGATAGAACATTGATACGGCTGGCGTCATAATAGCCTCTATCGTTTTTCAGTACCACTAACATCCCACACCCGAATAGCCCAAGTTGGTACACCGATAGTATTAATAGTCAATCAATTTTATTTAACTGCACTTTACATTGCAGCAACGGATAATCGCCGACTTTAAATCAACATAAAATTTAATTTAAGTCACAAAACATTACTCTTCCTATTCTTTTACAATCTTTCCTTATTTTTGTTACTTTTATTTTAAATTAGCTGCGCCCCGTGTTTTACCCGCGTAAGTCCCGTTCCCGCAAGAAGATCGGGATAAAAAGTAGCCTATATGTTATTTAAGGTCTCCAGCTACCTATATTCCAAGTTTCATCGCAATCGGTTCAGCGGTTTTTACGTGATTGAATAACAAACACACATACATACATACATACTCACGAAGCTTTATAATATTATGAATATAGTAGGATAGGATTTTTGTATGTCAAAAAATCAAATCAAAATCAAATATTTATTTATTAATACGAATCATCCCATACAATAGAAATGTATGTATTAATTCAACAATAATAATTGTTATTAGAGCTAATCACACTAATCGTACGAACTACGGCAAAACGATGATGACGGTTGAAGGATCAAATATTTATAACAACTTACCCTCACAAATAAAAAATATAAAGTCATTTAGTATATTTAAAAAACAACTTTCGCAACATGTTATCTTAAACTGTTGATAATATAATGAGTATTGTTTTGTGGTTCTCATTAGGTTTCTTGTGATTATAGTATTTTTAATGTGAGTATTGTGTTGTGCATTGCGGGGCGAGTAAGATAAATAGGTTACAACAAATATAGTTATATATAAGTGGTAGGTAGATGTTTGGTTTTGTTATTTCATTTTATTACATAGGTATTACAGCTTACTTTCATTGGTTGTGGGTTAAGGAATATATCTACGATCATGTTACTAAGACTAGATGAACGTTTTATAAATGCATGTTTAAATTAAGTTCTCATGTAAGTGACAGCAAAGTCTTTTTTTGAGAATAAATGTCTTTAAACCTAAACCTAATCACACTGCAGTCAGTCAAACTTAAGTAAAAAGGTGCCATCTCTCAAATATCTAAAACAAAAACCAAATGCAAAGCTTTCCAAAAAAAGATCCGCCCACTATACACCGCATCTGTATCCGTCATTCGATACAAAACCACTGTCTAGTATAAGCTTACGACATAATTAGACGAATTGTAACGGATATTGACAAAAGGGTGTGACTTAGAACATTAGCGCTAGTTTCGGTGTCAAGTTTAACTATTTTTGCATCTAAGATAATTAAGACCGATTTAAATTTTAAAACGGTTGAAATAATACAATTTCTATCTACTTTTTTACCTTTAGATTAAGGGTACAGAACATTACGAAGATAAACTATTTTTGAACTTTATTTATTAACTAACTTCCCACAAAAGAAGGAAGTAATACATTCGATTGCGTACTTTTTTTTGTTTTGTCCGTAACTAATCTGAGGTCCATCTTCAAGTTATTTGTCTCCTACATTATTTTATTACCTATGCTTATATTTCAAATGTGAGATTTTGGTTAAAAGAATAATTATCTTTTAGTAATATTTTAACCGGGTCTTACTCGCGAGGGGTCTAGGCGACCAAGATCATTGTAACATGATTGAAACGTCGAGGTAAGAGAATTCAAAAGTAACAATACGCAAGTAAGACCCGGTTAAAATATTACTATGAGTACAAATCGTATGAGTTTAAAAAGTTTATTAATTATCTTTTATTACTCTTTCACAAAAACTCAAAAAAACCAATTGCGATTGAAGTCCTGTGGGGTTGAGCAACCTTCGTGAGTGACGGTTCTATATTTTTAACAGACTTCAAAAAGAGTGAGGCAAGAGGTTATAATGCCAAAAATCATTTTAAACAGACATTCAAAATCTAATTTCCAATTCAATCTAAATATTTTAACGAATAAATAAATACACAAAGAAAACACTAAACAGAACGAAACAAGTACAAATTCGACAGACAGAAAACGTCAATACAATACAATGAGTAAATTCCTAACACACTCGTATATCTTTTGAGAAAATGAATTTAAATCTGAAATACTCGATCTGTCTGCCTATTCTACAATGCAGTGATATATTAAAATGAGCCATGCAAGTGAAATAGTAGGTACGTACAATGTACATCGTTTAATTTATAGCACCAAACGGTTCTAAGTTGAATAAAGAATATTTCTTGAATAGAGTTAGAATTTTAAATGGTAAAAATTTAATTGGATAAACAACATGTTTTTCAGTGCAGTTTTTAAAACATAATTAAGTAAGGTGTAAAAGGTTGTTTAGCTAAATTAAAAATAAACTTAGATTATTGTTTATTGCAGAAGCTTTTTACATAATATAAAAGTAATGTTTAGTCACTTTAAATTGTTTCAAATTTAATTATTTTAAATTATCGTTCAATTTAAATCACAAAATTTCATACCAATTTTCTTATTATCACAAAACAATGAACGGAACAGATAACCAAAAGACTTTAATAATTAGTTTTTATGACAGATAAACTTCGAAAAAACGTAGGTAACAGTTTTTAATTATTTTTGCACTATCCTACATTTGCCGTTGTCATTGGCAATTTGAGGTGGTTTAGCTTTACGTACAGATAGCATAAAACGAAACGCTTTATCTTCTCTATTATTTTTAAATTGTTTGTCTTGTTTTTACTCCCGACATTGATTATGTTGATGATAATGATTTTAAACCCAAGACACCAAACAAATTACTTTAGGAATTACATTTTAAGCGTAGTCAAAAGTATCGCTTCATACCCCAAACTCGAATACACTTCAGGAAATCAAAAAGTAAACACTTTAGGTGTTGCACACCACCCTTTTGTACCTTATTTCCGCAGTAGCAGTAGCTGGCGGGTCAACGCGAACCGTTTCGATGATTAATCACCTAAGGGGCACGGAGACCCGAATCAGATGCACGTGCCCCGTGACGTCATCCCGTAACGCCCGAATAATATTCTGTAACCGAGAAGAGTAAAGATTCCCGTAGACTAAATATTTATCGGCCGTCAGTTTTTTACGTAATTTGCACGTGCGCAAGTTACACTTAAATACCGCAACAATGAGGCTTATTAACTTTTCACAGTGTTATTATTTAGTAAAGGTACAACTTTATAATATTAGCATAGTAGGTAGGTAATTTTATTTATTATATGATATTAATAGAAAAGGATTTACGCGACTTTGAGCGAACAAAACACGTTTCATCGAATAAAAATTAATCTATGACAAACGAAAATGTTCGAACAAAATTAAATTATCTCCAATATTATTGCTTTAAAGTTTGTTGTCTGCGAAACGTTCAAAATTAATTCAAATTACACTTTTATGATGAAGTGAAAATGGATCAACGGGTTTGAGATTTTGTATACTATACTGATAGCAATCTATGTAGTAGATTTCTGCGTAGTTCCCGCGAGAATATCGGGATAAGTAGCCTATCTGTTTTTCCAGATCTCCACCTATATCCCAAGTTTCATTGCAATCAGTTTACTTAGTAGTTTTTGCCCGATCGAGTAACAAACTCACAGACACACACATAAATACAAACTTTCGCGTTTATAATATTAGTAAGATATAAGACTGAGAATCGTGATATTGAGTGTTGGAAAAAACATTTTCCAATTTTAAGCTCCTGGATTTAACCATTTATCACTGCTGTTATACAAAATTAATTTTAAGTGTTATAGGTTATAAATTATTCAATTATGGGCAAATTTTTTCAAATCTCTAGATAGAGATATCTGACAAATAAAATGTAATACCACCGAAAAATAAACGTCGCTATGATATTCAAAATTTAAAGGTTTTTAAATTTGGTTTGACTTCAAATTTATTCGATAGTTATATTTTATCCGTAGGATAAAAAATCGGCCCTAAATCTATTATACTTACACCATAATCTTTAACAATGGAAAATTCTGCTCAGCTAACTTTAAGCCAAACAATTTCCGCCTTCACTATTCATGGGGCGAGAGAGACTACTGAATCTAGATACACTTTATTTACTGTTTTCACTAAAGATTATCTTTAGGTTAATTGCACCTGTTTTTGTATACAAGAGATTATTTTACACAAAGAGTTCTAGTGAAACTAATTGAATTTGTTGTATAATTTTAGCTTGTATTGAATGTGAAATAAATTGTATGTCTATTGTGCAAAAATTAAAAAGGTGAACACAGTCGTTCGAATTTATCCTTTTTGTAGACTTGACCAGGCGAGATTTTGATTAAAATTCGCCTGATTTTAACCAAAAGCGTTGTAGATGTATTATAATTGTATTATATTTAAAGAAGCATACTATTAGTTTTTTTTTTGAAGATGAATTTTTCCAAATATTTGTATGAATTTTTTCAAATATTTGTATTAGATATGCCTTGAGCAACAAAACAAATAACGAGATATTATTTTTACTTAATGTAGTGCAAACAAAAACAAGATCATTATACATCACATTTCATGCATTTTTACTACAAAACTAGTAGTAGTTTTATTAAATTCTAGAATTTAAACAGCAGTTTCGTCTGTTTACATTTAAGCAAAAAGAACTTAGATATATTTTTCACACAAATTTGGACCCACATTCAGCCCCATTAGAATTATAATTTCGAAAAACTCTTTCGTTGTGGATACTTCAGTTACAAATAAAACATTCTCCAAAATTCATTTGATGTATCCAGAACCAGCGGTTTATGTAGTGCGTTGATATAATATTTCATCCAGTCAGTGAATCAATCTGGACTTTGAATTTTATATCTATACAAATTAGCTACCGAACTACATAAGGTGGTTTAAAAATATATTAAGTTCTCAAAAATGATTATTCAGGCAAAAACACATATCACGAACTAGGTACATTCAGTTAATCCATTGCATATATCTGTGCTAAGCTGAAAAGTATTACAAACGTGTTCTAATACAAAGTTTGAAAGCCTTCGTAGTTTACCCTTCGATATCCGGTCAAAGAAGCCACTTCCGTCTAACCCGTACCGGTCGTTGCAACAATTTCAACAAGTTTCAAAAGAAAATTCAACATTCTTTGGAACTGACCGACGATGTACGCTGAATAGAAAACCTGCAACCTTTTAGAACGTTAGAAACTTTTGAATTTCCATTGGGTTCAATGATTCGGTTTACTAACATTTTGCTACGCCTGAAGTTGACATCGCGATTGTCAATAATTAATGGAGAAATAAATTGCATTTACTTTATCGTTTTAGTTCAAATTGCGAAAGTTTTAGTTTGAAATTAAAGTTAAATTGTTTTTATACTTTGTACGAGAATGTTTTGGAATAAGCGAAATTGAGAATACAAAAATAAGCATTATGATAGGGCTCTATTTAACTGTAAAACGAAAAGTTAATAGCATATTTTTCCATTACAAAGCCTTGAATAGACTTTGCCGAATAAATTTATTTTAGGACTATACTTTTCTCGTTATCGTCTCGTATATTTTTTCTCATTTAGCCCATTTAAGCTTGCAGTTCCAATTTGGGGACTAATTCGTAAATGACGGTATACCTAGCTGTAGCAGCTGCTACGGATGATTGAACTTTTTCTACAGGCTTTACTAACTGCCTTTGCCTTACTTTACCTACTATTGGTGAGGACCAACAAGTCACGGCGTCAGTCAGATCTTTCAGCTAAGCGTACCCATAGACGTCATCGTTGTGCACCAACGGGTTAAAATTGAAATAATGGTAAAACGCTCATCAATCAATTGTATGTTTAATGACCTTTTACACCCCACCATTGGGAAAAGGTCTTCCATTTTTGAGGTTTTTATCCTATGATTCCCTGTTCTGCGACAGGTCCTGTCATTTTTTTCATCAATTTCGAACGAAAACAATTCCCTAACCTTGGCACTGAAGCAAGACCGACATCGTAATTTCTTCCGGAGTCACAACTTATACTTAGGCAGATCTTCGTGGGCAGCAGGCTCTTTGAACTTTTTTAGGATTTCTTAGTCAACAAGAAATAGTTCCTTCATGTCCGTCCGTCCTTCCATCCGTCTGTTTGTCTGTCCGGGGTTTCGCTTAGAGACGTTTAGCACTAAGAAGCTGTAATTTTGCACGAGTTTACACATATTGATCATGGAAAGAAAACAGTACAATAAAAAATAATAGGGGTTAAAGTATGAAATTGCCGTTTTATTGCAATAGGTTCTTTGAATTGACATAGAATCTTCATGGTTTGAGGTTTTCGAATGAAACTTTTTTCAAATGGTTTCTGTGATGTTCTTTTTTTAAAAAATGTGAAACATTTGAATATCGACTTTCAATTGTTTTTGTTATTCAATTTAGACAAGAAAGATGGATACTGCGAAAATTCGAGTGATTTTTGAATACGAGTTCCGACGCGGAACTAACGCGGCAGAAACAGCCCGCAATATCAATGCTGCGTTTGGAGAGGGGTCTACTAATGAACGCACCGTGCGATTTTGGATTAAACGCTTTCGTGATGGAAATTTCGACTTAAAGAACGAGCCACGAGGAAGACCGCCCACACAGGTAAATAACGATGAATTAAGAGAGATAGTGGAAGCCGATCCTAGTCAAACTACCCAGGAATTAGCGGCATGGTTTAACGTTACCTTACCCACTTTATTGACTCACTTGCGTCAAATCAATAAAATAAAAAAATACGAAAAATGGGTGCCTCATGATTTGACTGATCTGCAAAAAGAAACGCGTGTTGAAACTTGTGTTGCCTTGTTGAACCGGTACAGAAATGAAGGAATATTGGATCGAATTGTAACATGTGACGAAAAGTGGATTCTTTATGATAACCGGAAAAGAAAAATGCAATGGCTGACCCCAGGTCAAATGCCACAACAGTGTCCTAAAGCAAAACTTACCAATAAAAAGGTAATGGTAACTGTTTGGTGGTCTCAGCATGGTGTTATTCACTATAGTTTTCTTCGATCTGGTCAAGCAATTACGGCAGATGTCTATTGTGCCGAACTCCGAACCATGTTGACAAAACTAGCAGTAAAACAGCCCCGACTCATGAATCGATCTTCACCATTATTGCTCCACGACAACGCGAGACCTCACACAGCACGAGAAACCATTTTGACCTTTCAGGAACTGCACTTAGAAACCATTCGTCATCCTCCGTATTCACCAGACCTTGCTCCAACGGACTACCATTTTTTTCGTGATTTGGACAATTGTCTACGTGACAAGAAGTTTTCTTCCCAGGAGGCAGTACAAAATGCTTTCACACAGTTTGTGCAGTCTAGATCGTCGGAGTTCTATCGCAAAGGCATTAATAACCTTCCCATTAGATGGCAGCAATGTATAGATAATAATGGCAACTATTTTGATTAAATAAATTTGTTAAAAATTTAAAAAATAAACAATTAAGATTTTCAGTACAAATCGGCAATTTCATACTTTAACCCCTAATATTTATAAAGGTTTTCTAGGATACCTCCTCTACATGTAAAATGAGAGGATGATTTTTTTTCTGGTTAACCCCATCGTGTGGGGTATTGTTAGATAGCTCTTTTAAAATCATTGTGTTTTTTTAACCATTTTTCTTTTTAAAGTTCTGTTTTCAAATTTTTGAGAATTAAGAATCAAGTTTTTAGAGTTATGGGCACCCCCTATAACAGCAAAATGACTATACTTGGATACGTAATATTATGTCTACGCAGTAGTAGTACATAAAATGAAACTTAAAAGAAAATTATCACAGCTGAGCTGAACAGTCTTTTAAAATTCACAAGTAATTGAAAGAAATAAAAAGTAAAATTTTGAACAAATTCCGTTGAAGGTAGGTGTTAGTTGTAAAGACATTACCAGATTGCAATCCCTGTTATTAAAAACTAAGAAACCCTAACCTACGCGTGGCCCAACAAGATACCCACAAGCCTAATATTTTTTTAATCTGTTTTTTTAAAGGCTGTTTTTTTCTTTTGTATGTCTTGTAATTGTTGTAAATGTTTCTTTTGTATTCTTGCACAATAAATTTAAATTTTATATTTTAAATACCCATAAATGCTAATCTGCTAACACTGTACCTTAAAACGTTGTTTTTGAATTCAACACAAACTTCTAAACGAACAAGGATCAAGAGCCTTAAAGAGTCTCAATTTAATTAGTTTGTAAGCTTACATAATTTGAAGACTTTGATAACATTTTCGTTTATTTTGATTAAGTAAGTACATAAAGTTGAAAAACGAGTTTCGTTCTTGTTTACAATATCTTGTAAATTGGTTACGTACTCGTAATTTATTTTGATGATGTTAACTTTGTCAGGATATTTCCCGTTGTATGTTTTATCACTTATTTTTAATTCAGAGGGGGAAAATCTTTTTGATGTTTCTTTGTGCGACTTGATGCGGGAAAAATACTTGTATACAGAGCTGTATAAAGTTTCAATTCTTGATTTTGCAGGCAAAAAACAATGATTTTTTTCTCTTCTCTCTTTTTTTATACAGTATAGGACGTTTTAAACATTAACATGTTTTTTTTTGCTTTTGACCTTGACTTTAAGTCAATTATTCAATATAACAGCTTGTACCTAATTACATAATGGGCAAGTTACATCAAGTAATCATCACCATCCAAGAAATGTTTCCAGTTACCTCTTTCAAAGGATCCGGAATCCGCTTTCTTTGCATTTGTAACCTCCACTTCGTACGAACTTCAGCATCCCATGTGAGACTATTTGTACGCGTCACCCTTTACGACGTCAAGCCAGCATCTCCATGGCCAGGCAGAGACACCATAGTAAGACATTTGTTCCCTACGTAATTAGCCATTTATTCCCTATGCAACATCAAGCAAGTAGCTTCTAATACGTAAAATATATATATATCGACTTGAGACCCTTCCTCCGATTTTTCGTCGGTTAAAAATAGTATTTTTTATCAATAAATAGGAAAAGGAACAAGTCAATTACATTTTATACCCGTCCATCCCTTTCTGATTTGGGGTAATTGATCTGAAGATGCTGACTCATTCGTTCGCGATAAGCGAAATGTACGATTCATTTGGTCATTAATACTTTACTATCAAGCTCCGGCTTTTATCTATACTGGCCTTGCTGAAAGATTGGCGAAAGTTTTATGTTACTCGCAAAGTAACTACGACGTCGTACGACTTATACAAGTAATGGTGATTGAAATAAAAATATTTTTATCGCGCTAGTTCGGTAAAGATATGCGAGAGAACAGCTTTCATATAAACGAACTTACCTATGCATTAAAAAATGGGAAAGTACATAGCTATAAATTATAAATACTTAGATACTAAGCTGTTTATTACGTATCAATATTACTTACCTTTTCCATGTTTTATGCTTACTTCATCATAGCACTAAAAGTGGTTTTAATTACAAGAAACGTAAATAATGTAGGTAAAACAAATTAATAAAGTTAATTAAAGGTCCATTGCCGTATAGTAATTAAGCTTATTGACTAGTAAAAATCGTAAACTATAAAATCTGTAAGTCAAATTTTCCAAGTTACATTTTGGTAAATGTTTACGTGAAAATTTTGGACCAGTTACCTCAGCTAATGGGGCCAACGTCCGAGATGACTGCTGCAAATAATAGGTAACTAAAAATCTGTAGAGTTGCATTCAATTAATGTATTTATTTATTTTTAGGTTAATAGAAACACTTAAAGTAATTTCAAGTAAGTTACTGACCATTACTATGGCTATTGATGTACCCTCAGCCGACTCGATAGCTGAAAATCAGAATCAAAAGTAGCTTAAAATCAAGGATTCATATAACTTTATCTAACAATTCAACAAAATAGGTTTAGTCAGGATTAAAATATAAAATACAACAGATAGACAAAGACAAACTCTCAGACCTTTAATATGAGCTTGTACCTATTATCGATGCACCTACTACGTGAAATCAAGTAATACCTAGATGCTCAACCCAAATAAATAAGTTGAGAAAAGGCTGAGACAATACTTGTTACACAGATACACAGAAATATATCAATTATAAACAAAGAGTAACTTGTACTACACAACTCAGTTAATTAAAACAAATACAAACATAAACCACTCAACACCTTTCCTCTTCTACAAATGTAAAAGTTAACACAACAGCCCCGTGATAAACGATCGACTCAATGACTTGAAAAAGTTACTCCGAAAAACGGCTATCGGGTCCTTCTAACGATGTCTATTATGGAAACTTCACGATTGTAACACGGAACGTCTGAAACGAGACTAATTCAACCGAATTGGATGAGAAGCAATCAGTTTTATAGTTCCAGATAAGTTTTGCTACGATTGATTTTGTAAATGGATTTAGGGATAGCGGAAATGTGGAAAAAGAAATAGGAAATTATTGACGCAGACAGCTTAAGTTAAAGCTGCGTGGCGTAAAATGTAATCGACTAAAAGCAATACAAGAATTATGAACATACAAATTCTATAAATAGTAAACTTAAACTGAATAACCTCATAACATAGATGAAAAAACCGCAAAGTTGTTTGCCTAGACGTCTAGGAAAATCTCCCTTCGGCTTAAATGGTCATCCTCGAAATGCCCTGTATACGTTTGCATGAAAGAAAATTTATCTCCGAAGTCCCTCTTATACAAGAATAAAGAGTTTTTGGGTACTTTTTCTAAGAGTTGCTAAACCTGACATAAATAAATTCAATTCAATAGTAAAACCAAAATCACTCAAATGGTACCCAAAATACCTATTCAGCAACAAAACACACCAATTTTAAGGAAATGATAAATCAAAAAGGCATCAATACGATTCCCGCGATGCAATCAATCAATTCACTTAAACCTGACGGCACCGAGTTCTCTTGGACTACAAACTTTCTGTAACAAACGCATACATAACTCGACTGTAATACTTTGTTCATGTTCGACCGCTTAAGATTATGCTGGAAGGAAATCCTATATTAATATTTTATTAGCTGCGCCTCGCAGTTTCACCTGCGTAAGTCCCGATCCCGTGGGGATCTCGGGATCAATGGAATAATACCTCTTAGACCAAAACCGATATTAACTTTTTTTTCAATGTGTGCGCACATTTTTCGGTCGTTAAGTAGTCGTAAGAGTCCATCGCGGACAAACAACGTGATACGTAATTTATATGTATCACCGTCATGGGATTTTAAATGTAGCACTAAATCTAAACCTATTCAGTCGTGGGCTTGTTGTTGACGAGTTAAGGAATACTTGCAGTGGAAGGATTTCCGATCCAATTTCCCTAATGGTTGCACTGGCTCACGCATCGTAATTGAAATGAGTTCGTTTGGCGATAGAAAAAAGCTGTGGCAGTAACCAAAGAAATTATCGCGTTCACTTCATCGGTCGATGGGTTTGTATTAATAAATGAAGCAACATAAAATTCGAGGTCTGTAAGAGTCTTTAAACTGATGGCAGCCTCGTCTATATCAATTGTTATTGAAGCTTATCTGTACGTTGGTACAAAGTTGTCAGATGAATCACATTTCAGAATACCATACATCAACATGTGAAACAGTTTTGTGTTTAAACATTTCTGTTTCATTTTTATCGATGAACTAGCTGGGCAACTTAGCTTTACTCTCTTAAGTTCCAGTATCGAGATAAAGGTAACCAATGAACACGTTTAAGCTATTCAGGACTAGATAACTGCCAAATCATTATAGTCGGTTGAGTGTTTTTTGCTTGCATAAAAAGATTCCTTAATGATCATAGTCATACCTAAATCATTTATTCACTAAATAGAGCTTAGTTATAGTTTAATTATCATGATAAAATTGTTACATATTTAATTGTCGTTTAAGGAGGATGTAAAAAAATAATATTATATTATCTCAAGCTCCTTAAGTCTATTCATTCTAGATTTTTCTGTTGTTTATATTTTACTGCTGCTATGTTGGAGGCAGCTAGTGACTACTTTCACCTAGCTTGTGTCGTTTTCCTGAAAAATGAGAAGAACTATGAAACGGGGCACTTTTCAAGGTGGGACGGCTGTAGCAGGTAGCGGGTAGGGAGCGGAGAGCCTTTTATTATAATCTACTTTCACCTACAACATAGCAGCAGTAAAACATAATTATAAATTTTGCTATTTTTACCACACATTGAAATCTAAAATGAATAGATTACTTCGTGTTGAACGATAAGCTCCGGTTGTTATCTCTGATAGCAGTCGTTGGGTCAAGTTAGAGGCCTTAGGGTTAGGGCCACCTAAAACTCTTAGAACTAGAAAAAAGTAGAAGGGTTTCCAGTATATTCTTCTTCATTTAATGTAGTGGTGTGGTTCAACCAGTGTTACAGTTATTCAGGTGGCCCTAGGTGTCTATTAAGCCAGCCTCTAAAGGCAACCGACAAAATACTACAACAAACCGGATATTTTCCTTAACGTAGACAAAAATAGAATCATACTTTCTTCAGCTGCTTCAGAAGATGTCTTTACATCAAAATTAGGATGCTCTAAGAGTCTCATTGAATTAAAACATACCTTTGTACTTTACCATCTTACCTACAAGTTAAGAACTTTTAATTATATCAGACGCCCCATATCTCCGTAAATTTTAACTTTGGAGGGTACCAAATGTAATCCTATAACAATGTTAGGGGAAAATATTCAGCATGCTCAAAGGAGTTACAACTTTGTTTAGTATGAATAGTTAATTAAGAATTAATTGGATTCGAACAAGAAAATCAGGTTATTTTGTTTGTTAGGAGGGTTCTTGTAACAACCCTTGCATACGTTTTTGTCTCTCAATGATTGAAGGACTTGTTTCAATAACAATTATTTCAGTAGCAGTGTATTTGATTATCCAAGAAATCATTTTACATTTTACCTGAAGTTTCTAGCTTAAAATTACAAATACAATACAAATCTTCTACTTCTTCCTGTTCATACACTATGCGGGATTGGCACAGTATTACTTCAAATCACTTTGTTCCATGTCTCGCTTACCTTCTTTTCCTCTATAATAATATCCTCTTTAACGCAGTCCGTCAAATTTACCTCTAATTAGATCTCTCTCTCTCTCGAACATCCAAACTGTATGCTCTCCTGGTGATAGGACAAAACACACTATGCAAATGTTATAATTATTATACTGCACTTTTGTTAACTAGCTTTTCAATAATCTATATTTTGGTTCAGACTGTTGTAACTGAGTAGGTAACTGAGTACCGAAAAAAACATTAGCTTTTTTTTCTTACACTTAATTCACTTTATGCAATTGGCAACCAACAAAAGTTATTTTTGCCAACAAAGACAGAAATGTAGCTATTTGATCAAGACGACTCTTTGTTAAAGCATAAAGTGCTTAATATTTTTTGTAAAATTTAAAAACAATTTAATCAAGTTGATATTATAATCATATCAAACTATAATCTTTTGCACTCAACTAATCAAATAATTTAATTACAAGCTTAATGTAATCAAATTTAAATTTTACAAAAACTATAGGTAAATAAATATAAAGCGTCGGCACCCGAGAGGCACCTTTGACGATGTGTATTTTTTTAATTCACTTCACATGTGGCCTTTCAACGTGTGAAGCATTTTGCACGGATCATAGCGTTCAGCCAAATATATTCGAACTTCGAACCAAAGAATATATCATTCAAAATGTGTACTTTCTATAATATTTTTATTTTTTATTTATATGTAACATTTCAATACATTCAGATAAATTTTAATAAAAGTTAGTTTTTTATATTTAAGCGAAGTCGTTACCGATACACGATATTATTTTGAAAGTAATTCAAATAAGTCAACAATAATCATATTTCTGCTTCAATTCTTTGGGATAATTTAACATTTTTACTTAAAATGTTTTTTTTTTCTTTTAAAAATTAAAGTTCTTTACGTGACTTAAACATACGATCTTTCGTTCTATATCTAACCGCGCCAAGCGAGCTTAGGTCACAGGGTTAATACGAGAAACACAGTTTTCTTAAAATAACAAATCCTTCCACTAACACTAAAAATAAAAGCTTTCATTATCTTCTCAGTTAACTGTCATTTAAAATAATAGTTTTTCTTCAAACAAAACTGTCCAACATCTCAAATCAAATTTCTAGTTTGGAAAAGTAGCTACTTATTTCATAATCACTTCCCTATTTAATCTTTGGCCTAAATTAACTGACACATGGGCATCAGTCATTTCTTGTCGGTCGCGCGCTACTGCAAAAACACATGCCAGTTCCTTCTACACAAAAAAAAACTATAAAGGCAGTCAACTTGAAGAGATTGTCTCAGAAAGAACAAAGATTGCCGCTTTGACCTGTCTTGTAAGCAATTAATTATTTTGTCCATCACCGGCTCATTTTTGTCATCAGGAAAAACATAGACTGTACTCAAAAAATTTAGATTCTATTTATAAAAGACAGTCTCTTATTTATAATTAATTAAACTAGGTATATCAGTATAATTAAAATAATTATTTTATTTTATTAATCTTTTCAATAATTATTTGTAATTAAGGTATAATGGCTTTTAGACGTTTTGGTGTTCAAATGCTGTAAGTCTGAAAGTGTTTGTTAAATAAATAAATAAAAGACTTTAGTCTAGGTTAATGGCCGCTTCGCACTGAAGCAATTCAAACTCGGCTCTGACGAACTAGCTTCATCAATTCCCAAGTCAAGTTACTTTAACATTACATTACATTACACACCTTTAAAAAAGTCGGAACAAAATTCAAACATTGTTGTTTGAATACATACTATCTATTATAATCTAAGCTATTTCATCTTAACCGATTTATTTTTGCATTGCAATTTTACTTGGAACTCACCTGCATTTAATAATATGTTTTAAAATATACCTACCTAATTGGTGCTACATTTTAAAAAGTCTAATAATTATTTCTCGATCTTTCATAGTAAGAAAACAATACATAGCGACAGTTGCTAGTTAGTAATAAAAGATTCAAAGTATTGTTAACAAAAAATGTCACCATCTGGACTATCGGTAATAAAAGTGAGATAATGATCGCGACTGTTGTTGATTCTAAAACAGATTTTGTTTTTAATTATCTGTTTAAGATAAAATGTTGTAAGTCCCGATGCCGTGGGTATATTGAAGAAAAAAACACAATTTTTCTTTGGCAGAAGTTTAATTATTTAAGAGCGTGTTTGTAGCAGACATCACAAACAATAACGCCATATACCTATTTTTATACCTCTTCTCAGGATAAGAGCTTTTATTAACTTTCAGCTTCATAGATACATAGATAGATTATTACTTCATTAGCACAACTAACAAATACAATCAGTATATACATTAGAAGTACGTCAAATATACCTACCTAATACAGAAAGCTTAAAAGTATGACGTTTTACATACAAATGGGCGACTTAATAATTAGGTTTTAATAATTAAGACCTATTATAGTTATTAATTAGGACCTATCATTAGATCCTATAATCCTACTAAAATTATAGAGCTGAAAGTATGTGAGTATGTATGTTTGTTTATTGTTACTCAATCGCGCAAAGCTACTGAACCAATTGCGACAAAACATAGAATATGGGTAGCTGGAAACTTGGAGTAATTCATAGGGTGACACTGCAGGGCGCAGCTAGTCTAAAATAACTCTTTAAACTATTTAGATCTGCTCATTATTCATGAAAATTGGTTTTATTTCATTAGCCGACAAAATTTTTCGAATGAAAACACGAAAACCATTTTTAATCTCAAATTGCAAAACAGAAGCATGATTAAGTACTTTACAATGTTTATACATTCGGGTTTAAACGATCGAGGAATGCTTTTAAAGATATAGAAAGTATTTTTGATAAAAACTTGAAGGAGTTAATGAAGGACATAGCCTAGAGCTGAGTCGTTCCTTTTAATTTAAACGAGATTTCCTGATACCACTAATCGAAATATTATGTTTCAATTTCATTTCCCTTCAAGATAAGAGAAAGGTTTTATAGCTCATTGATTTTTTAATCTCGCGATTTTGAAGTCCGCTTTTCAGTGGAATATTTTCTTTATTGAATTTTAATATTGAGTTCAGTTTTACTAGATCTTATCGGGTGAATAAAATAACCTTCTGTAGGAGTTTGTTTGATTTAGCATTATTAAATAATGGGGTACCTACGAATAATAGTTTTCTTGAACATGCCCACCATTAGAAAACAATTCAATTTAAAGCAAATCGGCAGAGGCCATTAGTAAAATCTATTTTTTTTTAATATTGCGCAAATAAATAAAGTTTTTACCATAATTACCATACCATAAACCAATAAACTTTTGAAGCTTACACGATTTGTACTCAGATTTCCACTGTCTTGGTGGCAAATTAGACCCGTGAAAAATGTAATTAGGAATGTTTCCACCTACATAATTTAAAGTCGCGGAGCTTAATTTATTCAGCTATCTATCGTATAACTATCTTACTAATATTTTAAACGCGAAAGTTTGTATGTATGTCTGTGACTTTTTACTTAATCACGTCAAAACCGCTGAACTGCTTGCGATGAAACTTGGAACACAGGTATAGCTGGAGATTCCCGCAATGGAATAACACATAGACTAAATTTTATTCCGATATTCCCGCGAGAAAGGAACTTATGTGGGTGAACCGCGGGGCGCAGCTAATTACCTATATACGCGACAGTTTGCATGTGTTCACCCAAAAGCTACTTAACTGATCGGATGAAACTTGGAATACATAGGTAGTTGGAGACCTGAAATATTACATAGATTACTTTTTATCCAGATATTCCCGCGGAATCAGGACTTACGCGGTTGAAACCGGGGGGCGCAGTTAGTACTAAAATTGAAACGAATATAAAATACACTAACCGTCCATGTTTTCACTCATACCTCATTGAACATCAACACAAAGTAAATGGAGTATCACCAAAGCAACTAGTACTTGAACAACAAATACCCTCAAACAACATTCTAAGACAGAAGAGATCCAAGTAAACAATCCTAAGTGTTTTCCTATTTCTCTTTGACATTTCGACGATACCGACTTTCAGACCTTCAAGTTGATTCATATGTGTATACAGAGTGTTCCATGAATGGTATTTTAAGCCGAAAGGGGGTTGAGCTAGTGGTCTAGGTAGATAAAATTTTGTTCTACGACTTTTGGAAATTTCAAACATAGTACCAACTTTTAAAGTTTACTTTAAAATGAACTGTTTGCTAGAGTTAGTGATTATGACCTTAAGTTGTCCTTTCATTAAGCTCGGTCTACTCTACTGCAATCAAAACTTAAGCTGCAAAAACAGCTATTTTTTCAGTGAAACATAATCAATGATTACTTAAATCATTTCGAAAAAAAAAGATCATATTTTCAAAGTATTACAAAATTCGTTTGCTCTAAAAACCTCTAGGACTAACTCTCTTGGCTTAAATAACCGTCTCCGAAACATCTTGCACGTACATTAGGTATAGCGTATGCTCTGAAGGAATGTTTAATTTATTTACTCCAGTTTCGCAAACCTTCAAGGCAAGAACCTAATTACGTCGGTAATAAATATTCAGTTACGATAAACTTTAGGAATAATTTACGATAGTGTAAACGTTTAGTTTCGATTTAGATTTGGCTTTGCATTGCTAATGTTATCCAATTATCACCGTCTCTATTTTGTTGGTGTTTACAGTGGTTTACAAATTCTTGATACCATTTCAGAGATATCTAGCTGTTTCGTTGTTTATTAAATGTAAATAAACAACGTTTTTAATTTGCATACTTTTTTGATATTAGTAGTAGGTAATTACTTTGATCTTGGTAATAACCCGGTTAGTATACTAAGTACCTTACCGCATGCAGATCACTAACTATCTATCTAACTGGGTATATGTATGGGAGTACTTAATTTTCAAAATTTGGGGCCGTATGTTTCAAACGCTATGTCCTATAGAAGGTTAGTGAAAATCTGACGATAATCTTCGGGTCGATATGCTAAATAACATCCCAGAATGCAGTAAATTACAAAGTTTTGGATTTCTACCAATAGGGTCAGCTCCTGATAAACTAGGTATACCATTTTCTCACTAGAAAACTCCTCAATGGGTAAGATTACTGTTAAAGTTGTGTTATGCCTAAAACGACGATATTCTTAACCATGAACTTTTACCTCTTTTAAAGAAACCCAAAGGTTATTAAGTGCTGGCAGAAAATTACAAATTTGGCGTATTTGTATGTACGTGTACTGTACTCTTCCAAATTCAAATATTCAGAGCATCTGTGTCTTTCCCTTCTAATATCAACAGTTATACAAAACTCGTGAAAGCACAAAGAACTCCCATCAAACTCTTCCCTATGCAACATTTTAAACAAACGAAAGTAATTTCAAATTCTAAACTCAAACCATAACATCGTTTCTTTGGAGAATTCCCTAAAACACGTTTTTGATATTAAATAAGAGGAAAGACAGTTCGCGGAAGTGTCGTTACGTTTCAAAGGTTTTATGAAAACAAGTATAATTGCTAAACGTATACAACTGGAGAGTATATCCCGAATTTCTCGTCGTAAACTAATTCTGCTACATGAAATATAATATTTTACTTATAGAATAGCTTCGTATTCTCACTAACTTGCGCTTCGGCGTTTTATGACAACAATGAAAAATGTAAATTTCTTCAAAATATTATTTCTTGAAAAGGAACACAGTAGTGCAGTGGTTAGTTCGCTGACTTGCGCGAACGTCAATTTAATAACTATCATAAATTAATACTGGAAAGCTTCTTTTAAATTAACAAACGAACGAAAAAAAACTGTAACCTAGAAAAAAAACTGCCCTTATAGAAAGTAGGCAGCATCCCTCTGAAAATAAAAATTTCCTTAAAAAAAAAAAAAGTCAACTTGTGATTAAAGCCTGTTTATAAAGTAAGCTGCATCTTGGTCAAGGACATGTCGTTTTGGAAATCAATTAGGAATAGACTATCATTATCTGCGTTGATTAATATTTGACCAAAGTCTTGAATCAAAATATACTGTTATACATAACCCCTTTGCTGTTTGAAAAGGCTTATACATATCAATCGATACTGATCAATTGTCATTAATATTAAACTAGGTAACTGCATAAGACGAAAATTAACCATAAACTAGGTAGAAGACCAAGAAGCTGAAAATTGACTTAAGGTAAACCGAAGGAGAAAATCAGTAATATTCATTATTATTTTTGCTTTACATTGTTTAAATACCAATTTCAAAATTTACAAACTGAAAAGATTAAGTTTGACTGCTTTGTGGTATGATAAGACAATCGGACCACACATAATATTATTGTTCCTTTAATTAAACCCTTTACAACAAGCGCCTGTTGGTCGGCCCATAATTCAGGTAAAGCGAGATAAAGATTAATTCACCCTTGTCAAGTAATTTACAGTGTTGATAGAGCCCAAATGTTTCGCATGCTCTCGACTTTTTATCTTACCGACTTAATAGCCCTTTGCTGTTTTTATATCAGGGGTAATTATTTTATGTTGAGAAATTTGCAAAACAAATTGTGATTAGATTGCACGTATTGCTGAGTTTAGGGTTCTGTTGCTCTAGTTTTAAGCCCGATACAAACGATTAGATTTAACTGCGCAGTTTTAACTGAACAGTTTATTTGTTCAGATTTTGTCCAGTTAAAGTTTGAACTGTCAATTTAATCGAAATATCATTAGATAAAACTATACAGTTGAAGCTTGGCAGCTAGATTAGCATTAGATTAATAGTCTGTACGGGCTTTAGAGTAAACTACTAACTCCTCCTTGTACTTGTAATACTCTAATATCGTTTTTCTCAGGAAAAATGATCTTAAAATTAAACACTTTTTTCGGTATCAATTGCGTTTGTTTTATTATTTTTAACATACGGCTCTGATATTTCAGAGCCTTCACAGACAGGATAGTCTTGTTTTGATTGTTGATAACATTTTTGAATACGATTTAATCTACTAGTATGAAATACACTTTAAAACCCCTAGTTATGTATTTACGCATAAACTTTGAAGTCTTGTTTGTTTGGAACTGAACGCCTTATGTTTACTTGTTTAAACTGTTCAAATGTACAAGTGAACTAATTTCGCACAAGCGGAACAGAACTAGACTAAAATTTGGACCAGTTTTTCTAATGTGAATCGGTAAAGTTGTCCCTGATTAGCCGAGGTTTGTTTTGTCTCGGTTCAAACAAGTTCTGGGTAATGCCGGCGCCTATACAAACACGCTACCTAATGTGTTTACCTCTAATTCCAAACAAAAGTTGTGCGAAGCCCGTTCTTGTTTGAGCACACTTTGTCTTTTGCTGTTGTCGATTTTACTTACGGATTCTTAGATTATAGAAACCGTTGTAGCACTCTCGTATTTACTTACGCATTTTTTTTATAATTGATAGCTAAGCGTTCGACCACTATCTCACCTGATGGAAAGCGACGATGTGGTCAAAGATGTTGCACGCTTACCTAGGAGATATCTGTTCACTCGTCACTTGAAGACCCCCAAGTTGTAGACAATTAAGAGAAGTACTCCATGCACGAACGGTTTTTCTGACTTAAGGTTTTGATTTTCGCCTAAATATTGTATTTTTTTTAATCGTACGTAAATGTTAGACTGCATCGACAAAAACGACAAATTGGTCTCATATGCCTTGACTCTACTAAGTGACTTGCATCAAATACGCAAAGCTTGAGAGTTAGATCCTACTCTATTGACTATTCAATAATGTTAATAATATACTTACCCTGAGAATTATATACAGAGATGTACCAAATATTGTATTGGCTATCGCATGTTCACTTATAATTTATACAATTGAAATACCAGCTTAAGTACCAAACAAATTCTTCCTTTTATCTACTTGTTTCATCCAAGTTTTTCTTTAGTCAATTTTCATAAAGTAAGCAAAAATAAATAACTAATTATTAAATTTGACAAGCTATCTAAGAAACTTCTTCAGTCTCAAATTTCACTTTGAATAGTATTAATAGACTCTTAGGTAGACGTATGTCTAGAAAGTTATAACGTAATTTAACTTCGACGTTTTTGATATTTAACTAAGTGTTGAAAATTCGTGTTATCAGAGTTCTTGATTTATATTAAGTACTAGTAAAGTCAAAGGTATGACATTAAAGCAACAGTGTGTGGAAAGAGAAATACGAAATCTCGATAATATTTGCGATAATACAGATTCTCTTGACTAGTGTTGCCTATTATATGTCCTAGCTTTTCAAGAAAATCATTGAAATAGCTTGATTTCTACTGATTTTCATTCCACGTCGGAAATGTTCTATTATATAATGCGTATCGAACTGCTACTGCTATGACCGCTGTCTCAACCGCTGGACGCCCGAGTACGCAAAAATGGTAATAGACAACTTGGAGCTCCAAGCTGCGACTCAGAAGGTTGCAGTTTCGATTCCCGCAGTGAAACGAAATGTCAATGGATACTTGTCGTCTGGTAATTTCTATAGATATCTTATCTATAGTTATCATACACTCGTATTCAGTTGACACAAAAATTCTTTTAGAAGGTCCCTTTATTTTTTAGTAGCTTCAGTGACTTTTAAATTAAATATTTCAAGAACTTAAGTTGGTTTGTCTTAAGAGTGAAGTTTGATCAAGTAAAAAATGTTCTAAACTTTATATTCCCCACGGATGTCGGGATAAATATTCATGAATTTTGACTTAAGGAAAACTTATTTCTACGTTCCGTCTGTAATTTTGTATTTAAACGATCTTATTACAGGCTGTTTTAAAAGCATACCAATTCAGCACTGTTTCTATACAAATGTACCTATTTAATTTATTATTGAACATTTGATTATGTTTTAAGAAACATTTTTATACGCGATAGATGATCGTTTGAACTCTATCTCATGTTATGAAAAGTGATAATATGGTTTAAGATATAATACGCTCATTTATAATGAAGATAGCAGTAGAACAAGATCCGACACGGTAGGTAAGTAGTACATCTGTTATCAACAATCACTATAAAAATTGCGGTTGTAGTCTAATGGTACCCAGATTTTAATTTCGAGAGTCTTCGAAGCCAGGCCGGCCGACTTATGTCTCTTTCATTAAGTAAAAGTTATGTGCGTTAATAGCATCACTCTTACGGTGAAATAGAACATCGTGAGGAAACCGACATGTCCTAGAACCCACAACGGTTCAAAGACACGGGATATTGGCCAATCCAGAATAGGCTCCCGTAGCGTATCTTACTGCCTAAGCCCTCTAAGGGTATCCAACCCTACAGTGGGATAAATTAACGGACTCATTATTGTTATTTTTTCTATAGACATTAACCGATCATTCTTAAAATCCTTTTTAAAAACCTATTAATATGAAAATGATACTTTTGTATCACAATCATTGGTGATGAATTTGAAATTTTAATACTACTAGAGTTATTAACAATGAAAATATTTTATACAACCAAAAAGGTCTTGTTAATAATTAAATTATTGAATAGGCCTACCTACTTTTTAAATCTACAAAGGTTTCAGCGTAACAGGATGACGTCATTAGCGAGTTAGCAGACGACCACCGGCTTACGTGAAAGAACTTCTAACTTCAAACAGTGATAAAATATGTTTAGAGACTTTGAAAACTTTTTAATGTTATGAACACGCACGCTAAGTGAAGCTAAGCTTCTTAACGTTGAGGCAACTTTGATATGAGCAACGTCAGTGTTTTGTGAGATTGTGGAGTTTTGGGTTAAATGGGTATTCTTTGAAGATTAAACTTCCAAATTTAAGTAAGTACGTGTGTTGCTAAATAAAAGTTTTAGCTGTATTAGATATATGTTTTTTTAATTTTTTATTTCAGTTTAAGCAAGAGTCACTGTATACAGTACATACGTACCTACCTAATTATGTATAAATAATTACGTAAACGTGTATAGAATTTTTAACTTTATTTAATAAGCTGCGACCCGCAGTTTCACCGACGTAAGTCCTGATCCCTTAAATATATGGGGATCAAAAATAGCCTATCTTACTCCTGAATAAAGTAGCTTTCTAATGATGATACAATTTTTGAAGTCGGTCGAGTAGTTTCGGAGATTACCTCCAATATACAAACTTACATACAAGTTACCAACGTTTCCTCTTTATAAGATTATACGATTAGTATAAAAAAATACACCATGAAAATGAGTCCCTAGAGGTTTGGCATCTAAAAGGCTGGCATTGCCTCTTTAGATAGCGATACCTACTCGTTGGGCAATGTAGTAGACCCAGCATTAAAGTGATGTACCTGGCTCACCTAGTGTTAGAGTTTTCAGGTCGCTCTAAGGCCTCAAACTTGACCTAACGACTGCAATCAGAGATAACAACCTGAACCAACTCCGCTTAACGCGCCGTCCGAAGAAATAATATTATTTTACTACCGCATGATTCAAGCCTGAAAACCTAGTTTACGTTAAAAATGAAGTCTTTACGCCATTACAGATTCAACCATTAAGAAAATGGGCTTTTTATTATAATTGATGACCTTCCTTATTTCCATAAATGGTGCTTAGATATAAAGGTTTCATTGAAAACTCAAACTTCTTTTAGGTATTATATTTTTATTACCTAAGTACGTATATAAATAACACCACATCACCACTTTTAACTTTTTTTGCTGAAAGTGGTGGGGTTGCACAAATATCTACTTACTTATTCGTTGTCCTAGGCAAGTGATATACCGCGACGCGAAATGATTATTATGGTCTTACTTTTGATTGACAGATATATTCGTGCACAAACGTACATTTGACGGCCTCTGTGGTGCAGCGGGTAAAGCTTGGACTGCAACGCAGATGGTTGCAGGTTCGATTCCCGCCAGGAACAAATATTTCTGCTGACCATAAATGTTTGTTTCTGGTTCTGGGTGTTTCCTATGTATAATATGTATTATATCCGTTGTCTAGTACCCATATTACAAGCTTAGTGCTTAGTTTGGGGCTAGATTGCGCTGTGTGTAATGTCGTGCAATATCGTGCAATATATTTGAAGTGGTATCCCAGAATCTGATATCAAATAGGGTAAATCAAATTTTTATTTCTACAGCAACTCTCGGGAACCCTCAGGTAGTCAGATTACACCATCTTCAAACTTTGAAATAGTTATGTTAGCAACGTATGAAAAACTTGTTAAACGTGACTAAAATGACATGATGCAAGAAATTTGTAAATGACATTGCCACATAAAGTCACGAATTCCTTTTTTTCTCATGCCATAAGATTTTGGTAAACCTATGCAACGACTATTTGATATTACTGCATCGCGTTGCATTGCTGCGTTTGTTGTTCAGCTAGAATAATGAAATATTTTTAAAATTCATTATTTATAAGCACTACACAAAATGCATGTAGTTATCTTTTAACAGAAATACACACACTTAAAACTCGTTCAACAAAATTGCAAACAAATTCTGAAGTTTCACAAAGGTATGTTTTGATAAATTAGAAATAAGGAATACGTTTCGCAAAATGTCAGTCAGAAAGTCTAACTTTTCTTCCTTCTAGAGTTTTATTTTCATCTTTAGAAACTAAAACTCGTATGAAACGTACTTTCCAAAGTGATCTGACACAAACAGGTTATCTTAAACTAAACAGATAGAACATAGTGAAATGTGAGTACAGAATCTATAATTACATTTTTTTTTAAAACGTCGTAACCTCTCTGCCATGAAACTTATTAGGAATACTTATAAGCAAATAGTAGGTGCTTACCTACCTTTGATTTATTGCAGGATAGAACGTCCTTTGCCTTTATAATTTTAGGTCAAGCTTTTAGATTTAGCGTTCTTTACTAACTAAGCTTCAGTTGCACAGAGCCCATTGAAGTACTGTTGAAGCCAGGCGCTACTGCGCCTGGCATCATCAGTACTTCCCTGGTCGTCCGTTTAAGTGTGGATTTTTGCACTGCTGTAGGTAGGTGAAGCAAGGTAAAGTTTGTATGTCAGTAAGTGACGATGACGAACAATGACGATGAATTACGATGATGATGATGTCACTGTACATCACTAAGCTACCCCTGTATCGATTTTCATTCATGAATAGTTATCACCCGCGTAAGTTCCGATCCCGTGGGATTTTCGGGATCAAAAGTATCCTATGTTACTCTCCGTCATATAAACTATCCCTATGCAAATTTTCATCCAATAAATAGTTATACCCGCGTAGGACCCGATCTCGCTGGATTTTCGGGGTCAAAAGAATCCTATGTTACTCTCCATCATTTAAACTATCCCTATGCAAATTTTCATCCAAATCGGTGGAGCCGTTTGACCGTGAAGAGGGAACAAACAAACAAACAAACAGACTTTCGGATTTATAATATTATAAGTAAGATAAGACTTTTCCTAAGTCTTCTAGACAACTTTTTTTAATTTACTTTCCATATAATGACTTTTTGTCCTCTCTTCCTTTATTATAAGTAAAGATTTGTAAAAACTTTTTTTTTTAATTGTGCCAATTTAAAAAAATACCCTTCGGATGATCTTTTCTTTGAAAGTTAACATTGGTACCAAATATTAGCTTTGGAGTTACTTTTCTAACTGTCTATAAAGAATGGTTCCAGACATTCCATATCAAAGTGAACTACCAAGTTACTAACTTTGTACATTGCCAAAGAAGTTATGTGGCAAGAATGATGCTTTTCATCGATAAACCTTCATGATTTCGCTAAAATATGATTTATATCAGTTATTTGCGAGAACTTCGTAATCTTTGTTGGATCACTTGTGCGAAGTTCGTGCGTATATTCAAGAAAAATTGAGGGAAAGGAAATTCGTACTTTTTTAGATTATTTTTTAACTTTTTTTTCTGGACTAGGAACTTTTGCCATTGGTGTAATAGAAAAAAAAAAGAATTAATGAGTCCACTTAAACAAAGCTAGGTACCTATCTACGAATTTAATGACATTCATTTTAGGTAACAAAATTGAACATAGTGCGTGAGCAAAATCCCAGGATGCAATAAATTATTATTTTTGAACTTCTATCAATAGGAACGGCTCCTACACAACTAGGTACAGATTGATATAGCACCAGAATCAATCTTGTGATCAGAAAAATCTTCAATTATAAAAGTTTTGATGATGTTAGAATAGTCGAAGAAGATAAACTCTTTAGTCGGTTTACTCGGTAGTCGGTTTAGCTAAATTATTAAAACATTTGAGGCACTCTTTTCATCACATCATGAGGTAACCTTTTTTGGGAGTGACATTTATTCAAGAAAAGAAAGAAAGAAAATAAAAAGTTTAAAAAAATTAAATTAAATGTCAAAGACAAGCATCTTCATCACAAGAACACCATTACTCGCACTTACCATATTGTGAACAAAATGCTTCAAACGAGGAAATGTTAAGAGGTAGCTGGGTACGAGTAAAAAGTTGAAACAAGAAATCACTTAACAAATTTTCTTAAAGAAACTTCCAACATTTACCTAAAACGCATTGAGCAAAAAGAAACACCGGACTTGAAAGTGGTTTTCGCTGTCATTACAGCTCATTTTGCTGAAAAGCTTTTATAGGAGGCATGTTAAGAGTCTGCAACCTCTCAACTATCATTATCTCGAGCTTACCTGAAAAATCCCCTTTAGACAACTGAAGAATACTTCAGTGAATGAACGGTTTAAATGAACGGTCCTGAAGCTGTTTTGTTTTCGCTTTTTATAGTCAGCTACTATCTTTGAAATGATATTTTAATATTTTACTCCACACTATAATTAATGGAGCAGTTTTGGTCTAGTGATAGATGTCCCGACTTTCATTCTAAAGGTCGTGGTTTTGAGCCCAGCCGCGCTGTGGTTTATTAAGTCTAGTATTTTAATTGATAGAGCAGTTAAAGTCTAATAGTCGATTTTCATTTCAAAGGTCGTGGTTTTGAGTCCCAGTCGCGCTCTGGTTTAGTATGTAATATATTTAAGTCTAATTTTTTAAGTGATTGAAGTAGGCGTTACTTTTCGGAACTCCATAACATCTGCATTAAAAAATAAAAGATAGTTTTTTTAGCCCCGACACAATTAAACAGGATGGGAACAGTCTTCATCATCATCTTCATCATCATCAGCCTGTTGCAGTCCACTGCTGGACATAGGCCTCTCCAATTGCACGCCACCTAGATCTATGTCACGTCATGTCTATGTCATATGGGAACAGTCTTAGTTAAACCTAAATATTATTCTTTAACATAGTTGGTTAGTTTTTTGTTAAGGCCCCTATACGAGCTGAACTGACATTATCTGACATCCCTATTCTCCCGGATTTATCGAAATGTGTTGATTATTTACTGACGCAATGTTTTCAGAATATTTTCGTTTGTAGCGTTTGTCAATGACATTGTTTCAAACGTTTTGATGTAGATTTTAAATAAAAAAGTCGAAATGTGTTGGAGCCTCAGCAAATTTTAAACAAGAAAAGTATTTTTAGCTAAAATTTTCTAATGCTTCGAAAGAATAAGAATTTTTTGTCCTGAAACTACACCAAAATGTAGGAAACAATGTCATTTACAAATGCAACAAACGAAATTTTTCTAAATCATTGCTTCAGAAAATAATCAAAAATCTTACTAATATTATAAACGCGAACGTTTGTATGTATGTAAGTATGTATGAATGTGAGTTTGTTACTCTTTCACGCAAAAACTATAGAACCGATTGCGATGAAACTTGGAATATAGGTAGCTGGATACCGGGAATACTACATTGGCTACTTTTTATCCCGATATACTCGCAGGAACGGGACTGACGTGGGTGAAACCGCGGGGCGCGGCTAGTTTTTAATAATCGATGAACCTTACAAATATTTTCAGATTAGCTCGTATAGAAGCCTTAAGAAATCTTCAAAAACAATAACATATACTTATACCTACAAAAACACATACTTATACTTACCTCTAAATATTCATTAATTATTATTTGAACAAGGGGTCTAAATCGCGTTTCTAAAAAACTTAGTTTTAAATTACCTCTACGTTTCGAGTCTATTTAAACAATTCAAATACCTACAAAATCCATTAAAATTAACTTTGATATTACAGAACCCAAACACAGCATTTAGCTTTCACTAAAATAGTATTTTATAACAATATCAATTAAAACATTTTCGGAACGGTAACTGCGTTTCAAATAATAATGAATTTCGGAACAAACCACTATTTTAATTTAATATACGTACGTAAGTGGAATAAACGAAGAGTGAATTAGAGCGTGGCCGGAACTAAACCGCCGAACCATTCCACATTTCTAGGACTGAACGACATTACGTGGTTAAGGGTGCACAAAATATTGAAATCGTAGTTTATACAAGATACTTAAGTGTTTCGTGGCTACTGGACTTGTTCTATTACGTTTTTTTTAACTTTTAAGGTTTTATTTAGTTTTTAAGCAGGCGGTCTTTTTTTAATTGTTAACTTTTATTTTACACTTTTAGCCAGCATTAGGTATAAAACGTTTAATTATGAACTAACAAACTGACACCGTTTTGATATTGGTAGGATTTGCTTTTTGTAAAAGCCTTTCAGGCTTGACCTGAATTTTTAGTATTAAAGTTGTTTAAGTCTAATTTACAATACGAAACAAGTCCCTATCATCCATTACAGAGTCAATTTTACAAAAGTGCAGAAGCCTTATTTTTGAATCGCTCGTTGCTCGTTAGGCGATTTAAATAATTCGATATCTGCTGATTTCCTTCCATGTCGGACTCCTGCTGCGAGTGGTTGATACGACTCGTTGTGGTCGTGCTATTCACAAACGTCATAGTCTACCACTAAGGCCAGCACCCCTAACTAATATTAGAAGGTGAATATTCTAACAACGACGTTCAAGTTCGTTGACGTGTGAGCAATTTCCCGAAAAATTTGACTTTAGAACCGATGAAGCTTGTCCGTCAGAGAAGAGTTTGAAATGCATCACCATCAGGTGACCTTTCTCTTCTTCTAATAGAAACCATTCTAGTTCTGTTACCCTCTCATGATCTATTACAAACCACGGTTTACTACTAGTATTAAACGTAAGGGTATTATGATTAAACGTCTAGTTGTAAATTACTCTCAACAAAGGTCGTGTATTAAAATAATTAATACAAACTGAACATCTTGCGTGTTTGTAAAGGATAATTACTGGGATCGTAAAATTAAGGCCCCGTTTATGCTCGGACATCAATATTCAAAACAAACCATTATTAGTCAACATTTACTCTCAACTAGCTGTTACCCGCGACTTTGTCTGCGTAGAAATAGTGCTTAGCTTTGCACTTTGTTGTTCATTACTCGAGTTCTACCTACTACTTGGATTTCGATGTAAAGTATACCACGAGGTTCCTCGAAAATAGAACTATCCAATATTAAAAATCAGATTAGTAATTTTTAATTGCCTAAGGGACAAACAGAGAGACAGACAGACAGACATGGATTTTAAAAATGATACAATTTTGTTCTATAACTTTCCCAGAGTCCCCTAGACAACTTTTTTTTTAAATTTACTTCCAAGAACAGGATTTTGTCCTCTCTTCCTTTATTATAAGTATAGAAGAAGATAGATAGATACAATCGATAGTAAATGCAGACGCGTAAAATTAACCAGTTTGGTTACAAAAATGGTAAGCACAATAAACGGTTAATGGTAGTACAAAAGGTGGTAATAACACTTCCTTTAGCAGTCGTGTAAATAGTAGTATGCTCTCAATGAATTTCTCATACAGGATCAAAATATCGCATTTGAATTTTTTCTAAAAAAAAAAAAACATTTTTAATTTTCAATTTACTGAAAAGGAGATCTGTCAAATGTCTAAGCAAGTCTCCCGCCACTGTGGCCGTAGCCTAAAGCTACGGCCACAGTGGCGGGAGACTTGCTAATATCGCTACTGCTAGGAGAGGGTTAGTTGGAACACCCTTTCGCTTGCCAAAAAAGTAGCGTTGTAAAAAAAGATTAGCAAAATATTAAACCATATTATCTTGGAGCCAATAACCATTATATCAGCAACATAGACCACCAGATATATTTACGAAGTGCGCCTGTGTAGTGTTAACGACTTTTGGCAACCGTTCGCAGGGAGTGTACCATGAAATCTAAACAATAAACAAACTGTTTCCTGCAGGAAAATTTACACGGCTGATGTTCCTGAATATGAGCTATATTTTATGTTTATGTTTTTAGGGTGCGTTTTTTGCAGTCTGTACATTGTAATGTGGGTGTAACTTTAGTTTATTACTAGCTGTGCTATCCGCTATAGTAAGAAGCGTAGTGTGAATGGTTTTTCACGGTTTTTTTATACAAGGTGTAACTGGTATGCCCTTTTAAGCCAAAAGGGAGAAGCAAAGAGAATATAATCACTACGTTTTAGGGAGAAGTTTTAGACGTATAGACGAACAACTTTTGTTATACGACTTTTGAAAATTGGAACTTTTTTTTTGAAAATTTTGAGGTTATGTATGACAAAAAAAACAACTGTTTTTGAAAATAAAGGTAGGTAATTAAAGTTATGATTGTAGTATACCAAACTAAATGAAAGGACAACATTAGGTCAATAATCTTGAACTCTAAAAAACAGCTGATTTTCAAGTACATTTTACACTTAAAAATTTCGTAAGGTACTTCGAATCTCCAAAAGTCGTATAACAAAAGTTGTTCTCCTAGATGTCTAGAACAACCCTCTTTCGGCTTAAAAGGACATATACGTTACACCATGTATACTTACTGGCCTGTCAGATTTTGAAGTCATTTTGGCTTACCGATGGCCAACTACTGAAGTTGGTTATTTCACTAAGCTTGGAAATCATAATAAAATTATGTCCAACCAAAGTACCTACTAGTAGTAAAAAGCAATTCAATAATCATAACCTCTAAAAAGAGCATCACAGCTGTTAAATCAATTCAATTCAGCTTTCGTCGTGATTTTCCAAACCCTCCAAACTAATACTGAGATTCGAAATCAACATTCTAAATTCAAAGTGATAGAAAAACATTAAATTCTGAGCAGGAGCCAATAAAAATTGCAGGCGTAGGCCTGAATTTTCGATCAAACTGTGATACTTGGAACTAAGAGCCGACAGGTGCTTTTTACGGCCACCCGTTGATTTAGCACTTGAGGATTCCCATTAATCTCGTTTCAATAGACGCGAATAGAAACAAAACAAACTAACAAAACGGTGTTGAAATTCGTAATAATTTTATTTAAATTGTACAACATAACAACACCGTAAAATTTCTTTGTTAAACTAACTGTGTAGATATCTCGTGCTTTAATCGAACAAAGTTACAGCCGTATTCATAAACGCATCACAGCTTTTGTCGCTGAGGTTGATTGTTACTCACAAGAGCAAGAGAGCCACGCATAGGGTCACAAGAGCCACGCATAAGGTCGTCTATCAATACGTTCATGCTAAGCATAGAATATATTCATGCTTAGCATAGAATTTGATTTGGTTATTTTTTTTACGAATGACTGATACAGAAACGCTATACATATTTTGAAATGTACTTAATCAATTAATCAGCTCAGAAACCCAAAATATTCCATACTTATTTTAAATTTACAAGTTAATAATTTCGGTTAAGTACCCCTCAAGTTTTAATTTGCGTTTCTGTTTTTGCCTGTTAACCTATTTACAACTAAGTGCTTATTGAATTATACTATTTTCTAGAATGGTAGAGCTTGATATTTATTAAATCCAACAAGTAGCGTTTAAATAATACACAAAATACTAGGTAAGTATAAGTAGATCCGTGCTACGATTTCGTTCTCAATACTCGTTTTCAAAAACAGCATCCCAGGAAACACGCATTGTCTATTTAAAAATGTTGTATTAACTTTTTACCTTGTTTTTGTCACAGCTTCGTAACCAATGCGCGAACCCGTGAGGCACAGCTTGTAACTAATAATAATGGACATTTGACTCTTTCTCCAGCCAGACTACAAATACAGTAAATACCATAGCCACGTATGTATGTCCAAAGAACTGCAAATTCCATTTCGAAATTCCAGCACTTAAAAATTTTACTATAAAGATAATTTAATTCAGTGTTAAACATAGAAAAACATTAGGGAATGCGTCCCAAAGGTTTATAAATGCATTTGTTAACACGACGGTGGTATGCTTTCGGTTTCGACAAAAACCTCTAACATATAGTGGTTCTGAAGAACGTCTGAGCATATTTTGCGGGGCTGTGACCATAGAGTAGTTATTTTTAGAAATGGTTTTAATACTCGAACTATTTTATAGGTAAAATTCACGCAAGTTCCCATCTCGAGCAGCGAATTTAAGAATATGAATGTTTCTCTATCTACTATTTTTCGACTAAGACTCGATTGAGTCCCATCTATACTACACTGGCACTGGGGTACTGATCCAGGGACGCGAGTTCAAATCTTTCCGCAAGTGAATTTTTGAAGATGAATTTTTCCTTTAAAATATTTCTAGTAAAATTTGCCTTGAGCAATAAAAACAAATTACGAAATAGTTTTAAATTTTAAGCGTTTTATTTTTACCACAAAGTATGACCTAACTCTTTTGTAAGGACTATATTAAGCTAGCGGTTTGCGAGTGGGTTCGGAGCCGATCATACGTCAGTAGGTAGTTATCCTTCATTCTGGACCCATAATAACATTCTCAATACATTCTTTGTCAATTTCTTCTATGGTGTTCGCGATTTTGCATAATAAAACACTTTATTTTCCGGGTTTAATCCGGGTTCCGCGTTTTTAGATAGACAAATTACATCTCAGTCAACCTTGAAAAAGCTAACTGTAAAGTTGGCGAACGCTCGGTTCGTTTAAAACATGAATAAAACGCGATTAAACTCGGAAAATTAAGTGTTTTATTACATTCTATGTTTTTTTTTTGTCTTGAACGTATAGTAATTATTGGTCCAGAACGAACGATAACCACCTACTAACGTTTGATCGGCTCCGCAGTTTCGGCCGAAGTTGTTTCGTTTAAGGGTCCCAGGGCAGTAAGTCGGCATGGGTACGTCGTCGCAGGCGCATTTTGTTTTTCTTTTTTTTTTGTAAACTATTTTCTGGCTACTTAATTTTTAAAGCTCTCGGCATATCTACTAGAAAACCTAATTTTTAGATGCATTTTTTTTTAATATTTAGTATGTAGGTACTTAAACTATTCTTTAACATTTGTAACTCTACCGCCATCCTTGAGAACACTCCAGCAGAGTTTAACGAGAAGGAAACGTTTTAGAATGATATTAAATTGGATGTGGTCTGGCTGAGAATTTTTATTAGATATCCAAATTTAAAATTTAGTAAAACAGATTATCGCATTTATAGCCTCAGAGGCAGTGTATCGTAACCAGATAGAATATTATATTGTATACTAGCTGCGCCCCGCGGTTTCATCTGCTAAGTCCCGTTCCCGCGGGAATATCGGGATAAAAATAAAAAGCCAGTGTGGTATTTCCGGTATCCAGCTACCTATATTCCAAGTTTCATCGCAATCGGTTAAGTAGTTTTTGCGTGAAAGAGTAACAACCTCACATACATACATACATACAAACTTTCGCGTTTATAATATTAGTAAGATTGCTGTACCCCGCGGAATCACCTACTTAGAAATACCAGGATAAATATCAACCTATCACAAAGCATACGCCTAGATGAAGGCTATAACTAGGCTACCTGTACGGCAAATTTCATAAACTCGTTGGCATAAAAATGATATTATGGACTTGGAAGCATTTATTTATTTACTAGCTGCGCCCGCGGTTTCACCCGCGTAAGTCCCGGTTCCGTGGGAATATCGGGATCGGGTAGATTGTGTTTTATTCCAGGTCTCCAGATCTTTTAGGTTATGTCGTAATCAGTTCAATAGTTTGTGCATGATAAAGCAAGTTACATAAAATGTATATACATACAAACATACTTTTTACATACTTTCAAACTTTCGCGTTTAAAATATTTTAGGTTTAAACACTGTGCATTAGTGTGAATTGTAACATTCACTGAATAAATAAATGTTTTTTTATTAATTTTATAGTTTTATAACCCACGAGGTTCATAGAAAATGGAACTATCCAATATTGAAAACCAGATTTCAATCGGATCAGTAGTTTTCAATTGTATAAGGAACAAACAGAGAAACAGACAGACAGACATGATTTTTTTTTTACTATTGTTAAGTTGCTAAGTGCCCTCGACAACTTTTTTTTTAAATTTACTTCCAAGTACAGACTTTTTGTCTTTCCTTCCTTGATGTTAAGAATATAATAATATAGATAGATATGGATATTTCAAAACACAATATGTGGAGTCTTAAAGATACATCACTCATCATTCTGTTCTTACAACCAAAGGCCGATAATACGCGAACAATTGGACAAAGCCTCTTAAAAGAACATGAAACAGAATATTACTCTCATCAAATTTTATTCTAACTTAAGCCGAACAGAAGTGAATAAAGTTCGTAAACAGACATTGGTTTTATTACCTGACCAGTCCACTTAGAACATATTTCTATTGACGTTTCATTTTTAATACCATTTTATAACGCATAATATTTTTTGTAGCGTGATTTATGGACAAAAAGCCATATTTTGTATCGATTTATGACACTAGACTTATTCGGTAAGTAATAATGCCTACAATATACGATGTAGGTAGTTAATAAAAATAAAAACCATTCTATTTTACATTGTCCCACAAAAGATTGTAAATTATTCCCGAACGGTATAAGTGGCTAAAGGCCGGCACACACTGTAATAAAAACGACGTAGATGGACGTTGTGGAGTTGCAACTTACATAAATTGTCACTTATTTTTATCTTATTGTGTACGATGGTAAGATGTCGGATAAGTGTTGCAATAAATGTGTGTATATTTGTTAGTATATTATATGGAACCAAACGACTATTGGTATTTAAATGTAACGTACTAGATACTGTTTTCTTTAAAAGCAACTACATTATTTTAGTAAACGATTAGCCTTAATTAACCTCTCGTGTATTAGAGTGACAGATCGACCAAGGTTAATATCCGAAAACATTAGGATATTATTTTAATATATTTTTTAGTATAACATTATTTTTTTGATAAATGATCATCATCATTATCATCAGCCTGTTCCGGTCCACAGCTGGACAAAGGCCTCACCAATTGCACGCCACCTGGATCTATTTTCGGCTTCTCGCATCCAATTTGTGCCAGCCGTCTTGCGCAAATCGTCACTCTAACGTGCTTGAGGACGTTCTACACTACGTTTTCCAAGACGCGGCTTCCACTCTAGATTTTAATTTTGACTGTATTTATCAAAATTTCTTTTCCTGAATTCCTTTCCTGAAAAATCCTGAATCCTAATTTCCTGAAAAAAAAACATAAATTTGCCATTTTGTTTGGCCCCCTCGATGAGTCGTTAGAGGATGATTTTTTTAGTTGGTAGGTGGAACTCTAAAGGTTAAATGCTTATAGTTGATTTCATTGGTACAACTTAATAAAGCGCTTAATCTACATAAAGAATTGCTTAGATACAGAAAAATTCAATACTGCACTATACCTAAGGAGTCTTCTGTCTTATTGACTGCAATAGTTAATTCAGACGATTTCTGACAAGGCTTTAGGTAACCATATCTGAAACTTAAATTCTGAAACTAAACACTGCATACAATAGCTAAATTAATTTCAGTCAATCGGACAGTTGACTGAATTATTAAGCGGATGGTCGGTTATTTATTTGGCATTATAAAGCTGGTGGCGACAGGATCTTCAGTCAGAACATGAATAACTCCAGTGGCCGACAGTGGCAGTGAAATATTCAGTGCAAGTGTAAACCGACCCTAAACAGATTCGAACTGAGGTTGATCTTTACTAGGGTTTTCGAATACTCGATAAATGTTTTCTTGAGTTTCTGAAATTCTCGAATCTTGTAATTTTTACTAATGTTAAGAATCATTTATATAGTTTACGTCTTCATGCCTAACCCCTCTAAGAGGAGGCTCTTGTCCTGCAGCGGGACTAACTAACGGGATGATAAAAAAAAGTCAATTTTACTAGTAGGCAGGATAATTTCTGAAGCAAAAATATCATCTCGAGAAACAGAAAGATGAACCTATTAAAGTCAACCTACTAATAAAACACTTTATTTACCGAGTTTAATCGGGTTTTATTCATCAACAATCATGATTTTTAAACGACCGAGCTTTCGCCATCTTTATAGTTGGCTTTTTCAAGTTTGACTCCGCGAAACGCGATTAAACCCGGTATATAAAGAGTTTTATTAGAAGGCAGACTTTAATAGTTTCATCTTTTTGTTTCTCGAGATGATATTTTTGCTTCACTCGCAGAACACTTATGATCAAGAAAGGTCGCGAGCGAACCTGCGAAAGCTATTATAGCCTATTTTAGTGTGACATGATTCTTACAAACTACAACATTAGAAAAGTTTCCTCTCTCGATTCCCGGTATGTGAGCTCTGCACTTACGAGCATTTCTCGAGAATATTCCGCTTCGAAAGTTTGGACTGAAAGCCCTATAATCTCTGCATACAATAGGACATCGATTATTTTGGCGGGCGTTGAAAGTAATTGGCACATAAATAGTTTTAAAAACAACAGAACAGCCTTTGATGTTTTATGTAATGACGTCATAAAGTTGACCGTTATAGTGGTTATCGATTCGGATGTACGTAATATTATTTTGGTTTCAGGCATTTTATTATTTTGTAGCAAAATTTTGCTTTTTAGGGTTCCGTACCCAAAAGGTAAAAACGGGACCCCATTACAGAGACTTCTCTGTTCGTCTATATGTCTCGATGTCACCATCTAATGAACCGTGATAGATTCTTTCGCTTCAGTCTCGCACTTTAGCGCTTTTTAATTCTTAAACTCAAGTTGCCAACTTGATTGCCTCTATTCTTGTAGTATATATTATTCTTTTCTTATAACGTTTCCAGGTTTTCTAAGATTGTGTAACATCGTTATTGTTTTATTTTGACTTTTGATAGAGCTATCAAATAGGCTCGTAAACGTAAACCAACATTCAAAGCCGTAAAAACCTCACCAACAAAAGTTAATTACATCTCATCTTAACATAATTTCAAACGAACACATACACCACAAAGAGATTGTTTCCATTATAACTATTCGCATCAAAACTGACACTTAGATTGATGGGTTTTGACAGTTGAAACAAAGTACACATCATCAGCCCATCAAATGATTCCACTAACACAAAACAAAACAAAAATCAGACCGTTAGATGCAGCTGTCTTTTTCTTATACCTAGAATCGAACAGAGAAGACTATACTGATTAAAATTGCGATGCTGCATGAATGGTATGAAAAGCTGGGGCCTTATTCTGTAAATGAAACCATGTAGAATCCACACGGTTTGCCAGAAGTTTTAACATAGTATCGAGTCATCCTCGAAAGTCACGTGACTTTTTGTTTTACTTTGTATTTGAGTTTATTGAAGAACAGTGAACATAATGATAATTTGTACTCGAGCAGTTTTTTTTCAACCAGCAAAATACAGCCGTTTCTGTGTGAACTAGCAGAAACTTGATAAATGCCGTAGAGAGAATGTGGTAACTTGTATGAAGTAGGTTGTATCCTTATACAACCTACTTCATACAAGTTACCACATTCTCACAATTTAAGAAAACAGGTTTCAACCAAATTTCCATGTAGTTTTAGAAAAGTTGAATGGAGTCTACAGCGGAGCTATGCGGTTTTTTTCTTATAGAATTAGGCACCTGATGGTAAGGCCCCGACCTCAAAATAGCAAGTAAGTCACAACGCTGATTACATCTGGTTGATGTGATGATAAATTGATGGAGCGAAGTACCGTTACGAGTCAAAAGCAATTAATTAACACATGCCTACTAAATTTTATGAAAGTTTATCACAGCTGTTTGCGCTTTTCGAGTAAGGTGAGGTTTTATTAGGATTTAAGAAGTGTGAGAATTTAGTTATCGAAATATCGATTCTATCATAAAAATAATTACACTTTCAGTAGGTGTCTTGTTCCTCTCCTTGATTACGGCCAGAAAGTATCTGGAAAAGAGTAAATGATATATAAACACTAGCTATGATATATTATCTAGTTAGCTTTATGATATACTATTGCTGCGCCATGTCAGCTAATCCTACATACACAAAAATGTATAAATAAAAAGATGTTATTTTTCGTATAAATTAGAGGCCTTTTTCTATTAGTAAAAATTAGTAAAAATCAAATGACAAAATAATGTACTTACGTTTAATAAGTAATCATACTCAACATAACGTACCAAACGAGTTTGTATGTAGTGTGTGTAAGTAGATCTTATTATTAAGACTTGTGTATCATTATTTTAGAACACAATAAATCATATCTTCGGAGAATACAGTCACTTGGTATGTATATAGCAAAAAATATAAAACTGAAAAAAAGATAAAACTTGGTATGTAATATAGCAAAAAATCTATATTAACATGCATATTAAAAGTATCGAGCATAACGGGATAATCCCGATTTGAGAGATCGAAACTTACACGTGTAAAATCGCAGGGCGTACCTGGTAAATAATACTATAGTTTATAAATTCTTTCATTATAAAACAATCAGAGTAAACTAAGCCACCACGTCTAATAAACTTTTGACGATTCCTTAAGAAATATATCAGAGAAATAAAACAGTACCAGTGAATTCCATCGTTGAAGCTTATTGACACATGTTATTTTCTATGATGTGCTCATAAAACAACCAATCTTATCTTGTTTGATGATGTTTGGATAAAATATTCTTTGAATCTAGCGATACTGGTTTCAGAAACAAAATTAAGATAAGAGATGTGATTTAGGCGTATTCTAAATACAATTAGGTATATGTTTTTATTTTTATTGATGGGCACTATTTCTTTTTATGGGAAATTCATTATTTTTTCTCGGTTATTAATATGATTTAATAAAAATATAGGTAGAGTTAGTTTACGTTGTCCAAGATACGACCCGTCTTCCTTAGTGATTGCACCGACCAGCGTTTCGGAACACTTGCGAGGCCACTTGGGAATACTTTCGTGGCCATTTGGCACTACAACTTAGATCGATGGAAGCCCCTAACCAAGCAAAGTCTAATTTTAAGTTGAATTTAATAAATGTATTTTTAAATAGTGTTATGCAAGCTACTCTCTCATCCTACAATAGCTTTGATTATATCTTCTTACACAAAAACAACAGTCTAATATCTAGTCTAGAAAATCATGTATTATATAAGTGAGTATAAAACGTTTGCCAACGTCCGACATTGATGGATCAGAGGGAGGCGTTATCTAAATAATTTTTCCACATTTTATGGACCCGAGAAGGATGGCGGGCCTCTCAGGCGGAAACCAACTATTCGAACCTCGATATCTACCAGAATCTTGGGATTTTATGTCAGCAATATGTTACTGTCATCGCAGACACAACCACATTCCCGATAATATGGTATTCCTTAAATACTACTTTAATTATATTGATATCAATCGGTATTTATTTCGGCATTCTTTTATAGTGTTACTCTTGGGTTACACTTTGTTGATCCGATCTGTTCTAACTACCAATGTTAGTGTTTGCGAATGAGAATTTTATATGAAGATTTAGCATAAATTCTCTTACAAAACCATTATAAATGTATTTTTGATTAGAATTGTAAAACAATTATCTGATATTCATTAATACTGAAAAAAATATTTGTATCTGGTCTGGGTGTCTTTCTATGTATAGTGTGTATGTATTTACAAAAAAAAAGAGGAATATGTAGTATATCCGTTGTCTAGTACCCATACAAGCCTAGAGCTTAATTTGGGGCTAGATTGCGCTGTGTGTAATGTCTTGCAATGTTTATTTATTTATTATTTATACTTTTTATTAAAAAAATAAGGAATTTTATTTCAACTAATGTCTCTAACTGTGCCATTTTTATCAACATTGTATTTTTTTTAAATTAAATTGAGTTAAAATACATTAGCAATTGTGTCTAACTCTAAAAGGTAAAAAACAAACACTGTACCCCACCCTTACCTAGATAAAACACAGGAAAAAGCTTACAAACGGATTTATAGTTGTATTTTTGTTTTAAAATATTTCTAGTAGAAATGCCTTGAGCAATAAAAAAAACAAATAACGAATTATTCAACCCTCTTGTTTTAATAATATGAACCAAATAAATTGCGACTTTTTGAAAGTTCATAACTCCACTTAATTGAAGCTCAAAAGTTCACTAATTGGCGACTTGCAAACACATAAATCAATCACTTGTTTTGTACAAACAAATGCTTTATTAAATCCTAAATCTGTAATTTTGTGAGTTATATTCAATTAAATGTGTTATTTTAATTTCAAAATACGTAATATCTATCTTTTAATGCAAAAAAAGGTAGTGACGGAAGTAATGGCAAAGAAATATCTATATGGGTTATTACAAGAAGTTGGTGTAAAGTATTTTACGATTATTCCCAGCTGTCCCCTCTAGCCCTGTCCCCCGGAGGGACAGCTGGGTATTATTTTCCCAGTTGTCACGGGGGGGGGGGGCGACTAGTGGGAATCTACTCTCCCATTTGTCCCCCATATGTTGGTGTTATAATAGAAGTACCTGCGCCCCGCGGTTTCACCCGTGTTCGTAATAAGCAGCCTAATGAACCATTATTATTTTAATAAACTTTATAAACGCACACGACTTGCATTCATTGTGATATTTTGGGTTAGGGGTGAAGTTTAATATAATTAGACCCTCATCTAATAATGAAATTAAGTAATATGAAATACATAACAGGTATACAAACTAGCACTGACTTACAAACAGGTACTATTGTCACCTTTGGGATGGAACAGCTAAATACCAACTTGATGCTCTTGACTTCTTTGATCGACGCGTCAGGTTGGTGATGACTCACATAATGTCGAGTTGCGCTTTTTGAGTTTGGGGCACCGTAGCGAGCTAGTGAGGTTGCTAGCCTATCGGTCTTCTACCGAATCCACTTCGGAGAGTGCTCTTGCAGGAACTGCACGTGGTTATTTCCCCTTGCCCCTTTTACTACATCACCACGAGGGGTACGGCTGATTACTTCCACATATGGTAAACGTTCCAATTTCAAGTATAAAGCGTCACGCCTCCGCCTTTCTTGTGCACACTGCTCAAAAAGTGGGATTCACTGCCAGAGTGACTAGGTATCTCCTAGGTATGCATGCTACATCGTCGAACTTATCGCTTCCCTTTAGGTGAGACTAGGTCATATGCTAGCCTATTAAGTAAAAAAAAGGTGGCTCAAGGATAAACCCACGTAAGTCCCAAAATCCCGTTGCAATTTCGAAAAACCTACATCATATATACAAAATCCAGCATCACAATAATATAAAAAGCCAACACACTCCAAGTTTCAGCTCTCCACTATCAATAATTAATGTTGTGCGTTGATCCATCAGTTAGATATCAAGATAGCTAGATTTCGCTAAGATGTTTGGATAATCTTATAGCAGTCTGAAATTAAACAACCAATATATTGCATTCAATGTCTCTTTCAGACCTTAGCTTACACAAATTTATTCTAAACTTAACTTCTGTCTGACTTACAAATGCGTTGTTAGTTAAGCCCTTTGGCTATTTTACGTCAATAAATGTACTCTGAATTGCGAAGATTCATCGTTTAATTTTTCAGTGCTGAAGTTAAATCGCGCAGTAAACTGTTATTTATCGATGCCCACTAAGAGTAGCAGCGCTCGTTACAGTTGCATTTTTTACTCTTTTACCCTTCGTAACTTTTCAAACAATTTCGGGTGTGCCGTTGAATGTTTTAAAATGCTAAACGTTTTTTGATCGTATATCTACGTATTTACATCGGTATTTTGTGCTATTTGTAAATAGTATTTTTTTTAATTAATAGGTAATTACTTCAAACTTTGTCTTTTAAGTAATATCATAGGTACTTAAATTTAGTTGTTATTTAGAGTAATAAAGATATTATTGAGGACGTACACATTGCGCTTAGCTATAAACGAAGCAACTGGGAACCTACTACTGGATAGTCAACGGATATACTACTTGTAATACCTTTCTTGTAAAACTTACTTAGTGTAATGGGGGCATCATTAGAAAACACACAAAACCAGCAAAAACCATTTATGACCTTCATTTGAAGACCTCTTTGGTGCGTCTGGCAAACGCCGGACTGCAATACCGGATTCCGGATTTATGCTTAGAAATAAACATTTATATCTTGTCTTGGTGTTTTCTAAGTATCATAGATATGTATTTACAAAAAAAAGTAAAATATATAGTGTTTATTCGTCGTCTAGTACTTATAGTACAAGCTTAGTGCTTAGTTTGGGGCTAGATTACACTGTGTGTATGTCGTGCAATATTTATTTATTTATTTTATTTATATTTGTCTCCGGCTGAAAACAAATTGAAAACCATCTTATTCAGTACTCCAACAAAATCATTAACAACAAGCTGCGTTACGCAATTTCAGCCGCATAGGTCCCGATCCCGTGAGAATATTGGGGCCAAAACAATTCTATGTTAGAAGATGAATTTAGAAAATCGATCTAGTAGCTTCGGAGATTAACCCCAATATACACAAATAAATGAATAAATATTGTCCTACATTGCACACAGCACAATCTAGCACCAAACTAAGCACTAGGTTTGTACTATGGGTACTAGACAACGGATATACTACATATTATACTTTTTTTTGTAAATACATACATATTATTATACATAGAACGACACCCAGACCAGATACAAATATTGGTTTTAAAAATAAATATTCGCACCCGACGGGAACCGAACCCGCAGTATTTTGCATTGCAGTCGAGCGTCCGCCCGACGCGCCACAGAGGCCGTCAATACATATTACCAACCTCTTTATAATATTAGTATGGATATGAAATTGATAAAATTACCTATCCATGTATAGGTATCTACACGCAAATAATTCGTAGGTAAGTACGAATACGCTGCACTACTACTTTACCGTCCAACCAAAAGGGGATCAGACGTTTTAGAACAAAATATCCGCTTGCCTTTGGCTAAACGGTATCTTGTTCGCCAACACGATTGCAATTCTAAAATCCCTTCAGTCTGACGCCTTTGATGGCAAAGATGAGCTTTATCCGTCGGTACCTATATTAAACATACAGTACAACGTGTTGAAAGAATCAAGGCGATACCCGCAAGGCATTTTGAACTAGCAGCGTACCTTCGCCGACCATTATGTTGTACAGTTTGCAACAAAAAAGACTTCTCTATTTCTCTCTTTTTGATTCCTAGGACCTTCTCCCTCAGCCATGTACTTTGCGCATTGAGTTTTATTCCACGGCAGGTCAGCGTCGTGTCTCCAAATAAGACAAATTGTGTTTTTTTCTATGCAAATTGGAAGAAAAGGTTTTGTTTTGTTTTTTTTTTTAATTTGGTTATTATGTTAGGACGTCGTAAGGACTGAGAAAGGGAAGTAGGAAAGTGGACTCTAGGCTCCCAAGAGGGAGTCTGGATGATGATGATGACGATAGCCATTATATGTAAGAAAGTATCGGTATCGGTGTTTAAGTATGAGAAGTCATTTTAAAAAGTCAATTGGAACTTTGTGATACGCATTATAATAAATAAATAAAAATAAATAAATCCTGTGACGAACACACAGCGCCATCTAGCCCCGTGGTAAGCTGCTAAGCTTGTGTTACGGTGACTAGACAACGGATATACTACTTATATTTATTTTTCTTTTGTAAATACATACATATTATACATAGAAATACGCCCAGACCAGATACAAATATTTATTTTTAAGCATAAATATTTGCACCCAGCGGGAATCGAACCCGCAACCTTCTGTATTGCAGCCAAGCGTTCGCCCGACGCGCCACAGAGGTCGTCGATTATTAGATGTAAATGAAATAATATTTTATTTTTTGCGTGCTACTAGGTACATGTTGCTCATTTTTCTGATATCATGGAAATGCAAAGAAAATGTACAGTGGCATGACATTTCATGTCAACCCAGAGCTTTAAGTAGTATACCCTTTAAAATAGAGCCTTGACTTTGGCTCTACACTGGCTACATTAACAGCTTATTTTTATGGTAGAGCTTCTTTTGCTGACTCTCCAATCATATACACTAGAAACACTGTTATTACAAAGTGGTAAAGGCGAGCAATAATCGTGGTATTTTAGATGTGATTAACTCACTTTTTGTTTAGTTTTCGACTAAATGTTGAACAGGATTAGTGCTACATGTTATTTTCTTTCACAAATTGTATGTTTTGGTTAAATTTATGACTGTTAGATTCACTTTCTAATATTGTTTGGTGAGACGGGTAAATTGTAGGTCTTTGTACTTATCACAGTTAAATAAAAGTGATGTAGAACTGGCTCGGATGGTTTTATTTTGGCAATATTGAAGTAAAAGGAGACAATAGTGTTGTCGCATTATGAAAACTCTTTAAATTTAAGGTAAATATACCGTTTAATTCACTAGTGATTTCTTCCTAAAAATCGCATATCCCTGAATTAAAATCGCAAACACGTGTGTATTTTTAAATTGGTCGAGTACTTTAGGAGCCTACTCGTTACAAACAAACAAACAAATATTTCCTCTTCATAATATTACTAGCTGTGCCAATATATGCGCAATATTACTATAAGCCTTTCTATTGAATCACTCTATCTATTAAAAATCGCATCAAAATACATTGCACAGTTTTAAAGATCTAAGCATACAGAGAAACAGACAAACAGCGGGAAGCGGCTGTGTTTTATACTATGTAATTAAGTAAGTATAGACCTATATTTAATAGATAAATATTTAAAAAATCACTCGAAAGTTTTTTATACATTTTTAAAAACTCTAAATGCTTCCAAAGCCAATTTCTAAACAACCAGAGCAGCGGTTTCGATGTCAAAAGTGAAAAGGCGGAAATGAAACCGCTCTATTCCCGGAGACTGACAAGGGACTTAGAGCGACTTACCCTAGGAATATTATGTCGCTTTATATTCCTAGGTGAAGACGTTTTAGAAGAACACCTATATAAGTTTCTGGGTGTAAGTAATATTAAACTATTTAAGTCATATCAACTTTTTTTCGGGTTTTATTGAGGCTAGATTGTGTTGTGTGTAACGTCGTGCAATACTTATCTATTTATATTTACAATGGTTTGCAATCTACAAAAATAATAGGTACTTGTTTATTAAACAAACAAAAGCAATATTCTGGAAGGAAACAGGGAATACTTGTGTGGAAAAGCGCGTACCTACATAACTTCCTATAGCGCACAACTTTTACGGTATAAGAATTACATTGCATTGCGAGACTTTGCTTTTTAGTACACGTATATATTTTTGATGGGGTTTGTACTTACAACTACGTAGAACCCAAACTACTTAATGGCGACATTCACTTGGCATCCAAATATTCAGGTACCCTATTTACGGGAACTGCCATCTATTTGAGAACACTACTTAGAGAGCGTTCGCATAGTAAAAGTAGGATAGTTGTTCATTAAAAAGATATATACGGTCATTACGAAGACATTCCAGCTCCACATTACTGTTAAATCTATTTTATATCACGAGGGCATTTTATTATTCTTTTCTAAAAGAGTTGAATATATGATAATGCATTTTAAACGTTTAAAAATAATGTTAGTAAAACCATAATAGTGTTAATAATAGTTTTACTCGAAAATCTGTTTATCAAATTAATAATATCGGCGTAAGTCCTAATCCCGCGGGAGTATCGGGAATTAAAGTAGCCTTTTTGTTATTATAGGTCATCATCTACTTGGTATAACTCAAGTTTCATTTGAATCGGTTAAATAGTCTTGCGGGCTTTAAACATGTACAAAAAAAAATCTAAACTTTCGCGTAGTGTGAAGTGGAATATCGATAGTGGAAAGCAAACGTTGGTGTAAAAGTTAAAATATCATAAATTATTGCGCCGATTTTGACAAGATTACACAGGGCGTGAATTTGTCAAAATCGGCGAATCTTACTAATATTATAAACGCGAAAGTTTGTATGTCACTTCTAAAATCGCTAAGTATTCAAAATCGCAACATATTACGTGTCTTTAGGAATCAACAAGATAATAGATATGATAAAAGTCAATGAAGTAAACAAAACGTGTATATGAATTCAAAAGCGTGTGTTAACTTAAATAGCGTACGAAATTATTATAAGTGAGTTTTTATTTGTATGTCTTAGTAACTTGAGATCAAAAGAAACATTTTGATGAGGTCACGGTTCAAGTCAAAACTAACTAAACATTTCTTTTGGAAGTGAGCCAAAAAGTTTAATTTAGGCAACGAGCCAGATAATAGAACATAGACTTCTACGACACTTTTTATTTTTTTTCTGATAATTTAACTTTGTTTTCATATTTAGACTAGAAATTACTTTAAAATTTTAATGACCGGTTTTAAAATTAAATATTATTTCTATTATTTAATTTAGATAATACTTGGTTTGGCTTTCATTATTATGTACAGTTTCATACTATACATACATACATACATTCTGAACTGATTACGATGAAATTTGGAATGCAGATAACTGGAGATTGGGATAAACACATGCTACCAAAACATTTTCAATAGATGGTTAGAGCGTTAAAAATACAATTTTGGAACACAAGTATGTATGTCAACGTAATGCAACATAATAATTTTACTGTTTAAATTCTTTATCTATTCTATAAAATTCAAAACTGAAGCGTGTATTCCACAGAGACGTTTGCTGTAGGAAAAGAAACTGCAAACCACTCGAGACGTTACAGTATTTTACGATGATACGTTGTAAGAGTTTTCGAGATTCGCTCGCGTATTTTTATTTAAAACAAGTTGTCAGCAGTTTTATATAAATATATGACAAGACTTGTCCTGCGAGACTGGATTTACATTTCAGAAACATTTTTGAAGTGAGACGACTTAGGTAAGAAGGCTTACTTATTTCCGATATGAAGTAGATCTTAATTTTTAACTAAGTAGCTTGTTGAAACTACTAAGATAATGGTCTAATGATTGAGCTAGCAAGGTTTCTGCTTAATCTAACGTACGTTCTAGATACTACCAAGCGTTATATCGATTCTATTATTATAAAGAGGAAATGTTGTTAACAATGCATGTAAATCTATTATGTATATTGAGAGTAATCTCCGAAACTATGAACCTATTTCTAAAAATGTTTCATTAACCGAAAGCTTCATTATCCAGAAGTAACCTAGGCTTTTAATCATGAGATCCCAACGCGATTGGGACTTACGAGGGTAAAATAGCAGCTATAAATAGTAATACATATAATCTATTCTAATATTTTTGTCCCTTTAATAATGTTATCTCGGATAGCAGTCGTTAGGTCAAGTTAGAGGCCCTTAGGGCAACTTCAAAACTATAACACTAGGTGAGCCACACCACTATACAAAAAAAGAATATCTAGTTACATTTTACTGGGCCTTAATTGCGTATTATTATTTATTATCTTGAGGTAAGAAAATAAATAATAATACGCGATTCATACCCGGTAAAAAGTAACTATGTTAACAAATCGTGTGAATTTAAAAAGTTTATAAGATGTTCTATCCTGATAAAAAATATTCTATATTATGTCTATCTAATGCTTTGTCCTGGCTGACTGATGGATCAACGCATAGCCTGTGAGAGCTGAAGTTTAGAGAGTGTGTTCCTATTATGATGAAGGCATCCGATAAGAAAGCAATGGGTGAAATACCCAGAGGGTTGTGACCTGAGCGAGTGAAACCGCGGACCACAGCTAGTGTTATATATCTATAAGTGTAGTTGTGTTCTGTAGTTTTACAATATCTGTAAGTCACTCAAGGCTTTATAGGTATGTATAGGATAACATGATATTAGGTCTCAGTTGCGAATCACGGGTTTAGAATTTTAGATCGAACCTACGAGTGTTTCCACTAGATGAAATCCTTCAAAGGGGAGCAACCACGACCGTGAAATTCAATTAGATTATGGGCAGGTAGAATTCAAGAGTCTCGCACCATATTTCAACTTTATCATAAGGAGGTATGGTTTAAAATTGTCAAAGAATTTTCCTGATAGTGCCTGTAGTCTCGAAAGCTTTGATGAGATGTTTTCTTGTGTGATATTCCCAAGTCGCTGTCTACTGAAGCTTTTATCGTATAAAAAATGAATGGAAATGTGTTGCTACTAATGCAAATTTTAAAATATTTCTTTTTCTACGAATGAATAATAAATTAAACCTTCTTTCTCTGAAACGGCGATTTTTTCAAACGACGAAGGCGAGTTTAGTAGAATTTTTATTTCAAACTAAGATCGGTTTTTAATAATATGTATATTTATATTCAACAATATATATAAAAAAATTACACAGTAATGTCTAAATCGTAAACTGATACCAATAAATCATGGTTACAGAGGTCACGGTCACAAAAAGACCACCAGTAATTGTAAAGGGGTGCTGTAATGCAACCGCGCCAAATGTAACCATCGCTTCTGACCGCTTTCACACCGCAAATTTCATGATCATGACAATCTTGAGTCGGCAGTTGGCCACTATAAAGATTTAATTAAAAAATAAAAATGTCTGCAATAAAGAAGGTTTCGGGCAAAAAAGAGTTTTAGTAAACACTTACATATTTCCCTCTAAACAATTTGCGCTATCCACCATATCTCCAGTTTTAATGGTCGTGTTTACTTCACATCGCAAGCAAGACATATCTTTAAATATAGAATTTCTAAAATTTCTCGTACGTGAGAGCTCAATAACATTATCAATCCAGCTTTGCTTGTTCGAGAAAATGTATGGCATTTCAGAAATGGAAATGTAGTTGCACAGATTGCAAGAACACACGTAGGTAGTGAGGTTGTGATTTACGTTGAAACATCCACGATCGATTATACCAAAAGGTGTGTGTGTCGAATAGCATAAATCATTTTCACGTTGACATGTTACAGACGGCACTCTGAAATTAAAAAAATATATATTAGGTAACAAAAAAAATAAGATGCTTTCCAAAAAATAAGTTACAACATAAATATAACCTACATACTTACATTTTATTTTTAGGTTCAACACAGTTTTCATTAAGGACATTGTTGCAACTGATACACGTCTTATTATAATCTTCTTTCAAAACATAAATGGAATCCGTTGCTTCCAATACGTATGAACTTATTGATGTCAACGGAGTCACCTCTTTAATCACCCAATCAGATTTTTCGAAATATTTCATCTCTCTGGCCATCTCCTTCATTCTCTTTCGTGATGTGGACTCTGTCATTTCGATTTCGTTAAAATTCTCGAATTCAAATCCTCGATCTATAGCGGTAACAGACAAATTTTCATATAACATTACATCATTTGTATGTTCAACGGTAACTAAATCTTTGGCACCAAATTTAAGTATTTTCGGTGGAGGTTCTATGCTAATCAAATCATCAGCAGCTAACTCAAGAATTGTTGGTTTTATAATTTTAGTAGTAGTTTCGACAGCGTTGTCGTATTGTTTTGACTCAGACTCATCTTTATCATCATTAAATAATTCTTTAACGTTTTCAACAAGCAATGATAGTAGTTTACCACGTGAATCCTCAGTAACGGTTTTGATGGGTACATCATTTGCTATTTCTTCTACTTGTCTTCTAAAGTACGGTAATGGGTTCTTACTTTTCAAAACTTCTTTGTTCGGATTAACTGATGAAATGTACATAAAAACGGCATATAAAAATATTATATTTCTCATGTTGGTTGACAGCCATAATAATATCATTCATTTCTGTCATTGCAGGATTTGACACTTCTTTTAACTAATCTCAATTCTTCGAAAAGAGGATAATTACAAAAATAAAATTACTCACGATTTGTTAGATAATATATAAGCATTATCATTGTTACAAGTAATCTAAGCGATGATTTATTTTTCACAAAATCACTTTTCAGTTCTACTTCTTTGTCCCTTAAACCCCAACCTCTTAAATCTATATCAGGGTAGAAGAAATCTTCCTGAGGAGAATCGAATTTTTCATCATTACATCTGGCGTGATTACAATAGAAATATATAGAATTGTGCGCTGGTATATTGATACATCCTCTAGAAACGAAGTTTATTTCACTGTCTATATTTGTAAAACATAGTTGATTTGGGCCACAAATTGTGTAGTCAGTGCTATAACAATAAATGAGCTTAAATTAATAAATATTATTTGCAAAGAAATTAAAATCCACATCTGTACAAAGATCGATCAAAGATTCAATAGTACTGTATTGTATCAAACAAATAATATCACTTATTTATCACTCACTTTCGCCCTGCTCTACAAGAATTATCGTCATCTGGATTCACTCCTCTAGTTTCACAGTATTTGCAAAGTAAATCAAGTCCGGTCACTGGTTTTTCCAGGCGTCTGCTATCATACAACCAATCACTAAGACTCCTATACTCGTAATAGGTCGGATCTTGCGAAGGTTTGTCGTTACATAGAGGGCATTTGCATACAAATGTCCTGTTTAAGTTCATAGGTGAAATACAGCCCCTCCTTATGTATCGCGGGTGGAGCTCGGTAAAACACTGTTCGAAGTCAGCACATTTTTGTGTTTTAGCCCTGTAAATACAATGAGATTTCTAAAAACAAATAGCAGTACGTTTGAAAAACATGAACCTATTTCAAATATACCTTAAGAAATTGTATTTCATTATTTACTTGACTTAAACAGGCATCAATGAACTGTAAACCACACGAATTATTCAATTAATTTTAATCTGCTATACTAGAAAATAACACGGAATAATTAGGCAGAATTGAGAAAAACTAAAAATCTGTTCAGTAGTCTAAGCACTACGATGGACATACTTAGACTGCCTAAACCGATAATAGACAATAACAGAAAATAAACAAAAAAAATAAATTTTATTAAATGAAACAACTTCCAGGACAAAATACTAATCATACTTTACCTCCCAGAATAGCAGTTGAAATCAGAATCAGAATATCCGTCTTCTTTTCCTTTGCAGGTAAGACATTCTATTCCTTCATAATACAGGTTAGTCCCATTCACTGTATTTCTTGACTTTCTTGGAGTCATCACGCCGGCTACTTTATTTTTGTTCATCATAGTATTATCATACTTATTTTGTTTTACAAAACTTTTTCTCACTTCATTAAAATTTGACTTCTTACTAGGATTTAGAGGTACAGTTATAATTAGAGTTTCATTCTGTCTGTTCCTGTTTTCGAGGTCGACTTCGGATGCAATTTCATTTTGTTCTGAAATTTCATCACCCTTGATCCCTTTTAATAATTGAACTAGCAGAAAAAGAAAAATATTTCTCATTGTTTACATTATTTTGTAAGAATTTGGAAGGAATTTGGTAAGAAATGAATGCAAATTACATGACAGAACACTGTCATTTTCTCTACTTATTTTTTAATTAAAGTGTTCAAGCACTGAGGTTTTGTGTAATAATATTTGGCCTATAATACCCACAGTTAATATAAGGCAACCGTGAATAAAGTTGGACAAACATTATCGCGTATAAAATTCCGGGAAACGGAATAAATAAAGGCTTATAACCGTCGATAATAACATAAAATAAGAGGTAAATTAGGTAAGCGAACATGGTAAAGCTTTTTTCGGAATTAAATCCACGAACTGCATCAAAAATATTACATCTTACGGATCGTTGGACGCACGATACAAGAATGAATCATAATAATCATGTTTGTAGGTACATACACTATAGGTACATATACTATCTATCTACATGCGTTCAACAAACAATTATTTTACAATGAATAATAATATACTTTGTCTAATTGAGCAGCTTCTAAATTGAAAATTGGTATAAAAAATTTCAAGTTTTTGAGCTGATTAAGTTTATGTAGCCCTCAATTTTGAGTGACTTTTTAATTTCGACGACGACGTATAAAACAACCCCTTAACGAGATGCTAACCAATTCCCAATAACCCTGTATAGGTAACTGTCGGCTCACGACGACTTTAGTGTAATTCGAGGCAATAATGGTTTATATAAATTTTCAAAACAAGGTATAGGTGCAAACTGAAGAGTGATGCGGTGTGTAATTTACACAAGTACAACCTCGGGCGGGTAAAGTAGTATTACAGGTTTGTATTTTAAGAGCACCTTGCACGAATCGCTTGAAAAAAAAATTGAAAGCTCCTTTAGGCATTGAATGTCGGTATGTTATCTAACGACATTTTATTGCAGATGGATGTATTATTATTTATTTACTAGCAGCACCCCGCGGTATTGCTCCTGTAAGTCCGTATTATTCCTGGTCTTCAACTTGTTATATTCCAAGTTTCATTGCAATCAGTTAAGCGGTTTTTACATGATTGAGTAACAAACATATAATATAATAAATAAATAAATTCTGTGATCAACACACAGCGCCATCTAGCCCCATGGTAAGCTGATAAGCTTGTGTTACGGTGACTAGACAACGGATATACTACTTATATTTATTTTTCCTCTGTAAATACATACTTATTATACATAGAAATACACCCAGACCAGATACAAAAATTTATTTTTTAAGCATAAATATTTGCACCCATCGGGAATAGAACACGCAACCTTCCGCCGTCACAGAGGTTGTCACATACGTGTCGTACATATACATACTACTCACAAACTTCTAACTTTATAATTTTAAGTAGTATTTAAATTTTCTATGACAGTATATCGACGACCTATCCATGGGAATCGGATTTAAAATGATTAACTTCAATTCTTTCCCAGCAAAGGTTGCTTGACTGAAATCACTTTAGTAATAGGACCGCCCATTATACTATTATTGTTATAATTAGTTTAAGGTAAAAATTTAGTTTTCTTTTAATTGTGTTGCTTTTGTGTTTTTGTCTGGAATTAGATACTTTGTATTTTTTTATGCTTGTAACATTTAAGTCTCGGTATTTTTACGGGATGTAGAAAAATGTATTAATCGGATTAAACAGCTGAATGAAAATTTGTGGTTAAAAAATAAGCATAGCAATGTAGGTAGGTTAATAATTTATTTAAAGCACTGATTAAAACTCTCCCATTGAAATATTACCTTTATTTAAAATTTAACGAGCAATTACGAGCTAGTGTTGACCGGAAAGTGCGGAAGATGAGGTCTGATTTTCCAACATTTAAATAGGTAATTATAAAAGTAAATTGCGTTGGTGATCATTTTTTAACTAATTTTTAACAATTATTGTAGTACTGGGGTAAAAATTGGTCACCTTCGTTTATACCCTATACTAATAACGTAAAGACTAAAGATGTATTTCTTTGTTTGTAATCAATAGGCTCCAAAACACCTGAACCGATTTCAAAAATTCTTTCACCAATAAAAGCTTCTTTATCGAAAACTGAGAAGGAACATAAGCTACTTTTGATCCCGGAATCGGGACTTACGTGGGTGAAACCGCGAGACGCAGCTAGTTTATTATATGAAAAGTTAGAAGTAAATCTATGGTTTGGTTACACCATAGGTTTATATTACAGCAGTTGACACTTCGGCGCTCCTATTGTTAATTATGGTAAATAAATAAATAATTGATAGAATAAAAGGGGAATAAGGTCGCAGTAGTTGACCCCCTTTTTGTTTCGATCTGTCAACTTAACTGTCAGAAAAAGACAAATCATGTTCTTACTTCGAATCTTTTTTTTTTTAAAGTGAAATAAAGAAACTTAACCATGACCCAAAAAACCACTGTAACTCTTATCAAAACTTTTAAGAACTTTTAATTCTATTCCCTTCCCAACAATTAAGTTACAGTCAATTTTGTAAGCCAACTTATTTGTTCTTGCCGAATTTATTGGTACTCGGGGTAAAAAACTTTAGAAGAATCTGACTTTCGATGTATAATTCCATCTAATTTGAAAACTTATGTAATCCGAAGACGTTGAATCGGACCCCCAAGCCGCATAAATATACAATTTTTTTTCGCGAATGGAAAGTAGCTAAGATTTTTTCAATCGGCAGACAGTAAAGTTATCTATTAACTAGTACTTATGACGAAATTGATGTTATAGAAAATATCATTATTTGTAGTCAGTCATTTCGACCCTTAGGGACCGTCTCCACCAACGTTAGAATCTCGGCGATACTCGTATTACTTTATTTCTATACAACGCACCGCCGAGTTAACATCGCCGTGTGGAGACACGTTCATAGAGATTGTATAGAAATAAGTGGCTCGACGATAATGTCGCCGCGATTCTAACGCTCGTGAAAACGGTCCCTTATCCGTCCAATTCTGAACACAAACGAACGCCACAAACATCCATCACGAACCGCCTCCATCCAACGACGTCGTCGGTCTATGGAGTATAGGTGGTTTTCTAACACTCATTTTTGCAGTTCATCGTGATCGAAGGTTCAGAGTTTTTACTCCCCACTTTTATCAATCATTAAAATATTTAATTTATCTCAAACTGTTACCTATTCTCGAGAAACCGGGATCTGCTTCAAATTTCTACTTTGGCGCCTTTATCCTTTACGATGTCAAGCCACCTCACCATTCTTGGGTGGTACAATATGGCGCAATCCGACAGAGGCGATTAGTTCGTTTTTGTGTCCCTTTGAAGAAAGGTCGCCCGATCTACAAGCAACTGAATCATTGTACTACATACAACTACAAGTATTCATCCGCTTAAAATCTGATCTCTTGCAAATATCAGGATATTACTGACCAGATAATAAATAGCCGGACAAGAAACTATGTCTTACCTACCTAGATAACACTTCCAAGTTTACTAACACCTCCCGATAGGAAACCGGTGATGGAAATCACTGTCACTGTCTCGTGTGTGTGGCATGTGGCAGTTCCCATGTGGCGCAATGGTTAGCGCATTTGCCAGGCAAACTAGAGGCACAGGTTCAAATCCTGTCACGAGATAATTCTTGATGATGCATTTCTTGTAAATATTTCTAGTAAAAATAAATAAATAAATAATAAATAAATAAATCATGTGACGAACACACAGCACCATCTAGCTCCGTGGTAAGCTGCTAAGCTTGTGTTACGGTGACTAGACAACGGATGTACTACTTATATTTATTTTTCTTTTTGTAACTACATACATATTATACAAAGAAATACGCCCAGACCAGATACAAATATTTATTTTTAAGCATAAATATTTGCACCCAGCGGGAATCGAACCCGCAACCTTCTGCATTGCAGCCAAGCGTTTGCCCGACGCGTGATGGAATGATATTGCATTATTTCTAGTAAATACTACAACATTCTCATGTAAGTATGTATATTGCCTTGAACGAAATACATAAGAATTATTGGTTTGGTCCACTTTTGTAACTGATCTTTCATAACCAGCTATGAACACGGATTAATTTATAACCGCGTACATACGAAAATGGAAATAAATCTAAAGACAGCTATAAAAGGCTACGTCCCTTACATCCAAAAAGTTGGTTTCACGTCATCCAGAATTAAAATAAAATTTTATATTATGTACCACGTTATCCCTAAGATTAATAAAAGTATCGTTAACAAAAAAACTTACTGAGTAATTTATATTTTTATTTTACTGTGTAATTCGAAAGAATAACACAATATAAAAAGCTAGCTTTTTTGACTCGACTTCGCACACCTTGGGCAAAGATTATTATTATTTAAAATACAATCTGTATAACTAGAATTTGTTTAAGGCCCAAGTATGTGGTACTTATATATTGTTATCTTTAAAACTACATAACCCGTTCGATTGTAGCTATGAAAGTGGACAAAATTTTCTTAATTAATAACCAGGTTTGAAAATGGAAAAAAAGTCTCCTTTCGTAGCTGGTTATGAAACTTGGTTATGAAAAGGACAATTTTATTTCTGTTTTCGAAGCTGGTTATGAAAAAAAGAAAAAAAATCCGTGTTCATAGCTGGTTATGAAAGATCAGTTACGAAAGTGGACCAAACCGAATTATTATGGAAATATAAAATTTTGAAATTAAATTTAAAAAAAGAAAACAAGCAATTTGCCATAAACATTACGCTCTTCGTTTTAAAATCTCCGAACAAAAAACCTTTAATAACTGCAATTATCGTTTACACCCTTCATAATTTACTTCAAAATTTACCCATAGCAAACCATTAAAATGATAAATTGTTAAGAAATGCCATTTTAATATTTTTTTAATAAAATATGTTTGGAAAGGTACCGAGTAGGTACATCCTACAAATACATTAAAAGATTATTTCATTCTTAGGGCGAATACAGACTGTCTACAGATTGATTGCTGATTGCGAAATAATAGGCATGAAACTGGACGATATGTGTCACGAAATTAGGTATAAGTAATCATGTTCTTACCCAGGACTTACAATGTAAACGAATTATAAACGAAAATTATCAAAGCCAACGAAATTATTAAAGCTTTACAGTGATAAAATCTAAACTTACACACTCGTAGAATAGTAGGGGATGCCAGTTACTGTAGAAGGATGGTACGTGTTCGCATTATATACCTAACGAGAATATAGCTATTTATATATATATATATATATATATATTTAAATGTCTATAAACACAATATTTTCTAAGTTTAACTAGTGTTATATTTATTAACAGCATTGTTGCAAAAGTTTGTTGGGTCTACCCTGAAGAAACCAACTGACAGGTCGGTAAAGCATTACAACAATGCAGCGTTAATAAATAAAACGCTAGTTAGATCTGAATAATATTGTGTTTTAGTAAAAATCTGCACTCGAAATTCACCCTTAATATACATTTTTAAAATTACTACAAAATTATACCTGATGTGTTACATAAACAGCAAAATGCGTAAAAGTACGTGCTTAATCTGGCTTCGCGTTTTTATAGGCCACTTATTTTACTCACTGGTAAAAAATGTAATCCTCTTTCACGGTTCAGGTTTTAGAATTAGGTAAGCCTTTTGTTATGAAGTACTTGTGTAATGCGAACTCTTGTTTTTGTTTTAACGGAATCTGGCAAACAGCGACATATTAAAATGTTAGAGTACGTCTCGTGTTGTGTCCCGCGCGGTTGTGTACTTAGGACAGATAACATGATGTGTTGTAGCTTACGACGAGTAATCTACAAAACATCACGTATTTATTTAGTTTAATAATTAAACAGAATATTTACCGGGTTATTTATACTAGCGTTTTATTTATTAACGGCATTGTTATTATGTACCGAGCTTTCGTTAACTTTACAGTTAGCTTTTTCAAGGTTTCAACCTTGAAAAAGCTAACAACCTAACAACTTTTCAACCCTAAATCTTTTTGAACTAATAGTAATGCGATCGGTTGACTAAATTCTGAATTTCTTTCTGAAACGCAGAATTTAGAGTGTACAAAATATTATTTTGTACACTGTATTTTCAAATTAAAAATATTAAAAGAATTACGCGTAATATTAATACAGTCGTACTATACGAAACGTTATCAAAGTTTGGCGTTTTATCTGAAAATTTTGTTACAATAGGTGTTTTTGTATGTTACCGAGCTACGCGTGGAGTTTGAGAGCGTGATAAGATGGGCGGGCGGGCTCATTTTCTACAATTAAAATGTTTCAACTATGCCTCAGTTCTGTTTAATTTTTAAATAGTTCAACAATAATAATTGTTAGTAGTTTAAAAACTTTAGATACGTATTATAGCATATTTTTTTTAATTATATAGTACATAGCGGCGCCCTACGGTTCCACCCGCGTACGTCCTTATGCCTTAGCCTATGTGTTATTCCCGGTATCCAGCTACCTATATTCCAAGTATTCCAGGTTCAGTAGTTTTTGAGTTAAAGAGTAACAAAGTCACATACATACATACAAACTTTCGCGTTTATAATATTAGATAAAACAAAATCGATTCTCCCTGTATGTCTGTTTGTATGTATGTTTACATAGTTAAAACTATGCCACGGATTTTGATGCGGGTTTTTTTCAGTCCCTACAGTGATTCAATAGGAAGGTTTATATGTATAACACATTCTGATATTTCTACGGAATCGAGACTTACGCGGGTAAAACCAGGTAGTTTTGTAATATGTACATTTACTATACCTACCTAATATGTATGTATTTACAAAACAAAAAAAAATATAAGTAGTATATATCCGTTGTCTAGTCACTGTAAACCAAGCTTAGCAGCTTACCATGGGGCTAGATGGCGCTGTGTGTTCGTCACAGGATTTATTTATTTATTTATTTTATTCATAATATTTACATATAATTATATGCAATGCGAAACGGTGAGTTAGAGGACCACCTACAAGGTGGACCGTCGACATTGTAGCAGTCACGAGAAGTCGTCGTTCAGCAATGGACAAATAAAGGCTGAGATGATGATGATGATACTTAATAATGTTATTTTAGTTATCTAAATATAAGATTATTACTGTAAAACTGTTACTACTGGGTGTTTTAGTTATTATAGTTATTTATCTTTTTTATTTTTTTAATAACTATTCTTCTTCTTCTTTTCGTGTAGTGGTGTGGCTCACCTGGTGTTAAAGTTTTCAGATCACCCTAAGGCCTCTAACTTAACCTAACGACTGTTATCAGAGATAACAACCGGGACCAACTGCTTAACGTGCCTTCCGAAGCACGGAGGAGCTCGACAAAATTATTTTTTGCCACACACATTTTCGGTCACCCATCCAAGTAATGACCGCGCCAAGCGTTGCTTAACCTGCACAACCATTCAAGATCGGCTGGTACAGCTAGGCCAATGAGCTCCTCAATAACTATAAAAACTTATAAAACATTAATAACACACCAAAAATCACAAAGGTAGGTTAGGTAGGTATTTAGTATTCATGTTTAGTGTGTACTGTTAATAATTGAATTGTTTTTTTTTATGATTTGTATTGGGTATGTTTTATGATGAATAAACGGATTATGTTATAAATGATATACTTATTATACTTAGCTCAAGACTACATCTCAATATTGTCTGAACATGAACCTCTTTGTATTAATTTCGATATTCATTATAGAGAATGCAAGGAGCCGAACCGAGGCAGTAATTAGACTAAGTAGACCCTTCCAATAATCAATTACTACATATTGCGTATTACATAGATACTCGTATCTTTGAAGATGTGAGGGAACTAATCTTCTTTTCCCTTCTGTAGATATATATGCGACTAAATGCGTGTCAGTAGGTATGTAATTTTTTATAAAACGTATGAAACTCGGCCGTCAGGGTTGCCATAAAAAAGCTTCAGTACCAGGCGACCTTTCTCCTTTCTCCTTCCAGTCTCTAATAGAGACCAGTTCAGTTCTATGCCTGTAATCTTTTTTTACAGTAGGTAATAATCTCATTTACATCTATTATTAAATACCACCCACATTAGACGGGGTAAGTCGCTTATTCCGTAACTATACATATAATAACAAAATTTATTGGCTTTTAGAGCCGTAAGTCTATTAGCCACCTATTTTATATACAAACACGCTTAATTAGATTGACAATTATGTATTACTATTTTGATACATAATGGTGTTTGAATATCATAATTATTAAGCTTGAACATAGTAATTACATAATTGAGTTGTAATATAACTATAGAATTCGTCAGGCTTAAATGGATTTCTAGATCATGCCTTCATAGCGATCTTTGATGTTTGACTTAAGTCAATTTGTAGTAGAATTAGTTAGATATTTAGAACCGTAACTAAGATGATTTTAAGGGAGATTTTAGGCTCTTGTCTCAAGGTGTGAATCTATTTTTCGAGTTATGTGAATCAGTGTTTCCTATTGTGATGGTTTAGTCTAAATAACATTACGAAACTAGTGTTATGCATAATAGATTCATTTCACAAGAGCAGTCGCAATTAAAATTATCAAATATTACCGCTCTAACTACGCATTTTTTTTTCATGAAAATGAGCATAAATGGCGTGTTACTAGGTTGGTCCAATTTTGACCAAATTACAAGGTATATTGGGTATGCCCTTTTAAGCCAAAAGGGCCACGAACCACTTTTGTACTGCAACTTTTGAAAATTCAAACATCACACAAATTTTGAGGTTATGTTCTAGACGTCTAGGCGAACCACTTTTGTACTGCAACTTTTGAAAATTCAAACATCACACAAATTTTGAGATTATGTTTCACTGAAAAAACATCTGCTTCAGAAAATAAAGGTAATTGAAGTCTTGATTGTAGTAGACCAAACTAAATGAAAGGACAACATAAGTCAATGGCCTTGAACTCTAAAAGTTTATTTCAAAATCAACAGTTTGATTTTGAAATAAACTTTACACTTCAAATTTCCAAAAAGTACTTCGAATTTCTAAAAATCGTAGATCAAAAATTGTTCTCCTAGACGTCTAGAACAACCCCCTTTGGGCTTAAAAGGTCATACCCGTTACACCTTGAATAATGTGGCAGGCTGGTGTAATAAATTGAGTAACCTACTTAGGTATATTCATGGACACATCGATTTTTAAAGTAGGTATCACTTAATTTTCAATTCACGGATAAACTATTAAAATAAAGGAACTGTTAAAATTAAGAACATGATCACCTAGATAATTTATTAATCAAGGAAGTAATGACGTTACCAAAATTCCAGAGTCATTGAGGTTGATCAGTGAGCAACTGAATATCGAGTGGTTCCAAGATCGCCACTGTGGCTTTCGTGTATAGAGTTACGTGTGAGCTCATTTTACATGAAGCTACGAAGAGTAAAACTTGTACCTACATTTTTATAAAAAGATCTATTGGATTAAAATGATAAGAAGGGGAAGGTAATCATGTTATTATTATAAGCTACTATTATTCTCATTTTCTTAGTTTTTTAATTAATTTTCTATTCATTTTTGCAAGATCGTTGCAACAACTTTGCATAAAGCGGGAATAAACAGTATGAATATAGATCTTATGGCCTTAAAATTACGTACAATCGTTATCTAATCTTTAAGCGGAATTTACAATAGAAAACTAGTGTCATGCAATTTATAGTAAAAAAACGGTAAAACATTTAGCGGTATTATCTACTACTACTATTTATCTTTTTGATAAAATTGCTTCCAGTAACTGCTGCTTTTGTGAAATTACTTTAGAACGTATAACACTAGTTTCGTTATGTAAATTTTTCTTTAACCTTATAAGATTGTCAGTCTTTGGTTAGTTATCTTATATAACTTATATAAGTTATAAACTTATTTTTCCTATAATATTGGTGGGATATCTTTCCTGGCGTACAAATAGTACGATTTCTAGATAGACGTAGTAAGTACATTTTAGACAATATCATTCATAATCCATGCCGTAAGTAAGTCATAAAATTTTAACACAAATTACTTACTTATGAAGTTTTTAATTAATTCTTGACATCTAGAGAATATAAGTAATTTGATTTCAGTTACCCTATACTTTTAAGTCAGATTGTCATCAGTCGTTGTTGGAATCAATGTTTTTGAAACTCCTCATGACCATCGCTTCAAAAAGATAATAATAATAATAATAATCTTTCTTTATTTCAACATTTTCAATTTACAAGCATGGGAACCCTGACACTTAAACTAGGATTATCCTGTGCTATAAGTGCCAGTATGACTTCATTGTAGCTTAGACTAATTGAAATTATAATATTGCATTACATGGCTGAGAAATTTGATTAAATACCACAAATTAATTTAATTCTAAACTAACAGTGTAACTTAGGATAAAATAATTATAGTAATTATGTATATTTAAATTAAATTCAAATAGAGATAAACAAAAACAATTACAGAAGTGAACAAAAATTCAGGAAGTTATAAATCACTAAAGTTCGGTCGAGTTGTGTAGAGTGTGTGGGTGTGTGACTGTGTATCTAAGTATGACAACAAACCAGGGGCGCTCCGTCATCCCAGTCTCTTAAGAGTCTGGGTACGGAAGTTTCCCTCTAGATAACCTAACAGTTTTCACTTAAAAAATATTCTTTCTTTTAATAAACAATATCCCCTACAACATCCAGTCGCCGTATAATAAGTGAACCTATTATACTTCTAAATAACCATGATTGGTATGTTAAAGAAAATACCATGCCATGAGTTAGTGGTTAAATTTTAACACAAATGACATGAACTCGCGTCTGCGAGTTCAAATCTCGTCGCAAGTGAAATTTTGAAAGTGATTTATTTATCTTTTAAAATATTTTTTGTAGATATGCCTTGAGCAATAAAAACAAATTACGAAATACAAATGACTTACTTATGAAGTTCTAATTAGGATAATGATGATTTCTAAAAGATAACTTTACAATTTTAACTTGAAAAATACCCTATCCTCAAATAAACAATATCTCCTACAGCATCCAGTCGCCCGCGCCGTGTAACCTGACTCCGTCTACCACAGTCCATTGCATTCCAGCCGGTTCCATTCGTTTCCCAGGAGTGTTGACACTTGTAAGGTCTACTTATCTTACATCATTTAGTTGTAATGTATAATAAATAACAACGATGGTTAAAGTTCAACTCCCTTACTTATAAAATATTATTTACACATGACTAAGTTATGTGACGTTTGTCTATGTCTGTCAACTTTGAAACTTCATGTTACAGTAAAAGAGAAACGATGCATAGTTATGCAGCGCATTAATTAGCGTTTATAAGTAAGGGGGAAAGTTTTTAACTTAAGTGTTTCCGCAATCAGCCCTACTATTGGGCCTTTGTGCGCGATTTTAAGTCGTGGGTTTTCTCACAATGTTTTTCCTTCATCGTAAGAGCGATGTTAATAGCACACATAAATTTTTCTTAAAGAAAAACACGTTGGTGCGCGGCCGCGATTTGAAACCACGACCTTCGGAATGAAAGTCGGGGTATCTACCACTAGACCAACACCGCTCGATGGTGAACGCACCAATGACGATGGTTAGCTTAACCTTTTTATTTTGGGCTAAAATGTTATGTATAGTTGCTTTAGAAAAGTAAACCAAGTAAAATCCAAATATGGTAAAATGTCATACAAACTAAATACAGATATAAGTCAACAATTTATTTAAATTTAGGTTACAATCAATTATGTTCCTATGAGGTTATTCGTATTATTATATTGTTAATTATGAAGCTTAAAAATATAAATTGAGTATATTTATAGGATTGCAAAAATTTCCACCTAAAGTTAAATACAATTTTATATGGCAATTTACAGTTTCATTTTAGCTGAATATTTGGATTTATTTATTACTATCTGCGCCCAGCGGGTTCACCTGCGCAAGTCCTGTCTCCGAGGGAATATCAGGATAAAAACCTAGTGTTATTTCAGGTCTCCAGCTACCTATTGCAAGTTTCTTTGCAATCGATTCAGTAGTTTTTGCGTGATTGAGTAACAAAGTCACAGACATACCTACAAACTTTCAGATTTATAATATTATAGTAGGATATAGTCGTAACAATTAAAATTATGACAGATTTAGGACAAAAAAGAGGACGGTTTTGACGTGTCCCGCGCAAAAAATTCTGCATGCTAATCGTGATTCTGAAAACTGTTTGTAATGTTATGTGATTTGATTAGATATACCTCACATGCACAGATTGCACAGGATTAATAACTGCGAAAATAGGAAACTCAACTAATCGGAGCATGGACACAAGGTCGCTTTGTGTTTTTAAACTGACACGGTTTGTAGGTAGTACTCAATAAAATATTAATTATGTATTTGTCCTTTTTTACAGCGCGAGGAGTACACTTGAACATTGGATGATCTGATGGAATCAAATTCTGCGGCTATTGAGGAATAGCAAACTTCTGAACGGAAAAAATATACTGTACGCATTTAAACCGAGAAGAAATAAGCACCAGTAGACAGTTTCGTCAATGCAGATTGAAAGTTGAAGATATTACTGATAGCCTTATCAATATGTTCCATTTAATTGACATGTTTTAAAAATAAACACAGATTCAACATACCCAATCACGCTTAACCAATTGTCTTTGTACTTCGGCTTGCAATTAACCACAATAGTCGTGACGGTTGTTCTGAATGCAATTGGCAATCAGTTAATTGTGTCTGTATATATGTTGCAGCACTGTGTAGTGATTGTAGGTACGAAAATATAAAGTAGGCTGACTCACATACCTGCTTAAAAAATCTACGGAATGTTAGTACTTAGACTGAAATCTATAGTCCGTACTTTGTCTTTGCTAAGCAAAAATTTTGACTTAAGATAGTTTGCGGTATTTATCTTGGCAACTATCCAAAGTTTTAGCTTAGTAAAATTGAAGTTATTCAAATTTGGAATGTGAACCAATTAAAAATAATAACCTAAACTTTGCTTCTCTGTTACATCTATGAAGTTCTCTTTATTTTATTTGTGTATAACAAAAATAATTTTGACCATAAATTCCAATTCAAAGTGCATGCTTAGTTTTTGCTAAGCTCAGTCTGAGCAAAGTCAAAGTAAGCACTATAGATTTCAGCCTTAGTGCTCCCATCAAGGCGTGTTAGGCTACGCTCTGATGGGAAGAAAGCTTCAATGTATTCATTGCAAATGTGGAGTGTTCTGAGATTTCTAGATTTAGCGATATCTATAGAGTCAGCTTACTGGAGGTATGTTCAGAGAATGTTTATGCTGTGGTTATAGTGCTATAGTTACTGTTGTATAGCCAAGTTAAATGCAGTACGGTGTTTAATTATCTAATGTTGTGTGTGTAAACGTCTTTATTTATGTTATTGTTATGGCCGTCTGCTGCTTAATTAGAGTGTTATAGGTGTTAGTATATAATTTAAGAGGCCGTTTACAAAATGTTCTTATATAACGATTACTTTTCTTTAATAAATAACTATAACAAGATTGTCGTTATAGCAACGAAAATATTAATATTTTCTACTAATCTAAATTTTATTACTTTTTAAACATATTGTTTAAGTTATTTTAATATGTTTTGAAGATAAAATTCAGTAGAAACTAGTTAAAAATAATGTAACACCATACAATACTTATCATTATTAGAATAAGAATGACCAGAGAAGTCTGGACCATTGCAAGACTATTCTGTACGTACTTCATGCTATAAACATAATCGTAAAAACTAAGTGTCTTCCTGTTCAGTAGACCTTTCGCATTTGTGGTAAGTTTTAATGGTGTAGAGAATGACAAAATGTTAGTTTGTATGAAAATGTCACAGAATACATTTCTTTTTACTAGAAATACTTACAAAAATGCGTACTATTTAGCTAGACTGTTAAGAAATACATGTAATTGAGTTATAATGCAAAATATTAGTTAGACGGGAATCGAATTCGATATTTTGTTCATGGTAATGCGACTGGGTAAAACATTGACTTTTTAGCTTTATTTACATTACGAAATTAGAGTCATACGTTATAGAGTCAATTTTACAGTTACTGGAAGCAATAAATATTTTATCAAAAATATAGTGTTTACGTGAAAATCTCACTCACTCATTGTTTCACACGAATTGATAGTAAACTATCGACGTTTCGATCATGTTACAATGATCTCGGTCGCGAGGGGACGCGCGACCAAGATCATTGTAACATGATCGAAACGTCGAGGTAAGAAAATTTAACACGTGAAACTGACTGAAATTGTCGTTTAATGCTAACTGAAAAATCGTAATTAAGAAAATGAACGAATGTTAATTGCCAGTATAGTTTTGTAATGTAAATCCCGCCTATATAATTTTGTTATGATTCCTATTGCTAGTAGCTTTCTCAGTTCTATTTATATTACATTTAAGCTTTAAAACCAATATTTTGTTTCAAACATAATATTGTTTAATGTATTATGAAAGTAATCTGAGCAACGCCAAAAATCCCTCTCTCGCCGAATGAAAATTTAACAATTCAAAGCAGTTAAAGTTCGTGTTACACAGTAGAATTAACTGCAAGCTCATGGCATAGTGCATTTGGGTGCTTACATAAAGAAACAGGTTTTACGGTACTGGCAAATGTATACGGGTCGGTACCGGTTAGTGCAGGTAAAATAAATCTATGTTATCTTTTGCGTTCACACATAAATAAACAGGTTAACAATTATGCAAAACAATTAAGCTTGTCGGTACCGGATACCTGGACTGCGTAGTCCGGGCTGTTTTACCTGTTTCTTAGAACAAATTTTTTGGTAAAACCGGCCGGTACGGCGCAGCTCAGGTAGTCGGTACCGACAAGTTTAAACCTTTTTCTTTATTTGTGAACGCAATAGACAACATAGAAGTATTATACCTGCACTGGTCGGTACCGACGCGCACAGATTTGTCAGTACCGGAAACCTGTTTCTTTATGTAAGCATCCTTACTCTGGATTGATCCGACCCACACAGATTCGTCAATACCGGATACCTGTTTCTTTATGTAAGCACCCTTAGTGTCTAAGTTTACTTGTTGGGAAAGAGGACACGCATTGCGGTGGTTGGTAGGGTGCCTGTGTAACTTAAATAGGCAAGCGTTGTGTGGCTTATGTGATTCTGCTAATAGGTTTTACAGACTACGTCCTGGTATATGCTTAAGACTGGTTTATGTTGATATCTTTGAGCATTTTGGGAATATTAAAATTCACACTTATGTATTTATACAGTCTTTATTGACTGATTTAGTTGTCCAAAAAAATTGCTTAAATCGTTTGTAGACTTACCTACGACCATCTTCTAACATTTTCACACAGTAACTGTAATAGCAAAGAAAAGTAAGTGCAAGACCCCTAATAAGTGATTAGAATGAGTATGTATAGTTTACAACTATGTATGCATGTATTTACTAATATTATAAACGCGAAAGTTTAGAACTATCGTTCTAAGCTCGTACTAGTCGTTATTGTTTTTCTCTTGTCTTAACACCCTACCTTTCATCTTTCTTTCGCTACTGGTCCATCCAAAGGTTGCCTGGAAGAGATCGCTCTAAGCGATAAGGCCGCCCATTGTGCCACCTAATTTTTAAGTTGTTTATGTATTTTCCTCTTATTGTAATTATTTAATTGTGGTGTGTTGCAATAAAGAATTAATCAATCAATCAATCAACTATGTATGTATGTATTTACCAATATTATAAACGTGAAAGTTTACAACTATGTTTGTATGTATGTGACTTTGTTACTCATTCAGGCGAAAACCGCTGATTTGATTGCCATGAAACTTCGAATAATAATGATAATATAATTAAATAATACATAGGTTACCTTTGATCCCAAAATTCCGCGGGGCTAAACTTATGCGGGTGAACCCGCGGGGGCAGCTAGTTATTAGCTTATCTAATCTTACTTCTTACTTCTTACTAATATTATAAACGCGAAAGTTTGTATGTATGTATATGTATGTGAGGTTGTTACTCTTTCACGCAAAAACTACTGAACCGATTGCGATTTAACTTGGAATATAGGTAGCTGGAGACCTGGATTAACACATAGGCTACTTTTTATTCCGGTATTCCCGCGGAAACGGGAATTATGCGGGTGAAACCGCGGGGCGCAGCTAGTAATAGGGGTTAAAGTATGAAATTGCCGTTTTATTGCAATAGGTTCTTTGAATTGACATAGAATCTTCATGGTTTGAGGTTTTCGAATGAAACTTTTTTCAAATGGTTTCTGTGATGTAATTTTTTTAAAAAATGTGAAACATTTGAATATCGACTTTCAATTGTTTTTGTTATTCAATTTAGACAAGAAAGATGGATACTGCGAAAATTCGAGTGATTTTTGAATACGAGTTCCGACGCGGAACTAACGCGGCAGAAACAGCCCGCAATATCAATGCTGCGTTTGGAGAGGGGTCTACTAATGAACGCACCGTGCGATTTTGGTTTAAACGCTTTCGTGATGGAAATTTCGACTTAAAGAACGAGCCACGAGGAAGACCGCCCACACAGGTGAATAACGATGAATTAAGAGAGATAGTGGAAGCCGATCCTAGTCAAACTACCCAGGAATTAGCGGCATGGTTTAACGTTACCTTACCCACTTTATTGACTCACTTGCGTCAAATCAATAAAATAACAAAATACGAAAAATGGGTGCCTCATGATTTGACTGATCTGCAGAAAGAAACGCGTGTTGAAACTTGTGTTGCCTTGTTGAACCGGTACAGAAATGAAGGAATATTGGATCGAATTGTAACATGTGATGAAAAGTGGATTCTTTATGATAACCGGAAAAGAAAAAAGCAATGGCTGACCCCAGGTCAAATGCCACGACAGTGTCCTAAAGCAAAACTTACCAATAAAAAGGTAATGGTAACTGTTTGGTGGTCTCAGCATGGTGTTATTCACTATAGTTTTCTTCGATCTGGTCAAGCAATTACGGCAGATGTCTATTGTGCCGAACTCCGAACCATGTTGACAAAACTAGCAGTAAAACAGCCCCGACTCATGAATCGATCTTCACCATTATTGCTCCACGACAACGCGAGACCTCACACAGCACGAGAAACCATTTTGATCCTTCAGGAACTACACTTAGAAACCATTCGTCATCCTCCGTATTCACCAGACCTTGCTCCAACGGACTACCATTTTTTTCGTGATTTGGACAATTATCTACGTGACAAGAAGTTTTCTTCCCAGGAGGCAGTACAAAATGCTTTCACACAGTTTGTGCAGTCTAGATCGTCGGAGTTCTATCGCAAAGGCATTAATAACCTTCCCATTAGATGGCAGCAATGTATAGATAATAATGGCAACTATTTTGATTAAATAAATTTGTTAAAAATTTAAAAAATAAACAATTAAGATTTTCAGTACAAATCGGCAATTTCATACTTTAACCCCTAATATTATATTAGGCAAGTAACCAACATTTTTTTTCCTATTTCTGCCTTAAAACTTCTTAGTACTAAGTTGTATTTAGCAACAAAAATAATATAGAGAATAGTTAAAAAGCATTTGTTGTAGACCCGCGGGCCTTCTTGAATTGAGCTCCGGATTTCAAATTCACTAAACTTCTCTTTAATTTCCTTAATTGCCACTACGTTTTAACGGAACAAACAAAAAACCACCGGAAAAGGTTTCACTAATTGAATAACGGGAATCCAATATGTACGAATCGGGAAACAGTGGGACCCTTTTCACCCATTAATTAATCCAAAATGCGTAGAAATGGGAAAATAATGGACATTGGTTTTCAAATGTATATGGTGACATGTACGTACAATTTTACTTTACACACATGTTTCAATTTACTCGTAAATTTTAAATACAGCTTGCTGTCAAATAGGTCACTTTAAAGTTTATCTGGACGACATTGCTTTTAGCCTAAAGTGGTCTCTTTTAATTTCAATTCCTCTACTTTTTTTGTAGTATATTTTTTTGGTACAGTCTAACATTTATATTACAATTTCTTCTTCTTCTGTAGCTCACCTACTTTTACATTTTTTCTCATCCTGATCTTCGAATCCTGGCATAGATAAAAACCGAAGAGATACTACTAGTGATCCCGGTTTTTAACTAGCTGCACCCCGCGTCGCGTTCCTCTGGGATTATCGGGATCAAAAGTAGCCTATATCTATCTCAAAAATATCATCATTATTGGTTTGTAGTTTAGACGTGAAAGCATAACAGACACAGACATAGTTACTTTGCATCGTAGGATCAGGTTTCATTTTAGATCAATGCTTCTGAAGCACCAAAGATCTCGAGAAAACGATCGAGTAATCGATAATTAAATTACTTAGTCTGATCTTCAATCCTGTTTGCCTTAAATTAATGTTGTCTAAATACATTTAACACAAAAGCCCCTCACTCAAATGCACAAATGTTGAACCAACACACGCAGTTCCATCAACATAGTTTAGTTTAGATCCGCAACAAAGACTATGCAAAGGCTTCTGAATGTTAGACGCTTAGATACTCGTAGCTTTGTCGACTCCACTTTGTTTAGTATACAGACACTTGCATAATGGAATAGCATTTGTTTTGTAAAGACTTGACTTTGTAATTATACCATAAAGACATTCTACTTAGCTTGATTTAATTTATTTCAAGTAAAACTAACAAAAATATTACCGTATTTTAGCAGCGAGCCCAGAATACTGGCCGCATTGCCACACTGAATGGCAATGCTGTTCCTTTGAGCCAAATAGAGTCCAGCATTCTGATCTCGCGTTGTCTCATCTAAACGCTCCGACAGAAATTAAAAAATGCGTCCAGCTTAATTATAAAGAACAATTGTTTTACCCGACTGCCGACGAAGGATTGAATATTGGGTAATATGTTGATGTTTTTCTGAAGAATAACGATCTGTTTCGTTTTTTTTATTGCCATTATTTTGCAAAATTGTCATATTATTTGAGAATTGTTTTATGATCGTTATACATTAACGCTCAGTTATATATTTAAAAGTGTTAATGATATAAAAGTTTCCAAACGCTACAGTGCTTTTCATTTTTAAATCGCTAAAGAGTTACCCACCTAAACGTTATGAACTTTCAACTCGGAAACAATAATTGCTCGATCCAACTCAATAATTCAAATCTACTTACCCACATTGTTTATACCTGTACTTCTCCAACTTGTTATACCGTATCTCACGTACACAGATAATACTACAATGAGCCATACAAATTATCGCTCGCCGACACGCTGGTTCTTTAAAATTACTACCTCCAAATAAATTATCGGCACACCATTATCGTCTTCAAATCCTCCTTTATAGAGTTTAAATTATACTCGTGGGAAATGGCACTTGTTCCGTTTTGGTGGTTATAGTAAGGTCAGCGGTCGGCGAATAACTTGCTAAGACTGATCATGACTTGTGAGCTTATACTCCACACTTCGTTACGTGTTAACAGGCGCATTCACTCACGACAAGATATTTATCCATGGAACTTCAAAACCGAAGGGCTCGATTGTGAACACGGACGAATCCTACATTATTTTGTTTTGTATTCTTACTTTTTACTAATATTATAAACGCGAAAGTTTGCAAGTACGTTTGTACCTATGTCTGTGACTTTGTTACTCAATCACTCAAAAACTACTAAAGCGATTGCAATCAAACTTGGGATATAGGTAGCTTAAAACCTGAAATAACACATAAGTTACTTTTTATTTCGATATTCCCGCAGGATCGGGACTAGCGCGAGTGAAACCACGGGGTGCAGCAGGTAATATTATACACGGACGCAGAGAAAACTTTATTCAATGTACGCTCCGCAGTTTTACCCGCGTAAGTCTGCTTCCCGCGGAAATAACGGAATAAAATGTTACCTATGTGTTACTCCAAGTTCCCAACTATCATATTCCGAGTTTCATCGCAATTGGTCCAGCGGTTTTTACGTGACTGAGTAACAAACCTGAGTACTCAGGTAAATAAATACATACTTACTAACTTTCGGCTTTACAATATTAGTAGGATAGGATAAGTCCAAATATCTGTAGACAATACGTGCTACTAAAAAAGAAATGTATACAAGATGCCTATACCATCTAAGAACCTTGAGCAATGTTCGTTATTTTGTACCGTCCAAAAATTAATCCGGCACTAAAATTATTTGCGTACCAACTTTCCTAAGATCAAACATAATCTACCAAGAAACTAAACGAAACTTGATCTCAAAACTGACCAAACGTAAGAAAACAAAGCTAATGACTCCAAATAGTTTCACTATTTACAGAGTTCTGTGTTACAATGACACAATGATCGACATGTTCGGGAAAACATTTGTTTCTCGACAGCTTTTAACCTCGTTGGCCGAGACGTTTGTTACAGTACAAAAGACTTTGACGTCGTGTTATTTATTAACATGTTCCCGACTGAAGTCTGAACTCAATCTAAATACAGAGATTAAAGGTGTTTACAATCTGTGACGTTTCCAGCGATGACCCTGCTCTATCAAACTTATATCGCTGGCTCTAAATATTGGTGCTTTCTTACTATAATTTTAAAAAAGAAAAAATACATACACTTTTACAAAAAGGTATAATATATTTTGTTTGAAATAAAAAATAATGTTAATATATAAAAATGAATCCCTTTTTCCCTTGGTCACGGCATCACGCATGAACGGCTGGACCGATTTCGATAATTCTTTTTGCATTGTATTTGTTATGATCAGGAGAAGGTTCTTATGAAAGAAATATAATAATTTGTGTATATTTGCGAAAATATTTCTATGTTTGAATATGCCTTAAGCAATAAAAAACAAGAAGTGTTAAATATTTTGTCGTTTAGAAACAACATTGCCCGTTTAAGGGTTAAAAAACCTCTCGTAAAATAATAATTGTAGTTTTTAATTGGTCAGTAACTTGAATCGCTGCGCACAGAGCCTCATTGTTATGGTTTAATTACAGAAGTACAAAGCCAAATAAAACTCATTAAAACATTACAATAAAACATGTAGAACGCATTAGCAAAACTAGTTTAATCCCACCCTACCATGATGTTTTGTAAGTCGTCGCGAAGTTGCCGCGTTGTCGTACAGCTAAAAACAAATTAAAAACATATAAATATTAAAAAATAAAAAACAAAATAAAAATTAAATGAAATTAAATTAAAAGTTGTCGGGGTATTTTTGTTAAATTCATTTAATTTTACTTTATTTTTTTGAGCGACAATTTGACGATAAAGCAACGACGAACGATCATGATAGCGCGGATTAACTCAGAAATGTTCATGTTTATGTACAAACGATTTAAAAGAATTCGTCTTCCTCTCGTATTGTGGTAATATTAATCCAAAATTAGAGTTTTAAGTACTCTACCTTGAATTGATTCATAAATACGTACAATGTAACGGTAATAGTTGTTAGCCGTATCCACCAACGATCTTATGCGAAGACTTAGTTTTTATTTACATGAAATAGGCTATTTGACCTCATCTCATCAGATGCGGCGACGAGATTGACGTTTGCACATTTTTGCCACATTTTCAAACTGTTAACGTTACAGTGCACGTATTTACGTATTAACTCATGGTAGGAGTACCATGCCGCCGTAAGGCGCTTAAATTTGACCTACCCCTTATTTATTTAGTAATAACCTCACAAGCGTTGCTTTCCAGATATGGTTATTTAATTCATAATGAAAAGTAAGAAAAGAATTTAAAAAATTAAAGACGTAAGTAGACACGTTTAATATTTTTATATAACTAATAATTGTAGTCAAAATGATAAGTATGATTTAAGTTACACTTAAAACAAGTAGGTAATTTTCTTGAGTATAACATTGTTTTAATGGACCCATAGCATCTTCTTATTTAATAAAAATTAGGCTTTGTCGGTAGTAGATTGTTGTAGATCTTTAATTTTAATTAAAAATAGTGAAATAACAGATAAAATAAAATAGGTTACGTAGATTTAATAAACTAAATTTGCAGCGGCAATGAACTGCAGCTTGACCACTTTGAAGTCGATATCTTAAAAATATCCATTGAAGTATTCACAAGAATTCCAATAAAAGTATTTCACAAAGGAAAAATAGCAAAGAACACTTTAGGGATATCAATCTTCGATACATTGCCGCCTAAACTACCAACCAAGTGGATGATAAACGGGCCTTTATGTTTCTCGCAAGCAGTAATTTAACTGCTCTATAAATGAAGATAAGATTGCTTGGTCCCTATTTTATCCAGCGACGCCGACACCCGATGTTTTTATTTTCCAAGGATTGATCACCTGATCTTTTATACTTACTCCGAGAGCGGAGAGTTATATTTCTTCACTTATTACCCCTTGCATACCTACTACAAAATTTGTATCGGTTGATAGCAAGTAGAATAGCGCAGAAGTTAAAAAAATTATAAACAAATCGCGAACCGATCTAGAAACAAGTTATTCATTTTGCTTTGCGCAGAAATCTCTTGACCATAGAATATAATCTATGATCCCACCGTCATCTACCGAGAAAACTAAGCTAACCAAAACTAACTAAAGTAAAAACGAAGATCAATACAGAAAACTGCTCATAATTGAAATGTTAATTTATCTTATATGATATACTACAATTTACAGGTGAATAAAATAAATTAGATACGTATGGTTCTCGAGCTATAGGACCAACAAAAAGTTTGCAATTTGCAAGATACTCTTTGTATTCTGGTAAATATAGCCTCTAAATAGATATAGTGCACGCTGTAAAACAGCTACTAAGTTGCAATAGTGTGTTGTAAAATATTTTTAAAGCCGTTACCTAGTTGACGTTATTTATAGTTTAAAACTTTATAACTCCTTTTATTAGTTGCAAGATGAAATACTTAAATACCAAGTTAATAAAGTACAGGTATGTGAAAAATATAGAACAGTTACTTTGCGACTAGGCAGGTCGAGTCAAAGTGGAAATTTACTGATTCTTATTCATTTAGTGTAGTGGTGAAGCTCACCTAGTATAAGGCCTACTGTCCATACGGCATCTTTTTTGTAAGATGTAGGTCACCTAAAGGCGCCTAGCTGTAATTTCTTCCATGGTTTTCGCGATTTTGCCTAATAAAACACTTTATTTATCAGGTTGAATCGCGTTTTTATTCATGGTTCTAAACGAACCGAGCTTTCGCCAACTTTCCAGTTGGCTTTTTCAACCTCAAAAAAACCTTGAAAAAGCCAACTGGAAAGTTGGCGAAAGCTCAGTTCGCCTAGCTGTGTTTATAGTTTCTGTTCTGTTTATGGCGTTTGAATGCAAGCCGCTAGGCGTAAGGCGCTAAGCCAGCCGCCTGCCTATGCGGGCGTAAACTTAGAATTTTCAGGTCGCCATAATGCCTCTAATTTTTAGACACGCGTTAAAGCTTGACCACATAGATCCATTTCCTACAACGAAATGAGCGAGCGAACGAGCTCATCAAAATATGTCAAAATAAATATCATGCCAAAAACAGTTTCTTTTGCCAAGATCGGTTTAGGAGACATTACAATGTTTTACTGTGAAGTTCAATATACTTAATGTTATTTTACCTAAAGCAGCAAAAGTCAAAGTTGTTAGCATCATAAAATTGTAACTAAGCAATTCTAATAAATTTCTATAAAACATCATTGCAATAAACCGCGAGCCAACAAAGTCTGAACTTACGTAGTTTTCGTGTTTGTAAGAGAAAAGTAGAGTCTATTTGGAATACTTTGGTAGTAAATATTTTTTTCATAATAGTTAGTTGATGTTTCGGTCTAAAGTGTAACACGTTTATTTAGCACATAATTATGCGCGTGAATCCAACTAATATATTGTTAATCTAAATTAACAATATATTAGTTGGCCGGTTGAGGGGGAGGGGGCTTGATGTCCGTTCCGGAGCGTTCCTGCTGCAACGATTGTCCATTGCGGTTCAGCGCGGAAATGCTGCTAGCATTTTGGGCAGTTTTGCGGCGGGGACGCTTGGGGATGGATTATTTTAGTTTTAGTTTTTATTTTGGGTTTTTTAAATTGTATTTCTTTTTTAGTTTAATATTTCATTTTATAATGTGATGTTTTTGTAATATTTTTGTGTTTGATCAAATAAAGGTTTTTAGGTTATTAAAAAAAAAAAAAAAAAAATCTAAATATGATAGTTTACGTGTTATTGTAACATAAATCTACATATATGTTTAAAATATGGTTGCAACAATTCACCCTTAAAATAGTAAACCGATGAAATAAAACTTGGTGGGTAGGTAGAAAGTAGATAGAAGACCTGAATTATTACATATTGTTTTTCGAAATTGCATCTTATGAGGGTAAAGCTGGATCTTAAGTAAAATTAAGACGACAGATAACATAACCTTAATTGTCACGGGCTTCCGTATACAGACATCAATATTCAGACATGAATCCCGAAGTTAGAGCGAGTATAAATTCAAGATCCAGTTATTCACGTGCCAAGATTCGAACCCCAGTATCCTGAGAGTACGCATGCTGATGAGACGATGAGGTCAAAAACAGTTATATAAAGGTACGTGTAACTTATGAACTTCTGCTTATAAATCAAAAGGAATGCGAATGGTTTGTTTTTAAGTTATTAGAAACAGCGGAAATCATACCAATATTTTTAAAGCAAAAGTTTGTAACAACGAATGTTTGTTACTCCTTTACACAAAAATACTAATCCGATTGTGATTAACTTTTTAAATTTACACGTTTTAATATCTATTGTTATCAGAACAGCGGGTCTAGATTCCGTTGTAGATAATTTTAGTTAAATTTCTTCGACGTTTCCGCACAGGTTACACCGGCCGCTGTTGGTTGCGAGCAGACATACTACGCGACCCTTAGTTCAATTGCGATTCATATCATATATATAGGCTATTTTTTATATCAGTGTTGACCCTGACGTGTATTCCGAAGGTCGTGGTTTCGAACCCGGCCGCGCACTAATAAATTTTTCTTTAAGAAAAATAATATGTGCGGTATTTTAACATCGCTCTTACGGTGAAAGAAACCATCGTGAGGAAACGCACGGCAAGTCACACACAAAGGCCCAGTTGTAGGGCCAATTGCGGAAAACACACAGTTAAAACTGTAACTTTAACTTATAGGCTTATTTTTACTCGACTCTTATTATCTCAATATAATATCTCACGGGATCACTACTGAAGCAGGTAAAACCGCGAGGCGCTACTAGTAGGTAGGTACAAATTAAATATTTAATGGCAACTAAGTCTATTGAATATTTCAAACCGCTCAAAGCTTTGTTTGAAACCATTTCTCATGACTGGAACTTGTTATCTACAAACTTACGGGACTTTCCTAGCCTTCATTACGATTTTCGCCTAATAGTACGTATGGAAAATAAAGAGGTCTTTTCATTTTGTACTGTAATGAACTGATATAAGGTTACGAATTTAAATTGTAATTTCATGTTAAGGGTGTGCAACTGTGCACCCTCCGGTTCTCCTAACATGAAATCACTATTAAGTTTGGTAATTTTAACCTTATATGCATCAATTAAATAAAACATGTAAAAGAATTAGTTTAGACCTCTATCTTTAGTGAGATTTTAAATAGAAAATTTGTCATAGCTTTAAGATTTTTATTCAGCGCATTAAAACATAACCCTGTTGGTGTATTTTTATAGGTAGGTAAATACTATACGTGATTTGATTTCTAATGCTCTAGTTATATCATACCAGAAATATTTTAAAGGCAAAATCCATCCTCAAAAATTTACTTGCTTGCTAGGTTTGAAAATGGAGATTCACTCGCCGCGAGTGAATTTTTTTGTTTTTCGCGCCTATCTTTACGTATGTTTGTAATATTCTTCCTCAACTCGTATCTTCCAAACTACTCAAGGGATTTTCTTAATTAAGGTATCGTTACATTTGTCTCATATCTCCAATGGTTCTTAGATAGGTGAAATAAAAATAAAAACAAAATGGCGAACACGAGGCGCTATAGTGCTTAAAACAAAAAAAACGAAGTGGACTGACTAATCTGACTATGTCGAATGGGGTATGCATTGAGTAGGTATTTAAAAATCATTATTAGGTTTCTTCAATTATTTTCATATATTGAAGATGTATTTTTTTATGAACTATCCCTAAATAAACCAATTTATATAGTTAAGTACGAAGTTTTATTGCATAACTAAACTTTTGTAAAACTAGTTATGAGAGAAACAGTTCATAGACAGACATATAGCAATATTCCATCAAACTCAATTCAGATCATGAACTTAATCAAGTGATGATTACAAAACTTATGATAGAACTGTTATTGCATAGGTAAAGTTTAAATTAAGCATCAGAATAACAATTTCCGTATTAATTCCTATGAGATTATCGGTCTCCAGTTTAGAAATTCGACGTATAACATGTTGCAAAGAGGAAGTTTGGTGAATTGAGGCGAATCTCATCTGATGAGCAAGTAGTCAGTATTGAGATCCATTGAGTCGTACACACACGGGCTACTAAAGTTATGTAAAGTTATGTACGTATATGAGATGAAACCGCAAGAAGTCATACTTTCATATATTTCAGTGGTTTACTATTTTTATAATTAACTGACACGAATTAATACTGTGATACAATAACCAACTACTCTTTAGGATAGGTAAAAGTAAAATATGTAGTACTTAACTCAATAAAAATAAATTAAAACTTAAACTTTTTTTAAAAGATATGCAAAGTATAATTTCCCCAGAGATGTAGGTTCAAGTCCTGTTGGGTGCGAATTACTGGAAAGCATTTCTTAATAAAAATAAATTAAACGTAATAATATCAATAAAATGAAAATGTTTCATAACTTTGTTTAGTAATTGCCTTTTCTATATTTTTGTATGGGAAGTTTGATATTTACAATTAATAGACGTACCGTCCCGTTGTCATTATTCGAAAAGTGCAAAAGTTTTTAACATCGTATTGCTTCAAGCTGTTAGTTATTTACAGCAGTTAAATCAAGCTGTCAACATTTGTAAAAAACCTTGACGTACAGCAAACTAACACTTAACATTTTGATTATGGCATTTGGCTACGTCGGCGCAGGCAGGTGGCTTTGCGTAGCGCCTAGAGCCTAGCAAGTCACCTTGCGAGGTTCATACTAAAATATCACTGGCCGCACGCCAAGCGACTAGCTAGGCGTCTAGCCGGTCGCGAACATTTTAGAACGTTCATTCTATTTATGCCTCGCTCGCTAGGCTCTAGACCATAAGCCAGCATCCGGTCTGTGCGAACGTAGTCTTAAGAAACTGCTCCTCAACCACATTTTCCTGTCGCCCGTTTGCATATTGGCAAATAAACCGACTGAATACCGACTTCCTGTTCTCAAGATTGGATATGAGTGGATACAAGTACCTATAGTTTAGTAACTCTAACTCATAGTTATCCAAGTTAATTGTGTGAATGATGATGACAGCCAATCAAAAGTTAATCAAAACATTTATTTTTGGCGCTTGTTTATATTTATCCTTACCTGTGTCTCGCGTAGGATTAGCGTAGGTGTTTCCAATTTAGAAAAGACAGACTACAAGAGATTAAGAAGCGAACGTTTTTAGAACAAGATGTTTACGGTAAAATAACGATTAATTATAAAAATACTTTTAAGTTTTATTTTGTGTGTATAAATTTACGCCACATAATTATCGTTCTTCTGGTTTACGGTCCTCAGGTAGAATAAGTTGTTCAAAAGGATAGGTGATCCATCGGCTGTTTTGAAGCTGTGTGTTTCCGCAATTAGGCCCTTACTATTGGGCCTTTATGCGTGATTTTAAGCCGTGGGTTTCTTCACGATGTTTTCTTTCACCGTAAGAGCGATGTTAATAGCGTACATAATTTTTTCTTAAAGAAAATAACATTGGTGCACGACCGGGATTCGAAACTACGACCTTCAAAATGAACGTCGGGGTATGTATTCCTATCTATCCCTAGATTCATAACAGAACAAAACATAAAATAACAATTTATAACCAGAACAAAAAAAAAACAATAAAGAATTGATCAATCAATCAATTAACATGCGTTGATGTGTTGAACAAAAAGAAAATATGTGATGTGTGCTAAATTCACGCCGATATGTGAGACGCCAACTATCAAAGTTTGCTCATGAAAAGGAACAAAAGTAGCTCTACCTATAACTGATGGTGACAAAGATATACCGGAGTTTATACGATACTGTAAAGGGCAAAAAGCAAGGTGAGCAATGTGAGCATGAATTATTAGTACCTCCACTGTGAATCCTTAACATTGCTAATATTGCAGCTAAGTGATTTATTACTGGATACTATTTCTTACTAGTTTCTTGACCCTACTTCGGGTGGTAGTAAATTTTAAGGACGTATTTTAGTGTTTGTTATTTATAGCCGATTAATACATATTTTACTGGTTAATAGTTTGAAAACCTTACCCATTTTATGAGGATATCGAACCAATACGATATGATAATATGATTCAATATGATTTTACAGTAAAATGTGAAAGGCAAATAGTTTTTACAAAAGTCATTACTTTTTCAAATTTAAGCAGACTTTATAGTATACAACATGAGGCTGTATAGTATCTACAGAACAAAAATAAAACTCATTTTACGGTTTATGTAGCATTTTTTTATTATCTGCATTATTGCAGTGCCGATTCGACGTTTCCGTGCCTATTTCCGACTTCATTTTTAATTTTTTTTTCTAGAAACAGGATTCTGATATACGCTCCGAACATCGTATTAGCATTGCTACAATGCTGATAAAACAAAGAGATTAACTGAGTTTTATTTCACGAAAATAAAGTCGCTAAAATCGGAAAACATATCTATAAAAATAAACACATTTAGACATTTATTGTAGGACATTATTGAATGAGTGTTACCCAAAATTTTCTGTGGTAAAATTAAAAGCCGGCAATGAATCTTTATTTACGAGTATTTATTACGCTAACATTGACAAATAATGAAAGCCAATAATCGCGTGTGTTCCGTTCCAATATAAAATACTACGCGTTAAACTCATTAATAAACGATGACAGTATCAAACTACGCTTCTATATGTCCTTATATTAAATGCGACCCAAAGATATAAAAGCCAGTTGACTGCTCATACCGCGACTTTTGTACAAAACAACTGGACCAAGGGTAGGATAATAATCTAACTTTGTGATTGGACGATGCGTTACCTACAGACTCTTTGTGATTAGCCTTTATATATTATTAAATGCAAGTCAAAGAAAATAAAGTCAACAATAAAGCCTTAAACCGTGAATTTTTCTACAACACGAAACTCACCGTCGCGTTGCGAGCAGGGAGCGAAGTAATAATCAAACTTTGTGAATGGCCATTGCGTTACATATCTATACCTAGAGTCTTTTAGACTTATTAATAAAGGTGAAGAAAGGTCGTAGTAGTAAAAACATGCTTTGGCTTTTTCCGTAACAAGATCTTCCAAAGTTGACGGACAGACAAAAAGTGATGAAATTACTCCGAACCTTATTGCAAGTTAATTATTAAGGCTACTTGTGATTAACCGAAGCATTATCTATCTATACATAGACTCTTTGTAATTAGATGTTCTTGCACGAGATTGCTACTAAAATACATGCTATTTTCATGAGAGGAAATACTTATGCGCAGTCAACTGGTTTTATCGTCTTTGATGCGACCCCACAGAACCGGTCAGTGAAGCTACCATTAAAGTAATATGACAGTCGTATTAATGCCTCCGATGATTTAGATAATGATAACAGGCCCTTAAATAAAAAGTTAAATGACAGTTGAAATAAGATCCTAAAACAAAAAGATTTGAAAATTAACGAACAATAAAGCAGACTTCCGTCAGGACTCTGTGATATAAAGAAACGTATAAAGTCTCATCTGACCTTTTTATAATCGTTACTAGGCTATTTTTAATTAATTCTTTTAATACACAAAATAATCAGTTTTATAACTATTCTGACAAAATAATAGAATTTGATATTATTTATAAGTATGTAATCAGACACAAAACAAATTATAACTGAAAACAGATAATTCATGAGATTATTGCAAAAAAAAGAAGTACTCAGCTTCTTCCGGGTATCCTTTAAGCTATCGTACATCGTCAGGTTGAGTTTCTTAATTTCATTGAAAATAATACATGTTACCTCCTTTCATAATATATTATATGATGAGGAGCGTAGAAACTTTTTACGTACTTAAGTATTAAAACTTATAGTAAGTTTTAGTAGATGAGCTCCGTTTATGTCAGAAAAATATTTAAAATTATAGCCGCCATGGAGACTTAAATCTTGTAATTACTTAAGAAAAACAAAGTATTAATTCGAGTAAGAATTAAAACCTGACCGTTTACATCGGTCCCTTTGACATGCAATAGTCCGTAATTCGGATACGTATCTTAAAAACCTATCGTAAATGTATCTCTAGATAGACAGACATCACATCAGATTGACGTACCTACTTACCGATACAAACTGCTCTAAATTTATTGCTAAGTTTACTACAACATTTAAATGTTTAATGTGTAGATCGGTAACAGTTTAAAAGGCTGTAAAGTTTTTACGGCAGATTTACTTGACATTGTTTAAAAGCAATATTCCATGTTTATAGCGATTCATTCTGGATACAATCCACTTAAATCTCCTTGGGGAGACAGCACAGTGTCGGATATCGTTTGGCACAACTGTGTTGTCTTTAATTTCATAAAACGACTTCTAAAGTGGCTTTAACTTTAAGTTTACTAGCGCGCTACCTACGCTTACTTTTCTAAATTCTTCTTGTGCTATAAACTTTGATTTTATTTATACCTTTGAGAGCGGATTTGGTCTAGATCCCCCGCCTTTCATTCCGAAGGTCGTGGTGTCGAATCCCGGCTGACCGCGCAACAATGGATTTTTCTTGCAAAAAAGTTGTGTGCGTTAATAACATCGCTCTTGCGGTGAAAAAAAAACATCGTGGGGTTCTTTCTTCTGGGCATGGCTGGCTAGGCTGGAAGAGTGCTGGTCAAGTCTACTCCACCTAACAATATGTCGCATATAGCAATTTTTGAAATGGCATGATTCAGAAAGAGAAAAAGGTCCAATATTATTGATAGGTCATAGTTGACAACTACTGTGATGGCAAGGTAAGTAAGGCGTAGCCAAGTTTTTGGGCATAGCGTACAAAGAGCGCGGCGCGGCGAAGATACTAAAAATAAAACAATTTAAACTAAACCATACGCTCTAATATATTCAGTTGAAAATAGTGTACGCTCGCATATGACAGATTGTCACAATGCACGGTGCAGCGCGCCCCTCACCAATGCACGCTATTTTTAACCGAAATGCATAGAACTTAAGGTTTAATTTAAATTGTGATATGTTTAGTAAATATAATATATGCAATGCAACTAGTGTAAATGCATTGAACACAACGCACACAGGTCGCCATGCGATCTTGTGTGTTGGGCAATGCATTCTATAATCCACAGAGAATTCTTGTGAATTCTCTTGATAGATATATGCCATTCAAGTCATGTCAATGAACAGTCATTTTTGACTTGTAGATAACTAAATTATACAAGTCAAGAATGACAAACTCTACTTAATTTTCAATACCTGAGCGAATACCAAAATGACATAGATGAGGTTGCAGATAAGATTCCCGCCAGGAATAGATTAGATGGGACTTTTACAGTAACTTTTAAGAACTATAAGAAATACATTTAAATTATTAGTGTAAAGAGAAAGAAAAGGGTGTTATTAGTAGTTTGGTAAGTAATATTTTGTACCTTTCTCAATATTTTAAAGTGTGTGTTAACTAATTGTACCATATATTTTGCCTTTATCAATATACCCACCTACTCTACATATTCGTTGTAAATTTAATTTCAAAGTCACAAAATTAACGATATCAATTAAAGATATATTTTAGTAAATTAATATTTTACTAAAGATAAATTACTTGTACAACGTTTTAGATTCTAAGAAACCTAGAAATTCTGAGAGATAATGACTTCGAAATACTTTCTGATCTTTCACAAACGTATTGTATTCTAATTATTGCTATATTTTTAACCGACTTCAAAAAAAAGGAGGAGGTTATCAATTCGTCTGTATGTATAATTTTTTTTTTTTTGTATGTTTATCGATTACTCGAAGACGGATTGACCGATTAAGATGATTCTTTTTTTAATGGATAGGTGGGAGCTCCAAGATGGTCCCATAAAAATTTGATGTGGATCTGATGAGGGTCTTCGGAGTGATGAACGGAAATGCTCCTCAAAACGCATTAATCAATCCAGTTGTTTATCGATTACTCGAAGATGGCTTGACCGATTGAGATGATTCTTTTTTAATGGAAAGATGGAAGCTCCGAAATGGTCCCATAAAAATTTGATGAGGATCTGATGAGGATCTTCGAAGTGAGGACCGGGAATGCTCCTCAAAACGCTGTATTCAATTCAATTGTTCATCGATTATACGAAGATGGCTTAACCGATTGATATAGTTCTTTTTTTAATGGAAAGGTGGAAGCTACGAGGTGGTCCCATGAAAGTTTGGTAAGGATCTGATGAGTATCTTCGGAATGATGGACAGGATAGCATCCCAGAATTCAATAAATTACTCATTTTTAGACTTCTACCAAAAATAATAGACGCCTAAATAACTAAGTACAGATTGATGGGGCACCTGAAACCACCTTTACATCAGCAAACTCCTCAATAATTAAAATTACAGTAAAAATATTGTTGATTTTTAGGTAGGTAGGTATACAAAAAAGGGTAAAATTAAAAAATAATTTAAAAATTAAAAAACCGACTTCAAAAAGAAACAAAAAATAATTTAAAAAAACAACCAAAAAAAATAATAATAATAAAAATGACCAAAATAACCTCTACATAGGTACAGTGCCACCGACTAATTAATCTGTTTTATCATCTGAAGTCGGGCATCCAAACTAAATACAATATGGAACCAACCAGTAAAACTGCCCGACTTCAGATGATAAAACAGATTAATTAGTCGGTGGCACTGTACCTATGTAGAGGTTATTTTGGTCATTTTTATTATTATTATTTTTTTTGGTTGTTTTTTAAATTATTTTTAATATTAATTGTACAAATAATATTTTAATGTATTTTATTATTATTTTCTTGAATGCTTTCGGCTTAAGTTATCTCCTAGAAAAGCAACCCACAGAATAAATAACGTCTTCAAAAGTCGAAATGTAAGTTTGATCCTCGTCCGGAGCGATTTTATAAAGATATATTTTTTTCTCGAATATCCTAATATTTTAAACTTTTAAACTAACACGATTGGAACTTATATTTACACATTCTTCTTGATCTTAATCGCGTGATTTTAACTTTTAATATCCTAACCTCGACGATTCGGTCATATTTACAATGATCTAAAGATAATATGATTTTGTGATTATGATGATTATATCATATTATGATCATATTATCATATGATGATGAGATTGTAACAGACGTGTCAATATCCTAATATTATATCTAACCAGGCTTTCAGACAGAACATTGAATTCTAAATAAAAACGTATAATTAAAATCATCCATTTTTTTCATCATATGCAGTGGATAATGCGTTACATTGGATAGTTAGCCTTATAATAAATACCCATGATGGTATCAAAAGCCCGCGTAATGAGTTGGTGTCACTGAAATGGAAAGGGGTACGTTAATACGATTTTAATTCGTATTCATGACATGTTGTCGAAAGTCGAGAAGATTAATGAAACTTGCAATATGAATAACGGTCCAGGATTTTTTAATTAGAACGATTTACAAAAAAGGAAAGAATTAAATCTAAACAATAAAAGAAGAAACGGTCTCAAGTAAAAGCAAAAAGTAGTTAAGTCAGACGAATCGTAAACAAAGATCGGAATAAAAAGATAGCGATTCTTAAGTTGCTGATCTAAATAAGTATCGAGATAAAGCAAACGTTACATTAGCATTCGATTACATCGATTACACTGGCTACAGTATCGATCTAGATAACGGACTAATTAAAGAATCAGCCGATCGTAAGCTAGTCCAGTTTCTATGATACGTCGTTTTGTAATCGAGACGAGAACCCGATTGCGCAATCGTGTAAATGGATCGATTCTTATAAGCACTATAATTAGTTTCTTCAAAATACAGCACGATTTTTTGTATAGAAATTCTTTACGAGTTTAATTTTGATAACGATTGCGTTGCGACGTATTGAATTACATCTATCAGAATGTAATAAGAAGGATGTACAGATAAAACCTAAATTACAGAGTCACGTAACGGACTAAATATAATAAAAACCTACAAATGTCTTTTACTTTAAGAAATATTCTGCTTTCGCTCCTAGAATTCTTACTATTTTATATTAGCCAAGATTCAAGTCTACCAGAGGTACCTACATATCGTCGACCATCGTGACACAAAAGATAGGAAAGACATTTATTAGAAACTTAAGTATGTAATAGTATTATTGTTAGTACGGTTTACGAGTTAAGGAGTTAACGTTGGTTTTGCGCAAGACGGCTGGCACAAACTGAATGCGAGAAGCCGAAAATAGATCTTGGTGGCGTGCAATTGGAGAGGCCTATGTCCAGCAGTGGACTGCAACAGGCTGATGATGATGATGATGATGATGATAACGAGTTAAGGTTGTAGGTAGGTATAGAAAGATGGTAATGGAAAAAGTTTTAAACTTCCTACCTAAGTGTGCCGCTGCAGTCAACCTTACATTTCGGAGTCTTTTTGGCGCTACGACTAAGACCTAAGGGAACCATAGGGTGATGACAAGCTGCTGCCTAACATTACCCAGATCAAAGGTAAAGCTTGGGCTTAGCCTCACTGACTGGAGCTAAATTCTAGGTTCTGCTTCTGTCACAATATAAAGTTAGCATAGTTAGAAGTCCGTGGCTGAACTTCACCATTTAGCTTAGTTCATCTTCGTGTAGGTAGCTGGTCCTGAAAACAACCACTTGAAAAACTGCCCTGTACAATAGGTGCTGTCACTATAACACGCTCTTTACCGCTTTGTTGTAAGACGGCATCTGTGTCCTAGGAAACTAAAGCTTAGACATTGATGAGCTGCTGTGCAGCAATGATGAAACTTTACAAACAGCTATTGTAATGTGTGCGTAATACACGCACACATACCTAACAGGAACGTCCTTAATCTTAGCACAAGATTTAACCAGTGATGATTCGCTAAAGAACTTACAAATTTCATATCAGTACCCGTCATCAGAATTTAATTAAAGTAACTTTTCTTCGCTTATATAGTTTTAATACGAAAGTCTTTCCTGCGGAAAACTAACGCTCTGCCAACGGGCCGCAACCGCGCACAGCTGTTACTTGACGTCATTATTAAATGCTTTTCATGAACAGGTGTTGATAATAACTGGGGTGAACGTTTAATTAATGAACAGAAATAATTTCTTGTGTGATAAAATACTATGGTGACTGTACTTTGATTGACTTGATGTGTGCCTATTCGATTAGTAAGTATTTGAACAAGTTTTCAAAGAACAGCTTGGACTGGCTAAGTTATTAAAACGGCTAAATAATGTAATATTAATATTAAGTAATAAAATCATTTTGAAGACACCTCCATAGATATTATGTATAAAGAACTAAAAAAACCTGATTCCTCAAAAAATACATGGTGGCAGGCACTTACTTACCTACATTCGTCATTATAATAATCTAAAAATAGTTTTCACACAGTGCAATTTTCACTTGTGGTTACTTTTGTTTATGTAATTTATATTTTAGAACGGATTTAGCCTTGAAAATTGTCGGAAAAAAAAATGACAGTTTTTCTTTTTGGATGACAGTTCTTTTTTCGAAGGTTCGTTTTTTCTTAAAACTAAAGTAGAGTCCTTGTTTTGATATGTAGACACCAACACAACCAACAAGAGAAACAAGTTTGGTAACGACAGTTTCTACTATATGCTCCATGCGAGTACTCTTGTACTCTAGTAAGTTGAAACTTATCTGTTAATAACAAAAAAATCAGTTCATTTTCTTAATTATGACCTTTCTGCTCGCAATAAAGAGCAATTTCAGCCAGTTTCACGTATTTAATAGAGTGCTATCAAATCGTAAAAAATGTGTAAGGTTGCAATAAAAATGGAGGCGAATTTTATTGCAACCCCATGAAAATATTAGTTAATAACAAGCAAATAATTTACTAGGAATTAAGCTAAATATTTGCACGGCATTAAATCACATAAAAGTATGCTACATTTAATTCTTCATAAGCACTTACACAAAAACAAACATCAACGAATATTTACACTGAAACTCGCGTACGAAATGTAAACATCATTTGAAAATCAATTCTCGCTTCGTCCTCGTTAAAATTTTCTCAGAATACACGTAGTTCTTCAAATACGTGTATCATAGCTGTCTTATATCTGACACCTTGGTTAAGGAGCTGGAGTCGTGTAGTAATGATCAGTTATCAAGATGTATTTAATTGGATTTAGTTATGTTGGAGTGTTGCAGGTGTCCAGTGCACGGAATATAGATTGTTTGTGATTTATTTGACGAAGATTTAAGGTTGCTAGAAGAGGAACAGTCATGTAAGCTTTTGTTGTTATGTCTGAGGGTTCTGAAGGGAACTCACAAACTGACCAACAGCGTTCCAAAGTAAGTTTAATTTTTTATATTAATTCCACAAATAAATTGAAAATAGAGATTTTAGATACGGATTCTGGTTTGACCGAGCACCACCAAACCAGATGGATAGACAAAATCGAAGGTTGTTTTAAATCGTGGTCTTAGTGTAAGTGAAGACGAAAGACTAGTAAACTGATTTCGAATTTTATACAAAAACACTGCCGTTAATCGTCAACACTGGCATGTTGACGATTTGCGTAAGTCATAAATAGATCCAAGTGGCGTGCAATCGGAGAGGCCTATGTCCAGCAGTGGACTGCAACAGGCTGATGATGATGATGATGTAGGAGATTTCGGTAAGTAAGTAAGTATGTTATATTCTATACTAAAATGCAGATAAAAATACCTAGAGTTTAAACCTACAAGAGAAACTTGACACATCTAGTACCTATAAAAATATCTTTGCAAATTAAACATCTCAAGTAAAGATCTCAACGTGGGAGGCTGTATCGTTTATTTAATAGCTTAATGTAATGTTAAAGCGATTTTGATTATTCCTTTACCTCGGATTTTGCTTAAACGCAGCCCTAATTATTATCATTTTCATTAATTTGAATCGTTAAACGGTATTAACTTAATTGTTATGGTTTCTTGTCTTTCTTTAACTTAAAATATAATAACAGTTCGTCTTGCTTTAAGTCAAGTAGAATCTTGTTTTACTCCCGTATCAAAATATTTGTTGATAACAATTGGTACATTTGTCATCAACAATTGTTATCAATTAGTAAAACTACACCTAAACTGGCTCGCATAATAAATACAATTTCAAAGTATATTTATTAAATATAAGTATTTTAAAATAATTTAAGCAAAATCAAATATTGGATACAATTTCTATTACTAGAAAGTTGGGAGAAATATTGTTTTGGTGTTTACGAGACGTCGCAACATGACCTAGCAACCCATATTAAAATTATGTTTTTTTTAGTTTTTCAATCCTTCGCTTTAAGTTTAAACACGACTATGTATGTATGTCTTCAATAACCCTAAAGATATCTCAAGAAACAGTTCGAAATATATTTAACAAGATGCTTTCAATACTCCAACGAAACGAACCTACTTATTCACTAAAGGCGTGTACTGTGAAGTAAAACGCCACGATTGTCGTGTCCACTGCTATAAATAAAAAGATTCAATGTAGCATATTGCCTTATACGTCTAAAAGAGGCCCTTGTCAGCCTTCGGAACTTAAATCAGCTGCCAATGCTGGAAAATACACCTGTGGAATCGTCGATTATGCAAATGGTAGACCCTTTTTAACTAAACACCGCACTTTGGTGTAACAGTGGTCGATTCAAAAATTCCTTTGATTTTTTCTTGAGGTTTATTTATTTTGGGAGGGTTTTTAAAGGTAAAATCTGTGGTTTGTGTTCGGGTTTAAACCAATGCAATTATTGAGCGTTCTTTCAGAGATGAAATAGCTTGTATGTAAAAATCTTATTTATTTATTACAATAATTTAAATAAAATAAAAGGCTATTTGTAATGATAACTTAATTAATATATTTTTATCTAACGAGGAATGATTTATTTGTTTGTTAGTTTTAAACAAAACTCTGAAATTACGCGACCGATTTTAAAAATTCTTCCTCGAATAAAAGGGTACAATATCAAGGAATAACATAGGCTTATTTTGATCCCGATCGGGATCGAAACTTACGTGGCTGAAACTATGTTATAAAGTAATACATTTTCAGTGTTTTTGTCAATATATTAGATACCTTTCAATAGCTCCAAAAACTTCTAAAATTATTAAGGACTAGAAATAGTTCAGCCACTATTATTAATAATTGATTACTCGATGTAAGTAAAATAAGTCTAGTTATAGTCTAGTGCTTTAGAAAAGCCTTAGCTCGTGTCCATTCAGTATTTATTACCTTCATTAATCTTCGGAACGAAGTACTAATTAGGATTCTAAATATCTTGATAATATATTTTTAGATAAACATAAACAAACCTAAAATTCCTCATAAAACAAATGGGCTACCCATTTGTTTTATAAGGAATTTAATTTCAAACTAAGTTTAAAAAGCTTTAAACAAAGACATATCAACAATTGTATAAGCGATCACTAAAACAGAAATAAGTGTAATATGTCATCTTCATTTTCTTCTTTTCTCTTCTTCATATTTATTCTTTTGCTTAATGAGTCATGCATCTTTGCAGTCTGTCAGTTCTAAGTCTGAAGAGAGCCTAATTTAACTTTTACGAAGATAATTTGACTGTCTTCTATAACAAAGCAAACAATAATTATTTACATGCCTAGATCGGCTATTGTTACTAAAAACTAATTGGCGAACCTAAGCCAGCTCGTAATAACAATTCTATAACCATCGACCCTCGTTTCGCTAAAGGCGATTTGATTTGGCTCCGTAACAAAAGGTGAAGGGAGTATATCCAAGCCGCCAAATGAAGCTACTTAGGTTGCAGTAGAGTTTAAAATAGTCGGGTGTTTTACTTTGCACACCTATTATTTTTATACGGCGTTATCTCGAGTTCGATCATACCTAGACGAAACGACGTAAGTATATTTATTTTTATCACCATGTCTTTGCATTTACCTTGGTAGGTATCTGTAACTTTTCGAAAACTAATTGACCGAACGAGCGAAGCGAGTGAGGTCCAGTGTAGACGGGCCTGGCGCTTGTATCTTTGTATCTTTGTATCTTTGTATCTTTGTATCTTTGTATGTTTGTTCGACGATAACTTGAGTATCGTTGCTTCGATCTTCATGAATTTTGGTATGCGCGTAGTTTAGGTCCATAGAATTTATGAGTTCGAAGATGAGCCGGATCGGTAGGGGGGTTGGGGAGATAGGGGGTGCAAAAAGAGGAAATAATCAAGTTCTAAAAATGTGTCAATAGATGGCGCTCAACATACCTCCTAGATCGCGGTATCGTTGCGTTTGCTTGCGACATATACTCCAAGATCTGACATTTTTGTAGGGAATGTTAACGTCTATTAGTGATCAAAGTAAATAATTCATGTTTATGTTACAAATTGTGGTCGATTGTCGTAAATCTATACTAATACTAATACTAATCTTCTATAATATAAAGTTGAAGAGTTTGTTTGATTGTTTGTTTGTTTGTTTGAACGCGCTAATCTCAGGAACTGCTGGTCCGATTTTAAAAATTCTTTTTGTGTTCGATAGTCCATTTATCGAGGAAGGTTATAGGCTACTTTTGGTCCCGATATTCTTACGGGGTCGGGACTTACGAGGGTAAATCCCGCGGGACGCAGCTATAAAAACGAAAGTCGTGTTAGTTACACTATTTATATCTCAAAAACGGCGGAACCGAAATTTGGTACAGGGTTAGTATAGGGGTTTAAATAAAATATAGGGTACTTTAAATGATCGTACGGGTTAAGCAACGCTTGGCGTGACACATACGTGATGGGTCAACAGGAACGATCGCACCAATTAGAATGAAATTTGGTACAGGGTTATTTTAAGGGTATAGATACGATATAGGGTACTTTAAATGATCGTACGGGTTAAGCAACGCTTAGCGTGACACATACGTGATGGGTCAACAGGAACGATCACACCAATTAGAATGAAATTTGGTACAGGGATTACTTTAAGGGTATAAATACGATACTTTAAATGATCGTACGGGTAAAGCAACGCTTGGTATGACATACGTGATGGGCAAAAATGACGGTTAAACCGATTTGAACGAAATTTGGTACAGGGATAGTTTAGTGGTTAAAATAAGATATAGGGTACCTACTTTGAATAATCCTAAGGGCTGAGCAACGCTTGGTATGACATACGTGATGCGCCACATACGTTACGGGATAGGAATTTATGCGGGTGAAACCGCGGGTCACAGCTAGTAAGGAATAATTCTTTTTGTGTTATCGTTTTTACACGACTGCCAAAGGAAGTGTTATGTTTTTGCCGTAAGTGTATGTATGTATGTTTGTATGTGACCTATTTTTGTGCCGTCGTAGGGCCTAAACGGCTAGGCCGATTTAGATAAACGATACGTGGTTAGATTCGTCATGACCGCGTGAGTGACATAGGGTACATTAAAATAATAAATAAATAAAAATAATGATGTAAAACGCTATTAACCAATATTTGTAAAGACCATAAAAAACAGAAAACGCTTAACATTGTTCACTCAAACAATATGTTTTATTCTTTCCTAAATTTACATTTGAAAAGTATTGCTTGTAAAGTTTTACAATTAAGTTTTAAAATTTATTAATTATAAAATTGTCGTGTCCCGCCCGACTGCATCCACCATTCCTAAAGCTACTATAAGCATCTTGTTTTTCACTTTTCTGTTAAAACTGCAGTCGGGTTTTTTATTTTTTTAAATATTTTTTTACTTGTCTTTCGTTATATTATTCGTTTAATAATAATTCTTATTTTGTAAAAAAATAAAGCTGTTGGTGTTAAAATCCTACAAAAAACAAAATCTCTGTAAATGGATTCTCGTGAGGTCTCAGTTCGGGGCGAACTACTAGTTTACCTTGTTTCTGTTTTACACATGATTAGGTATATCAATCAATCAATTTAAATCGAAAAAGGTTACCAACGTTGTTAATAAAAAAAAATAAAAAAAAAATTAAAAAACCGACTTCAAAAAAGAAACAAAAAATAATTTAAAAAACAACCAGAAAAAAAGGATTGATAAAAATGAGTCGGGCAGCCAAACTAAGTACAATATGGAAGCAACCAGTAAAACTGCCCGACTTCAGATGATAAAACAGATTAATTAGTCGGTGGCACTGTACACCTATGTAGAGGTTATTTTGGTCATTTTTATCAATACTTTTTTTCTGGTTGTTTATTAAATTATTTTTTGTTTCTTTTTTGAAGTCTGTTTTTCAATTTTTAAATTATTTTTTTATTTTACCCTTTTGAGTATACCTACTTACCTGAAAATCAACAATATTGTTACCGTTATTTTAATTATTGAGGAGTTTGCTGATGTAAAGGTGGTTTCAGGTGCCTAATCAATCTGTACTTAGTTTTTTAGGGGTCTATTCTTTTTGGTAGAAGTCCAAAAATGAGTAATTTATTGAATTCTGGGATGCTATTCTGTCCATCATTCCGAAGATATTCATCAGATCCTTACCAAACTTTTATGGGACCACCTCGGAGCTTCCACCTTTCCATTAAAAAAAGAACTATATCAATCGGTCAAGCCATCTTCGTGTAATCGATGAACAATTGAATTGAATACAGCGTTTTAAGGAGCATTCCCGGTCCTCACTTCGAAGATCCTCATCAGATCATCATCAAATTTTTATGAAACCATCTCGAAGCTCCCACCTTTTTATTAAAAAAAGAATCATCTCAATAGGTCAAGCCATCTTCGAGTAATCGATAAACAATTGGATTGATTAATGCGTTTTGAGGAGCATTTCGGTTCATCACTCCAAAGACCCTCATCAGATGCACATCAAATTTTTATGGGACCATCTTGGAGCTCCCATCTTTCCACTAAAAAAAGAATCATCTTAATCGGTCAAGCCGTCTTCGAGTAATCGGTGAACATACAAAAAAAAAATATTATACATACAGACGAATTGATAACCTCCTCCTTTTTTTTGAAGTCGGTTAAAAAGAATAAAAACGTGTAAAGTTATCTCTTCTTACTTAAACAAGATGTAACGGGTAAGCCCTTTTAAGCCGAAAGGGGGTTGTTCTAGACGTCTAGGCGAACAACTTTTGTTCTATGACTTTTGGAAATTCGAAGTACTTTTCGAAAATTTTAAGTGTAAAGTTTACTTGAAGATCAGCTGTTTCTTAGAGTTCGAGGTCATTGACCTTATGTTGTCCTTTCATTTAGCTTGGTCTACTACAATCAAACCTTCAATGACCTTTATTTTTAAAAAACAGCTGTTTTTTCGGTGAAACATAATCTCAAAATTTTCAAAAAAAAAGTTCGAATTTTCAAAAGTCGTAGAACAAAAGGTGTTCGCCTAGACGTCTAGAACAACCCCCTTTCGGATTAAAAGGACTTGCCCGTTACATCTTGTATAGTACAATTTTAACAGGTATGTAACCGGGAACATCGCCCGGATGTTGATGATGACCTATAGTACAGACAGAATACAGATTATGTATCCATGTAGATATCCATAACAACAGCTATAACGTCCACTTACAACAATGTCTGCATTAGAATATCCGACCCAAGTTTAGTTTATCAATTTAGTTACAAGCATAGCTAACAGGTGTCGCTACTAGCGCAACAGACAGCAAAATAAAAACTTTATTACCTATCAACTCGGATGGCAACTTGTAATTTCAAATTCATATTCTAAATATTTTATGATTGACAATACCGTCAATACCTATATTATCAAATTACAATAACACCGAATCTTTAAAAAAAATTGAGGAATGAATGGGGCTCGAACCACCGCATATTGAATCTCAAAGCAAGGTAGTTAACCAGTCTGCTAATCCAACTTTAACAAACGTAATGAAATAATGAATCTATACCAGCAAACGGCTACTTGTGTATCTACCTACAAAATATTAATATAATGAGTAAATTGTGGGTAATTGTAACATAATTTTAAATAACTGACCTTTTTACATATAATCATTTCACACAACAAACTAATAAACCATTGTGGTTACTGTGCATTTCTTTCTATTTTTTTAAGTTTCATTTAAAATATGTTGTAGTGTTATGTAATGAAGAAAACAATTAAATTACATTCGTTAAATCTAACGGTGAGTTAAAATATTGTTGGGAAACTATGGTCATGTCTATTCAATGTCAAAAAGAAGCATTAAAATTAATAACCTGGTTTATCTACTTACAGAGAAAAACAATCGGGCTATGGGTAAAAATATATGAAGAACCGGAGACCCAGTAACGACATAAAATGGCTTGTGGGGTCAAATGTCTTTAAACTGGGACTTATCAATGGTCAAGCGAAACAAAAGTAAATCTCCAAAATCTAGTGACATCAACTAGGGAGTGGATGAGTGGAAACAATTTGTGCCACAATATGGTGAATAGCATGAAAAATAGACTTCAACAAATAATTAAAAGTTAAAATAGGCCTTTACTTTATTAAAATATTGTTCTTAGTGTTGTGTTATGAGTGTTATGTTGGGTGTTTTTATAAAAAGTGTTTGCATTTTTAAAAAAAAGATGTCACAAGTGATGTTATTGTGTATTTGGTAGAAAATGTATAAATAAGTAAATACGTTTCTACCTATACCGTACATGTAATTCACGAAATTGGCATTATTGCAAAGTAAGATTTTTTTTTATAGAACCACCCACAAATCCAACAATACAATAAGTCTTGTAAGGCGTTGCTTGTAAGAATAAAGTGTTAAAAACATTTTGTTTTCTTATTTTTAAGGTTAAGTGTAACTTATACTAAGATAAATTATACAAAAGCAAAAATAAATATTATCACTTAATACATAAATTCCATCAAAAAGAATTACTGCAGTCAGGTTTCGAACTCGATAGTGTCTATCACTCAAATCCATATAAGATACCGCTTCACCAACGGATCATTAGAATTATGGTCTAAAATAACTAACTGTTGATAAGCTGTTTCGTTGTAAGTAGACGTTAGCTGTAGCTATGGATATCTACGGTGGTTACTTTAATCATATTCTGTCTGTACTAATTTGGTTAAATATGTAATTTATTTATTTTATTTAATTTTTAAGTGTGTTGTATTTGTAATGTCTTGTTTATGATCAAATAAAGTATCATCTATCTATCTAACTCCGATGCTAACACCCTGTTTATTTTTTCCAACACGTTAGACATTATTATGCAAAATATAGTGTATTTTAAAACAGGAGCAACTAACTCTCTATTTTTTACATATTTTATTTTCATCGAAATAGAGTAGGGATACTTTAACTGCACATATACTCGCCTTAAACTGTGTAATCCTCAATATATGAAAAGTCCTGTACCGAGCTTGAAACTTTTCCAAAATTATGCTCTACTATAAAGCTGTTTAAATAAGCTTACCACAATCCTTTTAGAAAATAAGCCACTTTATGCTTTAAAAAAGTTGGATACTATGTATGTAATATGTGATTGCCCGATGCAAATTTTTTTTTTTTTTTTCTTTTAATTTGGAAAATACTTCGCAGCTCAAAGCACATATTTACATACCTAACTATTGTTTTATTTTTCTTTTTATTTCATTATTTGTATTTATCTATAAGAAATATATGATACAAATATGGTTTATATAATCTTCTAATCCAATACTCTGTTCTGAATGTTGTTGTATACCTTAATGCCTCACATTCATGGCACAGAGAAGTATAATTATAATGACTTAAAATAATTCTATATGAGGAATCAACTGTCGCCTATAGTACAGGTTATCCTAGTTTAGGTGACAGGGACTCTAATTGTATAAGCTTACAGTTAATTATTATTATTTACATATCTTTGTTACTACCTAAGTTCTGAAATTCCCTAGTTATTTTGACCTATATACACTTAATTAGATCTATAACTTAGAATGTATGAAATAAATCAAGGGAATTTATTCTTATTCTTATTCTTAATGCAGAATGTTGCGGGTGAAAATATTTATGCTTGAAAAAATATTTCTCTCTGGTCTGTGTGTTTTCCGTGTATAAAATGGATATATTTACAGGGAAAAAAAAATAGTATATCCGTTGTCTAGTTTCCATAGTACATACAAGCCTAGTGCTTAGCTTGTGGCTAGATTGCGCTGGACGTAATGTCGTGCAATATTTAATTATTTATTTTATTATATACTTAAATATTTATAATTATACTAATCTAGATGCATACGAATATAACAAATCAAACAACAACAAAAATGGGTCAAGCTATTCTTGGCTAATTGCTTTTCGGACTAACAATAACTTTATGTCATACTCGTACAACAAAATAATATAAATTATTTTGTATGTAGGTATAATATGGTATGCACCACAAAGTGGAAGGTTAGTTTGATGATAACTATAAATATGTAAAAAAAGTAGTTCGGGTATCACTTTCTATGATTAACATTATAGCGTGTGAGTAAACCTACAAACAAAATTAATTCAAATGTAGTAATTTCAAACCAAACACATTAATCTCTATTAAGATAAACAAATTTAAATCATTGTTCTAAAGTTAAGTAGTAAGACGGTCTTCCGTTAAACAAACTGTGCTAGGGTAAGTTCATCAATCAGTACAAGGATATCTACTTAAAAACGCATTAACTAACTCCCTTAAATACACAATTCGAAACCAACAGGTGTTTATCTCATATATTATTTCTATGTACCCTGATTACTTATCTTCATTCCATAGTAATTGTGATTAACGAATCCACGACTATTCCATACATTGCTATTAAATTGTCAAGAAATCATTTAACTACCATTTATAAAACCGCTAAACTTAACTTTCATCAATCAGATAAAGTTCTTCGTTCTCTTTGTCTAAGTGATTTTTGGGACTTTGTCGGATTAAAATGTGTTTTATTAGAATCAGATGGTGAATTTGGTAGGGCGGATGTGAACTGTGTGATGTGGGACTGACAAGATGACGCCATAATAATAGTTAGTAGGCTCGTTATAAAATAAAAACGTAGGTTATGGTTGGTTTACGTCGGCCCCCTTCGACTACGCCTATTTAGCTATATATGGAGATACAACCTGATATAGCTGCACGGTCAGTTGATTTAGATTTATTATGCGTTGATTAAATAGCGCTAACGTAAGCCATGTAAATGAGAAGCGAATTCCACTCGAATTCCCCTGTATAATGAGGTGTATATCATTAATTATGCTAAATATTTACTATTTTTAAATATAAAAGTATATTATTAACAAAATGCCGCAGCAAGTATTAGGATTTTTACCTGGCTCATGAGGATTTCCGTCGAAAAGTTACGGAGCACTGCAATAATTAAAATTCGCTTTACGTAAGTGTCTGCTTCAAGTAAATTAGTAAGAAAACATTAAGAATTAGAACTCACTTCTTCCGTCTTCGTACATAACGAAATAAAATGGTATTAAATTATGAACTGCTACATTTTAAGGACCAAATGTTCTACAAGGGCATCCCTAACATCTTTCTTTGCTAACTCAATTTGCATATTTCACAAAAAGCCACGCTTCTGCCTAATGCCGGACAAGACGGTGAAAATTTAACTTGTTAGTACGCTAATATAAAGTACAGGTAACTTTATAATTTCTTCTAACAAAATTGTCATACTTTTCCTTTGAGAGTCTAATGAAATAAGCGAAAGATAAAGACGACTGTCGTTGAATTTTTATAAGCATTTTACTTGAACTAATATTGTGCAGTATTCTCTAACTTCCTCTTATAAATTGCTAAAATTCTCTCTTTGCAAAGCTTTTGAAGTCAAAGTATGTTACGCCAAAACAAAGACAATCTTTACGACTAAAGACGTCTTAGTAATTAACAAGTTACTGATTTATTATGAAGCGAATTAGCTTTCATCGTTCATAATATCTCGAAAGCATTTTATTGTCTGAGAAGGAGAATGGATTCATTGAACGAGCTCATTATACTTATATTATATTAGGATTGGAATGAAAGCGCAATATCTTTAATAAGCAATATAATAAGTTCTTGTGGCCCTAAATCATGTCATATTTTGAAATTTTGATTCCATTTATGTAGATGGAATCAAAATTTCAAAGTTTGGTTCCATTTTAGATGTCTAAAACGGAACCAAATTACTCAAATATTTACAGTTTTAGATAATATCATTTTAAAATTTTATTTTCTTATATTATAATCCAAATAAAACCTAAACAATAATTAGGTAAAATCAGCATTAAAAGTCAATGACTACATTTAGGTGTTCAAAATCGCTTTATACCTACATCATCATTTTATTGTGTGGTATCATAGCACAGTATTAAGTATTAATTCAGAAAATAACTCACGATCTTCTCTTGTGTTTTCAAAATATCTGTCCATTTTGACACACCGCAATTCTAACCTATAGCGAAATTGAAAATCTAAATGTGGTCATCGACTTTTAATGCAAACCGTAGTTACTGCGTATACCGAAGCCACCAAAATGTGGACGATAAGAAGCAGACAATTGCGGCGTCGGGCATCGCCCTTCGCACAATATGTCAAATAATAATGTCGCCTTCATTGTTCTACTGTCGTACAATTACTGTATCCAGTAATCGTGTCAGCTACAAAATGTGTTCTCCCAAAAACTCTAGAGAACTGGTTAGCCATAAAAGTCACATGTTCACTCGGGGGCTTATTACCGCCATAACAATTTAAGGAAGCCGAAAGGGTGGCGCGGAATTTCGGCGAAAACTTTTGTCCACGTCTCTGTCTACCGAATTGTTTTATAAACAATGTTTACAGCAGTAACTTTATGGTCCACTTGTTTTATCTGAGCGTTTCATAGCGACACTATTGTTGCTCAAGTTTTTGTTTCCGACAATTTGTTTCGTTTAGTATGACCGCCGTTTTCGCTTTTAGTGCCTGGTTCTGAAAAGTGTCTACCTTTTATTGATGATGACGATAACAATTACAATTTGACATAAACACTTTTGCTCTCGTTTTACCTTGAAACTTTACTTTCGTTATGTGACTTTTGTTCAATTCTTTTGAAAGGAATATTGCAAATTACCTGTGACTCAAAACTAGAACTAATAATTATTGTTCTAAGAATCAGTGAATCACTTTCACATTTTTATTTGTTTATGGTTAAAGTTTAGAATTTAATACAAAGTTATGTTTTGTGAATATTTTTAGGTAGAGACAAATAATATACTAAAGCAACCGGGAGTCAAACGAAAGGGCATCGTGACTGACTTTTGCCCTGCATATTTTACAGAATATACGCCTGCGGTGTTAGTGTCGAACCTGGTATCTGAAACAAGTCACAATATTATTTCCAAAACAATAAAAAATGTCTGAGAGAGAATTCATTTTAAAATCATATAGGTACTCATCTTCTCTTTTCCAACATCTATTAGATTTTTATCAAAATTAAAATCCAATACGACGACATAGTGGTATTTCAATAAAAAAAAGATTGATCTAATCTATTTTCAAATACATAAAATCGATGTGCGCTTTGATCCATTCGTATTTAACGAGCTTTAGAATTCATAAAATGTTTCAAATTGAAATAAGATGAGCTTCATAAACGTTCCCAAACGATACCATTGAATTAAAAAATGTACAGTTTCATGTTTAATTAACAGCAATCACAGTAACTAAAATGTAGCTTTCGAAGATGAACTAAACCTGTCGGCTCGTTTGATACTTAAGAGAATTACACTACATTTAATAACAACTAATGAAAGGGCCATTTCATAACATTTACTCGGTCTCCAATCGGGTTTTTAATTTACAAATTACGGTCATCGGATTACGATATCCCTCCGTTAACAAGGCAGTCGTTCGATCCAATAAATTTTAAATACGACCTCTAAAAAAGATTATTCTTTGTAAACTGTTATTTTGTATGTGAAAATTATTATGTTGCAACTTTGCAGCTGTTTTAGACAAAAAAAAACAAAATATATGACTCTAAATTCTACCTTGTTACCGTCGGTCTTAAAGCAATATGCTTGGGTATCTTTCAACATCGATTTAAAAAAATCACTGATATAAATTAGGGGTCAGTAATAAAAGGTGGTCTAATAAAAATGGTATTGTTAGGAACTGCTTGATATAAAACAATAAATGGTACAATAGCAGTTACGGGATGGTCTATCAATGAGATGCACCAGTTTTGGTGGTCGTTATACTGATCATATCAGTTTATTGATCATTAAGTTTGTGTACGGCTTCTTAGGTTAAAATAGTTTGTAAGTAGGTATCGTTTGATTTTTCTGAATTATAAGGACTCAAAGATAGATAGGTATAAATAGATGAGATAGGTGAGATGAATCTAAGAAACTTTTATATCTCAAAAATATGCGAATAATATGTGCATATTATGTATAATTAAATAAGAGCTATTATAACATATTTTTAAACATGATATTATTATAAGTAAATTAATGAAAAGTTTTAACAAAGCCGATTGTATTGTTTATTTAAAAAAATAAAACAATACATTTGACAGACTATCGTTGTCGCGTCAGACTTGTAGTGCTAATTCTAATTACGTAGAACCTATGTTAGCTTATAAACTGATTAAAGTTTTCTTGTGAATTCAATACGACATAATAATAATAACGTATTTCTATTAAATAATGCTAAGGCTTTAATATAATCACTATTCCAACACTAACATAAGTCTATTTACTATTATTACCAAGACATTGCACTAAATTTCAAATAGCTTAAACTCCATTATTAACTATGAATAGAATAAAATATAAAACATAATTCAAATCTTACACAGCATCTAAAGAACCATTGAAAATCCCGTATTTCTTGCCGACTTTCTTTATAAAACGATTTATAGTTATTTCATGAACGTTATTTACCTTTATAGGTACCCTGAATAAGTCCAGATCATAAATAAACTACGTTCAAAAGCATTTAAAACTCAAGTAGGTACTCTACTTTGGAGGCGATTCTGCATCTACAATCACATTTCATTCTATTTAGTACCAAAATAAGAAGTTACGTAGGTATCTAGTTCATTTTCAAATTGATACTAAAAAGTTATTAAGTAGTACCACGGATATAAAAATACCACCATTAAAGCTTAACCGAAACATTAAGACAAGTGGTAATTACATGGAAGGGAAAACAAAATACTCTGTAAATTGTCAAAAAACACGCGACGTTTTTTTTTCTAAAAAAAATTAATTTTTCCGACATCATACAGGTACATAATATTGCAATACAAATATGTCTTTTACGTTTACTAGTACATTATCTTCGTATTCGGCCACGTGGCCTCCCTTCTAGTTGCACCCAGTTTGCTGAGCTTCCCTAACCACAGGTGATCAGTGCTTACGTGAGTGCTGAGCGGAGGTTATCTCTTATACATTCAATTAAAATAACTTGGAGGCATTAAAAGCCAAGAGTTTTTGAGAAATTATTAGTTTTGTATTAGATGTACTTCTAGAAATACGTACTCATTATGCCCAAAATGTCATATGCTCTTGCACTTCAAAGTCTTACCAAAACGCACTGACAGTTTTTTTAAATAAAAAAGAAATGGCAGATATTTTTAAAGAAAAAAGCCGATATGCGGCAGGCGTCTCGTTAACAAAGATATAATAATTCTAAAATCAAATCAATTACAAAAATTGCCCGCACCTTTATTACCAGATTAGATCTTATCGAGCTCAATCTTCATCTTTTCACCGCCAATGCAAAGCAATTACACCGTCATTTATTTTGAGCGACAAGTTTTCCAACAATATAATCGCTCAAAGTTAATCAGTCGAAACCGATTTTAAGTAATTACTTAACACTTCCTCGAGGTTCAGAAATCACACCTTTGATGTTCAAAATGAGACCCGTTTTCCTTACGATCCTTCACAGCCAGGAATGACTTAGAGCCGCTAACAAGCTATCATTATAAGGATGTCGACCTCTCACTGTCTTTTTATCGATAACTTTTTTGCGTTTTGTTTTTAAGATGTTATGAATACAGTAATAAAAAGTGCTAATGCGATATCCGAGTACTACTATTAAATGATAAATTTATATTTTAATTTTGTGCAAATTTAATACCTACTAAAAGAGGTCATAATTTATAATTACGTATCTATTACGGTTGTTATTAGGGGTTAAAGTATGAAATTGCCGATTTGTACTGAAAATCTTAATTGTTTATTTTTTAAATTTTTAACAAATTTATTTAATCAAAATAGTTGCCATTATTATCTATACATTGCTGCCATCTAATGGGAAGGTTATTAATGCCTTTGCGATAGAACTCCGACGATCTAGACTGCACAAACTGTGTGAAAGCATTTTGTACTGCCTCCTGGGAAGAAAACTTCTTGTCACGTAGATAATTGTCCAAATCACGAAAAAAATGGTAGTCCGTTGGAGCAAGGTCTGGTGAATACGGAGGATGACGAATGGTTTCTAAGTGCAGTTCCTGAAGGGTCAAAATGGTTTCTCGTGCTGTGTGAGGTCTCGCGTTGTCGTGGAGCAATAATGGTGAAGATCGATTGATGAGTCGGGGCTGTTTTACTGCTAGTTTTGTCAACATGGTTCGGAGTTCGGCACAATAGACATCTGCCGTAATTGCTTGACCAGATCGAAGAAAACTATAGTGAATAACACCATGCTGAGACCACCAAACAGTTACCATTACCTTTTTATTGGTAAGTTTTGCTTTAGGACACTGTTGTGGCATTTGACCTGGGGTCAGCCATAGCATTTTCTTTTCCGGTTATCATAAAGAATCCACTTTTTATCACATGTTACAATTCGATCCAATATTCTTTCATTCCTGTACCGGTTCAACAAGGCAACACAAGTTTCAACACGCGTTTCTTTCTGCAGATCAGTCAAATCATGAGGCACCCATTTTTCGTATTTTTTATTTTATTGATCTGACGCAAGTGAGTCAATAAAGTGGGTAAGGTAACGTTAAACCATGCCGCTAATTCCTGGGTAGTTTGACTAGGATCGGCTTCCACTATCTCTCTTAATTCATCGTTATTCACCTGTGTGGGCGGTCTTCCTCGTGGCTCGTTCTTTAAGTCGAAATTTCCATCACGAAAGCGTTTAAACCAAAATCGCACGGTGCGTTCATTAGTAGACCCCTCTCCAAACGCAGCATTGATATTGCGGGCTGTTTCTGCCGCGTTAGTTCCGCGTCGGAACTCGTATTCAAAAATCACTTGAAATTTCGCAGTATCCATCTTTCTTGTCTTAATTGAATAACAAAAACAATTGAAAGTCGATATTCAAATGTTTCACATTTTTTAAAAAAGAACATCACAGAAACCATTTGAAAAAAGTTTCATTCGAAAACCTCAAACCATGAAGATTCTATGTCAATTCAAAGAACCTATTGCAATTAAACGGCAATTTCATACTTTAACCCCTATTATTATATTATAGATACCTACCATTTTATGATACGTCAAGGTTTTCGCCTGTAGGGATATTTTTTTAAGTAAAATCCTTCATGCATAATATAGAGGAATAATATCAGAAAGAGAAATAAGAGTAACTACATATACTCCTATAAACATTTTAAATTTATCAATGAAATAAAGTAAGGGTAACAGCTGTAAAGTAGTTTTTGCCTAGGAACGGGATTTTCTTCTCTTGGTAATTTAGATTATTCGATAATATTTAATTTATGTAATTTTAAGTTTATCGCCTTTGTTCAGCAATCGATAAAAAATCGAAAGATCGATATAAAAAGTTGATGTTTACCCCTTCACTGCGCTGTTTGGGCAGGTGGCGAAACGCACACACAAAGGCGATATGTCTGTATCATTATGTTGTCTTGTTACCCGAACCATCGCGTCGCTTGCGCATCCAAGGCGCAATGTTAAGACCTATAATTACATTGTGTGCTAATAGTGGTTTTCTTATAGTGAAACTCCCATGGACGTCTAGCGGTTGAGTTGAAACGGAATAATGTGACCTCGAGAAATCACACTCAGTTCACACTAGATTTTTCACGTGTTGTTTCCATAGTGACATCACTACAATATCGAAGATTTGTTGGAAATATTTTCTTTTATACTACTCGCTCGTATCTCTACATTATTTTATTTTTTTGTTAAGTTAGCATTACAATATAAGTGTCCTTCACCTTTTGGTGTTAAATCCCTTTTGGCGATCTAGGAAACAGTAGTTTGGTAACAGACTTAGTTGGAGGTATTATTCTTCTGTTAACAAATCACGTTTACTGATAAAATGAGCCATCCCTGGCGTGGAGTACTGTGGGTCATAGACTTACACAAAGTGTTGAAGGTGGTCCTTCTGTGATAAAAGGATTTATGCTGTTCTGGAGCCGGAGTAGGAACTAGGTTTAAGTGATTAGAATTGTAAATATATTTTATAGAAGAAGAGACGAAGAGATGTAGCCCATAATTTCATCACGGCAAGACGGGCAGCTGTAGCGTAATTAGTGAGCGCGTTGACTCGGTATGTCAAGAGTGCGGATTCACTCGTGACTTGAAGACTCCCAAGTTGTACATCCGGGAAGACATACTCAGGCAACTGATTCCATTCCCTCGCAGTACGAATAAAGAATGACGATGCGAAACGCTTGGTTCGGGTGACAGGTATTTCTACCATGAACCGATGGCGCTTATCAGTTTGCCTGAACGTCCGATGGTAGAAGGGAGATGGTAAAACCAATGGTGCAGTTTCTTGGCACACTCCCCGAAATGTATCCGATATAAGACCGACAAGCTTGCAACCCTACGACGATGTTCGAGGCTTTGAAGCCTTTTGGTCACAAGTTCATTGTCGCCGATGAGCCTTTTGGCGCTCCTTTCAATTGACTCCAGCGCCTCCAGCTGGTATTTTGCAGATCCGTCCTAAAGGTGGGAGCAGTACTCCATACACGAATGTACTTGCGCTTGGCACAAGTCAAGCAATTGTCCAGACGTGACGACAATTAGCAGCGTTTTTCTTTCAGCTATGCCGTGATTAGATTTGAAACTGAACTGATTTGGGTCTTATGATGTAAATGACGTCACCAAAATCTATACAAACCGACAGTATACCGCTATCGTATTATTGATCACACTAAAATCAATAAGTACACCTAAGACGTATCTAAATGATCATGTGCATTTAATGTTGTACAAGAATCTAAAGTAAACAAACTATTTTGACTTTGACTTTGATCGCGTCTGTAGTATGGCTATATATTTCGGTAATGTAAATATCGAGCACCAAAGTACTCGTCAAGACGAATCAAACGAGCCCAAGCTCGATGTGGTTATGTAGTTGAATTAGTGAGTACCTGTGGCCACCTTCCAGCTCCATCATCAGACTCTGGTGACCATCGAGCACTGAATTACCTCCATGTCATAATAATAATGCATAGTCATCCGACTTACACATTTAGGCAAAATTTTAGCTCAATCAGTAACGGGAAGTGAGTCAAATTTAAATCGCAAGATTTGTTGTCCCATCCTAACAGGGCAAGTTTAATAAAAGCTTTTGAAAAGCACATTTAGCACAAATCTAACATATACTAACTGAAATGTACTTTGATATATTGTCTTTAAAGATTGTTTGTAATTACCATTTAATTGTTGTAACTTGCGCGTCTCTTACACGTAATACCTCAATTAACTGTTTCACTTCACGATTTAAAACATAATAAATTACCAGAAAAAGCATTAATTATTGACCCGAAAGAATTCGTTACCTTTCAGAGAAGTAACACACGGGACAATACGTGTTTCCGGCGACCGGAACGGGACGGAAATGCACGCCCGGAGAAGAACTGAAAATGAACAATGGAAATTGTAGCACGAATGAGAATTGAAACATTGAGTAATAAAGTTAATGAACAATTAAATAAAAATTAACAATTCTATTAACATAATTTGAATGATTTGACATTGTTAGTAATCCGTATGTAGGAAATAAAATACCTTTACTAAATCTACGGCTTTACAATAGTTATTTGTTATGCAAGACTGCAAAGTTGATTTTCGCTGCGAGTACTTGTATTGAAATCTTCGCTTCTTCTTTTTCTTCTATTTTTATTTTGACGGTTAACATAAAGCCCTAATATTTTTTTCCTCGGCTAATGCCGATATCTGTTTTCATTATTTTGATGCAACATTGATAAATTTAATTAACAAGCAGCTGTAATATAATATATCATAACACGTAGCATCAATATACTGTATAGTTGTTAAATAAATGCTAGAGATATAAGTTTTTTGCGACAAGCTAAAGTCTTATAGAGTTTCTTTAAGACAATCTTTTAATTTTCACACATTTATACTCATCCGATTTTTACAAAAAACGGATCGAAAAACCGGATATAAAAATCAGATGTGAATAACCAGTAGTGTGATGAACCCATCAGAGCATAACATTTAGAGATTATCACGTTGAGTCAGTCGATAATTAGAGTGGGCGTTCACAGGCATAATTTTTGTTAAAGATGTTACGTGAAATGGGTTGGCGGTCATTGGTTATACGTTTGTGGGTTAAACTTCAAATGAACTTGTAAACAATAATAATTGTTATCGGAGGCATGGTTGCGATTTTAATAGTTAATGAGATAAGTGTACATGTATTATAAAAAGCCGGATTAAAATGACCTTATGTCGTTTAACAAATCCTATTTTTAAGAAATCAATGCTGTATGCCGACCGCTAAGTATTACATATTTATCACTTTCTTTCGACGTCATATAATAGTCAAATTGCTAATAGAAACATATTGTTCCATATTCAAACCTAATTTCGATGTCATTAGTAACGAATTTAACATACTATGCCGAAACGAAGAAAAAGGTTATAAAGACAAAAACGATGCTAATGAGAAACATTTTAATTCAGTCTCAAATTTATTCTTCAAAAAGTGTTCACCGTTTACTAAATTATTTTTCAAAGATGCTGTCTTATTACATTTTATTATACAATGCTTAGAAGAAACCGCCTCTCCTAATTCGTCTTAACGGCTACAAAAGTAGATGTACATACCTACATCAAACAGGTATATTAAGATCTTAATTATATTCGAGTACGTAAGTACTTCAACTTTTCCATAAGATGTATGTGAGAAGGCAATTAAGAGAAAGTACTGTACCTTGTTTGAAATTATTATGGTGTACAATAATATTCTACGTGTTGGCCCTACTATGGGTATCGTAACTCGAAAGTAACCCCACCAATTTTGCACATCCTTGTGTTTTTTTTGTGTAAAATGTGTTTTGTGTTCATATATGAAGAAAAATATACACCAATTTCAAACGAATTGACTCCTAAATTCAGTTTCTTCTAAAGAATATCTTAATAAAATAATTGTGAAAGTAAGATACCTATTTTCTAAAAGAATACTTTAGTTTTTAAGTGGTAGAATTAAAAATAAATAAACATTACTTATTTTTGGTCGCTAAAGGTGCGAAATAAAAAGTTCTTAACCACCAACTAGGTAGACAATAATTTTATTTGGACTAGCAACTGCACATCAAAAAATATAAATAAAAAGAAATATTTACAAAAAGACCTTAAAAATCAACAAATGTGAAGGAACACATAAAAGATGTGTGCGCCGCGCAGATAGACGCAGCCTCAATCTGCTGCTAATATTTTGCCTGCTAGTAGATTCGCCACTTAATAGCCGTTAAAACCAATAGTAGGGGTAAATTCAAGACTACGAGCACCCGTTACGAGTTCGTATTATGAATTGCGTACAAGTAACTATGTTTAATTTAGTTGTGGTTCAAAGTTTCAAGCGTAGGTATGAGTTAAATGTATTACGTTTATTGGAACAACATTCGAATAATCGTCGGTATTATGGCGAGAATAAGGGTTACCTTATTGGGAAGGGATTTAAAGTTTTCTCACCTAATAAAGTATCCTAATAATATTTTTATTAAGTTATGTTTTTGTGTGTGTTTGTAAGGCGTAGGGCAAGGTATACCTAACATGTCTCGGGCACTACAGCGCAATAAAAACATGGTTTAAAAGTTGCTTGTGCTATTTAAATCATCTTAAATTAGATGAAAAGGCTAAATTTTATTATTTTGTTTGTATGAAAAAGCTGCTGTACTTAAAGCGATGCAACTTTATAGTTACTTTACCGGAGTTAAATTAACGAGGTTATAGTTTATCCTGCTCACTGACAACCACAACGCGCTTAAAGCAGATTTGAGAACCACGCACTAGTTTTTTTGTTACAGTATATACAACAGTTACGGTTACACCTTGCTAGTGAGAACCCGGTTTTAGAGCACAAGAAACCCATTTTTAGCTATTTTTAGTATCGTTATATTCGCACTGCAAAAGTGCACATTGTAACTCGTATCAAATAAAACTCAATCGACGTTAAAACCATGATTCAGTGCTAAGAATCGAGCTTTTGGTAAAAAGGTATGGGAAGAAAATACTCTCTTTGAACAGATGACGGGCGAATGGTGTTTTCTATGTAGAATTGTATCGTTCAAGGATAATTTATACAGTTCGGAGCTCAAGCTATAAAAGCCCTTTTTTAGTGAATATCTACATTACAAGTACACACGTACCAAATTTAACGTCTTTAGGCTAGAACAAGTCACTGTGCGTTAATTAACTATTGTCAAAACTCTTTTCAAATTTTATTGTTTAAAAGAGCTTTACCAAATAAATGGTAATGTCGCTCTGTTTGGACATCAGTGTTCCTTAACGTCTATGCAACCTCAAACCTACAAGCTTGTAAAGCGTTAGCGCTTAAGTCAAAACTTAGAATTTCATATGTAGATGTAGACAAGTGTACGGTCCTTTAAGTTGCCGACTACAGGTATTAAAAAAATCTACACTTACCTATAGTTATTTTAGAAGTACTACCTAGTTGATAGTTCAATATTTTATTACCTTGTTAATATAATTACAGAAATGAATGTTTTATTAAAGTGTGGGTGTAACTAGTTTGAATAGCGCTACAAAGTTAATAATATTGCTCAGACTCCAGTAGGTACTACGATTATAATTTATAATCCAATTATTTAAAATAAACCTTTTGGTTTTTATAATTTAAGTAGTAGTAAATCGAATCAACATAATCTTATTTGGCTTTATGAAAACATAGTAAGGCATAGCTAAAACTTTGTTCGATGATTGGAAGAGTTAACTCGAAAACTTTGCTTGATTATAATTCTTAGAACCTCGGTTTGTTCCTGTTATTATTATCTGTATTTTGTCTGTGTAGTCAACGCGCTCTGAGCTGAGTACTCACTAGCGAGCTTTAACCATAACCTCTTTAATGTATCAACAAAAGTTGTTCGCCTATAGGTTCGTTCGTCTAGAACAACCTCTTTTCGGCTTAAATGGGTAACCTCTTTCGGCTTAAACGGGTATAAGCCGAAAACGCCAAATTTCATTAAAATATGTATCTATACTTATTCTGCCTTATTACATGAATGTAATAAAGTGGTAGTTCAATATATTTTAGTTGTGCTAATAAATAAATAAAAACTACTCGAGGTGTATCACAGATTTTTTATTAACGGCATAAACAATAATTATTTTGTCAGGTTACAATTTATTTACCATAAATTATTTTGAAATTAAACTAACAATAAATACGAAATAAATAATTCCATGCAAAAGTTAAAAATAAAGCTAATTATCCAAATAAATAATCAAAATAAAGCTAATCAAAAATATTGAATTATTAATAATTACTTACCAATTACGACCATAATATTAAATTCCCAGAATGTGAAATGTCCCACTTTTATTAACCTATTTCAATATGTTCTTGCAAAAGTTAGAAAATAGGTTAGAATTAAAATTGCAATGCTACGTCGAAAAGTTTTAACCGTAAATATTTGTTAAGGTGAACTTTTAAAAACTCTACAGAAGTTTAAAAGTAGTTTAAAATTCTCTGGTATGGTTCATAAAAAAATGTAACTACATTCATTTTTGCATCAGCTTAGAACGATGCAGCGACTAAAGTAAATATAATAACAGTTAAATATCAATTTAATTTTCTAAAAGATTCTATTTGTGTGCTTGGCCCTTCAGTAGGAAAATTCCTGATGGTAAGTCACAAGGTTGATCTTCTCCTTTGGTGTAGTGGTCTTCTTCTTTTCGTATAGTGGTGTGGCTCACCTGGTGTTAGAGTTTTCAGGTCGCCTTAAGGCCTCTAACTTGACCTAACAACTGTTATCAGAGATAACAACCGGGACCAACCGCTTAACGTGCCTTCCGAAGCACGGAGTAGCTCGAGAAAAATATTTTTTGCCACACAAATTTTCAGTCACCCATCCAAGTAATGACCGCGCCAAGCGTTGCTTAACCTGCACAACCATTTAAGATCGGCTGGTACAGCCAGGCCAATGAGCTGCTCGATGTAGTGGTGTAACTCACCTAGTGTTGAACCTACTGTCTCTAACTTGACCTAACAACCTCTATGATCAAGAGATAACAACAGGGCCCTACTGCTTAAAGTGCCTTCCCAAGCACGGAGGAGCTCGAAACAATGTTCTTTTGCCACATTATCGGTCTCCCATCCAAGAAATGAGCGCCAAGAATTGCTTAACCCGCACGACATACAAGATCGGTGGGTGAAACTAGACCAATGAGCTCGTCTTTCTCCTTTCTTTCGTTTATCTATCTTTAGGTAAGTTAAACGTGCTATATTTAAGTACCATCTAGAAAACCAAGAAGTTCTGGCTTGGCTCTCGTAAAGGGTGATATGCGTGCGAAATATGGTCTCACAGGATGCCGAAGATCGTGCGAAGTGGAGACGCAAAAGCAGGAAAGCGGACCCTTGACTCCCAGATGCAACCGGAAACATCGCTCGGATGATGACGATCTACAAGCAATAAAACAATTAACCAAAAGTCAACTTCTTAGGGTTACTTACTTGCCCACTTCGGTTTTATTTTGGTTTATCTTAGTTTTGTCTAGTCGCGTCGTCGTCGCGTCTTTCGTATCCACTGTCTTCTTACTATAACTGAGAAATCATAAATTAACTTGTCACCGAGAAAACTGTTCTCAGGCGTGTCGTTTAGAATGATTACATAATACCACGGAATACATAATACCACGGAATACATAATAGTATAATGCTGAAGTAAAATACTTATCTACCTACTTTAATTGTTTGTATTTAATATACATAGTACACGTAAGTGATGTACTATATGTATTTTTTGAAAATGTCAACATATTCAGGCACCATACGTTCCTATAAATGACAAAATACTTAATAGATAACTATTGATTTGCAAGTGTCAAATGTATTCTCCTATATAATTGTGGAAGGAAAACCCTTAACCTTTAACATTTTGGCTGTATATCCCTGGACCAACAACTACTTTCATATTTTTTAGGAATAGTCGAAGCAACAGTTACTACAATTGTAGGTAATGAGCTTTGAATTTCTATGTTGACTTGGAAATTACGCCGAGAGCATTTTTTATAGTTAAAGACATACCTATCTATAGCGATTTACTATTTTTAATATTTTAATAGGCAGCTCTTACCCTGTACAAAATAATTGGTAATTTTAAAATAACTCTTCTGTTTGAATACCTTTTAACCTGCAGTAATATAATCTTAAGTTTATGTAGGTAAATTTCATAACGTATTGTATTCATAATATACATAAAAAACGTCCAATAAACTATAATCTTTTAAAGGCTTCACTAAAATAAGGTGTAAAAACTTTAACGTCCTATAATAATTCGAAACGATTCTCTTAAAGAAATTACACTATGAATAGTCCTCTCGTCCTATACTTAACGACTCCTATACAAGTCTTATCAATTTTATACACCGAAGACATTGTATGAGAGACTTTTTTTATCTACAAAGTGTCAATAACAATAAAATAGACGTGGATATGTTATCTACATTGACGTATTATTATGCAGCTGACAATGGGTTTTAATTCCAATCGTTGTTTTTCGACTGTGTCATTGCATCACGAGGCCACGACCAACGCCAGCGACGCGACGGGATTTTCGAGTAAAATAAAGAGAGAAAGAGAGAGAGAGTTATCGAGATTCATCCAAATAATTTCTCTAGGTTCAGGAGCGGATTCGGGGTAAAAAGTAGATAAGTATATTCCTTCCACTCCAAGATTTCTTTTGTACCAAATATCTGTTACGAACCTATGCTACCCTTGCTATTTATTCACTTATTTTTAATTCTGGTTAAATTAGTGTTTTAACATTATTTACCAATTACTCTTCCTTGCATCATGCATGTTATGTCCATTCAAGGAAATTTATTTTATATGATCGTCACATATTATTTTGATTCTTTCTATCTACGGAAACATGTTTAAACTATGCTAATGCCAATTTCATTGTAGTTTTATTGATGTTACAAACAAACATTTTCGTATAAAATCCTAGTAAAGGCATAGAAACTACAAATAAAAGTACCTTTCGTGGTACAAATACGTAATTTGATTTGCATTTACAGCACACAGCTATTTACTGTCCCATATCGACGGTTGGAAGGACATAAATATTCCAAATTATCTGTTCACCAACCTAATGTAATACCATCAAATTAGTAGTAATGCCTTTTTTATGATAATTCACTGCGATATTCAAGAATGATTAGAACTTGCTTAATTAAACATTAATTTTATATTAATTCACGGTACTTTATCTTGGATCATAAAATTTGTTGATAATCGATGTTCGAATAATTTAATTCAATTATTTCATGTAGCGTGTGATCAACAGAATTATCTATGACATAATTTTAGTTTGTATTTTAATCAACTGATTGATAAATCAACAATTAGAGGTTTAAACGTATGTTTATGAAAATTAAGTTAAGTAGTATTTATACGTATATGATACAACTTTGGGTAAAATGTTATCAGATAATCTTTTTGAATTCACACGATTTGTTAACATATTTACATTTTATTATTATTGACTAAGATCATTGTAACATGATCGAAACGTCGAGGTGAGAAAATAAATAATAATACGCGATTAGGACCCGTTAAAATATATAATGTTATCTGATATTTCATAAATTTAATTCGGTGAGACCGTACACATCAAAATTGAATCCACTTACTTTCAAAATCCAGTACATTAATGTTTCCTTTTTTGTAGACCTAGTTATTTTAATAAGATTAAATATCTACATTTATTTTAATATTCACTCTTGAATTTTTATTTGTATCATTTTAATTAAGAAACTCTACCAACGGTTCTTTGTCTTGACTTCATTTTCTAACAGCCTGAAACGCTAGAGCTACGAGTGAAACGTTAAAATATAAAAAATAAATAAGTCTTGAAATCGTTGAAACTCAAAGAAAAATTTTAATTAAAATGTTTTGATGGGGGGAACAGCTAGATAGCATTTAATAAAAGTTGTAATGGCTACTAAAGTATCTGCGTAAGTCCTGATCTATTAAAATATTGTGATAAAATGATAAGTACCTATATTATTAAGTATAAAATTATTTAACGCAAACATCTTTTTCTTACACCAACATAAAAATAGTTTTTTTAAATACTTCTACTTTGGTGGAAGTCGATTTCGATTCCGTCGGTTATCAATTTGGATTTTCGTGTGTCTATGAAACTACAAGTTATTCTAAATGAAACTGCCTATCGTTTATTTTTCATTATACCACTATCATAATATAGGTCACGCTACACTATAATCGAATAAATAATATCTACACTTTACTAATATTCTTATGATATCCTGTAATTGACTCTATGTATTTCTCTGTATCTGTATTTTGTATAATAGCTTATGGTTGTCTTAAAAAGTAAACAAATAATGTCTGTCGCAGACTACTAAAATAATGATTAAGTAGTTGCGGTCATACCAGAAATCCCAATAATCCTCAAGATGTTTAAACAAAGCGGGCGCTTCGTTCAACAATTCTTAGTTCTCATTATTTACCTACCTACAAAATAAGAAAAGTAACAAAGAACTGGATCCCCACTATATCGAAGTTCTTTATATTTTATTTTTAATTCGACTTAATTGCGAGATTTACGACGTTGCGACAGAACGAAACGAACCTAAGCGTTTTACGTTCGACTCCTTTATTGGAGAAAACCAACTTCGATCTTAATTACTGAAATGTATCCGAACAGTTTTCTATGTAACCATTGTGCTGAGGGACAATAGTTGCAAGAGAATGTAATTGAAATGTCCGGTTTAATTTGTTGCGTCGACTCCGACTAGGAGACGCGAGACGGGCGCAATTAAATTTAGAGCTCTCCTTTCGACGCGCTAATTTTGCGCTATTTTATTTATGAACATCCGAAACGTATAAAATATTAAACGTATCTATTTAATTGAGATGTATAACGGTCTACAACGGAGCAATTAGCTTTAACTTAATTATAGTTACGCCCCTTACTAAGATCGATGTGAGCATTATGACAAGTAACATTTATCGAAACAATAGTGTTACGGTACTAAATGAGAACAAAAAACACATTTAGTCATTAATTACGTACCTCAAATTGAACACTATATAAACATATACAATGAAAACCAACCCTTATTAAACGAGTTTGCGAGTTTCACCTACCTGTCATCGAATGGAATGCACCGCGATAACACAGAATTCAATGAGAAAATTGCGGTGCGAGGACGAAGCTCTGTACCCCATACCATTTAGTGACAGTGAGGGAGGAAAGGTGTAGCAACGAATATGGATTGTGTATTGATGAAAACAGTTTATCCATACGAATAGGTACTTTCTTATAATAAAATAGAGAGCACATAATTGGGAAGCATAATACAACTATTTTTACAATTATTTGGCTCTATCCTTCTCATAAAGCATAAGTAAATTAAACCGTCTGCGTTCTCAAAGTACCTAAAGTTTTGTTGACTTTAAAATACCATGTTTATAAATGTAATTATAATTTTCTAATACCACGAGTAGATCAATAAATACATAAGTTAAGTGGACTATTTAAAATCGATTGTTCTTTGCGGTACGAATGGAATACGAATATCGATTATTGTCTATATTTATCTGTAATAATAGGACGACTTTAATTAGTTACGATTCGGTTGTAGCCTAGCCTTTACCCTCTATTTATAAATTTTATTAATAATGATTGTGGATGCCGCTTGTTTTAGTTATATATTTGTATACTTTTTGCGTGGAAGAGAGTTTAAGTTCATATCTATATAGTTACCAATAGAATTGAAACGTAGAGATCTATCAGGGAGGAAGCTTTGATCAATTGTGTTGCTAAATAGCCATGTTCGTGAAACCTGCTTAAGATGCGACGCAATCGTTTTATTTCGGCATATTAATCTATTTAATTTCGTGATTGATCCCAACCCACTATTTTCCCAATAAACATAACCACAAAATTCAAAATAAACGATCCGAACAAATGTGCGCTAAAAAAATGTCCATGTATGTCCATCCATCAATGTTACTGTTCTGACTAGTTACATTAATGTAATTACATGGACGTTTTCATTCCAAGTAGTTATGTACATTATTTAGTTTTTTTTAAAGAACCTAATGAGTCTTTTAGTATTTCGTATCATAAGTTACTCAGGCTAAAACATACTATACATACAAGTTAGCATTATCAAACCCACAGAACGTAGTTTAATTATACACATAAAGAAATTCTAAACCACACAACAACCTTAATAGACCAGACAGGCTAACAAACCGACCATAAGCCTACTACACACGTGTTCCAAATAGACGGTGTAACGTTCCTTGGCGACAATAATTTAACGTCAAAGGCACTCGCATTGAAGCCACAATTTAAGGCCTGCAACTGCAATAAGGGAGCCAGTATTGTCTGCCAACTCTCAAGTTACATGCAAGCTTTATGCACTCCTTAATCTAGTCTCAGAGTGCGTTCCTTTAAAAAAACCTAATGGACCTACCGCGATAATGTGGGTTGCTTTTTCTAACAGAGTCTTTTTGTAATTTTTCTGTAGAGACTTGCTTGTCTATTAAAATGTTTGGTTTGGTTTCAAGTAACCTCATTCGATATTATAGGTACTGGACTTTCATTTATATACCTTATTTCGTTTAATTTACTTCCATTCTTACCTTCTTTTTATTATCGAGTATGAGCGATGTTCCTGATTGCATCCTTTCGAAAGTCTGATAAAACTTCAAATCATTTGGAGTGGACATTAGGTAAGTCATCTTAGACCACATCTACTACAAAAAAAATTGGAGGTGTTTTTACGGCTGGCCTGACACCAATGCTCTTCGGACCAAGAGAGAACTCAAAATTTACTAGTCTCTTCCTATTTCTTAGTCACATTTTACGACACCCACAGTAAAAGATGTGGTTACCCTATTCAATGCCGAGGCTACTGCATTGCAATATTAAAAAAAGAACGCTTTTTGCATAACAAGGTAGTAATATAACTTTCTATCCATAGATTTTACAACTAGCTATCTCGATAAAAGCTAGTATTCTTAGCTTACGTTAACGTATGTTATAGTGTTTTTATTAATCTTAAAAGCGTTTTATAGCACCATGCATGGTAGTTTTAATTGTTCAATTAGCTTTATTACCGTTGACAGTTGTTCAATTTATTATTAGCTGTTGTAACTTTGGTTTTAGAGCAATTGGCTATTGTCTTAATGATTATTTTTCGTAGGTACCAACATTTTTCTGACAATATCGATGGTTAGAAAGAAAAATGTTGTGCCAATTCATGCCCTATTGGTTTTGTATATGAGACCATAAATGGCGGACTCGACAAGTAAGTGGTCTTATAAAGGTACCTTTCTTTTTTTATGGAACCCTACTAATGTGCGTACTTGTTTTTTTTTTGTATTTATTAAGTTTTAATTAAATTAAAAAAAAAATAGTGTTACAAAATACATACCTATTACTTAAAAAATACTTAAAATAAAAAATTGTAACTGACCGATTTTATTTAATTTATTTAGTACAAAAGAGAAATACAATACAAAACAGGATGTCAAACAAATTTATACTAAGGTGAGTCCAACCCTGTAAGAGTTGTCGATGTATCTTTTTAGAATTATATAAATTAAGACTGAAACTTAAAAAACCCAAAACTATAGTGAATGTAGATGAGATGTTATTTAAAAAATAAATCCCAAAACAATACACGTAGAAACTTTATGAAAATATTTACTGTTCAATAAATCAGCAGATTTGAACGATCCTATGGTGAAACACGCGTTAGCATCTTCACAAATTGCAACTCCTAACTCATACGAGGCGCATCTAAAAATGGACGAGCCGACCATTATTAAGTAATCTTTTGTTTTCATTCTCACGAACGTCTGAGGTGTAACATCGTCGGTATTTGATCGCGGTTTAGAACTCACGAGTGTTATATCCTGAGAAAATTGCATATTTGGTGTCGGAATTGTTAGAACCAACGCATTTGCTATAAAACTCCTTTGAGTTTATGAAGATGATGATGACTTCGCCTTTCTTATTTGAAAGAATTATTATTTGGGCACTTTTGGACGCAATGGTCATTCACCTTAGTTATAAGGCGTGAAACTTATTGTAACTTGTATGTAATTAGTACAAGTATTTGATAAATGTTTAGTAAGATTTATATTAATAAATAAATCATCTTATGTGATGATGTGTTCCGAAATCAATAACGTATGGCCTATATTATAAATAACAATAAAAATAAATAATTCACTACATTGCACACAGCGCAATTTCAGCCCCAAACTAAGCATTAGGCTTGTACTATGGGTACTAAATAACGGATATACAACATATCATACTTTTATTTTGTAAATATAATATATTATACATAGAAAGACACCCAGACCAGATACAAATATTTGTTTTTTTGCATAAATATTTGCAACTGACGGGAATCGAACCCGCAGCTTTCTGCATTGCAGTCGAGTGTTCGCCCGATGCGCCACAAGGACCGTCATTGTAACCTACTAATATTATATAAACTCGGAAGTTTGCAAGTATGTAGGTATGTGACTTTGTTAGTCTTTCACGAAAAAACTACAGACTTAGAATATAGATAAATTAGAATATAGATAGCTGGTGACTTGGAATAATAGATAAGTTACTTTTTATCCCGATATTTCCGCGGGAACAGGACTTACGCGGGTGAAACCGCGGACGTAGCTAGTATTTTATCAATAGTTACACCGGCGCGGACGTCGGTTCACATGGTTGAAATACCCGTCACCCGAACCAAGCGTTTCGCATCATCATTATTTGTTCGTACTGCGAGGGAATGAAATCAGTTGCCTAATTTATCTTCCCAGATGTCTACAACTTGAGAAGGGAAGGTAGTGGATTCTAGTCCCTTATTATTTAGTAAAGCTTTTTTTTCTAATTAATATAATAATTGTATCAAAAACTATTCACTACTAAAACTTCAGGCTAAACTTACTGCAATTAACAAAATTGTTAATGTTTACTTGAAAGTTGCAGTTGGTTAAAGCCTTCTGGCTTAGTTCTTCCTGATAATTTCTCTACCGGAAATTAAACGTTGCAGGCAACAGCGAAACGGGAAACTTTTAAATTAAAAATGTACTTTTTATCTCGGTTCTTGACGAATTTAGCCTTTTTGTTGTTACCGTTGGATTTACAAGGGTTTTTGTGTAATCCTTTATCAGCAGGATAATTATTTCTTTATTCTAAAGATTTTTTTTTATTGTTACTTTTAGTCAACCAAATTATAATTGTAGCATGTATGTTCAAATTATCACGACTTTTTGAAGAAACACCCGCATTAGTCCGATTCCGTAGAAATAGCGAGATTAAATAGCATATGTTATTCCTAGGTAATGTAACTTTCTATGGGTGACATAATTATTGAAATCGGTTCAGCAGTTTTAGAGCCTTATTCATTACAAACAACCAAATAAATCTTTGTTTTTTTATAATCCTACTAATACAATAAACGCGAAAGTTTGTATGTTTGTTTGTAAATGACTTTGTTACTCTTTCACGCAAAAACTACTGAACCGATTGTGATGAAACTTAGAATGTAGACGGTTGAAGACCTAGAATAACACGTAGGCTTTTATCCCGATATTCCCGCGGGATCGGGATGGGGTGCAGCTAGTATTACAGTAAAAGTATAATCAAATCAAAATCAAAATCAAATCAAAATCATTTATTTGTAAAACACAGGTATACAAAGGTGTTAAATTAAAAATAAATGATCACTGTGTCTAGCCGTATAGCGTACAAATCTTAAGTTGTCCTACAGTTTTTGAAAAGGATTGTTAATTAATACAGTCATTATTATCATATTACATAATAAGGTTAACAGATGAGTACTTATAAAACACAATCTATGTAGGACTATGTCACTTTGTACTGAGTGACAGTGCGTTTTAAGATGTAGCACTCACCTAGAAGAAATAACTTACTGATCTAGTAATTTACACACATCACTTCAGTCGCGTAACCAGTTAGCCTTCTTATTATCGAATTCTCTAGCCTTGCATCACTCAGTTAATTCTACTGAGTAGCCATGTGTTCCCTCAGGCGGTCAAGCCCCAGTGAAAAAAGGTTTTGATCATTAACAACACTTTTTATTCCTTCAACCCTGTACGTAAAACTGCTCATTATACGACCGTATTCGAACTTGTGTTCAAAATTACCAGTGTTAAAATTATTTTCCGCGTAAGAACACGAATAATTGATCTTTTCAGTGTAACGCACAATAAACCGGCTACGGTACAATGAAAACAATAAATTCCAGTTTCACATCTTTGATTAGCTGACTCTCGGGTTACCCGTGACCTTAAAGCGAAGCTCGAGCGAAGCTACTTGAGATTTGTCACAGAATGTGTAAGAGTTATTACATGTTTGCATCGCGGTGGTTTATGTTCTGTTGTGATGCAAGGACCACCCCTTATTTTGTAGGTTTATAGCATGCATTTACTTCTTTACGAACCTACTATTTCTATCAAACTAAATTATTTTTTCTCATTGACCAATGATAAAAACGCACCTTTTACTTAAAAAGACAGTCCTCGCTTTTTTTTTCGAAAGCACGAAGTTCATTTATGAAAACCGAAAAAAAAACAAAGGACAATTTTTAACAGGATTTTACGGGTTATTTCCCTTACGACCCCGATCCGCGGTGGCCCCGTTCCAGAATTTTGCAGTATATCATCATCATCATCATCAGCCTGTTGCAGTCTACTGCTGGACATAGGCCTCTCCAATTGCACGCCACCTAGATCTATTTTCGGCTTCTCGCATCCAGTTTGTGCCAGCCGTCTTGCGCAAATTGTCGCTCCAACGTGCCTGAGGACGTCCTACATTACATTTGCCGAGACGCGGTCTCCACGTTCAGTTCAGGTCTCCGGTTGCAGTATATAGTCAAATTAAATCCCGTCCTAATATTGTTTTTTATACAATAAATGATATTAAAATAATCCAAACACAATCATTATGACCTAAAAATATATTCATATATAATACAGTGTATCTTATTGAATTTGTGTTGAATTAGTTTCACTGTAAGCAGTCTCAACTCGCCTCAATATAACAAATGATCCAAAATTATTCCGGGATGATACAACAGCCTTTGTATTACTACAATTATCAATTTGGCAAGCCTTAATGCGATGATTATTTTAATCAAATCCTTATTAAGAACGTTTCTTTTTATAGGCAGTTATAAAATAATGACTTTTACTTTCGCGGCTTACTGTGAACATAAATTGTGATTTAATTTAGCGTCGTCCACATTACTATAGTGGAAGTGAAGATTGAGTTTTTAAGGTTCCGTAACCAAAGGGTAAAAACGGGACCCTATTGCTGTGACTTCGCTGTCCGTTCGTCTGTCACCAGGCTGTATCTCATTAACCGTGGTAGCTAGACAGTTGAAATTTACACAGATTTATTTTCCTTGTGCTTAGTGTAAAATCGAAATTTTGATTTCTGTTGCCGCTATAACAACAAATACTAAAAACAAATATTAAAGGGGGACAATGTGATTTTTAAACTTTAAAGCCGTTTTAAACTTAAAACTTTTAACATCGTTTCCGCGATTTATTTTTACCACTAGCGCCATCTAGTGATATAACAGCACTAGTGGAAAAAATAAATGCAAATTTTGCGTTTACAGATTTTTTAAGGTTCCGTACCCAATCGGGATAATAGTACGGAACCTTACGTGCGCGAATCCGACTAGTTTGTGACCAGTTTTTATAATAAAAATTTGCCCGTTAAATTGGTCCCGCTGTTAGGCCACTTAGTAGAGGGGTTAGGTTAGGTTAGGTTAGCTTAGACGCCACGGGAGCCTATTTCAAAGTCCTTGGACATGTCGGTTTCCTCACGATATTTTTCTTCATCATCAGAGCGATGATTAGCGCACATAACCATTTCTTTATAAAAAATACCTGCGTCGGCCAGGATTCGAACACACGATCCTCGGGATGGAAGTCGGGGTATCTACCACTTAACCAAAATCGTCTCAGTTTTATTATAGGTGAAATAAAAAAAAGATGTTCAGATTTGTGCATTGAAAAAATACTATTCTTGTATATCTATCAGCCTAGAATAGTAAGTACCTTGATGGAAATCGAGATTTGTAGACAATCGACTCTAGGAAGTGGTACACCTAATAATATTTTGCTTTCATGTTTTTGTTCGCACAATTCGATCTTTTTCAGTTCTATGTATCTGACACCCGGGCAAATATAAGTTTATCTACCTGCTAAAATCAAACATGTACTTTGATATGTGCCAACACCTGAACTTGTCACCTCTGTTATAACAACTTCCCTGTTAAAAGCACGAAAAGCACCTTTATCAAGGAAAATAACATTCAAATCACATATACACTTAACAACATGACATTCTAATAACGCTATTTCCAATTCCACACCTTTCTAGAAAACGAGAGCAAAAAAAGCGATAAAAATTCTTTGAGCGTGTATCTGACCGGTCGATAGTAGATGACATTGCTATACTTTGATTAATTGTCGCTACGATTGAAACGGTCGAACCCCCACTGGCAAACGAAATAGAATATTTAAAGAACATCCAAATAGGACCTTTTTAATAACAAGCGCCAATGGAAAGTATATTGTACAATGATGAGTAAACTAGTTGACTGCTCATAAGTAAATAGTAGTCCATACACTAATAGCACTTGCGTGCAAGAACGGCCAATCACAAAGAGTTATATAAATAGGTAAACCATTGTTCAATCACAAAGAGTCTAGGTATAAATAGGAAACGCATCGACCATACACAAATAGTCTAGGAATAGTTAGGTAAAGCAACGGCCAATCACATCGAATCTAAGTATAGGTAGGTAACGCAATGGCCAATCAAAAAGTTTGATTATTATCTCATTCTCTGGCCGAAACGGTGAGCTGTGTTTTGTAGAAGTTGTCGCGATATAATCAGTCAATTGGCAATATTGTCTTTGATTTTGTATAACTACTTGCTTCACAGTTAGATGTTGCGTAAATTCAATTTGTATTGAAATTGCTTGATTTATTTATTGGAAACAATAATTACGTTAAACGAATTGGATTCTTTGAAAACTCACTTTTAGGTAGGTATAGCAATGTAAAGTCATTTTATAATTATGTATTGCTGTTTCATCTTAACTTTAAAATATTACCCACTTATTAAACATAACAATATCATCATTTCACTTTAAATATGTAATATCACATGTACCTAAAGATATTTGATTTCACTATTATAACTCTTAACAAGAGAAAATTTTCCCCATATTTTAACAATGAAATAGTTATTATTTCTTTTATATTCGTTTTTATCTAAATAATTGAGATGTATATTATTGTATATTTATATATATTATCTGAGGTGTCTATACACCTATAGAAAATTAAAAATATAATAGTCGTGACCAAAATTCAATTAGAATTCGTTTCATTTTAATTGAAGATAACAAAAAGTATAACTAAGCCTGGTCATTGACGTTTACTTTAATTACTTTTGCAATTTTGTGATTAATTTTATGCGAACATTAAGCTTGCTTTAAATTGTCGTTTTTATTATTTTGGTTGTAAGTGGAATGCCTTATCTTGACTTGTTTTTTGGCAAAGAAAACAAAGAACTTTTTGAAGTAAAATTCAGTCTTCATTTTAACATCAAAATAAAGTGAGATTCAAATTGATCGTCAAACCTTCGGTCTTATAATAAGAAACGACACAAAAATGCGCAATTTTCTTTAACAAAAACATGAAACATATTGCTTTTAAAGATAACTTTGAATGAATAAAATAAAAAAGTTATTAACTTTTACTAACTAAAGGTATGACAAATACAAAAACAGCGGGTGGGCATATAAATATGACACAAATTCGCGCCTTCAACTTTTATTTAGTACGTTGAACATCTTTTTAAAGTAGAATAAAATTCTGTTGGGAATATCCAAGGGTCCTTGCTGACGCTTACATTGTTTATGATATGCTCGAGTATAAATTAGTTCACTTAACTTAAAGCCGCTCCTCAGGGGTCCAAAGGAAACAGGTTCAATCGGTTAATTTGTTTCATTTTTTTACTTTTTATTATGTACAGAATGAGTTTTGGAGTCCTTGAATCAACGAGGTGTAACTAAATGGTAGAGTTTGAAACGAATTGATGTCCGGCCGTGATCCGTGATCTGATGATTCTTGATTCACCTGCCTCGGTTATCGACTGTAAATCTCTAATTAAGTAATTGTAGCCTTGAAAATTTATGGTTCTGTTGTTGTAAAATGTTATTGTTGCTGATTGCTTGCCCTCGTTTTGATATAACAAGGACTCTTGATAAAACTGTTATTGCGGTTCTTATTTTTTAAAAGCCTAAACCATGATCTCTAACTAACGGTTTGTTCGGTCGTGGTCGTATCACACAAACATTCGTATTTCAAAGTTATTGGCGCTAGCTTCTGGTGAACAAAGGTCACTAAAGGGCTGACTTTGTCCGACAAATAGATATTGCTATTCACAGAGGCAATCCAGTCAGCCAGGTTCTATACCTTGAAGCAGATTTTTAATTCTAATAATTATATTTTATTAGTTAGGGATGGTATGTTTGATGATTGTTGTTGCAAAGAATTTTGTTCTTCAGTAATTAGTCTATAAAATAAAAGACTAAAACATTAATTTAAAAAAATGGTAGGTACACAGAAACATAATTATGACCTGTCCACACTTAAAAAAATTAAAGTAACTAACGGCTACACTTCAAATAAGGAAATAAAAAAACTGACAATTTATAAGTTTTGGGCCAACATGCGTGTAAAAATTGACACATACTAATTAGGGGCGTGATCTACCTAGCATCTATTCACGATATCTATAAATGTAATAACCTTATGAGGTCATAGATTCCAATCAAAATACCTTAACAGCTGAGCTTCGAGCTTTCGATCATGTTTAGAGACCGTTACTTTAGATTTGGTGTTGTGTATGGAATGATTGTAGCAACAATGTTGAATATTGGATGTTTGTAAATTGTTCCTATGATTAACCTGTTCATATGTAATTTTATACTTAGCTATAGCCAAGCAGTGTCATGTATGTAATGTTTATGTTATATAACTCGTATAAGTAATGTTCTTACATAAAGATTCCTAGAGTAGCGGTTTGATGACAATTCTGTAAAAAGTGATAAGATATTCGGTTTCACCCAATTCATTCACAAACTCATACTCAATAAACAGCCAAAACTGTCATTTTACCTTTTGTTTTGTATAGGGTACCCTACTTACTTCTGAGTCAAGTGCACCACGATCTAAAGACTAAAGTCGCCATACATCGGTGGGTTGATTCTTCGTGCAGACAAGCCACAGGCGGAAATTGCGAAATATCTGCTGTAAAAACTCAATTTTATATTCTGTAACAAGATACAGAACCACTCCGGTGTTGGCATACCGACGAACGTCGAATTCGTAGTGGACCCCGTAAACGCGTCGTGATTCTTGGCGTGAAGATCTTCACGCATCTGATGAAAATTGGTGAAACCTAATCAGACCAGCTGTGGTATCATCTAATTAGCATCCACTGCTGTCAGTTGTACATTGCTGTTTGAAGTAATCACCGGTAACAACCACGTTACGTCAAAGCAGCAAAGTACTGCAACTTAGCCACTAGTAACGGTGGATGCTAATTACATGATACCACAGCAGGTTACTCATTATTTTGAATATTATTCAGATTACTGTAATACTTTTTTTTCGAGTTTTATTTTAAATTTTGGATTTTGAGGCGGTCTTTTTACAGCAATTGGACAATATAAGTTAATTATTATTTACATGTAATAATTAAAATAATTTATAATAACATATGTAGATAAGTTGTAGGTATAGGTAGGAAAGTATGTATATGCCCAAGAACAAGGCGTTTAAATATAATCAAATCAATCATTCAAAATCGGGCAATTAAAATTGTATCAAGAATAACTTTCATCTTTAGACAGTTTTAATTCAAGTAATAAGTTAACACTGTCTCTCTAACAATTAATTTTAAATACGTTTTATTCTTATTTACATCGAGTACCGGTTTTTGAAACTATGCTGTACACGCTAACCGTGTTTTCTTTTGAGTTATCGAGTTATCAAATAATCGACCTTATTTGATGTATGGGTTACTGTCGGACTATGATTTATAATGGCTTCCGTCTAGGACATCATTCCTACGTGATGATTTTCAATCACATTCGACGGTTCGTTAGTGGAGGTATATCTGATTTGCGGTGTGGGAACGAATTGGATGCGGTATTAAACAAATACCTGTTTCAGAGTTAATTGATGGTTCATTAATCGGCTCTAATCGGACAAAATTCAGTACATCTCTGTATGATGTTGATAACTTTGATGATTTTGATGTGAAACATCTTTGGGCGGGGGTAAACCTGATTTGTTGTCGTGGCGATACAGGCCTTGGCGACGCATTGCCATACCACAATTTCTATGATTTACATCTGCCAATCGTCTCGTGACGGGTCACTTTTTTATATAGTTTTGACTTATATTTTAATATTGCTAGCTCTACTCACTTAATTATTATAATTCTTAAAATCCAAACTAATATAAATTCGAAAGTTTGTTTGTACTACATATTTGTATTTCTTGTTTCCCTCATCACAGTCAAACGAATGTACTGATTTTATTTAAAATGTGGATGGGGATAGATTAAGTGATGAAGAGTAACTTAGGATACTTTTGATCCCAATAATCTTTCAGGATCGAGATTAATACGGGAGAAACTGCGGGGCGCAGCTGGTATTATTATAAATCGATAAAAACAATAAAAAATCTTCCTGTTTCATTTTGTCTCATTATTTATTAAAAGTAAAAGTTAATTTACTTAAATGATATAATTTCTATTTAGGCGTGTGTTGTCTTTAGCTGAAACTTTAGTTAAAGTAAGGCGTAAAACTTTACGATGCAACTACTCATATAACTACCACCTCCAAAACAGATCTAAATTCTGAATAAAATCTATATTTTATTGTACCAGTGGCAGCATCAACAAGTACCACAAACACATGTAAATAAATTGAGATGATCGTACCACTGTTGGCAGCACGATCTATCAGTAATTCACGATGCATTATCAATCAACTGTAGATACAGTGATTGATGAAATATTTTCATCAGTAGCTAGATAACTTGTCTTCTTTGTGTTTAATTAAGACTTCTGGGTATCAGTGTACTCGTATCAGTTCTAAATATTGAATAAACTTTTTTTTCTATTGTATTTGTACATGCGTGCTTGAAAATAATTATCTTTATTATTGATTGTGTTGGTACGCACGAGTTTTTTAATTAAAAGTCGTGCTAGTAACAAGATCCTTTTCTTGAAATCTCTACGTAATTCATTTTTGTTAACTTTTGTAAAGTATGTTTTAGTTTTAAAAGAGAAATGTATCATCAAAAATCGATCCGTGACGGGGTTCAAATATGTGTTAATAAAAAAAAGTACAAGTACGCACTTGGAGTTAAGCACAAATATATAGGCAGACATTTCAAATAACCTGTGGACTTTAGAAAAGTTTGTTTAATAGGTGTAACTAGTTTGAATTGTTGATGCGATTCTAAAAAAATAAAGAATTTAATATGATCCGTATCAGAATCGTAAATAGATTTTATTTGAGAAATAAGAATCATCATAAAAACCGATTATTGCTTATTATAATAATACAACAACGATAACAACGTATTAATTATGTATATTATTTGAAATCATTTTATGTTTTCGGTACGTGTCGTACCTATTTTTAATACCTGCTTAGAATTTACGTCCAGCAACGGACCGCACCTGCCCGACACGTGCAAATAATAAATTTCATGACATTAACAAATTAAAATGCATCCCCACAGAAATTGCTTTGATGATCAACGTACTTACTTGAACAATTTGGTGACAATGTTAACTCGTTGTTAGTGGTAAAGATCATTGCCAATTGTTGCTGTTATTTTTTTTATTATGTTGCTAGATGTTTCTAAGCAATGAGTGTAGGTGAGATGGATGAATAACATTAACAAATGTTAAAAAAATTAAATAAAACTAATTTTGATGGTTTTAATCGCGTAGTTTTTATAATTTATAAGCATTGTTGCAATGCCAATCCATTTTAACCTTTATTTATTTTGTGAAAAAACCCAAAAAAATAAAATGTTAAAGTTAAAATTAAAGTTTTAACTGTGTGTTGTGTTTCAGCAATTAGCCCTACAACTGGGCCTTTAAGCGTGACTTGCCGTGGGTTTCCTTCACGGTGTTGTTCTAATGGTAGATATCCCGACTTTCGTTCCGAAGGTCATGGTTTCGAGTCCCGGCCGCGCACCAATTACTTTTTCCTTAAGAAAAAAAATACGCTATGACCATATTATTAAAGTGAAGGAAAAAAAACTATGTTTTAGGCTGCGCCCCACAGTTGAACCCGCGCAAGTCCTGATCCCGCAGGTTTATCGCAATCTAAAGTATCCTTGGTTACTCCATTACCTAAACTATCCTTATGCAAATTTTCATCCAACTCGGTCCAAAACATAAAATACAAAATGTTTGGGGTGGACAATTATTATCACTTACGGGTATGAAAAATATAATATTTAGTTGCCTATTCTCAGACTTATTGAATATGCATAAAAAATATCATAAAATCGATCAAGCCGTTTCGGAGAAGTATGAGATTTAACACTGTGACACGAGAATTTTATATTATAAGATTTTAAAAGATTCAACAAATAGTAAAGGATATTTAGTAACTTGTTTCAGAGATGATCTGATAATATGTACTTACAATCTTGTGCCAGTATTATACCTATAGAGTTAAACATTCTTATAATCGAAGTATGTCACTTAATAACACCCGTATAGTTCAACGAGCTATACAATACACAGGATCTGTTAAAGTTAAACGGTAAAATGTAATAATGCCTGAACACTGAACAGTGACTCCTTAGCAAATAGAGACTTCTGTAATAACGTTCCACGCACTTGGTGCCGTGTCAATAGAACCAACTTCTGGTACAGCGGTTTTGTTGGGCTTGAGTCTTCGGTGTAGGTATTTTGCTGAGATGTTGTTATATTGGAAATTATTTATCTCAATATCTATTCGAGATTGTTCTTCTGTTTTGGCGACGACGTTGAATTGAAATGCAACTCATTTTCCGATTCCGAAGCGCTTTGCTTAAATTATTTTGAATGTTATTACAATGCCGTTTCTACGTTTACAAACTCCTTCCGCATACTAGAACTATTATTGTTTGGTACACCATTATAGTTTTTTTGGAATTTAAAGAAATAAAGAAACATTTATTTGGACATGCACACGGTCAAAACAAGTAACATACTACTTAAATCAAATTTCACTGACACAGAACAATTTCTTCTATGTTTTTCGCGACGTTGCATAATAAAACACTTTAATTTCCAGGTTTAATTGCGTTTTTTTCAAGAGTTTTAAACGAATTGAGCTTTTGCCAACTTTACAGTTAATTTCTTCTATGATTTTCGCGATTTTGCATAATAAAAAACTTTATTTATCCGGTTTTATCGCGTTTTTATTCATTATTTGAACCGAGCTTTCGCCAACTTTACAGTTGGCTTTTTCAAGGTTGACTGAGATGTAATTTGCCTATTTTTAACATTCTAAAAATTACAGTAAACTACCGCCTCATAATTATTTGCAATAAAAACGTTCCAGTGTACGCAGACTATAGAGTTATTGTAATAGTTTTCAATTTAAATTATAATTATTTTTATCCCTAGCTAGCTCAAAAAACGTTATAATTGGCTTTTTCAAGGTTGAAACCTTGAAAAAGGCAGTCAACCTTGAAAAAGCCACAGCTCGACAGCTCGGTTCGTTTAAAAATCATGAATAAAAATTTAAATTTCAATAATAATACAAACAAAAATATAAATAAAAACATACTAACAAAATTAATAGGATACACGACTAAGGAGCCGACTAATTGCTATTGAGTACTATGTTTTAGGCTACATAGCAATACATATCCTATTTCTTAATAGGATATGTATCCTATTTCTTATTAATAATAATATTAATAAGAAATAGGATATTACTATCAATCATATTATGATTAATAGTAATAGAATAATAGTAATAGAAATCACCTAAGTGAATTGGTTACTCCTTCATCCCAAAAATACAGAACTTTTCTGATTCTGATGTTCTTTGTAATTTTAATCTCGACTTACGTAGCTAGCGAAATATAAGCTAATTCCTACCCAGTTAATTTTAAAAAACGTTAGAATAGATAATTTAATTTGCACAGTACATGAACGAATAATATGTTTAATTGTTATTCAAAAACGCTGATTTTTTACTTCCACAATTATTCCGTAAGATTTTGTTCCTTGCAAAATTGTAATCTTGAAAATCTTGTAATGCTAATTCAATGTTTTCGTTCCATTCTTGCCTGATTTACGTTTAACTGAGATAATCTCTGTTTCGGAAGATTGGTTCCGTATTTTACTTGTTTATCTTTCCTAAAATTAAACGAGTTTATTGCAAATAAATCAAGTTTGGGAACTGAGTGTAAAATTTTTGTTTGTGGTAAAAAAATGTGTTAAGTCTTCTTTTGAAACACAATATTTCCCGGGTTTGACTAGCGTTTTATTTATTAATGGCATTATTACAATGTATTGAGCTTTCGATAACCTTACAGTTAGCTTTTTCAAGGTTGAATGAGATGTCATTCATCTATATTATAATCTAAAAAGTTACTGTGTATGTATAAAGTTACAGTGTTTTATTTTACAAAAATATACCTAAGATATATTCTTGAGTATTAAATCTATGTAACTTAGATATAATTGAAATACGTTACAGTCAAATAAATAATGCTGGAATTTCACATCAACCTCATATCGACGTAGATTGACAAGAGCTGCTCAGTAGACTGATGAAGGTTAAAGTAGGTGGTACAACTAACAGATCTAGCTAACAGTTATAAGTTGCTTTCTCGAATGTACTTGCTGAAATTTTTATTCCATTGTAATATGGAAAAGAAAAGTACTTATGGTGTACATTCTATGTACCTACCTCTAACATTTTAATATGCCTAACGAGTTTCATTACAAACAGTAACGACCTCGTATGTACTTTTCTTAGTATAATAGTCACATTACATACAACATTTTTCATTTTTAGCATGTAAATATTTATAAATAAGCAACATACAGTCAGTGCCTCAGTCGCAAAGAACAAAGAGATGCAGTCCATAATTTCACGACGACAGAGCAAGCACCTGTGGCGCAAGTGGCGAGCGCACGATACGGAACATCAGGGTTGCAGGTTCAAGCCCTTTCTGGTGCAATTTTAAAACTAACATAAAAAAGAAGGTACAATACACTTTTTAAATTCACACGATTTGTTAACATATTCAACGCGAGAGGACCGCTCGCGACCAAGATCATCGTAACATGATCGACACGTCGAGGTAAGAAAATAAATAATAATACGCGATCAAGACCCGGTAAAATGTAAATAATTAAATACAATTACATATGCGCATAATCATGTAACTTATATGTAAGTAACTTAAGGTAACTTGCATTTAATAAAATATTCTAATCTGTGAATTAACACTGAAATTTAAAAACACTTTTCTTCAAATACCATTAAGTGCAAATAAAATAAGAGTTAAATGCTATTGAATTTACAATATATTTTTATTCGATAAATGTGTGAGAGATATTTCCTAGATATATTGCGTTAAGAAGGCCGATACCCGCTGAGTACAGAATAATTTGCTTGCACGTTTGTGGAGCCATGCGGCGAAGTTAAGGTGTTCTTACACTAATATGCATAACTTAGTTATATTTTGATTTTATAATAGCTAATTTTATTAGCGTTTGATTCTTTATGACGATAATAATTGTTATTGAGGTTCAGTTTTACTACAAATTGTATTCAGATTAGGTAAATTATTATTAATGATTCGAAATAACAGGCGTCTTTTAAACATTTTTTTTAGGTTAAATGTTGGTTTGGATTTTAACGCAAAAACTTCTAAAACGATTGCGATAAAACTTGGATTAAATGTAGCTGGAGACGTGGAATAACACATAGGCTAATTTTTATCCCGATATTACCACGGGAACTTGACTTTCGCGGGTGAAACCACGAGACGCAGCTAGTAATATTATTAATTCGACAGGCTGTCTATCTATCTGTTACGCTTTCACGTCTAAACCGCTATACCGATTTTGAAAAACTTTGGTATAGAGATAGACAGAACTTTGGAAAAGAACATTGGCTAGTTTTGAACCCAATAATCCCGCGGAACCGGGACTTACGTGGGTGAAACCACGGGGCGCAGTTAGTTTTACATAAATTATAAATGTTGTGATGTAACCATAAACACATATTATTTTAACTATATTTTAATTCAACTTAAAGTATGTAAACAGTTAAATTTAAAATAAAAATTTAAACCAATGTATACGAAGCTTAACTTTAGGCGCGGCTGTTGAAAAGCTACGTGAAGCTATTAGTAACGACTGCAGCCGAACGCTAAATAATTGCCATGATAAAGAGATACATTTTAAACTAACTTTTTGTAAATCAGTTTAAAATTACCACACTATGTATAAAACCTACCGAGTAATTTAGTTTTAAAGTGCTCGAAACAGACCGTTATTTATTTTTTAGTCTATTAGTGTAGCTCACATAGTGTTAGGGTTTTCAGGTAGCCCTAGCACTTCTGACTTGACCTAACAACTGCTAACAGAGATAACAACCGGGACCAACTGCTTAACGTGCCTTTCGAAGCACAGAATCGGACTACAAATCAGAATCAGGTACTGATAAGTACAGTTTATAGTTAAAAAAAACGTTCAAGAATTTTATACTTGTTAAATTTGTACTAGCTTTGTCTCGAAATGTTACTCGCTTAGGACTTAAACCCGCAGAAATATCCAAAAGCCCTTTTTTCATGGATTTGTATCTAGTCTGGGTGTATTTCTGTATATGATATGTATGTATTTACAACAAAAAAAGTACTTATAATATGTAGTATATCCGTTAGTACCTACCCGGGACAAGCCTAATGCTTAGTTTGGGGCTAGATTGCGCTGTGTGTAATGTCGTGCAATATATATTTTAAAGCTAAAAAAACACATCAAATAATAAAAATAATAAAAAAACAACTTTAAAAAATTAATATGTGTTGTTTTTAAAAGTAGTCGTTGAATTTTTATTTAAAATTTATTTTATTTTTTGAGCGACAAAATGACTACAAAGCAACGGCAAACGATCTTGGTAGTGCGTAATAAGCCAGGACTTTTCTATTATATGTATAGAAATTACCTACGTGATGGGTTTCCATTTTTCAAATATTTCCAAAGTATGAAGAAGAAAAAAATCAGATTATCCCAAACTTGTAAATAAAAGAAAAGTTAATTGCATTTCTTGTGCTTATCTTATTAGTTAACAGTAATCCTATTGTTTGTAGTAGATAATCGATAATCTTAAATTTAATCGTAACAATAGATCTTAAAAAAAGATTGTCCAAAACTTCCCACCCACTTTTTTGTTTAAAAAAACAACTTCAGCTAATAATTGGCACAAAAGATTGCAGAGCAAAAAGAGAGGTGCCTTCAAAAATAGTATTCTTTATCATTTTTAGACTCATATTTTTGCCGCTCGTTTTTTTTCTGAGCTGGCTGCGCCTTGAACCGATTATTTTTTCATAGCGTCTTGGAATGGACTACAAATATATGGAGTTGTTTTAATAAAAACATTTTCTTGCAAGAGTTGTGTGCAGAAATTGTAAGCATGGCTCAAAAGTGCCTATTTTTACACGACTGCCAAAGGAAGTGTTATGTTTTTGCCGTGAGTGTATGTATGTATGTATGTATGTGACCTATTATTGTGCCGTCGTAGGGCCTAAACGGCTGGGCCGATTTAGATAAACGATACGTCGTTAGATTCGTCATGACCGTGAGAGTGACATAGGGTACATTAAAATAATAAATAAAGATTTATAACGCTATAAAGCAAGATTTGTTTTGACCATAAAAACCGAGCAAAGACAACGGAACGTTACTTAAAAACTTTTCGATTTGACTTTGACGCCGAGTTTCAACTTTTGAAGGAATTTGAATGTTTGATTTGTCAGTTTGTCAGAGATAACATAAATAACAATTACTATGTTTACATTAAGTAATTAACTAAAAATTTGAAATGTCGCGCTATGGATAATGGATAGCAAGGCTAATCCGCTAGGACAAGAAACCGCCAGCCTTTGTATCACCAGTCGCGACTAAGTTTTCGGATTTGGTAATTATATTTTAAGATGAATACCTGCCTACTTCATAGCCATCTCAGCAAAACTCAAAAAGAATAGCTATTATAATATTGAAGGCTTTTAGATAGCCTATCTTTAACCGATTTCGAGTCCTCGCTACTGGAGTATACACATCCAGAGTTATTGAGTTTCTCTGGTGTAATTGTATCTAATCTCTAATAACTAAAAAGCGTTAAATAAAAAATATATTTAAAAAAATAAAAAACCCGACTGCCGTTAAAACTGAAAAGTAAAAAACAAGAAGATACCTAAAGGTAAAGAAACCTTAAAAATCGTTCGACGCATCTAGGAGCCTTAAAAAATTGTGGATGCAGTCGGGTGGGACTCCTTTTAAAGGTAAAGAAGTATAATGACACCAAATTGTGTTGAAGTCCCACCCGAGTCCATCCACAATTTTTTAAGGCTCCTAGATGCGTCGAACGATTTTTAAGGTTTCTTTACCTTTAGGTATCTTCTTGTTTTTTACTTTTCAGTTTTAACGGCAGTCGGGTTTTTTATTTTTTTTAAATATATTTTTTTTCACTATAATTATTGTTTGAATACATGTACTTTGAAAACATACTTTTCTAATGGTTAGGGGTTTATGTCATTTGTTGGCAAATTGCAAATCTAAATAACAATAATTTTAAACTTTCACCTGAATAGGTATAGAACATTATAATTAAAAAAAAAAAATTTATAAACATTTCAATCCTATACAGTGTTTATATTATAGAGTTCCGTTGACGAGATTATTGCAATTTCAAACTTTCTCAAACTCATGAAAATAATCGTTGTGAGGAGTTAAAATACCAATGTCGATTTTAAAAAATGACGACTGAGCAAGAGATTTGACGTCCATCTACCATTTCAAATAAACAGTGAGTGCTTCAATTTTGAATTAAAATATATCGAGGTTTGATTGAGGATTAATTATCATTACATTAAAAATAAATTGGATAATGTTTCGAAACGATAATAATTATTAATCGGAGACGATAAAATTTATAATTTAGTTTCGACTCCATCACTCTGTTCAAATACTTTTTCTAGTCTTTTTAAAATTCGAACACCGCTTACAGTGATGATGTTTGCTACCTGAGCGTGGGTGCTATTTGGGTCCGCTGGTGAAATATTGCGGGCCAACCCTTGTCACATATCGACCTTAAAAAACTTAACTAGAAAAGGACAACTAAACTACACTATCCGAAAGAGTAACCGAGACAAAAAGTTAGACATCTAAAAACCGTTCTTAATTGCTTTGATTAGATTTCAAGGATATTAATTTAGTGATTCACAAGAGTCAAAGATCATATTTTGAGATTCTCAACGGTATGAAATATAGAATTCTTTGAATGGAATGTTTACCGTTCTCAGGTTTTGGTCATTGTATATTATATTAGGCTTTTATAATATCATTTAGCGACCGTAAAATGTCAACACAATTTAGGAAAAAAAAATAAGAAGGAAACAGCAGCGCGTAATTTCTACTTCCTCGGGAAGTTTACTTTGACACTTTTTATCAGATGTCTTTTGATTCACCCCAATTTATTTGTATAATTTTTTTAGCAGTTTTGATAATATAAGGTCGTATTTTATGTCTTTTAGAAACTATAATTTACTAGACTTTGTTGTGTTGTTAGAAATATTGTTTTGAAAAAGTATTTATTATATTTTTTTCTCTAAATCTTAGTGATAAATAAAATAGCAGGGTTAATAAATAATATAATATAGCCTTAGGTAATCTAAGCATCTAGGCTTTTACTATGAGTACTACGGATGTACAACAAATTACTTTTGATGTAAAATTATACAGAAAGAAAACACTCAGAACTAGAAACAAGCATAAATGGTAATCATTGTTATCATGGAAATAGAACTCGCAAACTTCAGCATCGAAGTCGAGTATTCCCCGGACGCGTCACAGAAGCCTTCAAATGTTTTTCATAATAATATTATGTTTCTTGATACATTTGTATTTTGAAATGTTTCAATATGTCATTTTTAAATTGTTCAAGATAATACCATAAGATAAAAACTTCAACGCCATTCATTCTGCGCGCTTTTTACAAAGCACTTGAAACTATTCTAACTGACGGAAACTCGAAAGGTACTTCAGTTTAGTCTGTTGATGATGTGAGAATGATAAGTTAATTGGCTCAATTTGGTTTAAGGATAATGGACAAAGTTTCGGGTATGATTCTGTCACAATGTTTAATATTACTAACAGAGCTAGGACGTTGGGAAAGTTGCGATAAGTTGATAAAAAATACTAAATTTAGTAAAAATATTATTTATATAATACTTTTTGTAGAACTCAAAAAAATTCACCTTACAGGGCTTGGACCACCTCAAGTGTAGGAAACACTTTAAAATAAAAAAACATCAAAAATTGTCTACTTCTATTTATTTTCTTTTTAATTTTCTATGTAATTTATGAAGTAAATGACTTTAGACTTATTAAAAGTTTGGATTAATTAAAAAGTTAACAAGGTCTGGTAACATCACACAGTGCCATCTAGCCGCATAGTAAGCTACAAAGCTTGTGTTACACTGACTAGACAACAGATACTTATGATCCTTATATTTAGATAGACTTCTCAAAATTTTGTATAACAAAACACTAATAACAATTATTATTATACTCGTAGAATCAAAATGTAAAGAATATTATAATTTACATACTAAATTAATACAGCCACAACAGATTTATTTTGGAAACTTATAAGCCTTTTAAACAGCTATAAATCGAGAATGCCAATAAACATTTAAATCGATAGTATGATATATTACAAGAAACAAGGGATAATATATCCCGCTGTTACCTTGTCCAACCCTTGTAAAGCACTATCTCCGATAACGTAAGGCCGTATTTATAGGCATCAACTTCAGAACAATTCACAGTTGCTTTAGATTTAGACCAACAAAGCAAACCCTACCTTATCGATATAAACTCTTACCTTAAAATCTCATGCTTTTTGAAGGGAAGTATGTTTATGTCTTTCCATCTTTGATTCTGTCTTAAATCAATGTTTATATTATATCAATCATAATTTAAAAAAAAGTTTGTTCATTTCAGTATTAGATGATTTATATAGTGCAAGCAACTTGATGATTTATACAGTGCAAGCAACTTTTCAGCCATGTTTGGATTAAAAGTTGCTATCTATTTTTGACTCGGTAGCGCCCGGGACATTTTTAAGTGGGCTAGACTTGCCCAGCACTTATACCACCTTCCCAGCCTAGTCAGCAAAGCCCAAAGAAATGAAATGGTCAATACATCTAGGAGCTAACTAAGCCGTGGGTTTCCTCACGATGTTTTCGCCGTAAGAGTGAAGTTATTAACGCACATAACTTTAAGTCATAAATACTATTCTCGGTCTTAGGTCTGAGACTAGGTGGCCCTTTATTTTAGGATAAAATATAAGATCATCTTTGAGGTTAACTTTTTTACCATCCGCTGTAACCCAAGCATCATGGTATTAGTAGCTAATAATAATAGTCTAGCTGATGCTATATTTAAATCTAGTAGGAGACCTTAGTAAGCTGCTTTTTTTTCTTTTTTTTGTGAAGTAGTGTAGCTCATCTAGTATTAGAGTTTTGAGGTCGCCATAAGACCTCTAACTTGACCTACAAAACTTACAAATCGCAGTAAGTTAAACTAAACAATTGAGAAGTACACCTGTAAATACGGCCGATAAACTCGTTCATATTATCTTATACCCAAACGCTATAGTTTGTGATAAACAAATTTATATTCGGTGCGGTATCGAAACTTTACCAACACTTTCATGGAACACGTTTACATAATAACTTAAGCAAAGTATAAATTACTTGCGCTGGATACTTTCTTGGTGTCACGCGAAGATAAGATTGTTTATTGATATTGAAAGATTTATTAGCTTCTATGGAGTTTTAAAAGAAGTTCCAAGTTAATTGAGAATGATGAGCTTAGAATATTCTTGCTGGTTGGGTTTTGGGAAGACAAAAAGGATTGTTAATTATTAACGTTTTTAAATGCACACGCTTTAGAATATTTTAAAGGAACTTTATCTTCAAGAATTTTTAAAGATGAATTTTTTATTTCTAGTAGATATGATAGATATGCCTTGAGCAATATAAACAAATTACGAAAAAAAAATTCACACGTTTTGTTAACATTTTACCGGGTTCTGTGATCCCACCAGCGCCATTTAGCCCCATGGTAAGCTACTAAAACTTGTATTATGATGACTAATCGACCTAAATAAAACTTACAGTTTGTGACAAATTTACAACAACTCTACCTACCTGTGACCCATTATCAAATATATTATTTTATTACTTGGGACGAATTTACTTTCAATGTAGGGAGTTATAAATATTTGTCAAATTAACTATGTCACAAATGTACAACAATTCAAATTTCTTGTATAAATACATACATAATGAATTAAGCATTACACAGTCTTTTAAGTACATAATTACGACTAGCTGTTTGTGTACTTCATAGTTTGTCACTTAGTTATTTCCTTGCTTTCACATGAACAAGGTAAGTATCTAGTTACACCAAAAACAATACTATATTGGGTAACATTATCTTCAAATAAAAGTAAGTCTTCTCTATTAAACTACGTAAGTCTCTGTAATTAATTGTAATATTAGGAAAGATGATTCCAACATACGTTTCCGTGGTAAGAGCATTCGCCTGGATAGCGAGGGACACGGGTTTGAATCCTGTCATGAAAAAATTTTGAAAATAAATCTCCTTGCAAATTCTTTCTAAGTTTAAATATAGAGCAATAAAATACAAGAAATATTGTACCTACGTTTCGTCAACTTTTTGACATATAATATGTATTGTTGACACAACAAATATATCAATCCGAACATTGAAATATACGTCTAACAATTCCAAATGCCTTGTTAGCGCTACAGTTTTGACACTCGATGATACATCGACCACTTAAACGTCATCGATGAGGTAACCACAATCTGTCTTAGCATTTAAAACACTTAAATATTAAAAAAAAATGTTACAATAACTTTGGTATAGTAATTCGATATATACATATTATTTATACATAGGGATACATATTATTTTGATTTTTTTGTAGTCGAGAATAGTTCTAACCCCATTTGTTGTAGCTAGCTATCACGATTCATGAGACAGCCTGATGATGGCACACTAACAACGTCAGTCTCAGTAATAAAATAAGAACTATTACTTTTACTTTGTTACTACTGCTACTTTTTTTACTCTATTACTATTGCTTTTTAGAATGTTAAAATAGACGAATCACATCGCAATCAACCTTGCAAAAGCCAACTGGAAAGATGGCGAAAGCTCGGTCGGTTAAAAATTATGAATAAAACGTGATTAAACCCGGTAAATAAAGTTATTTATCAATAAAATAAGGTCCTAGAAATATTTGTCTTGAGCAATAAAAACAAATTACGATATAATAAGGTCCTTTAGGTACGGAACCCAATAAATTATATAACAATTTAAACCAGTGGCTATTTTATAGGGAGTATCAAATAAAGTATATTCCGTCTTATTATCATTTCTCATTAAGCTTATCAAGTGAGTCTATCAGCCTTATTAATTTAAATTAATATTTTTCCACGAAATATTAAATAGAACATGTCGCTTAATGAAACAGAAGTAGCTCATCGTCAAAATTTCAACTAATTAACAACATCTGTAATAGACGGACAGACCAATTAAGCATTGTCAATTCATGTCCTAGTTTAATACAAGAGTAGGTAGGAAGATATATGTAAGAACATGTGTTAGATTTTAATTAAATTGATAAATACGCTTCTTAGATTATTTGTCTTGCTTGAGGAATTTTGTCTAAATGTATATCCGAAGCAATGCCATTTTTTTCTTTTTTATAAAAACTATGAATAAGGTTAAACCTGAAAATCCGAAACGCCAGATTGGCATCGCAACAATGCTTATAATAAAAGAATGGGCAAGTGTGTGCCTTGTCAGGTCACGCGCAGTGTAGGATTTCGTAGTTTTCAAAAATAACAGGGATTACAATCTGGAAAAGTCGTTTAACTAACACCTACCTAGAACGAGTATGTAATATCCAACTGAATATTATAAACTTTTTAAACTCACACGATTTGTACTCATAGTAATATTTTAACCCGGTCTTACTCGCGTATTGTTACTTTTAAATTCAATAATACAATGGTCGAAACGTCGAGGTAAGAGAATTTAAAAGTATGGAATAAGATGACTATAAAGATAAATATTTTAAAAACGGAACCCTAAAATGAAAAACGGTCATAGAAATTCTACAATGATTTTAAAAGAGCTATCTAATAATATCCCACATGATAAGGTAAACCAGAATAAAAAACCGACTTCAAAAAGAAACAAAAAATAATTTAAAAAACAACCAAAAAAAAAAAGAATTGATAAAAATGACCAAAATAACCTCTACATAGGAACAGAGCCACCGACTAATTAATCTGTTTTATCATCTGAAGTCGGGCAGCCAACTAAGTACAATATGGAACCAACCAGTAAAACTGCCCGACTTCAGATGATAAAACAGATTAATTAGTCGGTGGCTCTGTTCCTATGTAGAGGTTATTTTGGTCATTTTTATCAATTCTTTTTTTTTTTTGGTTGTTTTTTAAATTATTTTTTGTTTCTTTTTAAAGTCGGTTTTTTAATTGTTAAATTATTTTTTTATTTTACCCTTTTTAGTATACTTACCTACCTAAAAATCAACAATATTGTTACCGTAATTTTCATTATTGAGGAGTTTGCTGATGAGAAGGTGGTTTCAGGTGCCCTATCAATCTGTACTTAGTTCTTTAAGGGTCTATTCTTTTTGGTAGAAGTCCAAAAATGAGTAATTTATTGAATTCTATAATTGCTATCCTGTCCATCATTCCGAAGATACTCATCAGATCCTTACCAAACTTTCATGGGACCACCTCGTAGCTTCCACCTTTCCATTAAAAAAAGAACTATATCAATCGGTTAAGCCATCTTCGTATAATCGATGAACAATTGAATTGAATACAGCGTTTTGAGGAGCATTCCCGGTCCTCACTTCGAAGATCCTCATCAGATCCTCATCAAATTTTTATGGGACCATCTTGGAGCTCCTACCTATCCATTAAAAAAAGAATCATCTTAATCCGTCAATCCGTCTTCGAGTAATCGGTAAACATACAAAAAAAAAAAATTATACATACAGACGAATTGATAACCTCCTCCTTTTTTTTTGAAGTCGGTTAAAAAAAACATCCGCCCTTTAATAAGTAACCACAATATTATGTATAAGTACTCGTGCAAAGTTACAGCTTCTTAATACCAAGCGTCTCGGAACTAAGTCGCAGACAGACAGACGAAACTATAAGGGTTTCTTATTGACTACGAAACCCTAAAATAAAATAAAAACCGTAAAATGAGTTTTATTTTAAAGTTCAACCGTCAAAAGCACAATGTCATTACGGCAAAAATAATTAAAACCATAAGTATCTGCTAAAGATTTACAGAAATGAGCAAAAATTCAACGTTTAATTCTAACTTTCAACAACTGAAATAGTAATTTAGCAATAAAACAGACAGACTTTACAAAGCAAAGCAACACCGTCGTCTAGTCACAACCTCGTAACTAATATAAAAGTTTCAATTAATTTATATCCCGTCAAGCGTTAAGCGTCATTTTAGTGACAAAAGAAAAACACGGATGCCGGCAAGGCATCTGTCTTTTCATAGTCAACTTAACTAAAAGGATTAAAATGATATCTTCCGTCGTCTAAGTTCGCCTCTCTGACAGCCAGTGTGGTCCGCGAAGCGTTAACAGAATCTTTTGTTATACTATTGAAGAATTTTGTTACCATAATCTTTTAATACCTTTATACCATTAGTTTTTAATTTTTAGCATTATATATTTTAAAAGGGTTGGTTTTAATCCCGATTACGTGAAGGTAGAATGGTTAAGATTCGCTTTTGTTGCGTCTATTCTTTTTATGGTAGCGTTTATGAAAAGAAAAATGGTTCCTGATGGAATTTGAATTGTTGCTGTAATCAGATTTACTTATCTTTGTACATTTAAAAAAAACTTATTTTTTTAGTCTGTACGAAAATATCTGTCGGTAAAATCTGTGGGTAAATGGATAAACAACAAAATTTCACGAAAAGACAACGACACCATTTGGCTTTATATTCCCTATATCAAATAATAAAACAAAATGTTGAATAACTTATAATTCAATATACCTATTGTTAGTTAAATCTGATATGAGTAGGTACCCACAAAGTCTGTTTCCAAACGAAGTATCTCATCACGGAATTCCCATACATTACAAGCCGGTGAACTTACTAAACCGCAATATCCTAAAACATTTTTGGCTTCATTATGTCTGCGAAAACATCCATGTTGGTTAATGGCACGATTAAAATTTCTTAACCTTAAATGCTTCTGGTAAAGATTACGATATTAGTATTCTAAACGAAAATGTGTGATTACAAGACTAGCTCTTCATAGTTATTTTGTGAAAGTATTGCAAAACATAGAAAAAAATGTATTTTGACACGTTTTTCTAAGCCAAAACCTAAAAGATTTCATTTGTTAAGGATTTTAGTATCCAAAAGTTTGTACACCAGCTGATGCCTGTCTTTAATTCCAAATTTGTGGTTTGAATTGAAATACGTAACCAATAGCTAAAGCTCCGGGAAAAAAATAATTTATTGTAATAAGTCGTCGTGAACATTCGCCACTGCTCGGCTCATCTCGCTCCGCGCCCACCGACCCCCCTCGGCTAAACGTATACACAGTCAACTGCAATGCTCTACTCATATTCAGTCGTCCCGTAGCTGCGTCGGCGAACGGTCGCGCCACCCGACGCTACGAACCGAACTTACGTATTTATAAAAACACGCTTATCATCAACATTTCGCGAAAACAAAGTTACGGACTGTGAAATAATATCACCTAATTTTCAAAAACAACGTGTTCGCTCGCAAAAAAAACGTTAAATGTGAAAAAAACTGTGCTTGTTTACGATTCATGAAAATTTTCAAATGTGAAATGAATTCCAACTTACATGTGATTTGTGAAAAAACTTTTATTTATTAAATTAAAAAAAAGACTTTATTAATTGATGGATACTCAACATCCGGCGAGGGGACGGTACACACGAACGCCGACGGAAAAAACATGACACTGAGCCTACCGTGTCTTGTTTTCTTTCTTCCTTGATATTTGATTTCCCCATGATGGCTTTTCACCAGACTACTTCTAAGAATCGCTTCTTCGGCCAAATATTGTTTTGGTTTGTTATTGGAGTCAATGTCGCCGATCAGAGCTCCCTGCCTCTTAAATACGAAGCTCCAGATGACTGTCAGTGGTGGCTGAAAGGACCCAACGATGCTCACGAAGTGTCTCTCACGTGTAAACTGCGTACGATAAACAGTGAGTTTGACACCACGAACTTTAGTGTCATACCATCAGAGCACACTACATCGCTGCGGATAGAGTGCAACGAAGAAATGATGTACAAAAGTTCACTAGACGACAGAAGTTTCGCACATCTAATGAAATTACGTGAACTTGTTTTAGATAACTGTAAAATTGGAAGATGGCCGCCCGGTGTACTCTCCGGTTTGAGAGATCTCCGAAATTTAACGATCCGAACGAAAAACACGGAATGGGCCGCCATGAGTTTGGAGATAGCATCGGAAAGCTTTACGGCTGTTCGGCAGTTGGAAAAGTTGGACCTCAGTTTTAATAACATTTGGTCGTTCCCAGAAAACTTGTTTTGCCCGTTAACAAATTTAGTGTATTTAAACGTTTCCTCAAACCGACTGCAAGACGTGAGTGATTTAGGATTCAGAGAGAGAGCAATGCATCAAGCTCTTATTAGTGAACAAGATGGACCAGCACCATCAACCTCATCTATCACACACGCTTCCTGCTCCTTAGACATTGAAGTTCTCGACGCCTCGAGTAATCACTTCGTGTTGATGCCAGAGAATGGATTCATGGCTTTACGCAGACTAAAAGAACTGCACATTCATGACAACGAAATTTCTATGGTGGCCGATAAAGCATTGTCGGGACTGAAACAGCTACAGATAATTGATCTCTCAAACAATAAAATCGTAGCTCTTCCACAAGATCTGTTTAAAGATTGCCGGCCTGTTATAAAAGAAATATATCTACAAAACAATTCGATCAGTGTGCTTTCACCAAGTCTGTTCGCTAACTTAGATCAGCTGTTAGCGTTAGACTTATCTAATAATCATTTAACAAGCACCTGGATTAATGAGAATACTTTCACCGGTCTTATAAGAATGGTGCTGTTGAATTTATCTAATAATAGATTAACAAAACTCGAGCCGAAAATATTCAAAGATTTGTACACTTTACAGATTCTGAACGTACAGCATAACATGTTAGAAAACATTGCTGCAGATACCTTTTCACCCATGAATAACTTACATACTCTAATATTGTCATACAATAAAATATCACATATTGACGCATATGCTTTGAACGGTTTGTACGTTTTGTCGTTGCTGTCTATAGATAACAATCATCTCGACGAACTACACCCTGAAGCTTTCAGGAATACATCGTCCCTTCAAGATTTGAATTTAAATGGCAACCGTTTAAAGAAAGTGCCCATTGCGCTTAGAAATATGCGATTACTTAGAACTCTTGATCTTGGAGAAAATCAGATAACTTTACTCGATGAGCCCGGCTTTGTCGGTTTGCATAACGTCTACGGCCTACGTCTTATCGGAAATAAAATAGAAAACATCAGTAAAGATGTATTCTCCGATTTACCATCTCTACAAATTTTGAATTTGGCTCGCAACAAACTGAAACACATAGACATTAATGCGTTTGAAACACTAACAAATTTGCAAGCCATACGCCTGGATGCCAATCAACTAACCGATATTCAAGGATTATTTGTAAACATTCCCTCACTGTTATGGTTAAACGTGTCGGATAACCAAATAGCATGGTTTGATTATACTGTCATTCCTCCGGGACTTCAGTGGTTAGATTTACACAGCAACAACATCAAAGAATTAGAAAATAGCTACCGATTGGACAAAGAACTCCGATTACAAACTTTAGACGCCAGTTTTAATAAAATGACTAAAATATCAACTTATTCAATTCCGAGCAGCGTCGAGCTTTTATTTCTGAATGATAATCAAATTACACAAGTTGAAGCTCAAACTTTTGTTGGAAAAACCAATTTAACGAGAGTCGATTTGTATGCAAATCAGATAACTAGTATGGATTTAAACGCTCTCCGTCTTACTCCTGTCGATCCCGGCAGGCCACTTCCAGAATTTTACATCGGCGGTAATCCGTTCCAGTGCGACTGTACTATGGAGTGGCTACAACGCATCAACAAACTGGATCACCTGAGGCAACATCCGAGAGTAATGGACTTGGAAAGCATATACTGCAAGTTACTCTACAATCGTGAAAGGACTTATATTCCGCTCATTGAGGCGGAATCGTCGCAGTTTTTGTGTACATATAAAACTCACTGCTTTACATTGTGCCATTGTTGTGATTTTGACGCTTGTGATTGTGAAATGACGTGCCCATCGAACTGTACTTGTTATCATGACCAACCGTGGTCAGCGAATATTGTGGACTGTTCTGCTGCAGGGTATGCCGAAATACCTAGCAGTATACCTATGGACGCTACTGAACTATACTTAGACGGTAATAACTTTGGTGGTTTAACGAGTCATGCCTTCATTGGACGTAAAAATCTAAAAATTTTGTACGCGAATAACTCTAATATAGACGCTTTGTATAATAATACATTTAGTGGACTAAAACGCTTAACAGTTTTGCATTTAGAAAAGAACAATATAAAAGAATTGCTCGGTTTCGAATTGTCACCGCTGGAGAATTTACGAGAATTGCATCTGCAAGACAATAAAATACATTACATCGATAATCGAACCTTCATAGAGTTGAGGCATTTAGAGGTGCTGCGGTTAGAGGGAAATAACATTTACGGATTTGCAGTGTGGCAATTCACGATGAATCCATACTTGGTAGAGATAAGTCTCTCGCGGAATCCTTGGTCGTGTGATTGTCAATACATGCATAAATTTAGAAATTGGTTTAAAAATAACTTAGGAAAAGTGGAAGATGCCAATAAAATAACGTGCATTTTTGATAACATCACTAACGCAGTGGGGCCACTTATGTCTGATTTCAATTCGACGATTTGTACGAGTCATGTTGGTGGAAGCTCATCTATAATAGAAAATCAAGTCATCAACGATTATCTACCTTTACTGTTGATATCACTTTGCGTATTCGTCGTGAGTTCCGTTCTCATATGTGGGATATTTTATTGGCGACGTGAGCTTAGAGCGTGGGTTTACTACCACTGCGGCTTCAGAATGTGCTACAAAAGCACGGCTTTCGACGAAGAGGCCGATAAAGACCGTTTATTTGACGCCTACATAAGTTATAGCGTGAAAGATGAAGCGTTCGTTGCTCAAATGCTAGCACCCGGCCTAGAATCCACCGACCCGAGTTTCCGGCTTTGTCTACATTACCGCGATTTTAACGCTTCAGCATATGTAGCCGATACGATAATAGAGGCTGTAGAGTCCTCAAAAAGAACGATAATAGTCCTGTCTAAAAATTTCATTAACAACGAATGGTGCCGTTTCGAATTCAAAACGGCACTGCACGAAGTACTGAAAGAGAGACGAAGAAGACTGATAATAATATTGCTAGGTGAAATTCCGAATCGAGACATCGATCCCGAGTTGAGACTGTGTTTGAAAGCGAACACGTGTATTGAGTGGGGTGATAGACAGTTTTGGCAAAAGTTGAGGTTCGCGATGCCGGACTTGCGGAAGTGTCAATACCACCGGTCGACGGTGAATATTTACGCGTCAGTTTCGCCGGTGGGGGCCGGTCGGGCGAGTGCGCCGCCCCCACCGCCGCCGCCGGGCAAGCTGCCGCCGTTGCTGGGCGACGGGCTCGCCCTCACGCCCAGCGTGCACGCTCGCGATCCGCACCACCACCGCATGCCACCACAGGCCCAGCTCTGGGCGTAGCGTATGCTCCAACGCAGGTAAACAGACACTGAATACTTGCAACGCTTAAGCGTATTAGTCCAACAAAAAGTGATAATTATTTTAAGATTGTTTCTTTATTATTAATATTTATTGTGTAAAATAAGATTCAGCATGAAATCATAGTGCATTTATTTGTATAGTTTCCGCTAGAATTATTTTTAAGTTTACGGATTAATTTCCTAATTTCTGCGATAATAATTTTAATTTATAGATAGGTAGGATACATAACAAAATTGTATATATACGTCAGGCCAATCGAAAATAAGCTAATCATGATAATTATAAAATACTTCAATCGCATAAACAATAATGCCAAAGTTAAATCTATGTACAGATGCATTTATATTATAATTTTATACGAGAAAATGATTACCTATCATAAGACTGTAAATAATATTGTACATAAAATTGTATATATTGAGAAAAGATATCTAAAAGAAAACATGAAATACACAATTCAGAATTTTATTTTGGTTGTTTTGTTTTTATTTCCTTGGTTTACCCTTTTTTAGGAGTTTTATCTTTATGTTGCAAACTTTTTTCATATAAAACATGTTCTAACTTAGGGCACTCAAGAACTTTAGTATCCATCAGCAAGTTCCACTTAGTTTCTAACGCTTTCAACCAATATGCAAACATATTGAAAATTGAAAGTCACTTCGGCAAAGTTGGACGTCCAAAAGGAAAGCAGCAATAGTATGATCGAGAGAATTTTTCCTTGAAGTTGTTTGCCTGTTTTATTTCTCATAGAAAACAAGTTTTACTTGTTACAACTTTTATATAAGGTGTGCTTGTAAAAAGTTTGTTGAAATGTAATTAAATCTAATTAGTATCGATATGATTTAGGAATAAAAACTACTAATTAGGTAGGCAGTGAATTCTTAACCTAACCATTTGATTGAAAGAAGACTTTTAACATTTATGCAAAGAGTACCTATATTATTGTTTTCCAAATTACCATTGTAGAAACATGTAACTCTCACTCTTTTTCTAGTAGATTTTTACTAATAAAGACATTTTAGATGTGAATAATTAAAATAATTTTAATTGAATGAATCAAAGTTTTGAATAAGTTGTCATTTCACTCTTGTTTAACAAATTAAAAAAATGATTATTTTGCGTTAAAAATTCTTTCACACAAATATGTAGGAAACAGTAAACTCGAAATTATCAATAGCACAGTCTACGTAGCAATTCTGTTCCTCAGCGCGAATTAACTACTATAGCAATACCTATTTAATTAAAAAATATACCTATGTTACTTATACTTACTTAAAAAATATACATATGGAACTTGAAAATGTTAACAATCGTAAAAATCAAGGTATTTATTTTCCAAAAGTTATAGGTAGAGCATTATAATGATTCTGATTATACGATACGAACGCACATTCTGCCCTGCAGCATCAACACAACACCAACTGTTTGTCACAGTAATGTGTCTCCGGCACGAGTAAAATTGGATTAACGCTCAGCAAAGTAAGGACTAGGTAAGTTTCCTTCGACATCAATTTAAACGGTGATCGATCACAGAGACTAATGCTACGCTTAACTTGTTTAGTTTAAGTCGGTTGTATGTAGGTAGGTAACTCTTAAATGTTTGTATTACGCGTAGGTTTTTGATTGAATTATTTGGGATAATTAGGAGTTCACGTTACTACGTGAATACCTACTGGTATTGATGAGAAACGTTCAGGTGTTCTTTTGAACGGAGCTTTTGGCAGTTTAAGCCTCTGTTGCGCTAAACAGAGTAAGCTTTTAATCCTAGGCCTAGAGTTAGACACAATATTAATAATATGCAAAAAATGTAATCCTTCATTTGTCGGCCGCAACCTTTTGCAACCGGCAAAAGGTTGCGGATTCGATTTCCGCCGGGAACAAATATTTCTGCTGTCATAAATTTTTGTTTCTGGTTCTGGGTGTATTCTATGTATCATATGTATGTATTTACAAATAATAAGTATAATATGTAGTACTCGTATATCCGTTGTTTAGGACCCATAAGTACGAGTCTAGTGCTTAGTTTGGGGCTTGATAGCTCTGTGTGTAATTTGTGTGTCAATCTGTGTGTAAAAACAAGACCGGTGTAAATTACATTATACTCATTAGTAAATGTTTAAATTTATACCATTTAAAAAAAACTCACGTAGGTACTCTAAACACTCTACATTCCCCCACAGAACAAGCTTTAGCTAGCTTTAACACAAACTTATGTCAATAACTATAACATACGTAAACGTATTTTATTTATTATTTTATTATTTATTTTGTTTAAAGCTAGGGTAAAAAATGTACACTGGCTAGCGTAAAAATATTGAACAAAAAAGTAATAAATGCAAGGTACAGTTTTAATTACTGTTCTAACTTACACGATTATTTTTATTACAAATATTATTAAAGAACACTGAACTTCAAGCTTCGCAAGAATAAAAATCTAAAAAAGGTATGTAAATAGCAGGGTTTTAGGTTTTTTTATAAATCATACTTGAAGTACGTGCAATTATTGTTCTACAGTTCTAAGGTACCTAGTTAGATAGAATAAGCCAAGAGTAGCAATAAAACCATAAATCTTAGTAGAAGCTTATCAGCTCCCTCGCCAGACTCACGCACTATTCTTTTACCATTACATACACTCTCTACGCCATAAATTCTCATATTTTTCACCCCGTATCCAGTTTTATCCACTTATAACTGGCTGCTACTAGTTATTCAACGTGACTTGTAGCGCCATCTAGTCGTTAACTCATGAAACTCCTATTATCTCCTGCGGGTGAATCAAAACGAAATCAACATCAGTTATTTTTGACGTCCTTCCTCTCATCAGCACTGAATAATGGGAGGAGGAGAGTTATGATAAAAGTTAGTGGATAGATTGCGTTCTAATACCAAAGTGAATAATACAATACCATTATGATGCTTTGTGTTTACTTGACTATTATTATTATTTGGTCGCCGGAATAGCCAGAAGACAAGTGTTGTTGATTTTTACTGAAGTTACAACGTATGCCGAGGCAGATCCTCGTTAACAGCAAGTACACGGCTCCTTGGACATTTTAAAATTTGGTTTTGTTTCTAACCTAAAATGTTTAAATTCAATTACGTATTGTTCATTTTTTATTTAAAATTGTTTTTTCTTTTGTGTTTCCTTGTTTTTGCTCGTGTGTTTAGATGTCAGTAAATGTGTTCTATTCTACTCTATTTGCGAAAGTTCACTTTTTAACTGATTAAGGTACTTATACAAGCAAATTTTGCCAGACTTGAAGCAGAAACGCTTCGCTCACTACGCTTGCTCGCTCAATTAAGGTCTATTTTAATTCAGTTTACCTACTCCCTAACAGTATCTTAACTAAGTCAATATAACAATCACTGACCCAAAGGATTCGGTTAAAATTTTAATGTAAAGGACCGGATAGCAGAAAGTGTCAGTTTTGTAATTAACTTAGTCCTACATTTGAAAGGGTTGGGGAAAGTTTTAGAGAAGTAGAAACCTCACCTTTTGCTTTAATTTCTAATTTAAATTATTACTAATACAAGGTATAAATAGATTTTTAGCTATAAGTTCCCGTGTTACGATTATATGAGATTTTATTAAAAAAAAAACCGTTTTACCTATGTAAACCCCGGCCAAATTTTGAAAACGACGAGAAAAATTCAATTAGCCCTATTAATAAACGTAGACGTAATTTAAGAACGGAGTAATTTTACCACTTTTTGTTTCTATCTATCAACTTTAAAATATCTTGTCACGAAAAAACAAAGCATGTTCTTTCTACTCCGACATTTCTCCATATTTATTAATTAAGCTAAATAAGTTTACATTATGATCACCTGGTATTTTTAAAACAAATCCATCCGCCTGCATTTGACTTTTCATCAGATTTATGGAAAGTCTTTTACTTCGTAATTTGTTTTTATTGCTCAAGGCATATTTACTAGAAATATTTGAAAGGTAAAATCATTTTCAAAAATTCACTCGCGACGAGATTTGAACTCGCGTCTTTGCGTAAATACGCAAGTTCAAAATGCGTCGTATGTGATATTTTTTTTGAAGTAGAATTTATATTTCAAGTCTTTTTTTTATTTTTGCGTTGTAGTTTCAGAACTTCCAAAGTATATTCTATTTGTTACTTTTACCCAATTTCCTGTATAAATTCATCGATTTCCAAACATATAATGTTATTATTTACATAACTACTTCAAATAACTAACCGAGTTAAATATTTCCCAAAAACAATAAACGAAATTTCTAACATAATATCTTGCGAATCAATAATTAACAACGAAACTAAAATAAATTAAAATACTAAAGCAATTAGAATTCAAATTAGTTTCTAAAATTCTTAGAGATAGCATCAATGGAATGTTTTATATTTATTCTCGGAATGTAACACTCCACCTTTATATGGAAACGGGCTGTGAAACTGCCGAAGATAACAACTATGGACGAAAATAGAGATACATAAAAACGAACATAAAATAATTGAAATAGGTTCATTAGTATTCGTTAATTAGTATATATAAAATAATGCCATAAAATTCTCTAGTCACGATCTGGAGTCCTATTTTTGATTTGGTGGTCCCGCGTCGAACGTTTTAAATCGCCAGTTTTCTACGGGTTTTATTTGACGTCCAAAAAGTCTATTTTATGAGAATCGTACGACTGCAACGAGTAATCTCAACTGACCTGGAATTAAGTCATGATTTTTATACTTTGGTTGTATAAAGTATTATATATAAAATCATGACCGTACTGTTTGTACATTGCAGTAGTCCCATATTCATTATTAATGAAATTATTTTTGGGATAATACGGACTCACTAAATACTCAAAACAAATTGCTTTACATACTTACTGGTATAGTAGGTACTTAACAAAAGAGCCATCTGCTGGAAAATGCCATATGGGACGACAAAAGAAACATGCGCAATTTAATAGCATCCTAGTTAAAACCATCGGATTCTTTTGAATACCGTCTGAAATTGCCTGCAGAAAAAAACTCACATTGTCATTCGATAATCCTTTACGTTTCGAGAGATGTCACCGTCAGAGATCAGCTTTCGTCTAGCCAACGGTATTGGGTTTGCGTAACTCAATACAAACAAGCGGGCGTACTCCCAATGTCTTATTAGTCACGTAATAAGAACTATATTTGTGTAACAGAAAATCACAGACCACAATTCTGCAACACACGGACAAAGCGACGTAGATAATGTCCCATCCCTTAATCACATGCACCGGTGCCCTCGAAAAAATGTTTAGAAGTCCAATCCAAACGTTTGTTCACAAATCTATTTTCGTCAACATCTATTTATGCATTTACAACCGGCTTACAACATACTTGAGTAGAATTTGTTGTCAAAATGTTAAAACTTCTAACGTCGTCGTGATCTAAATTTGTATTGTCTCGAAGAATGCTGTATTAGAACGCATTTAAAACTCCAAGATTTAAGTACATCTCATTTGTAGTGATTATTTCGTGACTATATGCACTTTTTCGTTCGGTTGACTGTTGTAAAGGTTTTAAGAGTGTATAGATTTTTTTTATACAGCGTGGTTAAGTATTTCTACTAAAATGATGTTCTGTGATACCTTGGACTCTTATATATAGAGATTTGAATTCAGGTTATTGGGCTGTAAAACTAATATTATCGATACTAGTAGGTAAACTAGTGACATAATAAAAAACTCACCTAATATTTTGAAACCAGGGTCACTAATAATTAGCCTTCTTCTCATTCTTGTAGGATGGATCACCCAATAGAGGTAAGAGTATTCAGAACATTCTAATGTTTCTAAATTGGCCTGGCGACTACTGTCACAAATAACAACCGGGACCAACAGCACGACGTGCCTTGGTGAAGGACGGGCCGGTTCGAGAAAATATTTTATACCAAACACATCATAAAATATTATAACTAGTCACACCGACAATACAAAAGGAGATCGCCTTGGGCTATTAACTAATCATATTTCGCGGTATCTTCCTTTCCCCATTTATCATTATAAGCACCAGTATGTAAATTACACATTCGATAGTTATTGGAACCCTACCGTCCCTGAACACATTAAATTCACACCACATCTGTATTATCAAATTAGTCCATGAATCAAAATCTCCCTTGAGTAAGACCTTATTTGCCAGATAGTCGGCTTATGAATAGGTTATTATTCAGGACTTACCCTTGACTTGGCCTAAATTAACTAATCTAGGTATTGGATTCTCTATTACGTATAATATTGAAACTACCACGCCCGTGAACTTAGAAACTGTGATAATTAAATTTAGCATTATTATTTGCTTTCTAAAAATTCGCACTAAGCAGAACTTGACCCTGTGTTTAATCCAATTTGGCCATAGGTGCTCGTCTCGTCGAGTCAAAAGTATGGATTGCATCTCTATTTTTGTTTACGGCTTAGGCTCGTAGTGCCATCTACCGGCTTTCTTTGCAGACTGCCAGCTTGCGTTTTTGTATTTACATAGAAATAAATACAACATAGCTTCCGATTACCACTTTGATTTATTTTAAGGTATTTCCTACAACTTGTATGACTTTTGTTAAGGAAATGCTTTTTAAAAATTCGCACGTAACAGGATTTGTCATATTTTCATTAGATTGGGTAAACTAATTTATTTACCGTACTGACTTTAATTAGCTAGAAAATTATCAGAAACTAACGCAATCAAAGTTATAATAGGTAAGTAAGAACTTACCGTTGTATGGTCACAGGAGACACCTCAAAGGATGCTCACCCTTGAGGTGGTAGAGCGTAACTTTACGGCCTTCCATTTTACGCATCGAAAGCTCTCAGACCTAGAAGTGTTGTGGAAAACTTTACTCGAATTCTGAAAAACCTCTTAGTGGAATAACTTACTTCATATTAATAACAGTTCATAACGCTCCAATTATTATCCAACTAGATAATTCAGCGTGTCGATTGTTGAAGCGATTATCAAACCCCAATAATTAACTATCAGAGTTAATATAGGAATCCTACTCAACTATTTCAAGAGTTATATTCAGACTCGAGGGAATTTGATATGATTTGATAAGTTCCGTAAAACTTGGTCTCGTTTTTGTTTGACGGAACACGGAATCGTACTTGTGAGTAATAAAGATTGACTTAAACTTTCTTCTCAGGTATCTGGTATATTTCGGTTAGATTTAAGAGTTTACGTATTTCGTATTATTTCAAAAATACTCGTAGATATTACTCAACACAAATTATAACAGTTGTTTTTGAACTTATAATTTTTGATTTGAAATCATTCAATATTAGAGCGCTTTCAGATTGGCGTTTATTTGAGAGTAATATAGGTAAGGTAAGTACTGTAGTTGTTACATGCGGCACATAATATACATGATACATACGAGCATTGACGGGCGTAGAAGATCTAACATTCGTCACCTTACTGATATTCGTCACAGCTACGGCTACAGAGTATACGCCCTCGCCGTAGAAACCTAATTCGCATAAGAAACGCGACTTTGAAGTCGTAATTTGTCAGAAATTTCGGTAATTACATCTGTGATTACCTTGAAGAGGTGAGAGTAATAAGCAGTAGATACCTAATTTCCAAAGTGTAACTGCTGCTGTTAACTAAGCTGCGTGTTATGAAATTTTAATCGAAGTTCGTGGCCCCAAGCGTATCAGAGCGGATACAGTTTAATAGGTTCCATACAATTTCTGCGGTAGATATTTGCATCTGAAACTTGTTTTGATCACAAAAGTTTGTGTATCGATGTTTGATTTCAAATTACAATTTTTATAGCAGTTTTTGTTACAAATGTACCGAATGTTTTTAAGTTATTTGCAATTCGTAACAGTTTGTGTTTTTTCAATGCAGACAGTTTTTTGATCATTTTGATTTGTTTTAATTATCACAACTTTTTTTAAACAATGAAATCAAGCGTTAAATTGTTGGACCTGTGGTAACGCCTAGCTAGACCATTATTTAGATAGTGTAATTAAGACGCACAATGAAAGACATCACTGTCGTTATAATAAGACTGTTAATTGTTGCCGATAATCGTAATAATAATAAATATCCCATATTCTGATTACTAGAACGGGTGGTTTTTTTTAGGTTTACAAGTTTTTTCACTCAAAACTGCTGAAATTGTTGCAATGAAAATTGGTACTCTAGAAAACTTAAGTTCAGTTTTACCCTTTATTTAAGTATATAACACCTCTTTAGACTGTTTTAACCACGAACATTTTCAAAATGAGAACTGACAAGCTCTAGCATCTATAAAAATAAGATAATTATACTACCAAATGCAACTGATCGTTTTAGGTCAACGTTATAATAATGTTAAAATAAGCAGAAACATAAGAAATATGATTTTATTTCATATTTCAGTCGACGTTGACATCTGCTCCATCATTAAGACACCTACCGACCGAGTAAATTAAAAAACCGCCTACAGCGTACAAAAATCCATTAATTTTATTTTGTCACACGCTACTAATTTGTAAAATTTACAGCGGCCTACTAATAGCTCTGTATCCGGTAACATATCAAAAATGTTCGCATCCTTCTAACTTTTCTAAATTAAATAGTACTTGTTAAAGTATTTATGTGTCAGTTAACACCAATAATAGTTAAAAGTCTAATCAAAAGTGCGTTAAAATCTTTTATGTTGTTTATAGGTGCTAGTGTGTGGTTTCAGTGGGCGGAGTCTCGTTTAATTTAGTCGATTTTGTATTTCTAATATGTAATTTATTGCCTCTTTATATTTTGTGAACATCAACTGTGCGGTAACAGTTTGATTTAGTGATTTGTATGATTCAAAACAAATTAGTATTACAACAATTATGTTGAGCTTGTTGTTTGATTATTTATTGCGTAACTAGCTATCAATTTCAACATTTTAGAGTAAAATTTTAGTATAATCAATATTTTAATTTCAGAAAGGTATTTAATTATTTGCTAAATAAATGATTTGTTGGGAATAAATGGTCTCCATTTCTAATAATATTTTATAAAATTTGAAGTGAATACATTATTGTGGAAAATTAAACTATACTTATCCCACTAGATAGTAATCTATGTATCTCCCTTAGTGTTTGCATCGGTCTATGTAAATTCAAGATAAAAGCCATTACCATGATTTCCTTACTGTCGGACCTAAATAGAACATAATTCTTTCAGCTAAAAACATCATCAAATAATAAAATATAAAAAACAACCAAAATAGTTTTTTGTTATTATTTGTGGTTTCTAAAGTATTCGGGGTATTTTTTATTTAAAAATTATCTGTTTTTGAGCGACAAAAATACAATAAAACATCGCGATAAGAATCATGGTAGTACGGAAAGAGGTTAATGAAAAGAACAAAGAGAGAGATGAAAAAATAGAAAGAAAGGTAGAGATATGGAACAAAAACAGGAAGAAAATAAAGAAAGAAAGACAACGAAAGAAAAAAATTAAGTAAAAGGTTTTAAGGACTTATTTAGGAACCACAATATTAGAAGAAAGAAAAAAAACAAACCATAAAATAACTCAACAAAATACCATTTTCTCTAAATTATGCAGTGCTAAAAACATAAAACGGAGCTACATCTAGAAACTTAGCACCTGGCTCTTTAAACATGTCAAGTAAAGTTTCAATGGTAATAAATACAAAAGTTGTAACCGACGCTTAAGGTTTAAATTTAATTATCATATAGGATGAGCTTTCTTCAACGTCTTGAGTGCCTTTATAGTAAAAAAATAAAGCATTGTAGTTGACGATTTTTGTGTATTGAATCCAAAGCGTACGATGGACTCTAGAGAGTTAACTCCCGAGCGCAGCGAGGGTGTTAAAACTAACTAGAGACCTGAGTGAAGTGTGGAAATCAATTTTACAATTTTAATTGTTTAAATCGAGATTTAGTTTTTTTTTTTAAATATTTCTATGTTTAAAATGCCTTGAGCAATAAAAACAAAAAAGAAATATTAAATCGAGATATGTTAGCAACAGAGTTAGGTACATACTTTATCAGGTATTTGATCACCTGCGCTAGTACACGATTATGGTGTCGCGACATTGTCCTACTATCCCAGACAATTTCTCTAACTTTCGAGTTTGATTTTGATTTTGCATAATAAAAAACAACATTTACCTGTACTTAAAGAAATGCTTTCCAAAAAATTCGCACACGACATTTCTTTAAGTATAGTCATCCAAGGGTAGGATACACTTTATAATATATCAAAAACAAACTTACCATTTACTTACCTGTTATTTTCGCGTTTTATTTAACACACGGGTTTTTTTTGTAATAATGCCGTTATTAAATAGAACGTGAGTAAAACTATAATTTAAGGTAATATTATTGTGTTTTATTAGGCCGAGTTTGTCACTTCGTTTGGAACTTTTTCTATGCAAGTAGTTATGGACGCCTACAGCTTCCTATAAATCATAGCTTACACGTTTCTACACATATGCTTGTGGTTAACTTAAACAATGCTTAAAATAATGGTGTCGATACTAACAATTATTAAACATCGTTTAAAATAAATCAATGATTGTATTAGAAGGTGTTATTAGTCTTGATTTAGATGACAGCTCGTATGTTAGGAACAAATTACGTTTTCGTTTCATAAGTGTGAGTAATAATTTGGTTTTTTACCTATATTATATATAGATACATACATACCTACTCGCTTTACGCCAACAGGCAACGGGGAAATTCGGATGTGAATTACCTAGAAATTATTTCATTTAAAATGGATAGCAATCATGTTATACGTTGTACTAGGTAGTATTAACTAATTATAAAATACTTTCAAATATACATACTCTAAAGTTTCTTTTAGTGTTTTCCGTTGTAAGTAAGATTCGTTTGTAAGTCTGTCAAGAAGTTCGTTACCTCATAAGTTCATAACGCAAGATTGTTTTAACAACTGCGGGAAGACGTCTTGTTAATCTTGGTACATAGGAGACGGCTAGAGTCACATAGGTATCATTATTTAACATACATATATACACCCAAAGACTTAATATAGACTTATGCAAACGAAATCGAGGAATGAATTTTAGCTAGTTCACTTGTAAAAATACACAGATTTCTCAAGCCAATGCAATGCTTACCACAAAATAAAACTACCAGTCTAGAAAGTTCTGAAGCAAAATAAACAAGATTCAGTCGAAAATCCCCGAAAAGCATGTCCGTTTAACATTTTATTTGTCCAGAAAGGCATGGTAATTAAGTAAGGATCCTTTAGTAGTGCCTTCTAAACTTACAACGAGTGACGTTGCGGTAAAGAAAATAGTACGAAACCGGGATTCGGAGCGGAAAATTTAAACTGAAAATTTTCTGGAATGGTTTTAAATGCTGGAAGTGCTATTTTCATTACAAATACAAATGTTATGTAAATTCTTAGTGATATTTTCTAAATTTTACTAAATAGTGTATAAATTGTTAAAATAAGCTGTTTTTTATCTGGTGGATTTAATTGGAAATCGAGATAAGTATAAGTAGAAGAGATAATTATAAGAGCAGTGTTGGTCTAGTGGTAGATACCTCGACTTTCATTCCGTAGGTCGTGGTTTCAAATCCCGGCCGCGCACCAATTTGTTTTTCTTTAAGAAAAAATTATGTATTAACATCGCTCTTACGGTGAAGGAAAACACCGTGACGAAACCCACGGCTTAAAATCACGCACAAAGGCCCAATAGTTATTTGCTAATTGCGGAAACACACAGTTAAAACTTCAACTTTTAAGTATGAGTAAAATCATGGATAAGTATGGTGCTGGTCTAAGGCTTTTGATTATTGCGGTATCACTATAGAGTATATAAAGATCGTAATGAATTTGGATTTGCAGATTGGCAGAGGTGGGCCCGCGCCGTGCCTCTGCTTTGTCTCGTTTTACGAGTGACCATCGCTTGCATCTCAGTCTGTCTCTTAGTTTTCCTTCAAAATAACCCATTTTAGTGCGCAACCAATACTTATTTTCCTCATAATATAACTTTGTAATATATTCCCAAAATCCTTAAAAAGAAAAATTCACTTCTTCCGAACAACGAATATCTTAAAAACTATTTTGCATCACAATTCATTCACGGGTCGAATAAAGCACATCTAGAAAGTTTGCTTCCCCTTTGATCCTTCGGGACACGAACCGTATAAGGATCAGGAATTCGTGCGGATTTACCTAAAAGAGAAGACGGTGGAAAATTGAGAATTGTTTTCTTTGAGGCGGCAAGTTTGAATGTAATCATTCAAGTAGAAATAAACAACTTTATAGAACAATGAAACCGCTTACCTAAAAGTATATAATCTAAGTTTTAAATTATTTGTAAAAACGTATCCAAAACGGCGGGCGCTATCGTTTTCTAACAAACTATTTTTAGGTGAAGTTGGTCGGAAACGATCCTTAATGAAAATGTTTCTAAAACGGATATTATGTTTAGTAGAATTAATGTAGGTACAAACAAACATTTACACAACGGAAATTGGATTGACCACGGTAATTTGAAACATAAAATTCAGCGCAACATCGTCCAATATGTTACTTGACAATAACAATGAATTTTCAATCTTCTACAAAAAGGATTTGACGGCAACTTCCTTCGAAGCGTTCGCATTCAAGATATTTATGAGGATGCTGATGTTGACGGGTTCAAATTGACTTGAATTTGCATACAAGGGACGCAAAATCAACGGAACCTTGAATTTGAATGACCTTTGTTTTGTTAAACTACTTTTTGTTATATTTTTGGTGAGTCGGTTAATAAAATACAGGCGTTTAAAATTGAAGTGCATATTATATTAGCGACTACAAAAGCCGGTCTAGAAAAAAACCTACTCTGGCCACATAAATATCATTATAAAACAAAACAGTATAAAAATCATTTATCTTAGGTAAAACAAATTATATAATCACAATTAATAGCAACTACAAACATTTAGGGTATTTAGGTATCATCAACATAATATTCAAAGTTTCAAAATACATACAATCGATTTTTAATTAAAAAAGATTAAAATTAAAATAGTTAAAAAATTATCAATAAATATTAACATCCCTTTAGCATGTGACAATAAAAATTACTATGTTAAGAAATGACTGGAACATGATATTGTCAATATTTCTTTTTAAAATAATTAAGAGATATACTACCTACCTAGTTAAAATTATTTTTAAATATGTATAAAAATACCGAAATTAAAAAGCTCAAGAAGAGTATTACGTAAGACACAAGCTACACACAGTGGAGACACTCTTCAGGCATTTATAATAATGTATTAATAATACAATATAACTTGAATCAGTTGCGATTCTTACAAACTTGAACTTTTTGACATAAAATTGTTGTCATAAAAGCCTTTGTTTCGAACCTTTTCTCACACTTTCGTCTTCTTTGAAAAACGTATGGTCATTCGACAAACAAGACCGACCAGTAGTCGTAAATAAATATTTATCTACCCATTTACCATCACTTTCCGTTACTATATTTGTTCTATTGTTTTATCGCTCAACTTCTCAAAATAAGTAAAAGTTATACGGCAAAGGACATTTGATCTGAGACGTACCTAACAGTACAATAATTCTATTGTTCTACTTTATTCGAAAGGGTTTGATGCCGCCGGTTGTAAACGAAAGTTTGGGTTCGTAGTACTACCTACAGCTATTCTCTTCGATATTAATATTTATTACCACTAATGTAACACGAAGCGATCTTCGGTCAGTTATAAATAGTTTCTTATTTTATGTCGGCCACCCTTTAAATAGAAAACAAAAGGTTTATGAGGTTTTTGATATTCTGTTCGACGGTGAGTTGTAATGTTTCAGTTTTGAACATAAAACATTAAATTTTAACACCAACATTTTCTGAATTTCTTCCTTGTAAAGATAAGTATTTTTTGTTTTAAAAGAATTTCATTACTACGCATCTAACACTCCTTCTACATAAATAATTACCGCAATCAAAATTAATAGAGGAAAAAGGAGAACCAAAAACACGTTCGTGCAATTTCCTAAAGCATTTATTCGACCATTTATCGATAAAATATTTTCAGTATCCCAAATTATGCTAAAAAATGACCCGTTGTGAAGTAAAACGCAATTTGCGAAGCAAAAAATAATTTTTCCCGAACCTCTAATGGGAGAGCATTATCTGAAAACCGTTTTTTGTGCAGATTCCAGTAAAATTTACTGAAAAATATGAGGTATAAATAACAAAATGTATGTCCTTGTCAGGTATTACGAAGCAAAATGTGCCTTTCGTTATGACTTTACTAGCACTATGTAGGTAGGTGATTTAATCAAAACTGGGGTAACAGGTTGTTTCTTAATTTTATGTAACAGTATAGATTACATACTACATTTATTCACCAGATCACGTACCGACTTAAAACTACTAATACATCAAGCCTTATCCGTCTAAACCTCTTTTCGCCCAAACAAACACCTTCCCTCACAAAAATCGTTCAGGCAATTTGCTTAAATTACTTTCCTATGCTAATCTGAGCGTTGTAACGAATATAAAAACGGAGGTATACAAGCTTTAGGTGCTGTCCGATCCGCCGCAAATGACGCATGTGAAGCCGCAAGAAAAACGAGATACACAAACCTATTACACGGCTTACATCGTAAATATCGAGACTGTAAATAAATAAGTGTACGTAATATAGTATATTGTACTCGTATCTGATGAGCTCGGGAATGTTGCGTTCGCAGAACAACGAAAATGTTGTGTTACAGCCGAGATACGGAGTAAGAATCGTGTATAAGTTTCGAAGCGCGTTAAAAGATAATACTTGAATACTGCTAAGAAAGACGTTGCGTAGCCTTTGTATGGAGACAGTTCCTTATCTCAAATAACTGCGTATACTTAAACACCTAGAGTCGTTTAGGGCTATGTTATTTATTCTCGCGAGACTAACTTTTAAAGAGAAGATTTATCTAGTGTTACTTTACTGGATACGAGTTTGAAGCTAGATGGTAAAGGTCAGACAACGAGTTGTTCATAAGGCGCTTACCTAGATTGAACTTGGGATGTTAGGAACTTTGCTGGTCTCTACATTGTAAATTAATGTTTATTAATTTTTCATGTTATTATTGTAAAATTAAACAAAAATAAAGGCGAGTTTTAAAAATATTATCGGAACCAGTCCAAAGTACTGAAGTGACATAATATTAGGTAGGTAATATTATAAGATTAAATTATAGATAGGTACCAATTGCATATCTCTGTGGATAGAATTTAACTTTAGTATCGTTCTTGTTGGATACTACTAAGGAACAGGCATACACGCTTTCTTTACGCATTGATTCTCGATATTTCCATCAAAGAAGTAATTCATTATTTCTACGTAAACAAAGCGCCTGTACTACTCTGGCAAAACACGACGGAAGCAGTTTTCTCGACATAATGCCAACCCACTAAAGTAAGTTTCACCTCAAAACTGTCCCGTATTTGATTGATTTATTGATAAAATATATAAATAGGTACCTATTATTTATTTTTCTAGAATCTTGTTAGGTAAAAAATTTTACTCCTGATCTACCATCTAGATACAACAAATTGAGAAAATCAACTAAAAAGTTTGACCGTAAGGTAAACATCGTAACAAAAATTCCGACACTCACATTCATAAACCAGTGCTATTGATATGATCACGCTCCTTAGTACAAGTTATCATTATAATATCATAGGTACTTATGTACTTATTACCAAGTACTGGATATCGGTTGATCGTCACTCCGCATAGCCCAAGGCGTTCTAACCTACGTTAGTCGAAGCACGATTTCCACACGGTTTGTATAATCATGCTTTTAGCGCTCCGAGGTCCCAAGATCTCATGTCGATATGGTTGCTGAATTGTCACTTCAATTTACAATAAACTGGTCATGGCATACCTTTATACTATCTTTATAAAACTTACGACATTGCGATGCGTATAGAAACAGGATTAGATTTGATGTTTGTTACTAGTGGGTTCAAACACGGAACTCAAACACGCATGCCACAAATAATAACTTCAGGGTGTTTATAGGGCCGCTGGCTAGCCCATAAACAAAATCCAACCTCAATTTGGTACCTTACCATAACAAACTATATACGGCCATCGAAGAAATACAAACAATTAAAAATAACACGTATAAAATGTTTGGAAAACCTACAATCAATCAATGCCACGGGCCGCGTCATAAAGCGTTTTCAATTAAAGTCCGAACTGTAACCAATCGTGATGAACTGACTTGTTCCTTAAACGAACAAACTGACACCCACGTCATATCATATACACATTTAGTTGAGAACACGTCAAACAAATCATAGTTGTTAATGAAGAATCGCGTTGGCGGACAGGTAATAGAGTTAATAATTTTTCTCTTTGCCCTATTCCTTACCATGGGTTGACTAAAGACAAGTAAATATAAGTGTTAAATATAAAACAATTCCCATTATTTTGAATGGTGATTGGAATTTATTCAATTCGCACTAGTTACTTGTTATGCAAGGATATGAATAATTTTTATATCATAGTATTCAAAGATCGAGTCAGAACTGTAGTAGTGCCATTTTGCTAAATAAATGTTACTGTTTTATTTATATTTTATTTAAATTGAATTCTGATTGAAAAAAATATATATATTTTGGTTAACCCTTGATTATGAATGTATGAAAACATGTGCGTCATCAATACGAAATGGGTTTAAAACAACATTTTGTTTGATTATGTATTTTGTGTTGTTTTTATTATGTTTTAAAAGTGTTCAGTTAATTAAAATAATCATTGACAACGTTAAGTTCATTAAATTAATTGAAATTCATTTCTAACTGCGTAACAAGCTTACTGTTAAAATAAATGGATTGTATGTATCAAATCCGTTAATCAAGATGCTATCTATCACTTCCTGCTTTGAATGAAATTTAAAATTGTATCTACTCCTTACTCTTCTTATAGTTGTTGAAACCTTTTTAATTTGTATATTGTCTTTGAAAAACTTATCTCATCAAGAAGGTTACGTACATACATAAATTTATAATTATTATTTTTATTTTATTTTATTTATTTCACAAAATCCACAGCTCTTACTACTAGATATTACAAAAGAATCAAATTAATCTTATAGCCACTAAAGGATTTACACTGTTTATATTAAACATATTTGAATCGACTGACGCCTGACTGTCTGACTGACTGACTGACTGCCTGACTTATAGTGACTTCTTCAGATTTGTGTCGCCTAAAAAATTAAAGGCATATTATATGCCTTTAATTGTGTTAATGTGATAAATTGACATCATAACTTAATTGTTTTATTTAAATAATGATTCTTTGACTGAAGGACACACGAAAAGAACACAAAAATATAAAACCGAAAAATAAAAATTGCACCGATCTTGAAATGCCATTTTTGCTGACATTGGTATCACTTTTAAATAAATATTACAAACTCATTAAAATATAGCAGAGAGAAGTGAAAATAGTACAATTACTCTATTGCTTACGTTAAGACTGTAAGAGAAATAAAAAAATAGAATACAAAATCGCTTTCTGTACGGAAGAAAATACGTGAGACAATTTAACAAATACGACAACAGGTTAGAATAGAAAAGTAACCCAACAAATCTAAGCTACCTTTAGAGCAGTTTGAGCTTGAAAACGAACCAGATTCTAATCGAAAACTTGCGATAGGTAAAAGGAGAGAACCCGACAATGCATCACCATGCTTCCGTTGCACCGATCTTGATTTCTTCCCAAATGTACCTCCCACGTAAGCGCGTGAGTGATGCTACCAGTATAAAAGGAGCCACGAAACTACTACAGCATGTACGAGACTGATAACAAACAGATGGGTCTTGAAATAATGGATGAAACACCGTCGTCAGTTGGGACTCTTGACGTTTCGTTGATAAGATGAACCATCAATTTAACACATAGTACTGCTACTGAATTTTTCATTTCTTTAAAGTTTAACACTGATGTTTTTTAGGGTTTCGTAGTCTTATAGTTTAAAATAAATAAAAAGATAAATCTTATAAACCCTTACAGTTTCGTCATGTGCCTCTGTCCGTCCGTCCGTCCGTCCGCGCGTTTGCTCAGAGACGCTTAGTACTAAAAATGAATTCACATGTTGATCACAGCCAGAAAAAATACAATAAAAAAACTGGGCAAGTGCGTGCCTTGTCCGGCCACGCGCAGTTTAGGATTTCGTAGTTTTCAAAAATATCAGAGATTACAATCTTGAAAAGTCTTAAACACTTACCTTACCCAGTACCAATATGGTAATATTTAACAACGGAATTTGTTCGAAATTTAGCTTTTTGGTAAAAAACTCTTTTAAAATGATTGTGGATTTTCAAAAAAAAAAATTTCTTTTCAGAGTTCCATTTTCGAAATATTTAGCTTTGAAAAAGTGCTAGTTGTTAGAGAAAATGGGTATACGTCATGTGTATTCACAATAATAGAATAGGAGCTGTATTTTCAAATTCACGGGTAATTAAAAGAAATAAAATGTAAAATTTCGAACGAATTGCGTTGAATATTACAAATTAGGTAGGTGTTAGTTGTAGACTTTTCCAGATTGCAATCCCTGTTATTGAAAGCTACGAACCCTACACTGCGCGTGGCCCAACAAAGCACGCACTTGCCCGTTTATTTAATTATTTTCAAACCTATATTAATTTTAATTTATATCTTCTACTAGTTGCTGGCTGAATCCATTACATTTACAAAAGAGTTATTTTGTCCGATGATAAAATCTCTCTTTTAACCCTTAATTGACAGTGACATAACCTATACGGTCAATCCGTTTTTTTATCAACATGAAAAACTCACATAGCATTCAGTGTTTAGATAAAAATTCGTTTACAAATCGGTCGGTTCATACCGTAGCTTGTATCATCATAGATAGAGGTCTGAAATAAACTTCAATAAAGAAAGACCAATGAGAATTAGCAAAAATTTTGAATCTGATGTAGATTATACGGCTATACTTAATAAATTATCCTATCAAAATGGTCCTTGATGAGTTTGGAGCCCCAATAAAGCCTTTATTTATTTAAAGAAACCTACAGTTTCTTATTTAACTTACAGATAAAGTTATAATTCAAATATTACGCAAGCCAAAACAGTTTTTAACTCTAAAAAAAAAATATATAGTAATGAAAGACTACAAAACATAAATAAAATATAATTTAATAAAAAAAATATTTGTTCTATTAATAAATAAGTATGTACTAATTATACAGATATACAACAAAAAGAACACATTTAAACACAAAATAAATAAAAACTAAAACTAAAATAACCCATCCCTAAGCGCTCCCGCTGCAAAACTGCCCAAAATGGAATCGCAATGGAATCTTTGCAGCAGGAACGCTTCGGAACGGACATCAAGACCCCCTTATATAATATAATTATATATATTCATGTAAACCACAAACATCAATATCTACAATCTTATACTTAAAAAATATCTGGCCTGGACAGAGGCATTTCGTTGCCAACATCAACGATAATACATCTCTCAATACTAAAGTACCATTTGGCAAACTTCGAGGCAGCTGAATTAAATAAAATTTTATTGACTAGTTCAGTTCAAAAAGCTAGAACGTAACAGTTTTTGCTCTAATGTTCTCGACATTAGCGATATTTTATAGAAACTCGTGTAGAAAAGTTGCGTAACTTATTTTCAAAGGAAGTTGCTGTTATTGAATTTGTTTAGTTTTTTATGTTATAGATCTTTGTAAATTGTGTTCATGCTATGTCTTTTTATATAACAATATACATAAATGAATATATATGGAATATTATTTTTTCTCTTGTGTAAATTTTCGCATCTGGTTTTCAATGTTAAAATAGGCATTCCTGTGATGATATTACCACAGTTTATCTACCTTGGATATGATACTTTAAATTTGCTAAAAATATCTGAAATCATACTATTAACCTCAATTTAAACAAATATTAACTAAACTAAAGCCTGCCTGGTGACAGTTAGAGAGGTCTTAGGAAAAGATTGTCGTTTTTACCCTTTTTACGGAACTCTAAAAACCGTTAAAATACTAAATAAATGATTACTGCACAATTGCACAACATTATACACAGCGCAATCAAGCCCCAACTAAGCACTAGGCTTGTACTATGGGTACTATACAACGGATATACTACATATACTTTTTTTGTAAATAAATACATAATATACATAAAAAGACACCCAAACCAGATATAAATAATAGGGGTTAAAGTATGAAATTGCCGTTTTATTGCAATAGGTTCTTTGAATTGACATAGAATCTTCATGGTTTGAGGTTTTCGAATAAAACTTTTTTCAAATGATTTCTGTGATGTTCTTTTTTTAAAAAATGTGAAACATTTGAATATCGACTTTCAATTGTTTTTGTTATTCAATTTAGACAAGAAAGATGAATACTGCGAAAATTCGAGTGATTTTTGAATACGAGTTCCGACGCGGAACTAACGCGGCAGAAACAGCCCGCAATATCAATGCTGCGTTTGGAGAGGGGTCTACTAATGAACGCACCGTGCGATTTTGGATTAAACGCTTTCGTGATGGAAATTTCGACTTAAAGAACGAGCCACGAGGAAGACCGCCCACACAGGTGAATAACGATGAATTAAGAGAGATAGTGGAAGCCGATCCTAGTCAAACTACCCAAGAATTAGCGGCATGGTTTAACGTTACCTTACCCACTTTATTGACTCACTTGCGTCAAATCAATAAAATAAAAAAATACGAAAAATGGGTGCCTCATGATTTGACTGATCTGCAGAAAGAAACGCGTGTTGAAACTTGTGTTGCCTTGTTGAACCGGTACAGAGATGAAGGAATATTGGATCGAATTGTAACATGTGATGAAAAGTGGATTCTTTATGATAACCGGAAAAGAAAAATGCAATGGCTGACCCCAGGTCAAATGCCACAACAGTGTCCTTAAGCAAAACTTACCAATAAAAAGGTAATGGTAACTGTTTGGTGGTCTCAGCATGGTGTTATTCACTATAGTTTTCTTCGATCTGGTCAAGCAATTACGGCAGATGTCTATTGTGCCGAACTCCGAACCATGTTGACAAAACTAGCAGTAAAACAGCCCCGACTCATGAATCGATCTTCACCATTATTGCTCCACGACAACGCGAGACCTCACACAGCACGAGAAACCATTTTGACCCTTCAGGAACTGCACTTAGAAACCATTCGTCATCCTCCGTATTCACCAGACCTTGCTCCAACGGACTACCATTTTTTTCGTGATTTGGACAATTATCTACGTGACAAGAAGTTTTCTTCCCAGGAGGCAGTACAAAATGCTTTCACACAGTTTGTGCAGTCTAGATCGTCGGAGTTCTATCGCAAAGGCATTAATAACCTTCCCATTAGATGGCAGCAATGTATAGATAATAATGGCAACTATTTTGATTAAATATATTTGTTAAAAATTTAAAAAATAAACAATTAAGATTTTCAGTACAAATCGGCAATTTCATACTTTAACCCCTAATATTTATTTCTAAACAAAAACATTTGCACCCGGCGGGAATCGAACCCGCAACCTTCTGCATTGCAGTTGAACGCCACAGAGGCCGTCTAACTACTACTAGCAACAAGAAAATAATACTCAAAAGTATTGTATCACTTTTCACTTATTAGAAAAAAATATAGTGCTCAAAATCATTTCGTTTTCTTTTTTAGTCAGTCTTTGTCGCTTAGCAACCCTAATACCTTTTAAGCCCAATCTAATTTCTCTATTTAATTAAATTCAATTTCCTTTACCTGCTTAAGGTTACATTTTATATTACGTGACATTTACAAAAATATTTATCTTATACATCTATTATATTAATATTCCCTATTTCAATTAAGAATATCGTGTGTCGAAGTATTTTAATATCTTAGTCTATTCCGTACTCCGAATTTTACGATATTTTCTATTGTTTCCAAATAAGTAAATACATCTTTACATGTTTTGTTTGTCATGATATTTTATGACACAATAGAGATCCCAATTATTTTATACATTACATAGTACCTACATAGCTAGAATTTCTACTACTGTCTGTCACATAAATCAAAGAACACAAAGCTTTGAAAATCTTTTTCCGACAAAAATAGATATATCTCGTTTATTGCTTGTTATAGTGATACATAAACGGAGCTTAGGCATCTAGTAGGGAAAAGTTTTTTTAAGGGTCTACTTGTGTTGTATTACAACTCAATATCTTCCTTTATATATGTAATTTTAAAATTAAGTATATAATAATTATGATAAATATAATATATAAAATAAATATGAGCTAAACTCAAAATGCATATCGGGTTTATCGAAAAATTATATTTTTTCATGTTTTATATGTTAGTGACATTATTTCCTTCATTTAAGTGCAGTTTCTATAAAAATATTGAAATATTCAGTTGAAGCATTTATATACATTTTAGCCAAAAAAGTTATTTTTGTCTAAATTGTGAATAGGCTTTTAAAACAACATTTCGTCATGAAATTATCAACTCTTTTCGCTGAACACAACAGGGATTTTGAGTTTACTCGTAATGCCCCTTAACTAGCCCTCTATTTCGTATCGTTTATATTTTGTATACATTTGGGTGTGGAAAAATTAACTCTTCAAATATATTTTTTTTCACATGCAATGCAGGTTCTTGTATCGCCAAAGTGATAAGTCTCACATAAAAATGCCTCGACATTAAACAAATACTCGACCCCATTATCCTTTGTTCCATAACGGATTTAAGATATAGCACGATTACCTAGCTAGAAGATACCTGAAATATATTTCCGACCTAAAATAAACCTTTAAGAAACAAGACAAAAAACATTTTGTTTTAGAGTAACAGCAAAAGTAGTCTATAAACTTTACGATTGGCCGATTCAGTCGTTACAAGTTGAAAGCATACTTTCGTTATTACTTATTTTTTGTTTGAGGCTAAAATGGCATGTGCTATGGCTAGATGGAATTGCTGTCAACGCCCTACAATATCTATTTATTTCAATAATCTCAAGCTAAATGGCTCTGAAAAATTTGTAGCTTGAGTTCTTTCTAATATCCTCGTGTACTTTTACGCTTACTTTGTACAAAAAAAAACTAAAAAGAAAAAAAACAAGCCCAGTAATTTGAAATTACGCTAAGTAATAATAGTTTTGTAATCGATACACACGGAACACATAATAAATGAGTAAAAAATTACTTACAGTCGGGACCCATTCATTTTACCAATCTAATTTTTCCAATGGGTCCCGACTATGAGTAATTTTTTACTTTTTACTTTATTTATTTTTAAAAACCTATTCAACGATACCCATCTTGACATACTTTGACGATTTTGGATTTTTTAATTTTGACAATATGGCGTCTGGTGGTGACATACGTTACTTTGGATTACTGTCATGTCTTTAGTCACACTCGCCAGATTAAGACGAATCGATTGACGTATGAATCATCAAAATCGGTCCACGCGTTTGGCCTCTAGAACGCCACATAGAAACATCCATACATACATACATAGACCGATAAACACATTACCCTCATTTGCGTCGCGCAGTCGGGTAAAAAGTAACTGTTATTTCAATATTGAATTAAAGAGTTGAGTTTTCCTTTACTGAAAATAAGTTTCCTTTACAATACCAACCATTTCGAATACTTTTTTGTTTGAGTGTATAAAGTTATTGCAACTCGCAAGTTTTATATTTACGTAACTGCTAACAGATATCGAAGTACCGTATCTCTTTGTATTTTTATCCCTTGTTCGTTTTATTTATCTTAAGTGGGAATAAAGTTGAGACTTTTGAAAAGAAAGAGTTTTTATAAAGGCGTATTATCTTGGCAACGAGTTGGCGTTGTTAGCGCAAGTAGTAACGGTCAATTATTTAGCAATGAAAAGTTGTTTTCTAGTATAGGTAGTCAGCAAAGGACTTTTCTCCCGATCGGATTCCTCGATCCGATCGGATTCCTCGAATATGATTCGAGGAATCCGATTCAGAGCACAGCAACACTTTTTTACGTATTTTCAAATCTGAGCATAGCAGGAATAGAGTATAGCTAAATTAACCCAAGATGTGTCTAACCATTTTCAATTCTGCGTATCACTTTTATGATTATTGCAAAATAGAATTTAATTGTCAATAATTCCAATTAGGTAGGATAATACAGTTCAGTTTAAAAATCAATTTACTTAGTTTGTTGTCCAAATACGAATGTTTTAGAATGTCAGCAAAAGTTCTTCAGCTGTATGATTGCCGACTCAGCTATTTCAAGTAGAAGGCATACTTTCGTTACTACTTTTCATTTTATAATTTAAATTTTAGTCCTCACTAAATACAGTTCAATTTTAATATCTTTAACAAATTTTTTAGTCCAAATACGAATTAATGGATGACGCATAAAATGTAGTGACAACTTAACAGAATTATCATTATAAAAAAACATAAATATGTTTGTACATGTATTAAAAAATGTCTAATACACATCTAAAACTCATGCTTGATCGAACACCGTGAAAGGCGTATTTACATTTTTACCCAATTCACGCATACCTACGTGGCGGATGGATGAGCTCACAGCATTTTGTGACATTAGGCTCCATTGGTTTTGAATGTGTCGCACCAACCCGCTCTTTTAAATAGATAACCAAATGAAATGGAAAGCTTTTGTGCGTTAGCGTATTAGCATTTGCTTGTAATGTTTATTTTCGTATTTACATTTATTTTTGAGGGATTTGAATAAGAGGATTTCAGATATATTAACTGCATTTTAAATGTAATTAAAAATATCTCCGATAATTACCTACACATGCTTGCAAAAAGAACAAACTTTTAGCTCTAGAGAGCGGAGACCAGAACAAACCTTGTTCTTTATTAAAAACTTTGTACAACCGAAAAAAAAGTCGCTCAGCTTGTATGACATTTATGTTATTGTTTGTGTCACACTTTAGTACTGATTACTACAGAAACGTGAAAAAACTTTTTAGGAAAATCCTCATGTTCTTCTAAGTACTCCGATAAGAAACAATATAAAACTAAAAACAATTTTTTGCTTTGTTACTTTCTATTGCTTTTTCTATTTTAATTTAGTAAAAATAATTATGAATTCTACTAACTTTACAACTATAAAAGCTTGTATGTATTTCCTTTTCGCAAAAACTCCTAAACCGATTACAATGAAACTATAAATATCTAGCTCTGAAGATCTGGAATAACACATACCTAGACCGATCAGCAATACCGATTTGCGTGGTCAGCAATACACGGGTAAAACCGCGGGGCGTCTAGCTCCAAGCTTTTATAGAAAGGGAATTCAAACTCGTATTTTTCATACCTATAGGTAGGTTACTTAACCGTGTTATGTAAAATACAAAATACTCTACCCTATTTATTACAGTCATCTCAAGGTGCGCGCCCTAACAAAAAGGATTGTGAAATATTTTGGCAATTAAGTCCCTGGTTTTATTAAAGAAAGTCTTTCGAGTAAAAAATTAATTAAAATTTAAGCCCTTCAAGTTTTCCCTACGCAAACGGAATAAAAGGGCGGCAAACACACATTTCAGTGAGCAAGTGAAGATCAACCACGTCTGATAATTTGAAAGGGTTTATGCGGCATGTAGACGACAAGATTTTATGCTCAAGCGACGCACTTGTGAACCCGCAAACAGAAATAAGGCTATACCTTTTCAAGTTCTTGAATTATTAAGTTTTTTACGTTAGGGACTCAACATTTACGCCGAAATAGGGTCAAATAATAGAGTGTAATTATTTAGAAATATAAGCCATCGCCCGTGCCGGTTCATAAGAAGCAAACCAAACCGAACTTGTGTTGAAACAATCATAATATAAAAAACATAACTTATGTATAACTGCGTATAGGTATAGTTAAGATGATAATAAAACTTAAGATCTTGTCTTTATTCGGTTTTCTTAATAAAATTAAAGTTCGTGCCATGTTGTTGAAAAGTCTTAGAAAGTATTAAATAACCTCACGTAAGGAAGAAGCCCTTTGGGTGCACTTTTCAGTCGCCTATGAAATTGAATGTAACGTCGCCACTTTAAAAAGCGAGAGATATTCTGAAAACTTTAGTGTCGAGTGTTCCGTTCTCGGAGGAAAGGTAGTTTTGTTATTCTCAATAACAGTTCCTTTGTAATGTCTTACAATATTACAGTTCTATGAAATGAAACCCAGACTACAAGTTAGTTTAAAGAAATTTCCATTAGACTTTATAGTTCTAGTTGGCTTTAACACGATGCACTAGAAATCACTCCACAACCGAATTCAGGAAAATTGTTTTTTTTTATTATTTTTGTCTGAGGTCTACCTACAAAAAAACATCTTTTTATAGAAAAACTTATGCGCTATTAGCATGGCTGTTTCCTCAGAACAAAGAATAGAAGGAAAAATCGCATTCGAATTCAACTTCGAACTGAATTCTGTCGCCAAGCCCCGCCTACTTAGTTTCCTGACATTGCGCGTTATACACAGTAATTTTAGTCTACCTGCTTTGTAAACTTAATATAATTATATTCTACTATAATATTATAAAGCTGAAAGTTTGTGAGTATGTGTGTATATATGTGTGAATGTGTGTTTGTTACTCAATTACGCAAAAACTACTAAACCGATTGCGATGAATTTTGGAATATAGGTAGCTGGATACCGGGAATAACACAATAGCTACTTGTTATTCCCATATTCCTGCGAGAACGGACTTACGCGGGTAAAGCCGCGGGGCGCAGCTAGTATACATATAAAACTCAATGTCCTAACTAATTGACTTAACTAACTATATATAAACTACGCAGAGTCCACCGCTGGTGCCAGAGACATGAACTTTTGAATTTGTGTCTACTTTGTTGTGTGTAGTGAACTACTAAGATTGGATTTGCACAATCAGCGGGATCGAAACTTACGTGAGTGAAACCGCGGAAATCTGTTAGTACTTTACATTAAAAAATTGTTGTACTCACGTATAAAACTATCCTTTTATCATGAGAACAATAATTGCATTCAAAATCAAAGATATACTCAACGATAGTCGCCGTGTATTTTCACTAATTAAAGCTTTACATGCGCAAAGGGACAATTAAAGGACTGATTTATGATAAACCCAAATCGTATTGATAGTCAGGCATTAAGATCGTGAGATCACATAGTTTCACACCTTATTAGCGCTACTTCGTATTTAAAGCAAATACTTTTGTTTTTTAAGCAAGGCTTCGATGGAAGTACATACAGACAAACATAAATATTAAAAACTGTAAATTCTTGTTCTGCTGCATAACCTTTGTGAACTAGACTTTTTTTATGACTTTTAGTCAACTATTTCTTTATTTATAGGTTGGTCGGTTGCTTCTACTTCATTATCTTAAATAAGAAATATTACAACATATTATGTAGTTTAGTTAGCGTAAAATTTCATCTATCAATTTTAGTTAGCGTCTAGCTGAAGTGGCAGTGGGCTGGCCATATTAGCCATAGAACGAGTTGGGGTAAACGAGTTCTAGAGTGGAGATCGCGTCTCGGCAAACGTAGTGTAGGACGTCCTCAGGCACGTTGGAGCGACGATTTGCGCAAGACGGCTGGCACAAACTGGATGTGAGAAGCCGAAAATTGGTCTAGGGGGCGTGCAACTGGAGACGCCTATGTCCAGCAGTGGACTGCAACAGGCTGGTGATGATGATGATGAAAATTTCGTCAACACATTAATATTTACTAGTACTTGTTCTCATCATTACATGCAGTCTAAAATGTAGTGACATCATTAATGCACACTAAAGTAAGATTACTCGAATGTGGAACCTAAATCGGTTGCAATGAGCTTATCTGTACGCTTAATAGCTCTAGAGATTTGCGTAAGATCGTAGGAACGTAGCACACAATGGCAACTCTAAGCGCGCCTAAGCGTTTAGTATTAATCTTTGGAACGATGCACAAGGCTTTACACTGTAGAAGGCTGGAGATAGAAAAACGATATAAGTTATCGATATCGAAATCTGGTTAGTTATTTCCTTTAAAGGGCAGAGTTATTAGTGTGATGGAAGATAGAGCGTTAGGATTTTGTACCTGAATTATCTGACGAAGCTGGAACCATTCAACACGCATTCATATATCTAGTAACTAGCTGCGCCCCGCGGTTTCACCCGCGTAACTTCCTATCCCGTAACGTTAATGATCCCTCACGTATGTCATACCAGGTGTTGCTTAACGATCATTCAAAGTACTATATAATATTTCTACCTTTAAACCAACCCTGTACCAAGTTTATGAATATCGGGTCACCTGCTCTTTTTCACCCATCACGTATGTTGTACCAAGTGTTGCTTAACCCGTACGATCATTCAAAGTACCCTATATATTATTTCTACCCTGTACCAAATTTTATTCATATCGGTTTACGGGTTGTTGAGTTAGAAATAGAAATACACAACTTTATTTTTCAGAGCTGCCGTCCCGCGGTTTCACTTGCGTAAGTCCCGATCCCGAGGGAATATCGGGATCAAAAGTAGCCTATGTCACATCTGGATAATGTAGTTTTCTATTAGTGAAAGAATTTTTGAAATAGGTCTAGAAGTTTCTGAGATGACCCCCAAAATACATACATACATACATGTTACCAACGTAACCTCTTCAAAATATTAATTACCAACATAAAACAAAATATTAAGAATCAAAAATACAATGAGATATTGCAAAATAATTATTAAAAAGCACTGCAGTTTGGTGACACTACCGTCTCGCATGGAGCCGACCGATTGAGCCGCGCGGCATGATGCCTCACAGAGCTGGCTGGCCACCCTCATCATCGTCGCCCGCTACGTGTATAATATGTACGCTTGGTACTTATTAATTATTTATTGTGAAGTTATTTTAAAACTGTAATATCTCGTGAGATATTCATTGAAATCAAGTGATGTTAAGGACAATTATGTTTAAAATTAAATACTTTTAATGAATAACGTATTTATTTGGATAAGGATTAATATCATATTTACAAAATTACCTTCGGAAACAATGCATTGTTCTACAATAAATTTCAATACTCTAAAAGATGTTATATTGAGTCAACCTTAAGAGCTAGACATATACTGTCGCGGACTATTTATTAGATCCTATTTAGGGAAGAATTCTCTCATAAATGGTTTTTATGTAACTTTGACCGTTTACTCAGCGCACGCGACAGAATCTCGGAAAAGGGGGATTTTTTTCCCGTTTTTGCAACATATTTCATGGATGCTCCGCTCCTATCAGTCGTAGCGTGATGTAATATAGCCTATAACCTTCCTCGATAAATGGACTATCAAACACAAAAAGAATTTTTCAAATCGGACCAGCAGTTCCTGAGATTAGCGCGTTCAAACAAACAAACAAACAATCAAACAAACTCTTCAGCTTTATAATATTATAATATATATTATATATATATATATATATTATATAGTATAGATTGAAGAATTTTAGTACCTAATTCTTTTATACGTTATTATTGAAGTCAGTATTTTTAATAAATTGTTAATCATAAAAATAAAGCACAATTTCACAATAAAAGCTTGCTTAACCCTGTACATTTCATTCTCCAAAAACAAAAGTTGAGCGAAAAAGGAATTAGAGAATTTTGATGCTTTTCAGTATTTTTTAAATTTTCTAATGAAAATGAATTTCTGAATTAAGTCAGTGTTTCTAAACTTCGTTATCAATAAGACAGAGTGTAACACAAGTTTACATTAACAGTGATTTAACCCTTCAGAGTTCATTCTCCTAAAAAACAAAAGTTGAACGAAAAATAAATTTTTATTTTTTTTGGTGTGTTTTAGATTTTATAAATAATTAAGTCAATGTTTTCAATACACTTGTTAATCAACAACAGAAAAGTGTAACACAAATTCACAATAAAAGCTGACTTAACCCTTCAGAGTTCATTCTCCAAAAACAAAAGTTGAACGAAAAAGTCAACGTTTTAACAGGCTATTTAACCCTTGCGGTAATCGCAACATAAACAATGGTTCAAAGAAAATAATGTTGAATTTCGCCAGACAAATTAGGCAACCTTTTTGGAAACACTGGAGCGGGTGCTTGAAATAACAAAAAGAACTTTTATTTTGATATTATTTTCGTTCTTTATGCATCTCGAGCTTAATCTCTTTTATCAACATTTTACTGCGGTACTCGTCTTTGATCTATCTCAACTTAAACACCAGAGAGTTAGTTCTCTTTGTGTACAAAAGTGCTTTTAGAAGTGCTTTAAGTATATGAGTATTTGGCTAAGTCCATACGCTAACACCTTAAGTAAGAAATGAATACCTCCCACAGGTTTATTTATAGATTTTTTATAGAATTTTGAGTCAAATTTTCAAACTTGTGTGAGTAAATTTCTGAGCAGGTAAGTACACTGTGGAACGTAAGAAGCTCGGCCGTTTGGGGCGACATAAAAAAGCTGCAGTACCAGGCGGATTTCTCCACCTAGTCTCTGATAAAGACCAATCCAGTTCTATGCGTGAGAGATTTATTTCTAGACGTTGAACAAAATAAGTTAGTATTTCTAGTTATTTTTCGTTGTTTGATTATGCTGTTACGAATGTTTAAACCAGTGAACCAGTACTTCAATTTTGGATATATCTATGTAATGTTTGTTAGTAGTACTCTCTGGTATGGTTAAATAGGGTTGCAACACTGCGACATTGAAAAAAAAACTTTATTTGACGGAAAGATTACTCATTTTAAAGATTCCAATACTGAATAAAATTAAAACGAACCATTAACTTTCAATTTCCAACAAAATCATTATTTAAAAGAATTTTGTCGATACCAATTTGATTCAATTAACCGAATTGTCTAATAAATATAAAAATACGAATAAAAGTTTACTGTTATAGGAAAAAAGGTCTTACAAGTACTTTTCTATTATACCCCATTCATTTGAAGCTCCGATTAACTTCAAAATTTAATAAAGGAAAAGAATTGGTACTGTGAAATATCAAAAAAGTACATTGAAACATATTTCCTCAATATTGGAACCTTATTGGTAAGATATGAGGGTCCCGAAACATTTTTCAGATATTAATTTCTAACAATCATAAAAGTAACTTTCATGGTGGCCCCTAAAAAGTTATGGCCGTTTTCACTGCCAAAATATACTTGCCTCGGACTTTATCCAGCACCATTTGCTTTTCACAAAGTGGATTTAGATTGGTGTACTAATAAAAAACAATAATGTCGAATGCCAGTTTTATTGTGGCTAAAGGTAGGTTGGGAAATTAAATCCAACAAACCGTTATAAGGACTTCGGAATTTATTTCTAGGAAAACCCTTATTTATTTTCTGTTATTTATTTTCTGCTTTCTAATCCGGTTTGTATTTTCTTTCGGAAATAATCAGTGACAAAATTTGACTTAAACTTTGTAGATATAACAAGCGAAAGTTTGTATCAGTATAGGTAGGTACTATGCTTAACATGATTGCTTTACACAAATGAGTCTATGCAAATAGATAGTTTAAGTTTAATCTAAATTAGTTCAGTAGATTTCGGTTAAATTTTGACATAATCAAATGTATAGTTTTTTTTACAATTTATACCAAAAGGTTTAAATAATGAATTTCCCATAAAGTTAAATCTCAAAATGTACTATTTTTCTTTTCGAATCTATTGAATGTCACAAAATACATCTGATTGATCTATCATCGCACAGCATAAGCGTGCTAAGAAAGGATTTATCAAATTTCATGTGGACAAGACCACGGATAAAAGCTAGCTGGAATATATTACGTATATAACAGTAGGTATTACCTACATCGTAGTTAATTTAATATTCAACGTTAACCATACAATTGTCTCGTCATCTACAAACGTTATTCTGTCAGTTATCGTTGACCACTTGTTACAAACAACGAACACAAAAAACAGAATCATCAAATTCATATTACGAAACCTCACGCAATCTCTCCGCGTGGGGAAAAGTTTGAAACAATCCGAAACAGGTTGTTGACCATATTTTGATGAAAAGTGAACTTTTTAAAAGTACTTTTGTAAACAGAAGTCTGTAGTGATTTGTATGATAGAACTACTCGATAAACGAATAGCACCTACTACCACTTACTTACTCCGCTGGCTCAGTGAATCAAAGTGGATCTTGGCCTCCGAAACGAGGGACTTATTTATTTATTTAACAAACACTTTCAGACTCACAGCATTTAAACACCAAAACGTCTGAAAGCCATTATACCATAATTACAAATAAATTTAAGTAAAACTAGGTAAGCATCAAAATAAATCAGCTAATACCAGAAAAGATATAGTTCTCAAACAATATTTGTGCCTTGGCTCAACTAATCTATGGATAAATCAGCAAATAGTTGTATTAGAGTGATTATCCAGTGGTAATAGAGCTACTTCCATCGCTCCCTGTCCGGCGCCATCAATTGCCGACACATATCGGTCAACTGTCATATTTTGAAGATAAAACTAAGCCAATTTCGATTTAAGTAGCTGTTCCATAATAACTATTGGACTGCTGGATGACCTCAATTCATTAAATTCTTCCGGACCTTACTTCCAACAAACATAGCTTGTAAAACTGAAAATGAATGTAGATTATTTTTGATGAGTTCGAAAAAATATATTCGATTTCCCCATTGTTTGGGGGAGTTTTCAGTGTACCTTATACGTACCCTTATACGTACCTACGTATACGTACCTTTATACCCTTATACGTACAGTGTATACACTGTATTTCTATTACAAAAGCCGCGGGTTTACACCGTAAACACATAAAGATAATGATTACATCTAATGTAAGGTGGGATGTGATGAACATTCTTCACAAAAGCTCTACCAACGAACTTCTCCATTACGTAAAATAAATTTTAATTAAGACATTTTAATTTCGCAAGCAATTAATTTTGTGGCGTTAAGGAAACTTCAATGTAATTACTTACGTACGTAAGATAAGGTCAGGTATTTTTCCACTGAAAAATATCTTAGATTAAAATCTAGGTACCCATCTGTTCTCCCCAAATATTTGTTTAAATGTGACTGGCAATTATCCATAGCTATAGGAAGTTACAACTTTTACTTTCGTGGTAGCTTATCATATTATGATGTACGCAGAAAAGTTACTAATTCAAAACTTAGTTAAGGAATGACTTATCAAGTTATCACATATCTTCACACGCTTGTGTGGCAATTGCTACTACGTAATACTTGTTGAATGTTGTCTATTGTAAGTACAAAGACCAGAACATAAGTCAGTTAAAAAAGCTAAATTTCTAACTTTTAAAACACCGGAAGTTTTAAATGAAAAAAATAACTCCTTGACTACGCGGATGAGTGCTTCCTTGATCTCACTGAGGTACAACTGAACAAGCTTGAGAGGCTCCAGAATCTTGCCATTCGGTTTGTTTTTGGTCTTCGAAAGTTTGATCACGTGTCCGAATTTCGCAGTGAGCTCAAATGGTTGCCTATACGTCTGCGTAGAAACTATCACATTTTAACGCTTCTTTACAGAATTTTATTCCTGCCTACCTCTCCCCTGTATCTCCAGTCTCGGTTTCAATTTCAACGTCCCCCTTCTCAACCTGTCCGCTCTTCGAAAGCCCTTCTCCTTAAACTCCCTTCGCGTTCTTCCACCTTTTATGGTGATTCCTTTTCAGCCAGGGCTGTGGAGCTGTGGAATGTTTTGCCTTCCTACATTCAACAGTCGAAGTCTCTATCGGTTTTCAAAAGTAGCGTTTACAAGTACTATCTTGATATTGCTGAGAAACGTTTGGTTGTGAGATGGTCATAATGTATCTTTATTGTATGTGGGTATATATATGTGTATTTTATGTGATATGTGTATATGTGTACTTATGTATGGATGTATGTATATATATGTGTATTTATTTCTTATCGGTTGTGAACCGATTATGGCCATTAGGAAATTAGCCAGTGTCAAGTATTATTAATATATTATGCAAGTTATTTGCATCGAAACAGTCAAGTCGTCATAGTTAAAGTCAAGTCTAGGGAATCATTTGTAAACGCGGCGGCCATTTACAAACAATCTTCACGGAGCCTTGGAGACAACACTAAGTCAATGTTTTGCACCGATTTTCACTTTCATTCCACTTGTACACCTTCACGAAACTAAATTGATTAATATGCCCCCGAAATTAAACAATTTGCACGCATATGAACTAGGTTTCACAAAAATGAAAATTTAGCACCACATCTCCTCAAGGAGTTCCCGCCAAGACTCCATATATATGTGTATAATATTAGGTGTATTATTATGTCATTTATTAGTATGTTTGTGTAGTATTGTAATATGTTGAAATTAGAATTATATTGTAATTGTATATATTTTTCCATTATTATTTGGTATGTGTCATACTATTATCGTAATACTATTGAAGTAATTATAATATTATTTAATCACCCTACCTTTTCCTCTTTCTTTGCTTCTTGTCCATCCAAAGGTTGCCTGGAAGAGATCGCTTTAAGCGATAAGGCCGCCCATTGTACCACCTATTTTTATGTTGTTTATTTCCTTTTTTGTTATTGTAATTATTTAATCGTGTGTTGCAATAAAGTATTAATCAATCAATCAATTACTTTATTTATCGGGCTAAATCGCGTTTTATTAATGGCTTTAAACGAACCGTGGACTGGTTTACATCTCAGTCAACCTTGAAAAAGCCAACTGTAAAGTTGGCGAAAGCTCGGTTCGTTTAAAACCATGAATAAAACGCGATTAAACCCGATAAATAAAGTGTTTTATTATGTAAAATCGCGAAAACCATGGAAGAAATTATGAAAAAAAAAGTTACATTTTACCAGGTCGCGTATTTATTTATTTATTTTCTTATCGAAATGTTTTAAAAATGGTCTTGGTCACGAGTGGATAAGACAATACCAAGTGTCCTCTTGCGACCAAGATCATTGTAACATGGTTAAAACGTCACGGTAAATAATTATAAGTTATTAAAACCCGGTAAAATGTAACTTTGTTTCAAATCGTCATGAATTTAAAAAGTTTATTAAAAAATCTACAGCAAGTGTGTATGAAGTTGTAGTTTAAAACGTAAAATTTGGCTACCTGAACAGTAACAATATCAAGGTCACATAATTTTGGGTTTATTAGAGACGAAACAACAACGGTACCTATTGATGCTACGGTCTATTATTTTGATCGTCATCAACGAAGGTACGGTCAGAACAATAACAAAAAAAAACTATATGCTGCGAATTTCTGAGATTTGTATTTTACAAAGTAATGTAATAACTGTGCTCATAATTCCATATTAGCAGCAGTACCCTGATATTGTGATTAAGAATTAACTAGAGAAATATGTATTCATTAAATTATAAACCTACAATTACAATTTCGTGAATTATCGTAATCGGTACATAACTAATTATATACCAATTACAATAATAAAATAAGCAATGAAAAAATAAAAAATCTTACTAATACTACAAACGCTTAGGTTTTATGTATGTATGTCTGTATAGGACTTTGTTACTTTTTCACGCAAAAACTGCTGAAACGATTGCGAAGAAACTTGGAATATTGATAACTGAAAACTTGAAATAGCACATAGGCTACGTTTTATCCTGATAATCTCGTTGAAACGGCATTTACGCGTCTAATATAAGAATTAAGTTAACCCACATACAGCGAGATGTACTGCAGCCTATAGCTGGATAAAGTAGGTATATGGGGAGCGTCGATGTCCTTATAAAGGCCAGTAGCTGTATCTGGGTAATAGGTTTAGTAAAACAGATAATTAAAACAAATCAAATAAATAGAACAACTTGGTATCTAAATAATTAATCATCACCAGCCTGTTCCAGGCCACTGCTGGACATAGGCCTCTCCAATTGCACGCCCCCTAGATCTATTTTCGGCTTCTCGCATCCAATCTGTACCAGCCGTCTTGCGCAAATCGGTACTTCAACGTGCCTGACGACGTCCTACACTTCGTTTGCCGAGACGTGGTCTTCACTCTAAAACTCGTTTACCCCAACTGTAAAATAAAAAAATAATTTATGGTAGTTACATTATTACCATAGCTCAAACCGTAAGATATCCTTGATGTACTTCGACCGTCTTTTGCAATTAATTCGATCGTCTTTTGTTTTCACTTCGATCGTCTTTTGTTTTTCACCAATCGCTTCACTATACAAGATGTAACGGGTAAGCCCTTTTAATCCGAAATAGGGTTGTTCTAGACGTCTAGGCGAACAACTTTTGTTCTACGACTTTTGGAAATTCGAAGTAATTTAGGTGTAAAGTTTACTTGAATATCAGCTGTTTCTGAAAGTTCGAGATCAATGACCTTATGTTGTCCTTTTATTTAGTTTGATGGTTTACAATCAAAATTTGAATTACCTTTATTTTCAAAAGCAGCTGTTTTTTCAGTGAAACATAATCTCAAAATTTTCAAACAAAAAGTTTGAATATTCAAAAGTCGTAGAACACAAAGTGTTCGCCTAGACGTCTAGAACAACCCCCTTTCGGATTAAAAGGGCTTACAAATTTATAGGTTCAATATTTTCACACCTTACCAATTATTTTTCTTACCTAAAAAAACTTTAATTGTTTTTCTACTTAGGTGTACTGTCTTTTTGAAAATCCGTCTTTATGAAAACAATCCCTATTTTGTATTCTGCGTTATTCTGCTGATTGTACAAAGTGGGCAATGCCCGCGTCAAATGTTACAGATGATTACGTTACATAACTCATCAGCATCATATTTTGTGAATCCGTTCTCGTCAGGAAAATGACTCTGTAATTAGGGATCCCTATATTTTGTTCAAACCTTCTTGTTAAAAATAAACTTGTTGGATTTTATTGTTTTGTTTGCTACTGGCAGCGTCCAGCGGTTTCACCCGCGTAAGATCCGATCCCGTGGGAATATTGGAATCAAAAGCCATGTTACTGTTGCTACTGCCTAAGTTAGTACTGGATAATTGTAGCTTTCTATTGGTGAAAGAAAAATATTTTTTTTCGGATATAATATAGGTATTAGGATAGACTAGCTGGATCGCGCCGAACTATACGTTATTTATCTAAAAAAATCCGAAACGCTTTAAATAACTAAATTTAAAACTTTTTAATTTAGAAATATTTTAAAGGAAAAAATCATCAAAAATTCACTCGTGCCTAGTTGGTTAAGGCGCTGCGGTATTGATGCAGAGACGCGAGTTCAAATCTCGTCGCGAGTGTATTTTTTAAGATGATTTTTTCCTTAAATGTACTTTGAGCAATAAAAATCTTTTACAAAATACTTCCTCATTTTTTGATCATTTTGTACGGAACCTTTTAGTAATCGGTAACCGATTGCACTTGTCCTCAGTCTTCAAACTGAGATGTGATTGATGTTCTGGCGACGAGAACATCATAATGTGTAAGAAAATTTGAATTATGGCTCAAAGCCTGGTTAATGGTGAATCGTCGGTTGTAGATATCAAAACAATAGGTAAGTACTTTCACTGTGATACTTAGTTATTATAGGTACAGTATATTTTTATTTGTGGACTTCTGTTCTAAAGGTTTTAAGTTCGAATTCCAGACCTCACCGTTTCTATGTTGGAAATTGTGTAAAAGAGGAGCTTGTTCGCCGGCCATGCCGTGAATCGTTATTTTTTTCGATTCTATACTTTACTATACAACGAATACCTTTGTTGCTAAAAACAAATGTTGAATAGTTATTTCATATTTCACTTTCGTTCTTTTATCTCATAAAAGTTTTCTACGGCAGCAGACCGTGCCGTAACCCATCAATACAACATATTCATCTAGAAGCGGAACTGCAAAAAACCTTTACATTGTCATACAATCACAACAAGCATACAAAGGGTACTTGAGATAGTAAAATTTCCTATAACATCCTCAAATCGTAAAAATGTCACTTAACAATAAGCGATCAATCATGACCTCGCCTGGTAGTGGTTCAAACTTACGAAACGGAGCGATTGCATAGCGAATGTATAAATATAATCATATGTTTGTTAAAGGTGCTCTCTCACCCAGAGCATTTGCGTATAATGTAAAGTTAAAGATTCGAGCATGATATACAGCATGCACCTTGTGAGTCCAAACTATAATGTTACATTACATGGGAATGCTTGCAGTGAATGAGCATCTTTATAACAACATCTACAAATATATTATTAAAATTCCCAGGTAAAAAAACTTACCTCAAAAAGTTGACCTAAAAAAAGATTGTCTGGAAAAAATCGCTTTTAGCGAAAAGGCCGCATATTCGTTTAACCATCTATCTATATTGAAATGGAAACATTTTATGTTCTCCAGTTACGAGAGAAATTCTCGTACGAAATTGATCATCAACCGCCTTAAAGAAATTTCTAAAATAAAACATTACAAATAATATATCCTTAAAAGCTTATGAACATGTGATCATAGAAATCACCATTTACAATTTTTTGCAATACAAAAGCTCATTATAAGCAGCTATCACCCAATCTGTGGTTACACTAGACAAATAATATCTACCGAGTGACCCATTTCCAGTTATTTGCATTCAAGCAGAGTCGTGCAGTAATTTATCATCCGTCAAACGCCGACAAAAAAAGTTAGGGAAATATAGAGTGGTATTTTTGTAAGCATGCAATTTTGTATGAGGATGTGTTACCTCACATTTGGTTTTAGTTACAGGTAGGGAGATGGTTGAGTATAATATTATTTTCTATTGTGTGAACTATAATGTAAAACAAGTTAACCAAAATCATAAACTTTGAATTTATAATACCTAACCTCAGTCATACTTTAACACAGCTTTAATAAAAACAATAAATATTGTCAGGTTACATTAAGAACAACTTAATTTAAACAATAAAAGAACATCTAAACGAAGTCCAAACCGATCGATAAATTAACTATTAATAAAATGCATGCCATACCAAATGAGTCGACTGACAAATAAATAATTCATAAATCGGTATGTTTTATTAATTAATAATGAATCAAATTGGAATGGTATTATGATTTGTAAAAAAGTAATTCGAAACTCTAATATATCTTAACCTTATATTCATATTTCTTTTGACTTTTCTAAAGATACATTCCTCACGGGCTCACAAAATAGAATAAAGAATGTAATAATTGGGGCATTTCAAGCATTTTGTCTTGAGGTTATGGTAAAAACAAATTATCCTTAGGATTCCTTCAGAGCCTTAGGGTTGAATATATGAATGTGGATGTTTAATTTGGGACAATTTTGTTGTCGTGTTTTATTATGTGAAATCTTTGTGAAGATGTAATAAAATCAAATCGGAACGTGATGATTAAACTGAATTTAGTGGAATTAACGTAATGTCGATATTTATTTTAAAGGTTGCGATATGTTTTAAGTTTAAGATGTAGTTTCATAAATAAGTACTTTTGAACGTCATGAAGTCGTGATATTACAAATCAGCTACTTTATTATAAATTTACTTCATTTGTAATGTACAAAAAGGTCAGGATCAAATATTTTAACTTCAAATTACAACAAAAAAACTCATATACGTGAATTACTAAATCGTGATAACAAAAAAGTAAAGATGTCACACAATTTTATCATTTTTTCAAATCCACCGGTAAGTCCCATCTTGAACCGGATTTTATCATAATTGCAACGAAACTCAGCGACCATCATTTTGTTATGTTGTGACTATATCTAGACAATGTATAAATATTGTTTGTTGCATGTAACTTTTCATTGTACCAATTAATTATTTATTTTTTGTGACAATGATATTAAATATTCTTATTTTTTCTGTATATTCCAGCCAAAAAATAAAGAGTACATTTATATGATCAATATCGCTCTGGAACTGTCCTTAAATAGACCATTTACGCCGTCTTCATCTCTGATATCTCGGACTTGAATGATCCGAACCCGAAACCGGTATCGCAGACTTATAATTTTAGTAGAAACTTTTTTACTAACTTTTACACTCTAGTTTAAGTTAGTCTGTGTTTGTTATTCAGAATGTACAGCCCTTGATATAGAACTAAGTGCGTAGTTGGTCACTGTTAAAACATTTGCAGAATACGCGTCAGCGCAGTAACTTCTATAATTTAGTTAAGTACTTATAGTAAAAATGATTTTGGTATTTTTTAATTGACAAGTTTGCCAGTATTATCCTCCGTTATTTTGATTCCAAGACAGGACATTTTTGAATGTGTTCTAAACTGTAGAATATCGTCGTGAGATATGAACAGCTCGTTAGTTTTATTCTAGAGAGTAAGATATAGATCTCTCGTGTCATGTGATGTCAGGTTTTGCTAATTAATGTTTCTCAGAAAATGTTTTAGGATCCAAACGATTCTGTTCACGTGCTTTTATGATTTGTTTTGACGTCTTACTCTGAGTTAAATACGATTTATATTGTTTACGCCAGCTGTCTTTAGTAATAATGATACGAATTTATATTCTACTACGAGTACCTGAAATTTTCATAAATTCTTAAACTATATTATAATACTCGTATTAATTTTGGTTTAAGTGAATTCAGGTTTATGTATAATCGGCAAATAATGATTCATAATTATTTGTCTGGTATTCTTAAAACTCATAGCAACACTAATTGAAACTTTTATTTACCTCTTATTGAATTTGTACCAAAACTCTGAATTATCCAAATCAATTACTTTTAAGTAGTACCGTGAGTAACATTACTAATTTTAGAGGCAATAAAACAGATTTTATAAGAATTATAGGCACACCTGATTGCAATAACTCACTCACACTTCGAATCACCACTTTCTTGCTCATAACTTCTAAAGTACTATTGTTTCTTTGCTCAACGACGCTAAATGCTACATTAATCTTTTATTTTATTATCGTACCTGATTCTGTCTCATCATTTAAAATCTAAATAGTCTTGTTATGTTTTAATACTGGCGTCGAATGCAGTCCTAATGTAAATTATTTTAGTTTGTAGATTATCCATTTAGTTTATTGGAGCTATATTCATTTATCAATGTGATAAAAAGTTTTATTCAAATTGCTACGGTGATTTTCTAGATATGTGTTTTAATGTCTTTTTATGTTCTATGTTTAAGAAATTAAAATAAAATATTACCTACTTACATTATTTTTTATGTTATTACTTTTAAATGCAGAATATCACATAAAATATTATATTATGTGTATTACTGTGTCTAATACTCCTAAAAAAGAATAACCATAATACCAAATTTTTTCAATAAATTAGCAACAATTAATGAAAATAAACTTTTAATCCACTTTGTAAATATGCCACAACTTCAATATTCGACTCATTTATAAAACGGAACATTGTCCAGAGCCTTTCAAACCTATTTAATATGAAAATCTCCAGATACTTAACATCAAAGCGTAGAAAACAGTAATCCCACGACAAGCAAATTAATACACAGACCAACACACTGCAAAGCTAAAAATACAGAAATCAAAGGGGATGGTGCGGACGAAAATCATTCTATTTAAGTTAATGTCACGGGCGTGAGGAAGCGTTTAAATCCAGTCATTAATTATTGTCACTAGTACGACTAAATACATGTATCTATTTGTTGCTTTGATAATAGTTTAAAAAAGGAAAGGGTAAAATAACGAATAATACAACTATGTGAAGTCGAAACGACAATTTGTAGCATAGTCAATTTCATTTATATTTTTTAATATGGGGCGAATAAATGGTGTGTTTTCAGACGGTCAATTATTTGTTATTGTAACACAACTCAGAATATAGGTACAAATTGTAACCTGAGAAAATGTTTTTGTGCCACACAAATTTTCGGTCACTCATGCAAGTAATGATCGCGCCAAGCATTGCTTAACCAGCATAACCGTTGAAGAACGGCAGGCACAGCTAGGCTAATGAGCTCCTCAAGCTATAAGTATTTATTTATTTATTCCTATAAGCTTGTTTTAAAACTATAATAGAAATGATTTAACAACGTAAAATGAATGAAACGTTTGATTTACTATTTTAAATCAGATGACACGTGGACCAGTTACTTAAAGATTTACGAGAGTTAACAGAATATAGACGGGGTCGTACTACCATTGCAGTCGTACCTACCATAATATGTAACTATAACAACAGATTGATGGTCTTTCGGTGTTGAAAAAGCGAGTCCTTAAAATTAAAAGAGGATTCTTTAAGGTATTCCCAAATGAGTTTATGGTAATGACTTAACTCACACAAACGTATATGGGACATTAAAGAACATTTTGTCAGGCTTCGTTATGATTTATGAAAGGAGGTTTATGAGGATGAACTATTAAAAGTCGTTAGGATACTTTAGTGAGTTATTATAATCATTTCATTTAGTTAAATTCTTTGCTTAAATCATATAGCCCCCGCCATCTCTTTGCGCGAGTGTCGTAAAAGGCGACTAAGGGATCTAGGGGACATCAGCAAACCTTGAGATTTCCCCGCGCGGTGATGCATAAATTTCTTGGTCCCTAGAAGGGTTGGTGGCCAGCCATAACAATATTGTCAAGACTATTTGCAATACGTATAGATGACCTACGGTGGTGACTCCAAATAATTTTTAGCGAGCTTCGGGCTCGCGAGAGAAATGCAACGGGAAACGTCGCTCCGCTGTGGTTAATTAGCATCCACCGCTACTAGTTGCTATTTACTGTCAAAAAACACATTTAGTGTTTTACATTGCTGCTTTGAAGTAATCACCGGTAACAACCACGTTACGTCAAATCAGCAATGTACTGCAAGTTAGCCACTAGTAGCGGTGGATGCTAATTAGATGATACCACAGCAGATGAGTAGAAGATAGTCACTTCCTATCGTATATTTTCATTTACTATAAAGAGGAATCTCGTGTTTATAAAGAATTTTAACAAAAAGTTTAAGTTTTAAAATATATTCATACTTATAAAACAACAAAAAATAAATTAATAGCAACATTAATAGAATAATCCAGTCAACTTTGCAACTTTTAAATTGAAATTGATGTTGGCTAAAAATTTAGGAATCAATTAGCATTCTCATTAGCTACGTGATGTCAAATTTGAACGGAAATATAAAGTAGGAACTAATTTGCTAACAGTGTTAGTAGATTTTTATTTTGGTAGAGAACGAACGAGAATTCTAACGTTTTTGAAGTACTCAGGTAAATTTTTATTTTGTGTTGATTAAAGATTTATTTATTTAATTACATTAAAAAGTTTAATGTTTATAGGTATAGAAAATATTTCAAAGAAAAAAATAATGGTGTTTTTTCTTCTTAAGTTTGAAACCGAAAGCCCACTTTTTTATCATTTAGATAATGAACTTTTAAATATTACATAATTTTGTTATTTCTTCAAACAAATGCTAATGAATAGATTACAATGAAGCTCATTTGATTCATTTGCCTACTTTTTGTTTTATCTAAATTCATAAAATGTGGATTGAAAACTGGACCTCTACTTAAAATTTACGAACGAAAGAAAATAAAAATGTTACCCAGACAGAAAATCTGTCATTATAGTAGGCATCATGACATAATTAAAGTACATGCCCAGTTTTAGTAACCGTTATATTTAAATCATACTGTATCTAAAAGTAATATAACGTTGATTAAAATAAGTTCTTTAAAAAATAAATAAACTTATATTGTACGTGAACAGCTTTTTTGGGTTTCCAAGATGATCGGTATGAATTAATTTCTGTCTGTAAAATAACTGAAAAAACTGTAGGTAATGCTTATACAAAGTGTAACGGGTATGCTCTTTTAAGCCGAAAGGGGGTTGTTCTAGTCATCTAGCGGAACAACTATTGTTATACGACTTTTGAAAATTGGAACTTTTTTTTGAAAATTTGAGGTAATGTTTCACTGAAAAAACAGCTGCTTTTGAAAATAAAGGTAATTGAAGTTTTGATTGTAGTAGACCAAACTTAATCAAAGAACAAAATAAAGTCAATGACCTCGAATTCTGAGAAACAGCTGATTTTCAAGCAACTTTACACTTAAAATTTTCGAAAAGTACTTCGAATTTTCAAAAGTCGTAGAACGAGAGTTGTTCGCTTAGAAGTCTAAAACATAGGCTTCATACCTTCTTTAGGCTTAAAAGGCCTTATACCGTTACATCTTGTATAGTATGATATTTATTTTAATGATCCTTACCACATTTCTTAATCTTACCACGTCTCTTATAAGTCGTCGCTAAATCGCCGCTATTTCGTTCACTCGAACGCAGTACTTTCAAATAAAAAAATAAAAAAGTTTAGAAAAAGTTTTTTTTATTATATGTGGTTTTTTAAAGTAGTCTGGTTTTTTTAATAATTATAAGTAATTTATTTCATTTTCTCGCGCTATACGACGACAATAAAATAACGAAAAACGATTGTGGTAAGCATCAATATTTAGTCGCACACATAATTAAAAGGCGGGCCAATATTAATCAACAGGTCATCAATTGGGTCTATACGAGTTTTAAATTTAAATGTATTAGTTCCAATGATCAATATATTTAAGAACAAGTTATGAGTAATATTAAATTTTATACAGCTATGTGGCCATACTAACAGCCTGGTGGCATAAACTGTCGGTAGGGAAAGGTACCGGAACCGGGTAAAACTGCATTCGGTGTAATTAATAATTCTATAAAGTCGTAATTAATATTGAACGCTGAAAACCTAAGACTAATTTTTTCTTAGGTTTTCGCGATTTTGCATAATAAAACACAATATTTACCGGGTCTTACTCGCTTTTTGTATAATAAGGGCATTATTACAAAAGTGCCGAGCGTTCGCTAACTTTACAGCTTTTTCAAGGTTGACTGAACACTTTTTTACTCAGAATAGGTCGTCCCCTCCTACAACAGTATTGAGACAAGTTAAGCAATGTATTACAGACTAGTCCACTAAGAGCCGAATTTAGAAATGCAACTTAAAATTTGAGGGGTACTTAAATAATCGTGCAGCTTCTTGAATAATAGTGATTTTTTGAGTTTGAGGGCTGCTTAATTGTTTAAGCATAATTCGGAACTTGAGTAGCGTTTCCTTTCTCTATTCGTCCGTAAGAGTACTTTTTTTAATTAATTTTAAGCGCATTTTAAAAATAACTTTATAATAATGAAGCTTGATATTTTAATTTTGACGTTAATATTTAATTGATACAAAGTCAATAACAAAACAATGTAGGTAGGTACTCGTTAAACGTACAAGAACAGTCGATACCGAAAACGCATTAACAGCAGATCATCCCGTGATTAACCGTTCGTTCCCTCGAAACAAAAAGTCAAGAACATCGAGTCGGTAAGATCGCTATAAATCTTTTCCTTTGTATATAGTCATACAATCAGAATCTCTATAGACAAGTGTTATAATTAAGAACTGAGATAACACACAGTGCTAAACAAGTTTAAGAACAATTTATTTAATTTAGTTAAGTCCGTCGACTTATATCGATTTCAAATTACTACAAAAAAAAACGCGGAAAGTTTTTTATTACTAGTACTTATACCTATTTTTTTATTTATTAAAAGAAATATCTTAAGGTAAAAAAAAACATCTTCAAAAATCTCGCGGCAAGGTTGTTTGAAGATGTATTTTTCCTTAAAAATATTTCTTGTAGAAATGCCTTGAGCAATATAAAACAGATAATTTTAAATAATTACATTTTTTTTTTTGTAAATTGTCCTAGGTAACTTTGAAAAGTAACTTTGCGACGCGGTGGACAAATTGTGATTCCGAAGATTGAGAGTTCGAATACGACCGTGTGACAAATATTTGTATTCACGGATATACATTATGTCTAGGTTTAAGTATACGGTTAAAAAGTTTTTTCAAAATGAATTTATTAAAAAAAAAACCGCATCCGGGTTTTCGCTCGGTGTACCATTGAGACTTTCACAGATGAAGACATAATCTGTACAAATTGATGCTTAAATGGCTAAATGAAGCTTAAAATGAAAATAAAGCATATTAAGTTGAATAACTTACAAATTCGTACAAAGTTTTACCGTTATAAATCTGCAAGTCGTACTACCAGAAGAATTTAAGTATTATCTACATATATCTACATACCTGCACCCGCGATTTTACCCGCGTAAGTCCTGTTCCTGCTGAAAAATCGGGTTAAAAAGTAGGCAATGTGTTATTTCATGTCTCCGGCTACGAAAAGTTCAAGTTTCATCGCAATCGGTTTTGTAGTTTTTACGTGAAAGAATAACAACTACACATACATTTATAAGATAAGCTAGAAAGCTTTTACCAATAATTTTACAGCAGTGTGTATCAAACCCATAGTACTGTGCTTCCATACAGATGGTGGTTCAGTACAAGCAGTTAGCAAAAAAGAAAAAAAAAAGCCAAACATAACTAAGAAGCTAACGCAACCTACACTGAACCACACATCTGCTGTTTTTGTGTACCAGACCGGAGAAATCTAATTATTGTAAGCCACCGCTATGATGAGCCGTTAATTGATTCTTCACACTAATTTATTAGTAATTATTAACCGATTGGCAATGGGGTGAAAGTTGGGCAGTATTAGTTGATAAGTTAATTCTAATTCTATATCTACTATTTCACCTTATTACACCTTTCTAAATGACAAACGACCGACTAATGCAAAATAAATTTTGTGCTGTGCTTTGAGATACGTAAAAAAATTGTAATGTTGTTGTCATAGCATCTATTATCAACGTTACCTCGAGAGACTTAAAAACCCATAACACTATGTGAACCACAAAAATATACTTATATTTAAATAAAATTAATTAAAATTAAAAATCCAAAAATGGATCCCTACGTAAGGTACCCAAAAGACTCAAAGAGGCAATGCAGCCAGCATTGCCTCTTTGAGTTGCTATACCAATTCGTTGGCCAAAGTAGCTGCCAGCCCTTTTGTCACCCTTTTCTCACCACAAACTACATGTATTAAAATAAAACCCTTAAATTTTCGCGTAAATTTGTTTTAAAAAATTTATATCAAGAAAACAAAGGATACAAGTAACACTTTAAATATTAAAATTTAACTCAAAGTGTCTATTGCTCTAGTTGAAGAGATCGCCTCTTGGAATAAATGATTTCCTCCCCACTTTAAGTGGTCAGTCCACAATGAATGAGACATAATGGATGACATATCTCTTTGTACACCGGAGTACCGTCTTGTCGTTTGTAATATTTGTATTTCTATAAACTTGAGTTATTCCTTTGATGTAATCTGTTTGAATATATCAGTGTTACTGCTACCAACTTCTAATAGATTATAAGTGATATTAATTTAACTTTGATAGTAATAAATTGAAATGGATTTGACCTATGTATTTAATAATGCGAGTAAGGATGTTTTGTCTTTGTTGTCATGTCTAAACGTACTAAATGTATTAATAACCTTATTGTTTTAGTTTAAAGTTAAAAATTAAATAACTAGCTGCGTCCCGCAATTTCATCCGCGTAAGAACCGTTGCCGTGGGAATATTGAGATAAATAGCCAATGTGTTATTCCATGTCTCCCGCTACCTATATTCCAAGTTTCATCGCAATTGGTCCAGTAGTTTTACGTGATTGGGTAACATACATACATACTCACAATCTTTCAGCTTTGTAATGTTAGTAGGATCACAGATGGTAAGTTTTTTTTTAAACTTTATCAGTACCAAAATCTTGAAACAAAGTTTTTCCTGGGGCACGCAAATTATCTTCACAAAACGAAGAGGTAACGTGAGCGACTAGCGATAACAAAACGTTTAACATGCACACTAATCGTGTGAGCTTAAAAATCTTCATCTAGAAAACGTACAGATTGCTCATTGTCTTTTGATTCCCAACATTTTTTACTATAAACCGCGCAACAAGTAATGTTCTCGAGAATTGTCATCGACAGCAAAATGATTTATGGACTCAAAATTCCTGTGCGTCTGAGCGGTTTCTTTATTTTTTGTCCTACAGCGGCAACTCTGAACATTTAACGCTGATTAAACTGTAAAATTACAACGCAACGGCTTTTGTGACAGATGCGGCTGAGAATAATAACATTATACACACACGTAGGTAGCTGTGTCATGCGGTGCTCTTTGTGAGAGGAATCCACTTAGAACACAATAGTACAATAGATACTTTGGCAAATTGTAAGATATACACCTAATTATTTGCATTGAAGTGCAACGATGCGTGGCGATCTTCGATCCGGAGATAGGCGATCCTCGAGGCTTATGAAAACATGTAACAATACGGTGTCTGGTGTATTATGATAGCTGCACTATGTTACGGTTCGTATTCTTGAATAGGATGCGAGTGGACATTCTTTATCATGGAGTTTACTTAAAGTTGTGTTGGTTATATTATAGCTACTGCACAAATAATAACTATTCATTTACCAACATTATTAATGGCAAAAAGTATTAATGGCATTCATATGCATACGTAGAGTATGCATATGAATGGGTACATATAACTATGTACCCATTCGAAACAACATTGGAGACATCTGAAACTAAACTCGAGAGAAGGTTGTTTTAAGTATATAAAAAAAAACAAAAGAAAATACCTAATATATCTGATTACTAAATTAATTAATTTGTAAAAAAGAAATAAGCTAGTACGCGTTTATTAATAAGCATATAAATATGTAAATAACCAACCCATTACATGCAATATAGAAATATCTGAATATATTGCAATAGTTTAAAACTCCGATCTTATCGACATTACTCCCATATTTTTCACATTTCTCACACTAGCTAGGTAATCTTGAACATAATCCCATTGAAAAGAAGGTGGTCTAACCATCATAGAAATCATGAACACAATACAATGTAGCCAATCATTCAAAAAAATCCATTCTCCAAATCCCTAAATAGTTAATAACATAAAATATTAGCCAGGTATCGAATAAAAATATGCATTCGACTTTTTTACAATTTCTCACTTTTATTTTTAGTGAATTTTGTAAAATTTTATGAATGGGCCGCCGCCCTTTTCTCGCTTGAGAGTCGATTGTTTTGTCAGCGAAACACCTGGATGCAAACAAAATGCGCGCGAGCATAACGGCTGCCGATTCAAGATGGCGGCTGCGGGAGCGTTATTATGATCCAGACTTTTTATAGAGCCCCAAGCATGAAATTAAAGGTATAGTTTTGATAAATTACGTGCTCAATTTTGTTTAGTTCTGGATTGAACGCAGTCTTTTGAACATCATCTGTTTGCATGTGTATGATTTTTTAAAACATGGTCTATATTTTATAAATATTGACACCTATAATATTATCAAGGTCTAACTAAATGAGAACTTATTGAATCATTTTTATAGTATGGTGTCTAAAAACTTTAAAAAGTCACTATAGTACGAGTATAATATTGTAGCAGAAATAGGTAGGTATTAATTCTCTATTAAACTTAACAATATATATTTGAAATCTCTAAAGTCATTTAATAACTAAAAACACGATACAAAACTCAAATAATTTTAAATTCATCCGGCAAAGACAATGAAAATTCTCAAATTCACTTCGAATTTCACACCCGCCCATAAATCAGATACCCTATTAATTTGCTGCCGCCTTCTCGTAACAACTACTAAATTTCTGATTTATTTTAAGCAATAGAATTTCTCGTTAATTTCGGCGATCATCGTGGCAATCATTTAATCATGAACTTGACATTGCCCACTTTGATCATCTTTGGTTAATTTAATAATAACGGAACAAAGTTCGTGACACTCTAATTTTGAATTTTCAAATTAAAATCCTGATTTACACTGACAAGTTATTGTATCTAGAACAATATATTAATATTAAAATGTTAATAAAAGTCATTGTCCAAAGGAAGCCTTTTACATTTAGCGCCAGTACATAAAAAATACCGCCTTTTTGCTCGTTAAAAACACATATTAACGTGTTTCTCGTTTAAACCAGAATTATTAATTATAATAGGCTAGTTTTACATAATTTCCTTATTAGGAATGGGTTGAATTATTACCTGTTTCTGTTTTAGCGGCATCGTAAATTTCAATTGGTTAGACTTGTGATTCGTTGTTAATTAAATCTTGGTTCAAGTTTTGATGATTGGTCGAGGTTGAGGTTGAAATGTTTTTGATTTCACTACCGAATTCACATGATTATGGTGCGATCGGTATGTTTTTCGGAAGTCAATATCATAAACAAACGGTCAGATTCGTGATTAGAGATCGATCGAGTGCTTTTAATTAGGCATAACTAATTTTATGACTTAACAAAGATTAAAAAAAGAAAACAGCTTTAAAACAACTTGTAAAACATTTTAATTAACTCCATAAGTAATGGAGACAAACAATTCAAAGACAAAATAAAAATATATTTCGTAAATTAACCACAACATAAATTCAATTAATTATACATAAAGCTTAAAACCTACATTAGAATAAATGGGCTCTTGAGTAAGGCTATCGAAAAATATAACCCTCTCTCGGCAGTCGGGTAAACAAACAATAATACCTATTTAATTTATGTCCTGAAATATTTACAAACAAGCTAGATCATTCTAATATAATCTAAGCTCATTGGCCTATCTGCACCTGCAGATCTTGATGGTTGTGCAAGTTAAGCAACGCTTGGCGCGGTCATGACTTAAATGGGTGACCGAAAATTTGTGTGGCAAAAAATCATTATCTTGAGCTTCTTGGTGCTTCAGAAGGCACGTTAGGCAGCTCGTGCTGGTTGTTATCTCTGATAGCAGCCGTTAGCTCAAGTTAGAGGCGACCCTAAAAACTCCAACAGTAGGTGAGAAATAGAAGAAGTAAGGAACAGAATACGGAAAAGAAACAGAAGAACTACTTAAAAAAAGAAGAAAGAAGACTAATTTTATAGACTTTTTAATTCACACGATTTGTTTACATAATATTTACATTTTACCGGGTCTTAATCGCGTACTATTTTTTTATTTTCTTACCTCGACGTTTCGATCAAGTTACAATGAGCTTGGTCTCGAGGGGTTCCCTCAATTTAATTATTATAATGACATTATAATCACAAACATAAAATCACAGACATATTCTGCGCTAATATGCTCGTTTCTCGTTGCTATGTCGTTCAAAAAAATAAAGTAAATTTTAAATAAAAAATACCCCGACTACTTTTAAAACCCAGAGATAATATTAAAAAATCTTTTTATTATTTTGAAGTTTGTTTTTCTTTTATTTTTAATTATTTGATGTGATTTTAATTATTATTTTTTTAGCTGAACGACAACGCGACGACTTCGCAACGACTTATAAGACATCATGGTAGGGCTCATTGTATTAAAAACAAAACAATTTTGTGGATCAGCTACGATATTTAAAGTACACATAAATAATATTTCATTAAAGTTCGAAATATGATCAAGATACAAACAGGTAACAGGTAACCTGTAAACAGTTACGTAACAGAGGATTGGCACGAATTGACCTCAGGCGGTCCGAGTACTGTCGACACCAAATATAGACCTTGAGCAACGCCCCATCAGATATCGAACTAAAGTTTATTTACCTATATTGTATTCATACAGCATACCCTATCCTACAAATATTATAAACGTGAAGGTTTGTATGTCTGTATGTGACTTTGTTACTTAATCACGCGAAAACTACTGAACCGATCGTGATGAAAATTAAAATGTAGGTAGCTGCAATAACATATAGGGTACTTTTTATCTCGATATTCCGGCGAAAACAGGCAATAAAACTGCGGTGTGCAGCTAGTATTGTATAACATTTAGCTCTAGCTTGATAACCTGCTAGCTTGAGCTATCCGGTCTAGGTGTCTTTCTATGTAGGTATAATAAGTAGGTATGTATTTACAAAAAAAAATGTAAGTATTATATCCGTTGTAAAGTCACCGTAACACAAGCTTAGCAGCTTGCAATAAGGCTAGATGGCGCTCTGTGTTGTTCACATAATTTATTCATTATTCATTTATAACTATTGACAGGAGATCCTGTATTGTAATATGTATTTATATTTATCTCGGTGAGTATATTTTGTTAAAAATATGAACTGAAAAAAAACCGTTTTTGGTCTTTAAAAACATTTCGCTTAGTAAGTAATAAATGGTAATGAATGACAGATCAAAGGTTCCCAAAAATTTGATAGAACCTACTTCAAAGAGTTTGTATTTATTTTCGATTTGAAGATTTTGCCGAAGTGGTTTTTATTTAATTTTAGAAAATAGAAACTCTCTCACTAGAAAATATTTTGGCAGGCCCTAGGGTAATTAAACGCAGTTAAATAAATAAAACACCAAAAAGCTATTAAACGAGTGCCTAACACTAACCCTTATTTGATTTATTTTACTTGAGTTACTTAAACAGGCATCAACTTATTTTTGTCTTTCAACACATGCGACGTTAAGTCACTTCTAAATTAGTTTTTTATTGGTTCGTACTAATCTCTCAATAAATTTTGGTAGACAACTAACATAATTCTAGAGAAGTTACCAAATTATTGTCACCATATTGTCGTCAGTTTTTTATGGGCTTCCTCTTTTTTTAAGTACTTGCGGGGGAGTAATACCATTGAATCAAGAAATATGTTATGTTTTTCTTAAAGACTGTATTACGCTCTCTCAAAATGTAGAGTGTAGATCGAAGATTCAAGTCCATTCATGTGACTAAAAATAAAATAAATATCTAGGGTATAAAAGCCTCATTGAAAATAAAACTGAATTTATCGTTCGATAAAATTACACCATTATAAAACCTCGTTAAGTACGTCTATAAAAACTTTTGTCATATCAAGAAATTGGGCACGCGATCATCTAAAATTTGTTCTGGCTTGGTTCAGCTTGCGTCTACAGTCAATATCCTCAAATTTAAGAATTTCAAAGCGACAAATGCATGATAATCGTTCTTTGTGCTTATTAAAACATATTACATGGATGCTTGATCTCGTCTCGATGACAAAAGAAAACCACGGACGACCACAAAAGTCAATGGATCGAAGCGAACTGAACGTAATAAATTACGATCCTTCAAGATGAGCATATTTCGGTATACGTGAGGTTGTTACGAGAGCCCAGTTATTTGTGTGCTACGACAATTTATCTTACGACGCGGTTCGTGTATGAATGAATGAAGCAATAGCATTCTGAACCCGTAGAAGTCTTGCTGATGCTACCAATATTCCAAATTATGAGCGATATAGGATCGTTCGCTTTGGCAAAATTTACTTAAGCAATCTTTCAAGTTATCTTCATAAAAATAAAGTAAAAAAATCTTATAAAATAAAACTCGATGGATTTGAAAACAAATTCTGAGGAGACTTCCTAAATCTCAATATTGAAAGGATCAACATGAAATTCTGAAGCCGATGCTGTTTTAAATTCCAAAAATAATGTGGGAGTAGACGGTTATTTAAGAGAAAGAGCGTACTCGACCTCTTTTCATATAACGCGAGTCCTTTGTCTTTTCTGTTTCTTTAGTAATTCAACAAAGGTTGTATATTTGTCAGAGACAGCGTGTAAGCACTTAGAACATTGAAACAGGTAGGTACAGTTTGTATTTGTTCGTGTTTCGTTACACATTCGACAAATTATGGTCACATATTCGAGTACGGAATACGTAATATTGAAATATGTAAACGTCTCTCTCTCTATTCTTTATGGTAATGCTGTAATTTATTTTGCTTAGACAACATTACGTTAATTACAATATAAATAACAAACGTTCTTGTTTTCAATATTTGTAACAATACTATGATTATCTAAGTGTTAAATGTCTTGCCTTACCAATTTACTATCGTTCATTTCTTACGACTTTCTTAACACATAATTTTAATCAAGTCTCCAATAAAACTGACCTATTTATTATGTGTAGTTCATCTGATAAACAAAAATCATTAGGGTCATTAACACGGTCCTGAATTGATAAGGTTGTTCTAAGAAAAAAGTTATCTTGTTGTCGTAGGTACATTTCTACTATATCGTCACTATTTACTACCAGCTGCGCCCCGCGGTTTCACCCGCGTAAGTCCTAGCCTGGAATATTGGGATAAAAAGTCTGTGTATTATTCTAGGTCTCTAGCTACCTATATTCATAGCAATCGGTTAAGTAGTTTATGCGTGATTGAGTAGCAAATGCACATATATACACAAACATATTCACAAACTTTCAGTTTTTTAATATAATAGTAAGATGGGATAGGATTGAAACAAGAATTAGTGACATGTTGTAAATTCTTAAGTCTTTATCGAACTGCTCAGATTTCCAAATCATTTTTGATCGTTCATTTGATGCAAATATCAATATTTTATAGATATTTTGCAATTTATTTTTTATTGCTCAAGATATTTCCCAAGGGTGTCGGAGTATTGATCCGGAGGCGTGTGTTTAAACCTCATCAAGTGAATTTTTGAATTATTTCTAATATAAATATTTTATTTTTATTACAAGGTCATATTTAAGTCATAGTTTCACTTAAATAAGTTTCCTAAAAAACGTTTGTAGCAAACGCAATTCTTACATATAATATACTTCGTTCCGCTTTCCGCGTCTTTGAACATTAATCATAAATTCGTGATAAGACTATAACCCTACAGAATTCATAGGTGGTTTCTTACTCAACTTTGTAAAATGATGTATGACGTTATCTGGTTGTTATTCATTATCATAACATAACAAGTCCATTAAGGATTAGTTGCTGGTAAGAAGGAAAATTGGTAAATAGTGTAATGACGCGGCTTATTTCTGCTGGTTAACACGCGTGGACTACTTTTGTATTTGACGCATAATTTATATTAACTAATGTTGCTTTGTAAATGTTTTACTTACTTGATAAATGTTTTGCTTATTTGATAATTTATAACGTATATCATGTCCTATTATAATTGTTATGAAGTTTTAAAATTTGCATCAAACAGTGTAAGTAAAGTGGAGCAAAGCTGTGCAAGCTTTAAAATAAACTAATGGTAAATGGTACAGTAATACTGTTCCGATGGAAACCGACTTTACTCTGCTTTTCTCCGCTCCGCTCGGTTCAGCCTCTGCGTCAGTGCGAGCAAATGCAAGCTAAGCGTGATTTTTTTACACGGGTAGGGTGGGTCCCATCAGGTGAGATGGGTCTCATCTCACTTGATAGGAAGCGACGATGAGGTCGACGTTGTAGCATGCTTGCCTAGAAGAAACCTTTTCACTCTTGACTTGAAGACTCCAAGTTAATATGTTGGCATAAACGTTGTTTACATACTACTTACTACTACTTACTATACTACTTTAATAATATGACTGTTTAGACCTGTCGCATGATCGTTTAGTCCGAATGTAGTCAGCATTTACCCGTACCCATGTCATTGATTAAAGTAGGGCAAACCCTTTTTTTACACAACAGTGTCTGTATATAATTTGTCTTAAAACGCGCAAGTCATCACAAGTAAATTTATTGTGGGCCTTGCTGTTGAATACTGGCGATAAAAGAAATAAACTATAGTCTGTTAAATTGATAAATTTATTACAATGTTTTAAGTAGAAGATATAGATAAGTTCTGCGACTAACTTATTGTATTTAGTCCATATACCTATGCCCATAATTGTTTTTATTTTCGATATGCGAAATTTAAACTTAAAATAAGCTGTTGAGGGCCGTTAAAGAAGAAAAAACTTTTCAGGTGTCATCGACCCCCTGGGCATATATGAGTTAAGTAATTCAAGGGACAACGGAATCTACAAAGTTAAACTACAATATTTTAAAAAAATTACACTGACTGCGTTCTCGCCGATCTTTGCTAATGTTCTGTGTTTCAAAGTGCGCAGTTCCTCTTTTACCGATCGTGTGTCCAAAGACCCAAAAACCAAGAACGGGGAGGGAATTGTGCTTAAAAGCTATTCGCGAGCTTTCGCTGGCAGAACGCTTAGCGGAGATCGGCGCGCTTACAAACGAGTTTCACTTTTTAAAATTAATTAAACCTAATTCCTTTTCTACGCGAGAAGCTATATCAACAAAAACTATAGATAAGGGTAAAATGGTTCTGATAAAGTAGCTTAATCCTTTTGCAAGATGAAGATATCCTTCATAATTTACCCGTACCAATCTTGTTTCATAAAATATCTCACATATATTTTTTTGCTATAACAATATTCGCTTTTATCTAAACGAAGATATTTTATCAACACGAGTTTAATATTGTGCTGAAAGTAATTTTGAATTATCTTCTTTATTATTACACACATAATCCGAGGCGTGAATCTACCACTCGTATATTAGCTCCAGCTTGTGTTATAAAGGCGCGCTAAGCGAAACAGTATATCTCTCGATTGGTTTTTTGCCGTTTGTTTTAACGCAATAACCTCACATTACGTGTTATCATCGGCGGCCGGTTCCGCGCCGCGGCTTGGCTCATTTAATGTATTATAAATTTTGTGGGAGGAGCTATGCTCTACCTACCTTCCCACTTCGCGATGCGTACTCTACGCAGGAACAAGACAGCGATACCGTTCAATGATCCGACATAAATAAACGAGCGAGACGCAGTTTATTATTTTAAAGTTAACCATGATAGAAAAATAGGGGTCGATAAAAACTTCCCCTTCATTAATAAGCTATTAGATTACGATGTCGCTTTGACCGATTGGCAGGCCATTGGGAATCCTAATAAACGTCCCCCACTTCCAGTTCGATGGTTGATCGAGATTCAAAAGAAGCCCTGCTATGAAACGCGCACGAAACAAAACGACCGCTCGAAAAGACCCTGCTCTAATTCTCTTTAACATCTCCGATTTCAATTGCTTCTTCAGATATTTGAATATAGGGAGGGACAAAGTTTGTCACGTAGGGTCGCCGGTATAGAAATCTGCCGTGTACATACAATGCGGGTTCAGCCTCATAGGTACCCCATTAACGAGAGTGCCCGGGAGGCGAGGACGATATCACATCTAAAGATCAGATTGACAACACCAAAGAAAAATCGAGCTAGTTTTACGAGCCGCTCTGTTATTAAACATTTTAAATAAATGCGTTTTATGTTGCGTCCGTTTTTTACCGAATACATTCAATACAAAAGATGTATAGGTCCAAACCCTTTGGTGACGCACACAAGTAAACAACTTTGGTTTTTGTCACCAGTCGTACTCCAATGTGTGCGTTGTGGACATTTTTGTTCCCATTTACTGCTGCTTTTTGATACCGATCATTTTTTGTACGCCCATTATTAACGGGTATTGTGCGAAGGTTTAGCTCGGATAAGATCTCTGATATGTCATCAAAGTCTACCTACTGGATTTTTTATCAAAAGAAGTAACCTTTTTAGTTGATTACAAAAAAATCGTGAGAAATGCTTACGTATAAAATATTTATAGGCCCAAATGCAAGGTCCAATAAAAACTCTTGTTATTTATGATTGTACAGATAAAAATGTTGATCCGATTGGACAAATACATATTGCAAATTGGATGTCCTGTCGAGTCATTCGCAAGGCATCGCAAAAGTCACATCGGCCATCAATCATCACAGATTACGGCTCAAATCGAACCATTCAGACGAACTATAAAATTGCATATTCAGCGCTGATCGAAGAAATGATATACGGATCGCAGAAATTTGCAAAATCTTATTCGTTCCATTGGAAGTAATAAAAGTTCGAGTATCAAAACCTAAACAACTTCTGAAACGTAAAAAAATGAATACGTTAGATACAGAAATAGCATTTTCGATTCCAACCAACTACTACCAATTAAAAAAAATAAATATCTTAGTTTGTAAGTAACATTTTTTCTTTGATAAAAAGACATGACATTTACTTTGGTAAATAAAATATACATGACTCGTCAAACATTGATAAGTAAAAGCCACCTTTCGATAAGGTTAAAGTCACTAGAGTCTGTCACTTTAGCGGGCTCATACAAAATTCAATACAGTAGCCTGTTTCTCCTGTATTTCAATGACATTAAACTAAAGAAAGTGCCGATTTTCCAGCTACATGTTCGCTTTTATCTTTCCACGGGGAGAAATGTTGTAATGCAGTATAATTTCCTTTAGAGACTTCTGTTTGTTAAGTTGCCGCAGTCTTGAGTTGTACCAAGGATCATTTTGTATCCGATTACACGTCTGCAAAGACCGGTTGATTGTTTGTCGTACCACGTACTTTATTTGCTCACTCCAATGTTTTCCCATTTACTGAATTGGGGACAGTCTCGAATTACTGAACAAAGTGTACCAAGAATTAGTCTGAGAGTTCACTCTGCTACAACTTTATTAAGACTACGAATAATAAAAGAGACATTATTATTGTAATCAAGTGGTATAAAAGTTTTTTAATGTTGTTTCAGTTTGAGCTAGGTAATAAAATAGTTGTAAATTTTGAAGAAGGGAACAATGAATCACTTTTTACATTTATTATTAGTCGTACGGTATTATTGGACTCCTTGTTTTGGTAATACGACATCGTGATTTTATTGAAAACTGATGTTATGGCCATCGTAAAATCTGGCATCCGCGACGGCTATAACAAGTATATAAACAACACCACACGTTGCATTCTTGTAATAGACATTTTATAAGAATAATTATCTGGTTGTTATTATTTTGTTTACATTTTATGACGGCTTTATAGCAATCAATTTTGAAACTGAGGAAAATTTATTTATTGCACAAAAGTCACAAAATACCCAGAAAAATACAACAAAAACACAAAAAGAAATTACACATACAGTGAATTAAATAAACCGCCCCTGATCGTACGCGCAAGATAAGTTGCCTCTCTGTATGGCAATGGCTTAATTAATTATTAGTTTAATTAATATAGTACGTACATGTAAAACTTGCTTAAAATAACTCGCTCAGATAAAAGAGACAACTTGATTACAATGATTCCAACTTAAATTTTCGTCATTATCCTTTGCTACTTAAACATAATTGTTTCAACCAAACTGCTGAACTTCCAACATATTTCTAAGAATCTCATCGTTTTGATGGGTAGCCGAATTTCTGGTAACATCTGTCGATTGCGGCTCTAGATTGTGCAAAATTTAATCTACATAGCAATGCTGTATTGAATTTCTTTCTCGGTCGATTGAGATTCCTTTTTTTTCATCCAGCTTGGCGACGAGTATCGCCTTGGTTTCCTTGTCTCAAATTTCACGGTAGCCTCTTTGTAGTCATGTTACTTCAGAACACCGAAGGAAGGTGCCGTTCATTCATATCGGTTTACATTTATGCAATTTTTTCACAAGTAACGTAGCGGCAACTAAGTAGTTTGTTAGTGGGTGTTACTATGGGCGGGTAGAAATCGGTTTTATGGTATCTGAAGTCAAGTAGCTATAAATTTTCGTTAACTGGAACATAATTTAGTTTACTATCCTTTGTCTTCACCAATAAACGGATAAAAATGTCAGTACAACAGTCTTGTTAAGTTATTTAATGCTATACATTTTTTAAACTTACACGATTTCCGTTTATTATTATTTAATATTATTATTGTTTGTTGTTACCATTTTGGATTCTCGGGGCTATGGAGCACCCGGACCTTTGGAAGGCGTGCGTGGGGCCGAAGCCAACACGTAGAGGCCCGTTTTAGTAACATTTTAATTTTAAAATATGTGATGGACACCAAACCGGCAATTATCTCTGTCTGTACTATAAAATGCAGCCAAGGACAACCCCCGGGGTCGGATAGAACTATGAATAAACTACGGGTGAAAACTACTTGGGCTATGGAAATGGGTTGGTAGTGGATCGGGTACTGGGGGGAACTATGGGGAATATGGCGCCTGCCATAACAATGTTTAACAAACACGTAAAAAATGGCAGACGGAGACTCGCCAACTCACAAACTGGGCCACCCTAATTAAGCCGAGCAAATTACAGCCAGGGGGCAACAGGGGCGTGAGAGGCTGAAGGATGGAGGAACCTCACTGGATTTTAAACCATCCTAGGTCGAGATCCTGTGGAGCGGGCCAACTCATCACTGACGTGAGGCGTCCATCCTCCGAGCATTACTGCTCTCGCGACTCCACTCTGACCGGCCGGTGAAGGCAAGCCAAAGGCGGGGGACCGCTTCCTCGTCAGTGTTCACTCCGACCAGCCAACTAAGGCAAGCCGGAGGTGAGAAACGGTGACTTCCCCCTGGAGCACTCGGGAAGCCGCGGGGTCGCTACTCCCCGACACCTCGCCTCAAGGTGCCCTGCGGACTTATTATTGTTATTATTATTAAATGCTTTCATTCTAGTACATAACAGACATTAACTACTTAATATTAATAGTATAAATTGTTGCAAATATTGCGTGGATTTTTTTGATCGGTAGTTTTTACGGAGGGATTATTTGCAAGGTCCTAAGCTAACAGAATCAAATACATATCAACGGTAAATTAACTTTCAAAAATTCGGCTCGAATAACCTAAGGTAAAACAAGTGATGCATTCAAAGATAATATTTAAACTACAATACACAATAAAGATTGTAAACACAGTAAGCAATTACTACACCGGTAACATGTTTGGTTAGGACCAGAAGACTTGAGTGTCTTCGGGCTGATATATTTGAAGTGTCTTCGAATGACGGTATGAGAGTCCGCTTTAGATTCGTCTACGCACTGGGGATTTTAACGCTATATAGTACGTATTTTATAATTTTTAACTGACTTCAAAAAAAGGAGGAGGTTCTCAATTCGACGCGTATGTATTTTTTATTTTTTTATGTTTGTTCACCGATTACTCGAAGGTGGCTTGACCGATTGAGATGGTTCTTTTTTTAATGGAAAGGTAAAATCCTCGAGGTAGTCCCATAAAAATTTGGTGAAGATCTGATGATCTGATCCAAAAAGATTATATACTATGATCTCACGTTTTGGTTCCTTGTTTTTGAAATTCATTCTTGAGAATGATTTGTCAAATCGTAATCTACAATTTAAAAAACGAAGTATTTATGTATTGCTATTAAAATTACTGCCACAGAAATCATTTTAATTACTGAACAGAGAATTTACTAGTTAAACCCATTTTATATACCTACTTTTAAGGGTTGGAGGTAAAATCAACGCTTGTTTTGATAATATGTTATCTAATCATTCATTCCAAAATCCAAAAAGGAGTCCACGTTAATTAAGAAAAGTCTAATTATAACTACGTCTAATATTATACACTTACATATAGAAACCTACAAAATTTATACATGTAATACATTATTAATCTCGGCAGCAAACAGAACCAGTGCGAACAAATAGTCACATACACCCGCCTACCGTTCTAGAGTAAATAGAGGCAGTTATCGACTTGAGACAATAACGAATCAGAACAATCATACCGTACGTTATAATGTATTTGATTTATTAACCAAGGCCTCAGGTTACCGATAGATATCACACGATTGAAAATTGATGGGCGTACTAGCTATTGTTTAGTTTAGATTATTGGGTGTCTGACTTTTTTATTAGTTAAAAAAATTATCAATGTTTGTGTTGACGCAATCGAATAAAAATATATTTAATGATAGATAACAATGATATATGATAGAATCCGTTTGGTAAATATTTTAACTAGATAAAATATTATGGTACATAGTTCTTACTATAGTTCTAAATAAACGACGCTATGATCACATCATTATTGCAAAAAAAAGAAGATTTTGTGTGCCTTATCTCATTAGAGGTTGAATTGCGAAGACATGGTAGTTTGCTGAAAACGATGATATGATATTTTATTGAACAAAGATAGTATGAATTTAAATGTAATGTATTTTGAATAGTAACACTCTCAATTTGTAACAGAGCCTTAAAATAAAACAAAAATAAAAAAAGAATTGCAAATAAAATACCAAATTACAGTCGTGACACCATAATTTATACTTTTATCACCTCCAACTTCTTAATACTCGCATATAGCGTTCATAATAATTTTTGCGTTTTCATTTTCACCAAATTGGCCCGAGAAAATCGAGTTTGCTTCTGTTTCCGCAATCCGCATCTGTACCAAATAGCTCTATAGTATCAGGGAAGATGAGACAACAGATTGAACCTTCTGCTGAAATGAGAAGGTCTAAACTTCCATGGTTTTAGGAAACCACTTGGTAATGAAAATGAACTCTATTTTGTAGGTGACACAGTTGATAAAGTAGTAGCAAGAGATTAGGGAACGAAAGTACATGAAATGCAACCGACGAAAATTCTGGTAGTAGAGTACTAGTACGGCAGATGTTGTGGTTAGAGAATTTCGCCGTAACTAAAAGCTTTGATTGTAGTTAAGTTCCCTTTTATATTAGGTTTTACGTACTTTGATGTACCTATTTGTTTTTATACTGGTTTATACAACCTTTTTAGAGTATTTCAGTTATTTTAGTCAATATATCGTATTATGGAATAATTACGATGGTTGGAAATTCTTTACTTTTTCATAATATTCAATAAGATAATTAATTATATAATGTAAATGTATTTTAATTTTAATTGGATGTGTTTTGTTATATGTCTGTCATCAAATAATTACTTGGATATACAAGGTCAGTATTAAACGTTTTAATAATTATTTTACATTGATATTCATATTCCTCTGGGTCCCTTTAATAACCAATTGCATTGTCGACGAACAAACCATCGCAACCAGGTACCCAACCCACCAATTACGGTGCATTGTCCAAAAATATATCTTAGGGACATTTTTGAACATGTCATTTGCTTCTTAAATAGCAAACACACTTGTATCTGAATGATTCAATCGAATTTCGTTCATATAAGCATACGCATAGGTACGCTCTAAACTTTGGGGCAGGAATTTTAACTTTGTCAAATATACACACAAAATCTTTTGTACTATACAAGTATAGTTCGCTGCTCTGTCATATATCCTTTCTATTGTAGTGCTTCTTCTATAGCAGCTTCACATCTATAGATTTTTTAAAACTGTCCTCGAATCAAAGAGTTTATTGGTACACCTGCCTTTGTGATCTGAACATTTATTTCTCTAGGATTATAAAAGTCGTGAGAATTTTCATAAAATATAGCTTTTTGACCACGAACAAACTTTTTATCGATCTGTATTTTTTATGTTCTGTTATGACAAATTGATCCTGTGAAATATTAAGGATTTCTATTGACCTCTGTAGCAGTAATCTTTGAACAATTACCACTTAAGTCAAAACAGATCATTAAAATCGCCACAACAATAACAGAAAGCAATTTTAAACTGAGGCAAGTTGCCATTTAAGGAGAAAACTCGGTCAAGTGCGAGTTAGATTCGCACACGAAGAGTTCCGGACATTTTCACAATAGGGTACCGAACCCCTAGATCAAGCAACACCCCTGGACTAAGCAAAATTCCAGACCGCAACTGATGCTGCCTTACAACTAAATGGTGCCGGTATCAGTGCGATAACATTTAAAAATAAAGTTTGTTATATGGAAGCTCCCTTAAATTTGTGTTTTAAGTATTTGTTGTTAGCGGCTACAGAAATACATCATCGAATTTCAACTGTCTAGCTATCACAGTTCACCAGATCCAGCCTGGTGACGGACGGACTTACAGCAAAGTCTCAGTTGAAGGGTTCGGTTTTTACCCTTTGGGCACGGAACCCTAAAAAAGCAACCTGTTCAACCTATAATTTAATCAAGCCAATTAGCATCACTAATCATATTGTTAGCTTTGTAACTATGAATCACAAACTCCAATTATACGGTGTTAACCTTTATTTAATTTATGTAAATTATAATACGGGAATACAGCCACTTAGAATGTTGAATTGCGAAATGGATAAAGATTATTTGCTATTGCTATCTTCGAATGATAATTATGAAGGGATCGAGAATGTTTGATGTTTCTTCGATATAATGATCAACGAATCAATTGTTAAATACATATTGTTTTAACTTCCATACAAAATAGCTGTTTATTAGACAGTTATTTTTTTTCTTAGAAACATAACTGAGACTTAGTTTATTCTTGTCCTGCTAATAGTTGACTGAGTATAAACTATTTATATTTGATACTAGCTGCGCCCCGCGGTTTAACTCGCATAAGTCCCATCCCCGCTGGAATATCGGGATAAAATGTAGCCTATGTGTAATTCCCGGTATCCAACTACTTATATTCCAAGTTTCATCGCAATCGGTTTGGTAGTTTTTGCGTGATTGAGTAACAAACATCCAAACATCTAAACATCCAAACACCACACACTTTCACATTTATAATATAAGTAGGATTCTTATCACTAATAAATACCATGAAGGTAACTCTTTTTATCCCGCTGCAAAGAAAGGGTTATGTTTTTCGCGCCTATCTTGTTAGTATTTTTGTAATATTCCTAATTATCTCGTATCTTCCAAACCACTCGATGGATATCTCTAATTAAAGTATCTTTAGATTCGTTTTATTTCTTCAATGGTTCTTAGATAAGTGACGTAAAAAAATAAAAATGGCGACCACCAGGCTCTATTTTGTTTAAAAGAAATAAATGAAAGTGGACTGACTATATCTAGTGGGCATCGTTGAATAGTTATTTAAAAATAATTCTTAGGTTTTTAATCATTTTTCATTAATGATATCTTTCATAGGTATTTCGTTTTATAAAGTCTGCTGTTTTATAATAATTTACTATAAATACTAAAAAAGTATGTGTTTATTTGTTTGTTTATTAGTTTGTTTGTAATGCATAAACAGGCTCTGAAACACATGAACCGATTTTCTAAAAAATCTTTAGTGGGTGAAATTTCCGAACGTCGCTAGTAGACTATAAATGAAAAAACATCATAATAAAATAATTAAATATAAAACGTGGAGATATATTAAAATATAACAAGAGTTTGCTAAACGTACATCACTTCACCTAACTACGTTCTTCTTAGTGTCCATGTGTCTTGGCTCATTTTGTATGCCGTATTTATTACAGACAATGGCCGTCAGTTCACATGCAAGAACCCTCAGTAATTAAAAAACTTGGACGAATAAGACCGATGATTTTTATCTCACCGAATCATGCATTCAAAGAACTTCGTAGGCGTTGTCTATATCACCTCCTTATTATTCATTCTATAAACACGATATTACATCTCTTTCTAACGTTTACACTGTATTTTGTCCATTCATTAAATCAGCTAGTAATTGTTTATAATTATATTTAATTTGGATTTGAGAAACTTGTTGCCGCTTCTTCATTTTGGTACTGTAATGTTCTAGTGAGAAACAGATATTAAATCTTATAAGACGAGCTTACGGTTTAGATAACACGTCTTTATTTTATTCAAATTTAAACTTTAAAATTAATTTGTTTAAAGTTTATGTTGTGTTTTTTTTACCTTGATCAATCGTAGATTTGAAATCGAGAAATTTACAATTTTTATTTATTGGAGTTTGAACTTTACTGGTTTCTTAAAGATAAGATTTTCTACAGCTTTAATTATTTATTAGTGTAGAAAACTAACATTTTTACAGAAATTTTACATGATAAACATCATAATAACTTAATTACTAATACCCAGAATTGGTAAAGCGCCAGCCAGACGCCTAATTGGTTTAAGATAATTATAGAATAAATATCTAAAGACGAAGAGTCTATTTATTTCTTAATAACTTCACACAAATCACTGGAAAGTTTTATAAATAATTAAAGTTGATTCAACAAAACAATTTATATTTAAGCTCAGCGGTCGCCAGCAGACATTCTAATCTTAAATACTCTAATTAATGTTCATGAAAATTTCGTTACAGTAAATAAACTCGCGGTATGGTCTAATTTCAGATTCAGGGCAGATACTCTTGACAAGATAAGATCGCCTAATTAAAGCGACTCATTATAAATACCTGCCGCTAGCAATATTTCGAGAAACATCCCCCATTAAAATTCTACAAATTAATGAAAATCTAGTTAATTTGTAATGCATGGATTGTAATACTCAGCTAAGAGAGCCGTTGGCAAAGGACGAGGTTGCGGTGCAGTGTAACGTATCGTCTTAATAACATGTTCTCTCATTAATATGCATAACACAAGGATGGATCTTGTAGCTAACTATCGCCAATAGTGGAAGAGAGGTTATTCTAGCAGGAAACTTAGTAATGAATTCAAAATCTTTGATGAAGTTTGGTTTATTATACAAGCAAGTGGTGCGTATGTGCTTTAATGTAGATATGATGAGTTTGAACTTCGAAATTATGTTGCTGTAGTACTAAGTTTTGCGATGAGGAACATCTGAATGGTTTCATCTATAATTTCTCGTAGTTTGTTGTAAAACGAACGTAATTTTTCGCTTTATAATTTTGTTCCGACACGGCTATTGCCTAAACATTTATTTCTTAAACTTAAGAAAGAAACGAAAGCTTTCGTCAGCTTAATTTATAACGTCAGCATTCATCAATTACAAAACTGACATATAAATTATATGATAATATACCGCTAAATCTCCATCAAACAAAACAAGCAGCGTAAATATTCGAAATCTAATCCAAATCATGAATCAGTCATAGAGAGTAGACGGTTACAAAAGCAATCAAGTGAACATGCGCATAAGTCTCGCCGCACCAATCAAATATCTAAACACATCGGAACCTAGTGAGGATAATAACAACGCAAAATAATATTCAGCATATGGTGTTTTGTATCGTAAAATTGGTCTAACGATCCTTGTTTGTTCTTTCTGAGCTATAATTAGGCGGCTTGTTAACTCCTGCCATGGCTTCAAATTAAAAGGGAATCGTCAGTCCACTGAACAACCGCAATGGTTTAACGAATCCGGTACAGAAAACATTTTTACTTCCACATTCTTATTAAACTTGTTTTCGGGCCTTTCGTCTATGTTCACGCATCGACGAGGAATTACTGTGGATAAGTCTAAGGCTTATTTTTAAAATTTAAAATTTATTTATCAACATCTTAATTTCAACTGTGGCTTTAGTGTAAAAACTTTATGAGGGCTAGTTGCGATTAAAAAGGGGAACAGATGAAATTATAAATTATTTGAAAAAGCAAAAAAAAAGGTATAATAATATACCAATCATATAAGTAATTGTACTCGCATATTTGCTCCCGCATCGTGCTAAACATGAGCAGAATTATAGACTTTGAAAGAAGAACTTAAATCCATGTATGAGCCTTAGCATAGTCGACGTCCGCTATCTTGTTTTTTTTTCTTTCAATTTATTGTTTCACAATGATAAATTGTTGTTTTGATATCATATATTTGAATAGAGGAGGTCTAAATAAATAGAAAATCCAAATATATAGGTTTCACAACATATTTAAAAAAAACAAGATGGCGGACGTCGACTTTGCTAGAGACTTAATAGGTTCTTTAATAGTTTATAGATCACAGGGTAGCTAAAGGGTATAAATAAATATATAATTTATTTAGATTTAGTACATTATACAATATTTATTCACTTATTAATATTTATTCATTTATTTACTTTCTTAAATTTATGTTTTAATAATCAATAAACTAAATACAAAAGGTATTCATAAATACATCATTCATTACAAAACCTAGAAACAAAATTCCATCTAAGTACAAACTTGTATAATAATTAATTTACAGGTCATATAATAATGGATAAGCTTTTATATTGTACAGTGTTTATTTTTACCTCAAAAATGTTTTTCTGTTTTGTTTTTTAAATTGCAGTCATGTCCACACAAAACCAACACCGACGTATAATTTCATTTTTTGGTACAAGTCTACCCATATTCGTGAGGCGTCGTTACCCGAGGCGCGTCGAGGGCGCGCAATTATGTAATTACGTGTTAGAATATCTGTTTTTATCACGTCCACCCTTGTCTATCGGACGTAATTGACTAGGCCGTTGTTTTGACCGTAATCCGAAATCATTAGACCATAATAGCGAGAATTAGTCAAATGGTCACCATATGTCGACTTGGGAACGCTGTTGCTTTAAAACTTCGCAAAAATATATTCTAAATGTCTGTATATTTATTAAAACAAAAGTTATAGATAAAAGTATTTATTAATAAATAAGATAAACAAATTTAAATACATAGACAAAGGAACAAGAAAACAGAACAAAAAGAAACTCATATTATAACAAAAAATCTAACAGTAAATCTAAAATTTATACTGCCTGCACCCCGCGGTTTCATATGCGATAGTTATAAAAAGTAGTCTATGTACTATTCCAAGTCTCCAGCTATCCATATTCCAGGTTTCATCACAACGAGTCAAGTAGTTTTTGCGTGAATGAGCAACAAAATGAGCAACGTTTGCAATAGTACGTGACAGTCGTAAATTAAACATCCATAGTTCGATCGCATGGCACTAGGTTTCTGTAAGTTCTGTAGTGGTATGGTAATTCTCTAGAATCAAATTAAGTGAGTGCTCCAATTCAGTTGATGTAAAAAGTAGGTAAAAGCAAGTATGCTTCCTAAAAATTCGCGTTACAATCAACTTTTATGACACAATTTGGGTAGCGTTTATTTTTTGTTCCGCATTCGCTACTTTATTTTTCTTAACAACATAGTCCTACTTTTATATTCCATTTTAACAAATTCCTGTAGCTAACCACAATTTACATCATAAACAAACTGGGAACAACCTAAAGCTCCTACAAAAAGAGGCAAAAGAGTGCAACTCGTTAACTCGAAAATACGCAATCTTCTCGACAATTTTACAATTTTGAGAGTAAATTTTCGCTAATTTTGTAGAGGCACGAGGATAGCGTTTGCCATATGGTTAACGATAGAGCAGGGTCAATAACATGTGCGAACATCCGTCAGTGGGACGCTCTACTTGCTTCGATGACCTGATGTCGCCACAGATACTAACTACATGGAGATGTTAACACCTGTATTGAAATACTTTATGTTTTTGGACCACAGGCCCAGCGGCTTGTGCGTTGATATATAATATATATAGTTATGTTCATAAGTAAGGAATTAATATTTAATACAATAGTAGATAGTATACGTAATCTTACTTCTTACTAATATTATAAACGCGAAAGTTTGTATGAATGTATGTATGTGATGTTACTCTTTCACGCAAAAACTACTGACCCGATTGCGATGAAACTTGAAATATATGTAACTGGAGACATGTAAATAATACATAGGCTACTTTTTCTCCAGATAATACCACGGGAACAAGACGTACGGGTGGATCGTAGCTTATGTGTTATTTCATGTCGCCAGCTACGTATATTCCAAGTTTCATCGCAATCGGCTCGATAGTTTTTGCTTGAAAGAGTAATAAAGTCACAATATACAAATATACATACAAACTTTCGCGTTTATAATATTAGTAAGATTTTACATACCTTGTTATTATACCGTTTATCTGCCAAAACCACTGTAACCCAACCTTTATAATTGGCCATTGATCTTACCTGTGTTGGGAGCATGCGCTGACAAACTTTTACAAATTAACGGATATTTGGCGTCTTTGGGCTATAAAAAATAAATACAAAATAACTCAAACAATAACAGCCCTATATAAATCTTTCCTACTTATAACAGCCATTATTCCAGGTTCAATCAAAATTTCATTTTTTACTTCGTAACTCGACCGGACACCGCTCATATTCGAATTTAAATTATTACACTTACCAAAAAATGAAGACAGATTGAAACAATCTTGACGTAATAAATAATAAAATACACGACACAATATGTTAGATATATTAAGTACTAGTTGAGTCCTGCGGTTTTATCAGCGTATGTCCCGATACCGTAGCTTTCTATTGGTCAAAAACTATTAAAATCGGTCCACTAGTTTCGAAGCCTATTCATTACAATTAAATAAATAACAATATTATTAATTGTTGATAATATAGATTTAAATAACCCTATTAGTAAACAAACTTTAGTAGGTAAGGTGGGAGTTTTGAAAACATACTTTGCCTTTTTCTGTGACAACAACTATCAAAGTTGACAATAACAAAAAGTGTTAAAACTACTCCGAACTCACTTCGCGTATATTAATAGAGCTAAAAGATATTAATGTAGGTACCTAGATATAAGTGGTTGTTATACCTAATAGAAATGACTTTTTATTTTAATTGTTTTTACTATGCACTAACTAAAACTACCAAGTACAATACTAGGTTCTACTATGTTTTTCCGAACTAACCAACTATCGAAAACAACAGAGGACCTAAATTAAAACAAAGTTTGTATTAAACTATAATAACTCTACTACCTTTTTTATCATAACATTTCAAAGATTACGGAATAAATGATTTGATTGATTGATTGATTGAAGATTAATTTAGAGCATATTATTTTTTTGCAATTGTTGTAATGAAATTTTCTGACAATTCTAATACAGGAATTACACCTAAAACATTTTATATTACAGTTGATATGCACCGAAGAACATTTAGCTTCGGAAACCTGATCCGAAATGGTAAATTTAACATAAGTAGAATGAGATAGCAACCTACACATGATACTCAATCAAAATTACTCCATGTGAAATGACCCTTCAATACGTCCACGTAATCTCGGCAAAGTCACGACATACCGACGACGCTGGGACCGTAGCAAAGTGTTAATATCCGCGTAGATCGCTAACAAGCCTACTGACATACGACCGGAACAAATTACTGATGTCTGAGTAGAATTAGCAAAAAACATAAGGGCCCTTATTTCGAAACGAACACTAAGTGTAAACCTTGGTTTAAGGTCAGATAACGGACGGTTTCCAGTAGATGAGATGAACTACATGTCAAATTTTATAAACACTTTTTTAACTTTTTACTTGCACACAAAAAATTTTTCACTGACTTTCTTCGTAAATGGAAACGTTACTGACGATAAACCATGGTTTACACTTAGACTCAGTCTTCTAATGCGTCTATCAAGATAACAAATTTCTAAGAAATAAGACGACGTTATGCGAATTTGATGAAGCCTCTCTAAAATAAAGACCAGCCTTATAAAATTTATTTTAAGTACTCGCAATTACAATGCCAAGTTACAATTTAATATACAAGATCTTCTTATACAAAAACATATTTATTTAAAACAAAACCATCCGAACCTAATACCTCAAATAAATCCTCTCTAACAAGAACAAAAGACAAACCTCAGAGGGAAGAAACACCCGAATAATCCTACGTCTTTACAAAAATAATGCAGCCGCAATATTAGGCTTTTAGACAAGAGAATTGCCATCGTAATTTGCCCTTTATTACCGAGGCATAAGGCACAATAATATACTGTTAAGTAAAATAAAAGAAACACAAAACGTCTTTCAGCGGTTATAAGAGAAATTCTTACGAATATCAAAATATTCATAGGTCGTATTCTCTAGAGGAATTGGCGAGAGTTGATGAAATACAAAATGAGATGTTTGCAAAAATATTTTGGTTTATTATTGTTGTTTTGAGGGTAAATAGGTTTTTAAGTTTATGATTTCGTCATTTAAATAGGACTTTTCTTTCATTTTTATTTTTAAATAGCCAGCAGGGATCTGATGAAAAAGTCACAAGTAACAAACAGGTAAGTATCTATAATAGAACGCATGCATAGGGTTATAAAGAACACCTTCCATAAGACACAGAATAAACATCCGAACAGTATATCTATCGTTAGTCGTACTCAACTGTAAGCACAATAATTTAAAGAAAAAAAAACCGCACTTATTTGTTATCTTATTGAATCAATACTGTTATTGACAGTTAAACTGGGACATATACAGAGATATACTTACATAGGCCATAAACGCCAGCTACCTAAATATGAAGCTTGAATTTAGAAACGTTTTGTAGCATGTGGCGTCGACCAGCACCTATTTTGCGGAGACTCCAAACAATAGATTATATGGTACTACAAGAACTACATCGGCGGCGATGTTGACGTTCTGCGGTCAGTAGTATGTATGTAAATGTATTATATTATATTTCTGTATGCACCTACAGTTATTAAAAAAACATACAACCGAATAGATATCCTCCACCTTTTTGGAAGTCAGTTAAAAAAATCTGTTTTTTTTACGCTACACGCTACTTAAAATTAATCCAATAGTAGTCAAAAACAGCTGTAACTCACGCTCCACGGTTCACCCATTTCTGAATTCAATAAACGTTTTAATAAATTCTTTCAGGCCGCATTGTGAAACGTAATGCATTCATTTTTAATCAGAATGAAAACAATGCCAGTTGATATCGATCGCTACGAATGAATAGCTTTCGAATGCAGAATCGAATGAAAGGACTAGTACCTATTGACAGGAACATGCATTAATGTCCTGCTATACAACTATTAATTTATTTTCTTCAATGTGATAATGATAATAGTCTAATTAGATAAAGCTCTGGAATGGCAAACGAATTTATAGAAAAATTTCATTCACGAAAGTGCCGCCTATGCTCTGATTCTACGTACAAACAAAAAATCTGTCAAAATGGCTACTATACTGACAGATTTTCCTATTTAAATGACAGTTTTATTTGTCGCTTTTTGATTCGTTCGTAGTACTAAAGTAGATTTGAGGCCTTGATACCGTGGAAATATCGGAATAAAAATAGCGATAATTAAAAAATAGCGCTTTCTATTTGTGAAAGATTTTTTGAAATCGGTCTAGTCATTCCAAACACACAAATAAATCTTTGCTCTTTATAATATTTAAATGAATAATAATAGTATTGAAGTTACCCAACTAACAAATCAACTTCAAATGTAGCTATATATCGAGAACAGAGCAGTCGCATATCCGTGGTAGACACGTTTCTGCAATGCGAAAATGGCCCCACTTTTAGCACTTTTAAGTAATACAATGTATCTACAGTAGCTCCACTTAGGACTAATCGGATACATGTTGGTGATAGATCTGTGTTATTTTTATCTTGTTGGTGTTATATCAGTGGCCTTAAATCAGTTGTAACACAATAAAGAAGCAATAGGGTCACAGCGACACCGATGTATCAAGTAATTTGATGATATATTGGTGATTGTGATTCTATAATAACTATACATTGTCGGCTAGTATTTTGGCAGAAAAATATCAATAATAACTTTGGTTAAGGTTTTTATATAATGTTAGAAGTTACATTTGAATGTCCATTTTGTTTTAAAATTTGTGCGTGTAATTAAAAAATCATGAATAGTGTAAAATCACATGCGCTTGAAATTCTGTTGATAAATTAATGGTACAATATTAGTGTTTTTTCAGTGGGCCTCTCTAATTTATACTTTTTAATAAAATAAAGATGATTTTAATTATGAATTGATTTTGTAAGCAGCATTATACAATTCATTAGTGTTATCATTGCTACTAAACAAACGATTTACAACATCTTGCAGCCATTACAATATTTAGGCTTATCTTAAAGCAAGAAGATAACTAAGTCCGTCCTAATAAAACTTATAAATTCCTCAGTCTTCTTAATCTGCACTCAATCAGGAAAAAATGGTACCCGAAAAAATGGAAAAAGCGATTAAAAACACAAAACTTAATATAAAGTAGTTGTCTGATTAATATTTTGTTAATTTGGCGACAAAAACTATGCAATAACGCAGAAAGGTCCAGTAAATGAATTTCTGTGAATAGATATGCGTCTATTTAGGTTTAAATTAGAAATAAAAACGTTTTTATGTCAATAAAGATATATGAGCGCACACAGATCTTCTTTGTAACTTATTAACGTTATTAAAGATCCCTTATCAAATATTTAGCACTAGTGTTAATAGATGCTTATATAAATCATATCTGAGATATAAGAGCTACAATGACATCCATTATATCACGTGTTAGCTACAGTGGTGATCAATATATAATTAGCTCGATTTTAGTGATCTTAAAGCCATATTAGTTTACTATTGCGTTTTAATGGCATCATAGAACCCATTGTGCAACATAATTGTTCTTTATTCAAGTTAAAAGTTTCAATTTACTGCTGTGTTATATAAGTTGTATAAAGTAGCTGACAAAACGTTTATGTCGTTAAGTATAAAGGCAATTAAGCTGTTTAACCTTATACAGCTTTTAAGCGTTTTATAACACAGATATACAAAAAGCAGTTATAGAGTTACGTATATACAAGTTAAATATCATTACTTAGTAATAAAAAATTGCCTGTTAACTCAATTTTGTTAGTTGGGTAGTAAGTCAATAAATAGTATAGATATAGATAACGAGTCAATCTATTTGTTAAAACTTCTTATTTTTGAATTGCGTAAATATAGACAATTTAGAACTAATTCCTGATAATATTAACTAAAATTTTGAATTCAAATATGAATAACGGTCTTGTTTACTCAATATATTCTAAAGTTTGTCAAGATAGTACACCCAAGACGAACATTTAACTTTGTATAATTGTACAATTGCAAATTATACCACTCTTAATCGTGACCTCATGTAACTGTTTATCTTTAATCACCCCTTACTTTTCCCCTCTTTCCACCCCTTTGAGAACGGTATCCCGCAGTGCAGTGGATTAGGGTGCCTAAATTAATGTAGGGTTACGGATAAAAAAAGTTAAAATAAATTACCAGGACGTATTAATTTAAAATGGGATTTCTGAAACAAACCGGCCATTTTTCTAAATTGGTCGGAATTGTGAAATCAGAACAGTAATTTAACATCCGAGATCCTAAAAAAATCCTTTAACTGAGTAATCCAGTGATTGATGGGATAGAGCTTAAAATAATCTGTGTAATAAGCCGCAGAATAAAGGTTTGTGATTTAAGATCGAGATACGCCTGAAACGTGGACACCCCACTGGAAACGGCATTATGCGGCCTCACGCCTTATTCTATAACCCTTCCGAATCCATGATTTTGCTTATCTGGTTACCGAATCGTGAATATAAATACGATTTTGGCGGACCTGGCCGTACACTACGCGGTTTCATTGTGAAGAAAAAATACACGACGTTTCTGAATGGATTTAAAAGTTTAAATAAAACTCTAAAACGGCAAGAGGTGAAAACGACAGGGAAAATCGCACGAAATAATAAAACACTGGTCTTTTATTTTGTGGATTTAAAAGGGGTGATGAGATGTGCAAGTAAGTACGCGAACGTGTGACTCTACCAACACTAATTGAAATTAATCAATTAACGAAAATAAAAAGCCACTGTCTGCTATTTCATAGCTAAAGTGGAGTAAAAATAATGAAACCAAAATATAAATATCATTAAAATTAATAATGTCCCGTATCGTTCCAACCGACTGATCACGGGCTTTATTCAATGTAACAATTACCAAAATATACCACCACGTGACAACTTCCAATTTACATGTTAAATTTGTTCAAACCTGCCCCTGTAATACTGTTCTGTATGCATAATTATCAATTTTCACATTTTATTCTGTTTTAATGAATGCCGTGACAAATAGAAGTTAAGCGACCTATTATTATACTACTTTACTATTTTTGTTCTTAAAATGCAAATTATGCTCATATTTAGTCACTTCAAATATTCCAGTCATTCACAGTATGTAATTCATATTTTATGTTAGAGTTTTCCTATTTTTTTCGCTATACTAGATTAGTCCACATTCAAAATCTGTATGAGGACCCCAACTAGAGAGAAAGACCAAACGTCAGATGTCTCAACTTTCAGCTATACATTGATTTTGAATTTACCTAATAAATTAATTATTTGATGAAATATTTATAAATTTAGTTCCTTGGCCTAGCTGCAATTGCGATTATAAATAGCCGTTCGGGTTAAGCAACGCTTGGTGCGGTCATTACTTGAATGGGAACCTATAATTAGTGTGGCAAAGAAATCACTTTCTTGAGCTCCTCCGTGCTTCGAAGATACGTTGAGCAGTTCTGGTTGTTGCCGCTGATAGCAGTCATTAGGTCAAAAGGGGCTTAGGGCAACCTGAAAACTCTAACACTAGCTAAGCAACAGCTACACACGAACGCCTACACGAAAAGGATATAATAACTACATATATAAAGTGCTGTATGTGGATTGTGGAGATAAAAAAAACAATAAACGACAAAAAAATACCACCCAAAAACTAATATCACCAATATATCACAATTTGGTTGTGATTTGAACACAGAAAACGTTTTTACGGTCATTTATTTCACGAATACTGAGTTAGACAGTTGTTGCAAATGTTATAGGAATGATCAGTCATACTAACCACATCAATATTATTATGTTTAATGGTCGAGAAAAAACGAAACAGTTACGTTCACATTTTAATTTAAAGTGTGGTTCCGTATAAAATTCTGTAAAAAAACGTAGGAATTAAAATTGAGAAACAAAAATAATATACAATTTTTCTTTTGTTATAGGATTACATTAAAATATAATATTATGTAGGTAACGTTTCCAATATTTAACAGCATTTTATTGGGTGGGTACCAACTACTCCTTTTATATTGATTTTAAAATAAATTGCTTAAATATCATTAAAACATAAAAGCAGTTTTTTTATCCTATTCTTTTATATGTGTTTGTAATTTGTTTTTATTGCTTATTGCTTATTAAGGCAACTACTGGAAATATTTTAAGGGAAAAAATCATCTCCGTTCTTACTCAAACCTCGCCGCGAGTGAATTTTTGGAGATAATTTTTTCCTTTAAAATATTTCTGCCATTCTTTAATTTAAAAAAATATTAAGTATCTTGATCCCATGTGAATATCGTAATAAAATAGCCTTTGTGTTAACTCAAATCTGCATAGCTTACGGGAGTAAAATAGCGGGGCGCAGCTAGTTATATTAGTAGGATGTAAGTCTTCAAATGCCCATTTTCAATATCAACACTATATTAAGTAGATACGAGTACATACTGATTTTAGAGAAACTACTTCACACTCACATCATACAGCATCGATCTCCGGTTTGTTTAAATTCTGCACCGATACTTTTTTACCCACGGAACCCAAAAATATTGATTACATGATGTGTATGTATGTAGATATACGCGGTCCCTATTGAGAATCGGAAAACGGTAAATGACGTCATTAAGTTCAATAATATACCACAAGGGAGTAACATCGTTCGTTTAAAGAAAGGACAATATGGACAAGACACTAAATTATTTTTATCATAAAATTTAATTCTACTTAAGTCCACTTAATTCAATAAAACTCTGTTTTTTGCTTCTATTATATATTTCATAATAGACTTACGAAAATCCAATAAGTTGGATTGTATTATATTCAACTAAATCTTTTTGCCTTACTAAAATAAAAATAAAAGAAAAATACACTACAGCTACCAGAACCTCAGTGATTCTAACCTCTTTGAACCTAGCCTTCATATATATTTCAACGTTCCAAATTTAAATTACGTTAAAACCTATACAGTATGCTTAAAAATACTTTTATTTTATAAAAATGGTCTAGGTATTTTCTATGTACCATTTGTATGTATGTATTGAGTAAATAACTAAATTCTAAATGTAAATACTATTTTCAAAAAAGAACAGTATGCAGTATATCCATTGTCCAGTACCCATAGTACAAGCCTAGTACTTAGTTTGTGACCACATTGCGCTGTGTGTAATGTAGTGCAATATTTATTTATATTATTTAACTAAAACGCATGTCCACAAAATTCCCACCACAATGAGAATAACTAGACCACTATAGATGCATTTTGTGAATGCATAACGCATTACCGTTAATAATGACATGATTTACGTAAAATTGTTACACATTAACGAATTTTAATTGAATTATAACCGGGTTTCAATTATTATTAAAGTTATGTTCATGTTTTAAATATTATATTATGTTTATTGTTTAATTTGTTTGTAGTGTTTCTTACAAAGTCGTTGTAAAAAGAGTTTTAAAATTAATGCCTGGAAATAGTATTATTGATCAAGACATTTGCGTGAATACTATAGATTTAAGTATCTAATTCAAACGAGTTTGGAGAAAAAACAAAGTGTGTGACATAACTCCTTCAAATAGGTTCCCAAATCTCAAAATTTCCAACGATAACGATGTATTCGAATACTAAATGACGAAAATTGACGTTAAGTAACTATACAATAATATTAAAAACGAAGCATACCGAATTAATAGTTATAAGCCTTACCAAAACCCATTTGCAATTTCTATCATAATTCTAAATCATTGCGTTTGATCCAGTGATTCGATCCTTTAATACCATTTTATCGAAAAAACTTTCGATCCCGCGTACCCAATCAAACTTTTATGAAACGTCATCAAAATAGGTTCGTACGTACGCCAATTTTACACATCGAAAGACCAAATTCAATGCGAATTTCTATCTTAGGGCCAACGCAGATTTAGGATATCGTTTTTTTCGTCTAAGGTTTTCGCAATTTTGCATAACAAAACACAATATTTACCGGGTTTCACTCGTCTATTCTAAAAAATGAAATTCAATAGACGAATCACATCTCAGTCAATCTTGAAAAAGCTAACTGTAAAGTTAGTGAAAGCTCGGTATTTAGTAATAATACCGTTATTAAATAAAACGCAAGTAAAATCCGGTAATTATTATATCGTTAGTTTATAACTAAGCAGATACTCTGCTGGTGTGGCCTATCAACTTTTTCCAAAATAGCCAAAGATTTGTGTGATCAACAGATCAGAATTCCCCTCAGACAGGTTGTCAAATGTTTTGATTAGTCCATACTGAGGAAATGGAAAAATACAGGGCAATAGGGCTCAGGGTAGGCAGAGGAAGACGTATTTCATTGACTTAAAAGGCTGCACTGGACTTAACTACCTAACTCAAAACTGCGGCTAAAGAGCTAAACTAGCCATAGAAGATGGCTCTAGATGATAATGATAACGTTAATGATAGTCTTTAAAAAAGTAAAAGAAAATATTTTCTACTGTTTCGCAATTTTGCATTGTAATAAAACACAATATTTTCTGGGATTAACTTGCATTTTATTTATTTACAGAATTGTTGCAATGCTGTACCAACGCATATACCGTCTTTACAGACGGTTTCTTCAGGGTAGATCAGGGATTCAGGGTACATCTCAATGTAATTTGTAATTCTAATGTTCTACAAAGTTACTGTAAACTACCGCATTTAACATTTAACATCCTGTGGAATGTATAAGTTGGTCGATAACCGTATAGTTTATTTAGGTTGACTTAAGCTGCTATAGTTAGCCAGGGCTAACTAAATAACTAACGTTCTAACTCCTGGGATTGGCTGTACACTGACTAACTAACTGTGATTGGTCTTGCACTGACACAAATGTCAGTGCACAACCAATCACAAAAGTTATACGTAGCCAGGGCCAACTAAATAACTAATATTTAGTTGGCTCTGGCTACGTATAGCAGCCCAAGTCAACTTTAGTTGTAGGTACGTCTACATAGTTATAGTTTGTCTGTCTAAACCTTAAAGAGAAACAAAGCAAAACTTAACTAAACGTCTTCAATGTGGCAATCGAGTGAAAGAAATGAAACTCTGATATTACCGAGCACATTTTCTCAATCTTTCCTTAGATGGAAAAGTAAACCGAACTTAAAGAAGGATTTAACTTCGAAATTACTTTGACATTGTTTGATTTATGACCCTTTTGATACATAAGTGCAATATCGAGAGTTCTCAACATCGATTTATTTCAATTTGTGATTGATAAGATGTAGAATCTATTTAAGATGATTTATTATCTATACAGTAACACTTGATAAAACAAGTCAAAGGGTTGTTCTACACGTCTAGGTGAACAACTTTTGTTGTAACTTCCTTTGGAAACTTTTTTAGAAAATAAAAAAACAATCTCTAAAACTGTTGTAATGTTAGGCTATGTTTATTGTTTACTCAAAAATCAAGAACTGGAGTTAAAGTTACTAACTTTCTGTGATTATATCTGACTTAATATTTACTCATGGTTAATTTCAAAACTAGTAAATTTTAAAGTAAATAAAAAAGTAAACTTTAAATCGTGATAGCCCATGAATTAGTCGTAAACACATTTTCAATATCAATAAGAAACTGAGTTTACACCTAGATGGATAATACGGGTGCGTTTGAGATTAGCTAAACTAAGTAGTTATTTAACACTAACAGATTAACCGAGTAACTAAATAAGATTATAAGATAATTAATTTAAATTTAATTAATAAGATAATTAATTAATTATAAGACATTTAATTTAAATTTTAAAATATATAAAGTCAACAAAACTGTACAATATATGCAAAATCGTGTATAGTTTAGTGAACCACCTACCAGTTTGTGTTTTTGTTAATTTCTTGCAAGCACTTTATGAGAAAAATCACTACACAAGAAACATGGATCAACAGTCACTATTCCAACTTGAGGCAGACTTCAATAAGCGTATGGCAGCTTTTGAGGGTGAGTTGCAGAAGAATATAGCATCCCCCAGTGTGGCAAGCCTCGCAGCGGAGTTTGCTACATATAAAGCTTTCATTACTAAAGCTCTGAAGGCTCTGCAGCAGCAGATTGGGGTCTTGTCCCGGACCATTGATGACATGGAGCAGCAAAGCAGGAGAGACATCTTGCTCCTTCATGGTGTCTCTGAGACCAGGGACGAAGTTCTGCCAGCAACCGTAGTGGGGGCCCTTAGGGACAAGTTGGAGCTCGAATCAGTTGTGGAGAGTAGCATACGGCGATGTCAAAGAATGGGACGGGCTGATTTGACTAAGCCAAGGCCCATTCTGATTAAATTCACCAATCAGGCTGATCGTGACAGCATCTGGCAGGCCAAATCCAAGCTAAAGGGCTCAGGGTTCACTCTCTCCGAGTTCCTTACAAGAACGAGGCATCAGCTCTTCATGAGGGCGAGGCAGAGTTTCGGAGTGTCTAGATCCTGGACGCACAGGGGCTCTGTTTATGTTCTCGACGCGGGAGGCACGCGACATTGTGTTCGTCGTGTGGAAGAGTTGATTACTTTCTCTGGTCCAGCCACTGACGATTCTTTTGTTAAACCGAAGAAAGCAAAACCACGGCGAGTTGGAGCGAAGTCGGCGGTGGTGACGGCTTCGGGATCATCGACTTAGTGATCCTTTTCGGGGCTGTGTAGATAACATATATTTCTTTTAATTTTCCCGTTTGTTTCGTAATCCGAGGTAGTATATATTTTACTTTTTACAATTTCAAGGTAGGCTAAATATTTCGTTTTGTTTACATTTTTCTTTTTTTTATGTTTTCTTTTTTACTTTATCCTCTTGACACTGACAGCAAGCTGTCAACTAACTTATGGCATAGGGATGCTCTGTTATGTAGCCAACAATTTTGTTTTTTAATCTTATTTTTTTCGTTTTGTTTGCCGACGAAATGTTGTTTTGTTGCTGTTTTTTTATTTATTTTTTATTTTATTATTGTGCTTATTTGTGTGCTACCTCGTGATCGTCTATATCTATGGTGCTTTTTCTTATTTTAAATGTAATTTCCAGCAACTGGCGGGTGGTTTAGAGCGGATTATTTAGTTAATTTTAAATAATAGTTTTTTTTTTAAATCTTGTATTTATTTTATACTGTGTATATTTTTTTATATTTTATTTATTTATTTTACCTATATTTATTATTTATTGTATGCTTATATGAACTGGAAATGTCGGAGCTGAGTGACGATGAATTTGTAGCACCTTATTTGTCGTGCTCATCCGGCAGTGTTAGTGATAGTGATGACAGTTACCGTAGCTTTCCTTCTTTGTCTGATAGCATTGAGGACATACTTCGGGATGTACCGAAGAACTTCAATGTTGTACACATTAATGCCCAGAGCATTCCTAAGCATTATCAAGAGATGTTGGCATCTTTGACGGAAAAAAACCTTCACGCCATTGTAGTTTCCGAGTCCTGGTTAAAACCCTATCATTCAACGCTTTCTTACTCTCTGCCAGGTTTTAACCTTATCCGTAACGATCGTGTTGAGGCTGGTGGTGCGGGTATTGCAATTTATCTACGATCCCATATTCCCTACAAAATAATTAGTATGTCCGCACAACCTTGCCCTACAAATGCTGGCCAGCATTTGTTTTTGGAAGTGCTCATGAACAAAAGTAGGGTCTTGTTAGGTGCCTTCTACAGTCATAATTGCCACGTCGATTATTTTACATCTTTTGAGGCCTTGCTGGAGGATATCATACCGCAATACAACCACACCATTATCATGGGCGACTTCAACACTTGTCTCCAAAAGCAAGAATACCAGTACCTAATTCGAGCACGTAAGCTCAGGGCTGTGACGTCGGCTTATAACCTCACTATTCTTCCACTTAATTCCACCCATCATTTTCCGAATTGCGCCCCTTCACTTTTAGACCTTATTCTTGTATCTTCTCCCTCTCACTCCGCCAAGTATGGTCAGCTTTCGGCGGACTGTTTCTCTTACCATGACCTCATTTACCTTTCGTATAAGGTGCGTCCGCCGAAGGTTAAACCTAAATTTATTTTTCAGCGCAACTTTAGTGGCATGAATGTAGAGGAACTCCGTAAAGATGCACAAGATTTTGACTGGGAGGGAATATTCGATTGCAATTCCATCGATGAGAAAGTTGTTAAATTCAACACTGCTATGAATAAACTTTATGATAAACATGCTCCTTTAAAGGCCGTAAAGCTGAAATATCATCCTGCTCCATGGCTAAACGACGAGATAAAGTTGCTTATTCATAAGAAAACCGTTGCAAAAACCAAACTTCGCATCAATGCAACTGATGCAAATAGGGATAAGTTCATTGAACGACGAAATCGCTGCAATAGAATGTGTAGGGATGCACAACGCCGTCACATACATAACTCTATCAATGATGGAGACCCAGCCAAAGTCTGGAAATTTTTAAAGTCACTAGGAGTTGGTAAACAAACTCAACATTCTACTCCCGACGATTTAAACATGGATTTACTAAATCAACACTTTTCCTCTTCGTCATGCTTAGACAGTTCTGTGAAGGCTCAAACTTTACAACGTCTCTTCTCTGTTTCAACTCCTGACTCGCCATATTTTACTTTCGAACAATTTACCGCTTGTGGTGTAAAGCAGAGCATGAAACACATAACCTCTAAGGCCGTCGGAAGTGACAATATCAGTCGCAGCATGCTTATGCCCATCATTGACGAAATTCTTCCTATAATTCTACACCTTCTCAATTTCTCCATTTCTCACAGTGTAGTTCCCACCCTTTGGAAAGAGGCACAGATTATCCCTCTTCCGAAAAAAGCTAACCCTAAAACTTTCTCAGATTATCGACCAATTTCCATTCTGTCATTCCTTTCTAAAGTCCTTGAACGCCTTGTACACCATCAAATATCCAAATTCCTCAATACTCATATTTTACATAATCCTTTCCAATCCGGATTTCGTCCGGGGCATAGCACAACTACTGCTCTTGTTAAAATCACTGACGACATCCGTAAGGGTATGGATAATCGTAAGTTGACGGTATTAGCATTACTTGATTTTAGTAATGCTTTTAACAATGTTGACTACGACATTCTACTCGGTGTTTTAAGCTCGCTTCGCATATCTCCAACGGCGATTGATTGGTTTCGTAGTTACCTGTGTGGTCGCCGGCAGCGTATTCGTGTCGAAGATGTGTATTCATCTTGGTGCAATGTGACTGCCGGTGTACCCCAGGGCGGCGTGCTTTCTCCTCTCCTTTTTTCAGTATTCATTAACTCTATCACTTCTAATCTTTCCTCTTCCTACCATCTATATGCAGACGATCTTCAAATCTACTCGCAAAGTGACTGGCTTGATCTCAATAGTGGAATTGCCGCTATTAATGGTGACTTGGCAAATATATCAAGCTGGAGTAAATCTTTTGGCATAGCTGTTAATCCTTCCAAATCTCAAGTCATCGTTATAGGTAGCTCTAGGCTTTTGGGTAAAATATGTTGGGATGATGTGGACTCGGTGTTGCTTGACGGGAACCGAATTCCATTCACTAAAACTGTGAAAAATCTTGGTGTGATCCTGGATGCAGAGCTGAGTTGGCAGCCGCAAATAACTGAAACCAGTCGGAGGATATTTGCTGCTGCGGGCTCACTCCGTAGACTGCGGAACTTTCTGCCAACTGCCACTAAAGTTAGCCTCGCTCAGTCTCTCATGCTCCCTATCCTCGACTATGCCGACATCTGCTACCTCGATTTAACTGAAGAGCAACTAGATAAACTTGAGCGTCTCCAAAATGTTTGCATACGGTTCATATTTGGATTGCGTAAGTATGACCATGTCTCTGAATTCCGCCATAAGCTCAAGTGGTTGCCAATCCGCCTTCGCCGGAATGCTCATATTCTCTGTTTCCTTTATAAAATCCTATTTGCTCCTTCCTCTCCTCCCTATTTAAGAAATTGCTTCAGGTTTTTGAGTGATTCTCATGATAGAATTCTCCGCTCTTCTGAATCCCTTCTCCTTCAGGTTCCAGATACCAATTCAACCTTCTACAATAAATCCTTCGCTGTTCATTCTGTAATCCTTTGGAATTCTCTTCCACAACCTATCCGATCTGCTAAGTCCCTTCCCATTTTCAAGGCTATGGTTACTAATCATTATCTCAGTACTATCTGATTTATATGTGTATTACTGTATTTATATGTGTAGTTATGTGTTTGTATATATTTATATATATTTATGGTTATTTATGTGTGGGTATATTTATTTGTATCTAGTTTATGTAGGTTATATGTATACTTGAATTATAAATAGATATTTTATGGGTTTGTGTATAGGTATTTATTTATGATATTATTTTCACATTTCTACCTACCACTCAAGCTGTCACAGTTCTAATCCATCCAAAGGTTGCCTGGAAGAAATCGCTCTTAGCGATAAGGCCGCCCATTTGTGCAACTTAATTTTTAAGCTTTTATTTTAGTATTTACTGTTGTATATGTGTGTGTTGTTTTCTATGTTTATGTTGTGCAAATAAAGATATAAAATAAATAAATAAATAAATAAATAAGATCCAATAACATAAATCTATTTACTCCAACAACAGAAACGAGAGCCGAAATATGAAACAAATATTTGCGAATCCCGTTCCATACACAGCGGGTTGTTATGACAAAAAGCTTTTTACTACAAAATAAATAGAGGCACAAATTAACTAGTATATTTTATCATTATTACAATATATTTAAAGGTTCGGGGCCACTAGTCACAGTTAAGCTTAAGCCGGTTACAGCCCTCCCTATTTTCTGATGGAGATTTATGTCAAGGGATCAAAAGTTTCCAACACTCACACAAACACAGCTTTGCATGTGTGCACTCCAAAATACAGTCGCGAACATAAATGTATTCTGAAACATAATTATGCCGCTTTAAATTGACAATTCACTGTCAGTACTAATAAATAAATAGCTTGTGTAACGTTGCCTGTTCATGGATATAATAAAAATAAATATAAGTTACGGTGGTCGTTACGTTTCATAACAGGTGGTAATTCATTTTCTCATTAAATGTTTAACTTTAGCGAATCAACAACGTGTGGCCGATTTTACGATGTGCAATATACGACGTATTGAATTGTTGTCGCGAGTGTACCCATTTTGATATTTCCGATACTGGATTGAAATACATATTTTATACTCGATAACCAATATCGATATTAAAGTTTCAACTAATATTCTAAATGAAGGTAAGTAGCTGTATTTTATAAATATATGGATGTGGATACCTTGTGACAAGAAGAATTACAAAGTTCTTTACACTATGTAACTTATAGACTCATACGCTACTTAACATACTAGAACTCAATAGACGCAACAGAGGCCTACCCAAAAAAATATCGAAATTGCTACATCCTAGACACACAGATACACACACACATAATTGATTATATTAGGAGTTACTTTTCGGAACTCCATATCAACTATATTAAAAATTAATATTTAGACGATGTGTTTAGACTCATCTCAAAACTTATAACACCCCTGATTACAGGTACTGTTATATCTGTACTACATTCAAGAATCATGTATGATGCTACCTTAGATTTTCCTAAAGTCAATTTTGTGTTCGGTGAATCCTCAGTGTCGATATGTTATTATTCGTCAAGTTACGATTTTAAACCTTCATGGTTGTTTTGGTACAACAGAGTAAATACCTCCTTTTTTTTAAATAATTTTATTCGTCAAAGTCAAGTTTACGTACTATTCGAAACAGAATATTCTCAAGAATAGGTAGTCTAAATGCGATAGGCCTAACGAAATAATTCATTGGATATGTAAATCTCAAGACGGTCGAAGGGTGTTAGTGAGATCACGGAGCCCGTAGTTTGTGACACATATAACCCTGGAAATCCTACTTTGGAAGCAAGATTAGAAATCTGCCAAAGCTAGCAATTCATGCTAACTTAATGCTTACGAACGCTTTTGATAACTGTAACTTAAGTTAAAACTTGGACAATATTTTATTTTTAAACGTTACCGCAAAATACTGAAACACGACTTGTATCAAAATTTAAGCTGTAGTGCAATAATTAATTAATTTCTAAATTCAAAATTAGTATGAGAATTTCTGGGAAACTAGTAGTAACATATGTAGCCTACCAACCTATGTAGTTTTTTATTCATTCTAGTCGCAACGACATCTGTGTTGTTAGTTTTTTATACAACAAACAACATCCCCACATTGATTTGCTCACTGTTTGATTCTATTTATTTATTTATTTATATGAGCTTTGTTTAATCACTCGCTAGGGTACTGTGATTTTATTGTATAAAATTCTATCGGTATTGTTATTTAACGTTTTGATTGTGGTGCGTTTTAAGACAATAGTTTGGTTTGTTATGTTTCATTGGGCGTACCTTTGTGGTAGTTTGTTTTTAACCGAAATTGTTTTCGAATTATAGCTTTTCGGTTGTAATTTCGCATTGAAACACAAAAAATTATTTTCATCTGACCGATGTCCGGTTACGTTCCTCTGGGGGAAAAATGTCAGTATCATTTTATATTTCTCGAAAACGGATCAACAATTTTGGATATACAAAATTTTCAAAAAATGTTGAACGGATTTCGAGAAAAATCTAACGTTGCCGAGGCGATATTGAGACTTAGTTATAGAATACGTGCGCTGGTTTGTTTCCACCTCAAAATATAGCAGTTCAGTTTAATTACATAACTTTATTTCCTTAGTCCGCGTTTGTAAACTGAACTTTTATGTTATATTTTTGTTACAACGAAAATTTCATACATAGCAAGCAAACTCAAAACTAGCACAAAATTAGTTTTGATAGACTAAAATGTTATTCGCGAGTAGACGTCATATCTAAACGAAAATATCATACTCTCGGCGTTTATTTGGAAACTTTACACTGAAGTTTGTTGAGACGTTTTATAACAGTTTATTGTGCTCTGAAATAGAACTTTTGTATTGTTTTATGCATAATGTAATATGTGAGTCACTGTCCAAAGTCGGCGCTCATCGTCCGTTAGTAAACTTTCAGGCCCTAGTTATTTGACTTGACACCCGCCTTTTCACCCGCTACCGCGGGATTATCAGGATAAAAAGTAGCCTATGTGTTATTCCAGGTTTCTAGCTACCTATGTTCCAAGCAATGCAGTTGATCGCAATCGGTTTAGTAGTTTTTTTGTGTGATTGAGTAACAATCTCACATACAGTTTATATTAGTAAGATTTGTCAGTTAAAATCGCTAGTTTTAAATGCAATTGCAATTTGTTTAGGTACTATTGAATGACATGAAAAATGACGTGAATATAACAATTTCAATGGTTTCAATCGAGATGTGATAGTAACAGAGTTACATAATCAGCTGGCTGGGCTAGCCATTTATTCCATACTATTTATTAGCAAATGTTCCATTAACAACAAATCAAATCACTTTTCATTTAGCACTAAATACGAACAGATGACAGTTCGATCATATTTTCATTAACTGACTGGCAGGTTTGCATATGCTAATAACTCTATATCGTAAGTCAATACCGTTTGACAGCGGATATACAGAAACGTATGGTTTACGTTACGTGTATAAATTTCGTATAGGAACCTAACAATAAATAGACTTTTTGACAGAAGATTTGGAAATGTTTACAAAATGTAGAGAGAAATATGTACGACGGAAATCTGTTTTTATAATTAATAGGTAACCGTTTGTCGGTTAGAAATATAACAAAGAAAAAATACTTACATCTATAAAAAACACAAGCCAAAGCGGGACACGAATCCGCATCTCTAAGTTCGTTTAACCGAGAGATGCGACTTAGCGTAGTCCATCCACTTCCTTGAGTCACTCCGTCAAATTTTCAAATTTTTTTCACCAATCTATTCCAACTTAATAAGTTGGTGTCCCGCCTTATTTTAATTTAAAACATTTCTATGATTGTTAAGTGCAGGTTTAGGCATTTAAAAATTCATATTAAGTTAATACCTTCCTTTAAAATCCAAATCACAATTTTTAACAAATATTTACAGTTATGCATTACCTAGGATTAGGATTTAACGAGAGTACCTTGAAAACCTTCAATAAATATTTATTGCTACCAGATTCTCACGTAGATATAAAGTCATAATATTTTATGGAGTACTTCTACCTAATCCCATGAAATGTGCCTTCTAAAAGGTATGGAGGTAAAAAATGGATGTAGGTAATTTTTTTACGACATTTTACATTTTCAAGGAGTTGTAGCTCGTAAAAATGCTTCAATTTACAAATCACAAGCGTTTTCGAAATATCACAAAAACAAAAGCTTGCTTCTTTGATAGATTTTGTTCTGTGGTTCTATGACTGTTTGTTTGTCTGTATGATTTTATGCAAGACATATCGTAGCTTTACAAAGAACAAATCAAATTGCCTTTTCGTTCATGTTAGCCAAATTCAAATAATTACTGGTAAGCTTTTTTAGTTTATATTTTTTTCATAAAGTTCCTCTTTGTCATTTTTTTAAGCAAATATATAGGTAGGTGTTATGCATATAGCTTAATCAAGCTAAACAACTAGACTCGTAATAGGGGTGCCAGACAAAGAATAGTTAAATGAATATTATATTTATGTTTAAAACATAAATGTATTCATGTAACTTGCCTTAAGGTGCTCACTCCCTGCATCGTTACAGATTCGAACATTATACAGCACGAAACTTGTGATGATACAATATGTAAATACACCTTGTAACATGCGCTTTACTTGTAATATAATGTTACATTACACGTGATTGCTCGTTAGTCCAGTTGGTAGTATTGTAATGTAATAATACCCAAAGTCAAATCTATAATACTGCGATACTAGTTACTGCGATACAAGCTTGTGCTTAATGTAGTTGATATCTGATATATGTAATTTGAGAAATGTCTAATAAGTGTCATAGTTTAAAAAATAAATATTTTTTTGATTTTGATTTGGTAATGTTTCATTACAAGTGAATGCTCGCGATGAGGGAGCACCTTAGGTAAATAACCGGATAAGTAATATGGGTCATAGACTACTACATTTATAGGTATCATGTTTATTTTTATTGATATAACTTGTTTTATGACAGCGTCTAGTCGTCTGATTTGTTAAGAACATACCACGTAATTGACAAAACCTTTACTTTGATGATAGAAATTACACTTACACTCAGTGTCATCGCTTTCATGTTATTACTGGCTATAATTCTTTAAGTGCGTAGTTTCGTCTGTGCTTACTAGACAGAGTAATTGAATCACAATGTCCAGGACACCGACACTGGCTCCGTTGCCTTGACACGGATACAACTTATGTCAGACGGAGATTTTACAATTTATTGTTGCATCATGTGACACATATTATGGTCCCGTTGGAAGGAAAGTATAGAAGTTTCTTTTAGGGACGTTTTTAGTGTTTAAGACCAATTGTAATAAGTAGGAAAATCTCGTTGACTGTCAAACGAAATTCTTTAAGAAGTCTTTATTTCTATACTAGCTGCGCTCCGCGGTTTCAGCCGCATCCCGTTCCTGCGAGAATATCGGGATAGAAAGTAACTTAAGTGTTATTCCCGGTATCCAGCTACCCATATTTCAAGTTTCATCGCAACGGTTCAATAGTTTTTGCGTGATTGAGTAACAAACATCCAAACACACACATACTTTCACATTTATAATATTAGTTGGATTTGTAGCAGAGTGCCACGAGTACATTTGCATAAGTCCCGATCCCATGGGGATTTAGAAAAGCCTTTCTTAGTGAATCCCTACACACCACAAAAAACATACTCTCCAACATCATGTCTCTAGAACCAATGATTTGAACCCTGCTTTGTAAAAATCAGCTGTTTCTTAGAGTTTAGGTCATTGACCTTACTTTGTCATTTTTATTTAGTTTCGTCTACTACAATCAAAACTTCAATAGCTTTTATTTTCAAAAACTGGTGTTTTCCAACAATGACTATTTAAGCCAAAAAAACTGGTGTTTTTAGTGAAACATAACCATTACGAATATATTCGAAAAATATTTCGAATTTCCAAATGTCGTACTAGAGCAACCCCCTTTCGGCCTAAATGGTCATCCCAGAAACATCCTGTACCCTGTATTATAGATATAAGAGAGAAACGTGTCTGAGTCCTATATCTATTTATTAATCTATCAAAGATTAATCTAGACTAAGCCAATCATAGTATTTTGGGTAATTCTTACCGGTTTAACGAGTGTAACCAGAAGACAAGGATGATAGCACTTCCGCAACGAAAATGAAACAGTAAAATAATCCAATTTCTCTGTTATTAAATTCTAAAATTATTCCTAGAGAAGCAAAATGACATAAGCTTTTAAAAACAATTTGAAATTTAATCAAAAAAGGTTTTTAATCAAACCCTTTTTTATTGAAAAGCAGTATGTCGTACATTCAATGAATTGGATTGAATAAATTGCAAAAAATAAAATATAAAGTTCACTTTGCCTTGACGAATTGAGTTCCGATAATAAAATTAGCATAATCAATATACTGAAGTCATTGTTACACCCCAATATCCTTTTGCCTACAGTTGCAAACTGAATCAAAGTTTATTGGCACTATTCCATATAAGTTTAAATTGTGGGTTGTGGTTTTATGCAAACAAAATTAAAATAGTGCATTATTTTACCTAAATTACTGAATTTAATGATAATGATACTATACCCAATTCGTTGTCATTATACGTTAATATTTATTTCAATTAATTACTACCGCTGCTGTTAATCTAGGTATATCTACGAGTATAAATCTTTGTCCTGACTCTGACTTCCGACTGATCAAAGCAGCCTAAACCGTTGATGTTCAGAGCTAAAAAATTAAAGAGTTTGTTCTTTAAACATACAATGTAAGCATCCGACAAGAAATGGTTTTTCGAAATACCCACGGAATCGAGCTTAAACGGGTGAAACCGTGGGACACTCCTAGTATAACGTTAAAAAGAGTTGTGAACATCACATAGCGCCTACTTGCCCAATAGTGAGCTACTAACAAATGATACGGTGACTATAAAACAAAATATACAACGGATATAATACTTCAATTTTATTTTATTGTATGTTGGATACCAATTTTTGACTGTCGTATATTTACTATGAGCTGTTAACAATAAAAACAGATGCGAAAAAATATAACTTCTAATCTAGACCTGACCTAATGGAATTCTAGTTATGCCCTATTTATAAGTTAAGATAAGACTTAAACAAGAGAAACTACTATTGTTTTTACTGTTACACAACATGTATAATTATAATGTTTAAAAAATTCAAACAAAAATAAACATTCTTATCAAAATTCAGTGAATTAATCACCAAAAATAGATTAGAAAAGGAAGTGGTGAAAATTTTGATTCGCAAGATTTCCCGGAACCACGGATGGGTGTAGTAAAATTTACGATCGTGTTTACCTTACTTCGATGTAAGTTTGTTTATCACAGAGATCGAAGGGAGCCTAGTACAGTACCCCAGGCAATGAAAGCGGATAATTCTGTTTGCACTTGGTGAAGTAAAACTTGACGTAAAATGAAATTTCTGGATAATGAGTTGATAAAACATACTTAGGTACCTACGTCGAATGTTTGCTATTTACAGTGCCTTATGTTTGCTTTCCATATAAATTTCCTAGTAACAATATCTTTCGGTTGTCTTTAGAGACTCCACAGCAATTGTTAGCTTAAGGTGTTATGTTTGTTAACTTCTTAGTTATAACTTTTCTGTATGTTTTACTACCGGCTTGTATGTTTTTTGATTCATTACAGATATTTCTTCATCAGACTTACTTAATGTCTAAATAATTTGCTGAATAAATCCAGAAGATTAATCTATTCGTTTTTAAAACTTACTTAGATTTTTAACCCTCTATCTAACTACGTTTATAGATTGCTACCTACTTATTAAACGATGAAGATAAATGCGACACGATGCGTTGTTTCGAAGTAACCACGTTGATTTCAAATGCTGTTGCGTGAAGCCCGCTCCTTAATCTGTGCTCCATTAACAGGCATCATTAATCATAGTTTTAATAACAATTTAACCCTAACTGTATTAATATATCTTCATTTATTCACATGGTGAAGTTATCAAAGTTATCGAAACTTTTATCATTCAAATCGTGGTAGGAGACGCTATAGAAATTCGTGGCTGCGTCGAATTTTTAGCATTCGTATACTCGCCCTGTTTTGTATCGTAATGAATTCAAGTGCAACTGTTACAAATGTAACATTCCTCTTTTGTTGTTTAGCCATTGTGTACAATTAAATGTGGAAAGATGTAATAATCTCGAATGTCTCTTTGTGTTTTTTAGAGAGACACACACATGCGGGGTCATAATAAATAATGAGCGGTGCAGTACCGGTGCTGCGAACAAGAATGAATGTCAAGTTTAAACGTAGGGTTGTGCAAATCAAGTTGAGCGTAAGTCGTGTGCGCAGCGATGGCTAAAATTCGGGGTGTACCATTATTTATTACACTTTAATATTTTGTTGCAGTGCACCCGTTTATGGCAATGGCACATGTTTTGTAAATTATTTTTTATTAAACACCATAAAGGTTTATTATTACTGCTAAAATGATGGGTTTGATATTCATTAACGTTGTTTGTTATTCTCACGCTTCTGTTTGCGTAAGGGCTATCGATTTTATGGTTCTCATTAAGCATTTTATGCAATTTTTATTTTTTAATTACTAATTCTTTATTACCCGACTACCGAAGGAGGGTTTTTTTACTCCTTTAAATCATGACTACAGTAGTAGATTATCTTTTGTTTATACTATAAAATGATACGCTGCATAAGGGATTGAAATCTGTATTAATACAATTCGTGTCTGTCCCAATGTTATCTAAGTATATAAGAGTTTATTAAAACTGGTTCAGTGATATGATAACGATATTAGACATATATTTTCTTACCTTATTCTACCAACAAATATAACAAAGACAAAAACAAGCATGACTGCAATTTGTATGAGGATCAGAATTGAAGTGTATGAGATGAGAATGCATTTTGTGTCAATTATTAATTACATTACACTTTTTGCCTACTTATACTGGCAGAATGAACATCAATACATATCTTTTATATCTTCATACATAGTAGGTATACATAGAAATACCTACAATTAACAACCACCAAACATACCCACCGACTATAAACGTATTCTGAATTGGGTGGACAACGGAACAGTGCAAATTACCGGACTAAAATTACCACATTTCCAAACGCCCTAGGGAAAATCACGGCATGTAAATTGATCTCTATGGGCACTTGCCTAGTCAAAAACTATTTATAATTATATTAAAAAATGTAAGTACTAACTTCATTTCAAATTAAGAACCTACTTCTACTCGTATAAACGCTTTCATTCTATTAGAATTTGACAACTTCAGTCCAAGCATTTTTCTATCTTTGCTAGCAAAATTTAAAAGCCACAGAATATGTGATTATTTTTAATTCCAAAGATGATGATAATAGACTTTAAATGTTTTTGACATTAAAACTCTATCATCATGACGATACGAATCACTTGGTTCGTCTAAGACGGCTAGTCCTACCATGAACCGGTGTAAGGGGCACCGGTTCTATCTGACATCAGTCTAACTGGATGTCAGATAGTTGGAGACTTGAAACAATACATAACGTAACGTAACGGAATATACGCGGGTGAAACCGCGGGGCGCAGCTAGTCTATAATAATCTAATTTTTTCGCTATGCAATGGTACAGTGTTTGGAATACTCGAATCGTCTCCCGCCGTTCAATACTAAATTATAGGTTAGCCCTAAAGCTATTTAACTAAAACGTTGTTATATTCGATAATAAGCTGTGTCAACTATTGTAATGATTTGGAGAATTGGGTACTGATTTCGCCATATGGATTCGGAATTGGCCCCTGCGGTGAAATAAAAATTGTTAAGTATTTCAACAATAAAGTTACAATTATAAGAACCGTTTTTATCGCAATTCAATCGAATAGTTTCAACTAAACAACATTCAGCCTATAGGTACATAATTTATGTATGTAGGTAAGCCAAATAGTAGTGTATGAAAAGGGCCTTTCCCAATGATGTCTGATGAATTTTATACCGTAGGTATCATCGATCAATAACGTCTGTCGATTCTAATGGCTGCATCTTGAAACAAATCAGTTTCTAAATAACATTGCTCTTACGGTGGAGGAAAACATCGCGATGAAGCCAGCAGGTTAGTTTGCTTCCAGCCATTCCATGCTGTATTCCATTGAGCACCAGTGTTATTCTATAATATTCAATTTATAAATTTAATTCCCCATATAACACGACCGTGAGATATCTACATAATCGACAGGTAAATATTTACTTTATTTACTTTATCTAGTATCTCAGGCCTGAATAGCAATACAGACCAACAACCTACAGCCTAGAACCACAAGTAATATTTTAAGACAACTCCGAAGACATCAATAATGCCAAATAATCCGTCCTACCATAAAGTCGTCGCGAAGTCGCCGCGTTGTCGTTCAGGTAAAACAATAAAATTAAAAACATATCATATAATGATAAAAAACTTTAAAAAAGTAGTTGGGTATTTTATATTTAAAATTTACTTGCTTTTTGAACGACAAAAGGACGACAAAGCAACGACAAACGATCATGGTAGCGCGGAATATGTTGATTACACAATTATGTGTTTAACCGCATGTAAATGTAATTGATTTAATTAGGCATTACATTTCGGACAACTTAACGATAACAATGCAGTGTGCAGCGTGTAAAGAGCACTACCCTCTAGCACACTACACGATCTGTAGGTATATACTCTGTAGTGATACCAGTCAAGTGTCGGGAGTAAAAACTAATTATTATTCTTTAACATAGTCATATTTATGTAATGTAGTCAAAACGTAGTTAGGTAGGACTTATATAATGTACCTAGCTTTTATTACTTGGGAACTCAAAATTTCATTATTACTCAGTAAATACTTGTGACGTATGAATAGAAATTGTCCATTAGCACTTTTGTAGCAAGAAAGCAGGATGTGTTTATGACATTTAGGTTTAACAACCTTTGTTCTTTGAAATATATACCTTAACTCTAGCGTTTGAGGCTCAGTTTTCTTTCACAATTTCAATTAGCGTCCAGTTAGTTGGTAAGAGAGAAATATGTTTGAAACCAAAAAATTGGTAGAAACAATCATGTAATTGCGGCAATTCATTATTATGCACACGCGACGCGACTTAGAAAATGTCTTACTTCCTACGAACGAAATATCTCAATTTGAGGCGCATTTCATATTGTTTGGGCGTAATAACACATACAATTACATGTTTGATACCGACAGTAGGTACAGAGCATTGTGGGGCCCCACGCACAACGCGGGCACCCCTCGCGTTTCATTAAATACGTTTCCGCATATCACGCACTATGTCATTTCCTCTATTAGTGTTGTCTTGTATGGTCTATATCCAAGTATCGATGTCGATGTATTAACTGAAATTTGGTATATTGAATAAGATAATTATAAAAAAGTGAGTTCAAACAAAAATTACAAGTTTTACAAGTGCAAATTTTAAAAGTTGGCCACAATGTAAATCATTAATGTTTTCAAAAATTCACTCTTTGCAAGCATTACTATATAATTAAATAATTTTTAAATTAATTATTTTGTTTAATAGCAACTAAAGTTTTTTTTAAATATACCAAATATCCAGGTAAATCCGTTAAGACAATTTCACGTATTTGACACAAACATGTAAAAGAACCTATGAATAATATACAGTTTTTTAATATACCTTAATTATGCAAAGAACGTAGTTTGAAAGCTAAGATTTAACTGTATGAATAATACCAATATTATATTGTTACTAGTTTACTATATCTGCAAATGGAAATCATGTCATGTAAGACCTGTTCAGAAGCTAAGTACTATTTCACTAGCTAGTGAAATAGTAACTTAGTCAACAGTTTTTATGAATCCTTCACATCATAATCAATTCTACGTTATCGAACGATTATAATATATTCCCTATTTAATTTCTACGTTTTATTGCCCCAATCGCAACATGTTATTGAAATATCGACATATTTAATTAGCGTGTCTCCACACTATTCTGTAGCCATGGGAAGCTATTTGCGGATTCAATCAAATCCGCAGAATGGTAATATTATTGGCTCAACACAGTTATTTACAATCGCATTTAAATCGCGAGAGATGTAATCAGGAGTATGAAGATGTAAATCGTTTGCTAATTTCCAATCACTGCATCGCGGTTATATAGAGATACTTTACTTAAAATGGAAATCATAATGAAATCTGTTTTGTTGAATTAAAACCTCTTCCCTCTTATTATAAAACCAAGTCAAAGTGTCAATAGGTTTAAAAGACGCTACGGCCTTGTGCGTTAAAAAGGCAACCAAGACGGTTGTTACTATCCACTGGCCTGAGTCGTAGCTGCCATTGAGGAAATCGGGTAAGATGATGTTCCACTGTTGTCTTTTAGTTAGACGTATCTTAACCATATCATCACTTACCATCAGATCAGGTTACATCATAACCGATTTCAGCTACAGCGTCTGCATTTCAGATAATTTGTTTACGGGTCCGATCTAATATCATGTATCCTCACACGACTTATGTAACCAATTTTGGCATTAAAAGTGCGAGCGCAGTTGCTACATGTGAGAACTCGATCGACATAGGTATAGCAGATGTAAGACGGCGGCTTATTCTTGATATGGTCGCGCTTTGTATCCAGATCCAGCCGTCTCTGATCTGCAGATCAGGTTAAATAGTGGTCAAACGCTTACTATCGATTATAAAATAACTATGGTTTGTTTATTAGCATGTTTAAAACATTTTAATGAACTTTCAGTAGACAACAATTAGGATAAAAATTGAAAAAATAAAACCTATTTTCAACATTTAACAAATCCACTTAGACTTTATTCTGTAAGGCGCATGTATTCAAGATTGCATGGCTTAGAAAACAGTTAAAGAAGATAGACACTGGCAAGAAAATATAGGTAATAATAAGCTAGATTTTTTTATCTGTCACTGACGCCAGTGACAGATAAAAAAATCTAGCTACGCTTGCCTCTAGGCGTGCCAATTTCTTCAGAGAATTACTTGAACAAGTTTGAGTACCACAACAATTACCGCTCTACAAAGTCATATAAAGCCTAAGGGAAACAAGGTATAATTTACTTTTAAAACACTAGTGAAAATTGCGGTGGATAACGTGTGCCTTATGAATATGATATCATGCGATTGTTCTTAACACGCAAGCAAATTGTAATGTGGCATTCCAGTGATTCCAAGGAGGTTATTATTTAGTTTTTTATATAAGTATATTACATATACTGTATCCCGAGGTTTCACCGGCCTAAGTCCCAATCCTGAAATATGGAGACCAAAAGTAGCCTTATAAACTTCCTTGATAATTAGACTATTCAACACAAAAAAATATCAGTTCGGATTAGTAGTTCCTGAGATTAGCTCGTTCAACCAAACAAACGAACAGATAAACTCTTTATATTTATACCATAAGTAGAGATGGTAATTGTTAAATATTAAATTAAATTCATTATTGAAAAATCACAAATCGTGCGAGTTTAAAAAGTTAAACTCATTTTTCAGAATTAATAGTGTGGTGTTTATTACTTTTGACATTGTTTCAATTTCCAACATCGTGAATACAGAAAAATAGGGTCTCTATCTACAGTTGATTCCATCCGTAGACCATCCTTCATTGTAATTCAAACTAAACAACTAATAAAATAAATTGACAACCCAAAACCGGTCCCGCAACTAGCGACGTTACCATAGAGATTATTTACGCCCAAACAATACTATCATCCCCATATCAATGTCCATTCTACCATTGATATTATCATTGGGGTTGAAAATTTAAACAAAAATCACAATAAACTTTATCTATACAGTAAATTGGATGCAATAGAGATCGGAAATTGTTTAAAATTTAGTTCCCATCGGTTGATTACTGTGGGTCGGGAAGCCATTTCACTCCCACATTCGCACCCTATTCCGTGAGTCCCACACATTTAGCGCTAAACGATTTGTTTTAATCCTCTTTACTAACGCACTAATCGATTTTAAATTCCACTAGCAAAATAACGTACCGGCTTCGATATTGGATAGTTGTAAGCTTTCGGTTTCAAATTCAGATAATTTTTACACTATAAATATCACAAATGAAATTTACACGAAACGGATTTTACAATTTGAACATTCAACTTATCGCTTTCAAAACAAATGAAAGTTTATTTACTGTTCTGTTTTAATCACATAAGTAGTTAAGTTACCTATTCTGTTTTATAAATATATCTTTTATTCATTAAAGTCACACAAATATTCCAATTACATTAATATTCATAGTAAAACAAAATGCCACTTACAATCTACATATAAAAATAAAAATATAACCTATAAAACTACATAAAACATTTTAGATTAAAACCTAAGGCTATAAATAAAAAATATCATCGAGGGGACGATGCACGAGGCATCGTCCCCAAAAGGCTGGCAACATTTCCTCTCTGTATGGCCAAGCTGACTCTCTGAGCGAGAAAGCTACCAGCCCTCCGGTCACCCGAAACCTCGTTTAGACGAGCTCCTAAATCCCGTAAAAAAGCACAGGCTTCGGGACCCCAGGGCCCCAATGTTTCCACGCCTACCGGAACGAAAGTAAAACGGTCCACCAACTCCGAGTATTTTACCGTCTTCGTGGACTCGGCATGAGCCGCGGCCGCACCCGCCCTTCTGTTTTATTAAGTTTTTCTTGGAAGAGTCCGTTTTCAGCAGTAAGCTAAAGGAATCAACTTAGCCATATTTTAACCTGATGAACTTAATGTTTTCAAATCTGAACAGTAGGTATATAGCCAAACACATCACATAAAAATAAAAAGAACATCCGACTCGATAAACATTTCAGACAGTCGATAAAATCTTGTCTAAATTCTAACCTGTCGTATTATGGCCCTTAAAAAGCTATTTAAATGAAAATAAGTTTGGTAATAATTTGATACGCCCTAAACTAACAGCTGACTAGTTATTAACATGACATAGAACATTAAATTTAGATGTTCAACTCTAATTTAACATAAGCCTCTGTGGATGGCCTCTAAAGTGGCATTCATAATTTTCAAGAATTACGATGTCCAAGTGATATTACAAGACGTTGAAAACATCAAGGTAAACTTGGATACGTCGTAAAACCGAAGAAACTTTTATAGTGTTTAACAAGCTTTAAACGTTGATTTGGGAGCGTATTGAATCGTCGAATGCTAATTAAAAATACGTAGAGGAGACCACCAAAGAAGTTTTACCGCCTCGTATCAACTTTAACATCGCCTTAATGAAAATTAAGTTCGCATTCTCATAAAATGAAATTAAAGGGAAACCATTAAGATTGTGTTTAATTTTCGATCAGTGAGTCGATTTCATTACTTTGCTGTTAATGCCAGTCACATCTGATTAAATTTTAAATATATTACTACTCGTTTACAAAAACGGTATCAGAGCAAAGGAATTTCAAATTCTACGATCGTTATCCTTATTTTTTATTTTCGTTATCAAACTTATAAGAGGATGCACTAAAAAGGCTTTTCGAAATTCAGCGATATCGGTAGTAATGATGACACGATTATGGTTATAAAATACATTTAAAATAAGGACTTCCGTCTTTTTTATTGTTTTAAATTTTTATGTAACGGTTGTTATCATTGATAGTAGTCGTTAGGTCATGTTCGAAGCCTTAGGACGACCTGAAAACCCTAACACTTGGTGAGCCACACCACTACACATAATGCAGATTAACCAAATCTTAATAAAATTGTGAATAAAAGTGTGCGTGTAAAATTTGTTGCTTCTTCATCTAAAAACTGTTGCGATAATGCAAGCGAGCTTCATCGCAATCAATTTAGTTGCTTTCAGTCATCTACATACTGATATAGATAAATAAAAACCAAGAATAACACTAAAACTACATTTGTCCCTATATTCTTATTAAATGTAAACTTATTCGGGGAATCTAAAAGGCGCAATAATTTTTTTAACCCTTCACTATGGGTATCACAGATCTAATCACGAAAAAGCTGCGGCAGTGTAACTCGCCTCTGTTCAATGTTTACATACACGAAACGAGTTTGGTACTGTCAATATTAGGTTTACCATACAAATGAATACATTCTGACACAATAGGGCTTCCATTTTGACCGTTGACTATATTTGTTTTGACAATTCTCACCGCACCAGCTTATGCCTAGGAGGTTTTGTTGTATCATCTTTTTTATATTTTTACCTAAGAGAAGACATAGCGAAACTTGTTATGAGCGAATCCTATCAGGAAAACATTTCCATACAAAGGTATATCTCAATTTATTTCTGAGTAATGCCTCTTTTTTGTCTTTCTAATGTTCCGCTGTCTTTGTATATTTTTACTTTCTTTTTTTCTGAACTTTTAATTCGTTTCGTAATTTAGATAGTTTCATAGTTTACCATATTTTGTTGTAATACAAATACATACGGTACACCTAGGTTAAGCACCAATATGGTATTCTCTGCGATCAGGATCGCATGTTCTAGGTGGTCCCTAGAAATATATATATCAAATTCAAAACTAAGATCAGGATACTACAAGCCTGAGCGTAGTGAGCTTAAACATAATTATACATAAAATGGTAATCTAAAACATCGTAAGGGCATTGATACAGGTTACGATGTTTCAGCAAAAAGATATATAAAAATATTTACATTTATACGACACGGAATGGACAATGTAATAAGATATTAACAGGAAAGTAACCGATCAAAAACCCATTTTCTAAACCAATATAATAAGGACAAACCCAATCGGCAAATTCTAACCTCCGATTTACTGGACCGATTTCAAAAATTCTTTCACCTACAGAAAGCTACATTATCGAGGAGTAACATAAGCTAATTTTGATCCCGATATTCTCACGAAATCGGGACTAAAGCGCATGAAACCGCAGGAGGCAGCTAGTCGTATAATAAAGTAGTGAGCGTTAACCTTTTGCTCTAGTGCCACAAATGTTCAGAGGAGCCCGAAGATGAGGTGTTAACTAATCCAGTTAAAGTTGTTGTAACCAGGTGTTGCAAACAAACTTGTCAGTGTAACTAATCAAACTGTAGTTACTCCAATTAAACAAAACTTTACTGCACTTTCATTCGTTCATTTGATGGTTGGTTACTCTTTAAGAAAATAGAAAATAGGATAGGATAGGATTATAGAATAAATAATTTAATACATATAATATTATATTACGCTTTTTTTCATAATAATATGCTGTAATATTACCGACGGCTGACCGGTATACAGCGGTATATGCTCAATCACATCAATCAATTTTCATCACATACACTTTAGATCCAAACTGTGCATAGAAATGTTCCACTGTGTTGTTAATTTAGCGGATTCGATGCTAGATTCGCCCGCCCCTTGGTGTCGTACCTAACTTTGTCGAAAAAAACTAGTATTCATGAATTTTGAAACTGTTAAGTGTAAATCTGTTAGCTAGTAAGTGGACACGGGGGATACTCGTGAAATTCCGGGACTGGCAACCCTAGTATAGGCCGCTTGCCATTATCATTTACGAGGCTGTTCGGCCTTTAGGTACTCTAGAGTCTCTAAAGCTGGCTGGTGGGGGCGCTGCTGGCATCGATATGCTGCGCTTGCGACCTTTAGAAATGTGCTGTGGCAATAATTGCAAAATATGTGTTTACATATTTCCATTTTCTTAAACTAAGAAACTGTCTAATTATGAAACGAATTAAAAATTTAGACAAAAAGAAAGTAAAACACAAAATATGTGTTTACATATTTCTACGATTTGCAATTGAAACCTTATGACCGTTTCTTCTTTCTTTCGTGTAGTGATGTAGCTCACTTAGTGTTCGAGTTTTTAGTCAAAATAGTTAAATTTAGTCTAGTCTAGTCAAATCTCGAAGGTTTAGATTAAAAAAAAAACAATTTTTTTATTAACTTCTGGCTAACTTAATAAAAGGGTATTGTTATCCAAATGCAATGCAAACAGCGTTCTATACACCTATACCCATAACTTGGAAGCTTTTTTAACACATTTTATTTGGATTTACGATTTTACTTAAAAATGATGTGCAGTTATTATTTCGAAGGTAAGTGATTAAGGTGTCTTAGCTAGAAAACGACACTGTTAAAATGAATATTTTTAAATATTAAACTAAAGAGAATTCAAAGGAAACACTCCAACAACGGCGAAGTATTTAATTGTTAATAATTGCCACTCCCGACAACTTCTTGAAATATTCATCACAATTTGTAATTAAAACGAATTTTCAAATGTTAACTTACAGTCATTAATGTTCTGCCGTAATTTTATACCCCTTCAAATTATATGGGACAACTTTCAAATGAAGATACATTTCGTGTGAAAAGCAATGGTCTAGAGTACCACAGGTAGGTACCTACAGAGATTAAGTTTCTAGTGAAAACGAAATATTTTTAATAATACTTGTTTTGACATGATGGAAACTTTATTTTCTAATAGCTGAAGATGAAACTTCAAACTTGTAATGGGTTTTGCTTCGGATATCACACGTAAACAGTACTGTCATCGAATTGATATTTTATGTAAATTCGAAAACTCACTTACGGTCTTAACAAAAATCAGTATACAAAATGTAACGGGCATGCCTTTTTAAGCCGAAAGGGGGTTGTTCTAGACGTCTAGGCGAACAACTTTTGTTCTACGACTTTTGGAAATATGAACTTTTTTTAAAAAAAATTGAGGCCTTGGTTCACTAAAAAACAGCTGCTTTTGAAAATAAACATAATTGTTGTTTCGATTGTTGTCGACTAAACTAAATGAAAGGACAAGATAAGGTCAATGACCTCGACCTCTGAGAAACAGCTGATTTTCAAGTAAACTTTAAACTTCCAAAAATTGTTCCCCTAGACGTCTAGAACAACCCCCTTTCGGCTTAAAAGGCCTTACCCGTTACACCTTGTATAATGACTAATGACATAGGTACATTAGGTTATTAAAAAAAACACTTTATTTATCCGGTTTTATCGCGTTTTTATTCATTATTTGACCCGAGCTTTCGCCAACTTTACAGTTGGCTTTTTCAAGGTTGACACTACTGAGGTAGGTACCACTACCGGTCGAGGGAAAAAAAAACACATTATTTATCCGGTTTTATCGCGTTTTTATTCATTATTTGACCCGAGCTTTCGCCAACTTTACAGTTGGCTTTTTCAAGGTTGGCGAAAGCTCGGGTCTAATAATGAATAAAAACGCGATAAAACCGGATAAATAAAGTGTTTTATTATGCAAAATCGCGAAAACCATAGAAGAAATTACATTAGGTTATTATTTGTTTTAATTCAAGTTTAAATTTAATACAGATAATTAATCCAATTTATTATATACTAATTGACTAAAATTAAAACCAAATATGAAAATAACTAAAAACTAAACTAATTTAGCGAAACTTCTGGGTTCTGAGAGAAAAGTGGGCAAAATGCTGGCTGCATTACCCCTTTGTATTCAAATCCTTATTTTCTGGCCAAAATACAAGCTATCATTCCGGTCACCCAATGCCTCCACTAAACGTTTAGCTAACTCTCTGTAGATACAGCATTTAAATTAATTAAAAACATCTAAAACAAAATATGGTAATATAATAATATCCTCTCTATCCAAATGAAACATCAACGCACTTACTCGGATTATTAGATAACAATTTGATAAAGAAATTTATAAATTATGACAGCTCAAATTAGGATGAAACAAAAACCTAGTGTCATTAATCACTATTCTATTTTAATTGTGGACAGGCGAAAGAAAAGCCGTTTCTGTCCGACGACTAACCTAATATAACCCGCATCCGAATCTTCGCACCGGATTAAAAAAGGTTTCCATCGTACGAGCATAATATTATTATTCCTCACAGTTCCTCGACGCTCTGGGTGAGGCTATTACTCATCTTTTTCCCTCGTAGAAGGCTCGTTTTTATTGCTAGACGTGAAAAATACCAGAAATTTCATTCGGTCCGTCCACGGCGGGATTAATTCAAAGGGCACTTATTTCAAATTGGATTTCATTCGAGTCGCGAGCTTGACGCGCGTCGACTTCATTTCCTTTTAATAGTGTCCGACTTGTTCCGTCTATTGGTTCTTTCAATGTCAATTATGACCCGTTTTATTGACCCAACGCGATTTTGAAACAATATTTGCTTAGAAAATTTATTCATGAAGGTACCTACTGTACCAAGCATCCTCTTCTTGAATGAAGTTGTGAGTTTAATAGAGCCTAACTCTTGAGAGTGAGTAAGTATTTGCATTGTTGAGTGAGCCCTGTCTACGAAATTAATGAATAGTCTGTAGTTGTGTGGGTATACAATATGGATCATATCACACGCAGTATATCAATAGTGATTATTGAAGTGAAACTAATATATTGAATATGTTCAGAATTACCTTGTGTCTGTAGCCAGTGGGCCGAATTGTCCGTCCTGACAGCTTCAAAGGCGTGAAGGTTAATCGGTCACAAACAATTGAAACAGATTCAATATGACAATATAGAACATCTATTTCAAGTTTTCGTCAAGTTTTTGACTAAACTCGTTAAACTCAGTAATATTCCTACAAAATACAAAAAGATTTTATCTCGTATACTAGTACTTAAAATTAATATTAGCAAAAAAGTAATCCTACTAATATTATAAATGTGAAAGTGTGTGTATTTGGATGTTACTTACTCAATCACGCAAAAACTACTAAACCGATTGCGGTGAAACTTGGAATATAAGTAGTTAGATACCAGGAATAACACATAGGCTTCATTTTATCCCGACATTCCCGCGGTAACGGGACTTACGCGGGTAAAACCGCGGGGCGCAGCTAGTGGGAAATAAAGCTAAATAGAAGATTGCAATCTAGGCGATGGTAGAACTAACCATTTTACGGTAAATGCCGTTTTTAACATTTTATGGTAGTTATACACTCTTGAAAGAGTGCTCTCGTCAAGTCTCGATTACCATGTACATTGTTGTACACTCTCGCATTTGGCATTTCTCAGGATGTTTCGACGACTACTCTCATCAAGTCTCGCCAAAAGGTCTCGCCGGAGAGGCCAAGAGGCGGGTGCTTACCATAATGTACACTTTCGGACTTTGCCAATCTCGGAATGTCTCGACGAGAGTGTAAAGCCGCTATTAAATCGAAAACTCGTATCATCAATTTTGGCAAAAAAGTCAATTCAATGAAGCAAATCAACCTCCCACAATAAAAAACTTGAACAAAATAATATGCTCTATTAACCATGAAATCTCAATGGTTAAAACTAATAATTTTGCCCATAACAAAGTGCTGGTTAGCCAAAAGCAGTTAATTCAAATGTTCTCGTTTTTCATGCCCGCGTGACTTCTTTAATATTATTAATGATATTATCACACATAATGATGTGTCAAGTACAGTGACCTTTCTTGGTAGAGTCTTAAAACAACATATTCCAAAGCCAAACCAAATATTGCTTCTGTTTGTCCAAGTGCTTGAATATTGTATTTGGAGATTCGAATGGTTTTTTTTTATTACTAAAGTCAAATGCATGAATTAAACAACTCATTTTTACTCAGCGTTTTTTATATTCGATCCTCTTATAAAATAATTATATCAATAATTTCATATAGTACCTAATCGCCTAAGAAAATTAAAAAGTAAAAATCACGCGATTTATATCTAGTAAAGTATAAATTATGTTAGTTTTTTAATCAATGTTACTTTTTCTTTGACACAATACTTTTAGTCCATTAAAATTGGATTGTATACGTTAAATCCGGTAGCTGTGTTTTTTTTTTTTAGAGTTATTTATGATGTTGGCCTAACGAATAATCCAAGTTTGTGACCTCGAGCGCCGAACGCAACTATGTCTAAAATCGAAAAACCGCTAAAATTCGGCCATTTTGTAAGTTTTGGCGATTATAATAATATAATAATTAAAACCTACAGAGACAATACTAGTCTCATATTGTAGAAAAATTAGTCTACTTTTTAAATGCCCTAAGATACTTTAAAAACTAGTCCTTTAGAGTTATAATCGGCAAAATTTGACTTGTCTTTAATTGACTGGCGCTCAAAGTCACAAACTTGGATTACTCATTAGGTCCACATTCTAAACAAGCCTGCAAAAAATCACAGCTACCTCATTTGACGCAAACGACCTCATAAATTCGGACGACAATTTTTCTGGACTATTTAAGAATGCCGATCACCTTTGCGACGAACAATTTCAGCTCTGAAGGTACCTGAAGTGCCCTCTTAACAGTTGATACAAAGCATTTAACAATAAAAGTATTTACTAACCCATTCAAATGTTAAACCCACTAGCAGAATTACCACAGCAAATGTTGTTATAGTCAGGTTACGCCTTTGTTTTGTCCACGAAACATGTTTCATTGTTACTGCACAGAGCAGTAGAAATGTTGCTCCCGATTACCATTAAAAGCAGGCAAGTTACGATGTCGAAACTATTTATTTGGTTGTAAAGCTTAATTGGACATTACATTGTTTTAAAATTATATTTAGACTAGCTGCGCCCCGCGGTTTCACCCGCGCAAGTCGCGATCCCGCGTTGTTCGAACACCTACCTACCGCAATGCAAAAATCCACACTTAAACGGTCGCCCATTGAAGTACTGTTGAAGCCAGGCGCTACCGCGCCTGGCATCATCAGTACTTCCCTGGTCGTCCGTTTAAGTGTGGATTTTTGCACTGCGGTAGGTAGGTGAAGTAAGTTAAAGTTTGTATTTCGTCAGTAAGTGACGATGACGAAGGATGACGATGATGATGATGCCACTCTAAATCACTTATCCTACCCCTGTGTCGATTTTCATTCATTGAATGGTTATCACCCGCGTAAGTCCCGATCCTGCGGGATTTTCGGGATCAAAAGTATCCTATGTTACTCTCCATCATTTAAACTATCCCTATGCAAATTTTCATTCAATAAATATTTTCACCCGCGTAAGTCCCGATCCCGCGGGATTTTCGGGATCAAAAGTATCCTATGATACTCTCCATCATTTAAACTATCCCTATGCAAATTTTCATCCATTAATATTATCACCCGCGTAAGTCCCGATCCCGCGGGATTTTCGGGATCAAAAGTATCCTATGTTACTCTCTATCACTTAAACTATCCCTATGCAAATTTTCATCTAAGAAATAGTTATCACCTGCGTAAGTCCCGATCCCGCGGGATTTTCGGGATCAAAAGTATCCTATGTTACTCTCCATAATTTTAACTATCCCTATGCAAATTTTCATCTAATAAATATTACCACCCGCGTAAGTCCCGATCCCGCGGGATTTTCGGGATCAAAAGTATCCTATGTTACTCTCCATCATTTAAACTATCCCTATGCAAATTTTCATCCAAATCGGTCGAGCCGTTTGACCGTGAAGAGGGAACAAACAAACAAACAAACAAACAAACAAACAGATTTTCGGATTTATTTATTTTATTTATTTATTTATTTATTTATTTAAGGAACATTCACAGCTATAATACAAAGTAAATATATATGTATAGATAACACAAAGCCAATTACGAACATTCACAAATAGAAACAACGCAAAAACAAAAAGACAGCCTGAATAAAATAAAAAGAAATATATGAAGATATCAGTATAAAAACAAAAGTACCAACAGACAATATTAACGCAGACTACCCACATCCACCCAGTCAAGTAGATACTAACTAGGCAAACGCAAGCAACCATGCGCCCTCAAATCAGGTAGGTACCTGAATTGAATTGAAGAATTGCTGGCTAAGCATACGCCTAATACTTTTATAGCCAGTATTAAACAAGTCAATATCCAACTCCCTACTAAGCCTGTTATACTCAATGCTCGCCCGATAAAGAAACTCATTCTGCCTATAGTTAGTTGATGCCCTGGGTAGAAACAATAAGTCGTAGGATCTCAAAGCCACGGAGGTGACTCTAAGAAACAGCTGACTGAGCAGTTCAGGGCTATCAATCAAGCTAGTAGCAATTTTATAAAGGAAAACTTGGTCAGCTATAGCCCTTCTATTAATCAATGGAAGCAAATGGTGCTTCTTACATAGATATGTGTAACTCTCCCTGCTGTAATAATCATGAGTACGAAAACATAGGCATCGGAGGAACTTCCTCTGAACCCTTTCCAATCGATCAACGTAAACCTTATATTGCGGGTTCCAGATTTGCGATGCGTACTCCAAATGACTACGCACAAAAGAACAATATAATATTTTGATAGTTTTAACTTGCTTAAAATCCTTTGCAGTACGCATGACAAACCCAAGTGCCCTGGATGCTTTTGCAGTGATGGCCTCAATATGCTCGTCAAAAATAAGTTTACTATCATGAATAACTCCCAGATCACGGATAACTGAGAGCCTATTAAGTTGATCACCTTTTAGCTTGTAATTAAAAATAATAGGATTAAGTTTTCTAGTGTATGTTACAACATTACACTTAGTAGGATTAAGATCTAAATTATGTTTGATACAGTAATCCTCCAACCCAAGTAAATCCGCCTGCAGTGCCAACGCATCAGACTCTGACTTAACCCTTGCAATGATTTTCATGTCATCGGCAAAGCATAACAACGTAGCTGAACGCAGACACCGCTCAATGTCGTTGACAAAAATAATAAACATTAAAGGCCCGAGAAGCGAACCTTGTGGCACCCCGCTAGGCACAGGAACCCAGCTGGAAATGTAGTTGTTAACGACAACGGCTTGCGAGCGATTCTCAATGTAAGAAGTAAACCAACGGAGCAAGTCCCCCCTCAATCCTATGGAAGATAGCTTATATATTAGTAAATTATGCTGGATCCGATCAAATGCCTTACTGTAGTCAGTATATATTGCGTCAACCTGCTCACGTTTGTCCATTGCACTTGTCAAAAAATTATTAAAGAGAACTAGGTTAGAGACAGTGGAGCGCCCGCGCAAAAACCCATGCTGAGAACTACTAAGGGACTGCCGGAGTGCTGGGTATAATTGCATATATACTAACTTCTCAAGCACTTTGGATACAATGCACAATTTGGATATCGGCCTGTAATTTGCTACATCTGTTTTAGAACCCTTTTTATGAACTGGAGTTACGAACGCCTTTTTCCAAATTACGGGGACCCTTCCGTCAGCTAACGACCTTTCAAAGAGAATACTTAAAGGGATAGAAATGGATTTGGAACATCTAATGAGAAAAATAGCCGGAAGTTCATCGGGCCCAGCTGACTTAGTAGCATCAAGTTTATTTAGTAGCTTCTGTACTAGAGAAACATCAATCGTAATAGTAGCGCAATCAGAACATGTAGATAATTGACTATTTTGAAATACTTGAGAACTACTATGACTATCAGGATCCAAAAAGTTAGAATTAAAATAAGTAGCAAAACCCTCACAAATCGATTTGCCAGTAATGAGCATTTTACCATTAAAATTAAGAGTACTAGGCATAGCATGCGATTTCGACTTAGAATTGACAAAAGACCAAAAAAACTTTGGGTTCCTACCTATTGAATCTTCCACGTTACCGATATACTGATCATAGCAAGTCTTCTCAAGAGCCTTAGCCCTGTCACGCAGAAGTTGATAAGTAAACTCATCTGACCTATTACCGTAGGTTTTGTATTTTTTTAAATATTTATATTTTTCTTTAAGTAACTTAATTAATGGTAAAGAATACCATTTAGGATATAGATCCGGGGAAATAATCCTACTCGGTATATAGGCATCTCGGAGACGGCGGAATTCTATATAAAACTGACGGACTGCGTCATCTAGTGAGAGACCGTGAAACCTACCATCCCAGTCAATTTCTACAATTTCGCGATTAATTGCATCATAGTTACCCTTATAATACAAATACTTAGTAAATTTAGGGCGATCGAGTGGCTTGTAACAAGCTAAACTTACCGTTAAAAGTTGCGCACCATGGAACTTATCGATAGGCACTAAGGGGCTAGAAGAACAGTCTGAAACCGACACCAAATCATTAGATATGACAAGGTCCAAAATCTTACCATATGCATTAAAAATCCCGTTATATTGTTTTAAACCTAAAAAATTAAGTTCGTCCACCAATAACGACTCATCAGATTCATCATCAAGGGGGTAATCACAAGCATATAGGGAATTATCAGAACCCGAGTTTAGGCTCCAAGTTATCGAGCTCATATTAAAATCCCCAACTAAAATAAATTTATCATTAGGATTACTAATAATAATATTACGCAGATTATCCAAATAATTAGCTAACTGTACCCTAAATGTATTACCCAGGTTTTGTCCAATTAGATAAAGTACGCAAATATGATAACTTAAACTAATGCGCTTGTTATGGTCACGCAAAGACAGGGTGACCCAAAGGTCCTCCGCACTGCAGTGTAGCGTAGGCCGCGGTGTGACGGGCAGGTCTCGCCGCGCCGCAATCAGCACCCCGCCGCCCAACTTCTGACCGGTAGCAGTATAGTCACGATCTCGCCTCCACACAATATACCTACCATCGAATAATTCGGAGTCCTTAATCCCCTCCCATAACCAAGTCTCCGTCAATATTATTAAATCATAATTACATAAACAAAGATTACGATAGAATTCAGATGTTTTGGTTCGTAAGCCCCTAGTATTTTGATAGTAAATACTTAGTTCAAAGTCCATTTGTAAACCAATAACAAAAACTATGTGATGTATCAAGGTACGTAACAACTGCGAGCAGCAAGGATATCAGCGAGCGGACAACAATATCTATAATATAAAGTAAGCTAATCATATAACTAGGTAGGTAGAAATCTTGAATGACTCGATATCTGGCAGTAGGCAAAAAAATGTAAGGTAAGGTGCGAGCGAGCAGAGAGTACACATCACAAGATGCAGGCGCAAAAGAGATAGATAGACATGAAGCAGTGAATTGATAAAGTATTACAATGAATGATGATAACCTGCACATGCATAGCCGAGCCAAAATACATTCATTAAGTTTACAATGACAAATGTACACACTGTTAAAAATCATAAATAAAGTTACCGTGAATAACAAAAGAAATTGTAACCCAGTGCTACAACCGGGTACGAGTGTATGAGCAAACGTTGGTACACGGCAAGTTTTACCCATATTAAACGTACATGTCATTAATGCCACAAGTAGCAACCACTTTACTAATAACGTAAATAATATGTCTATAGAAAACGAAACGATACAAACTAAACACCAGCTCATGTGATCCTGTTTAAATCAGCTTCACCGTTCACGATAATAACATTCGAAGTATCATTTTTACGTATGTGAATCTTGCAGTGCCGCACCCATACATACTTATAACTCTTATTCATCGCCGCATTTTTGACCAGAGTAAGTAGCTTCTTATTTGCAGGTGTTAAGTGATCATTCACAAAAATTCTTGAATTAGAATTAGAATTCATTAACCCGGGAATATCGGCTGTAGAAATATATTTCTTCGCGCGGGCCGCTGCTACGAAGTCCTCCTTGGTGTAACGATTGTGAAAACCAACAATGATGGACTTTTCCTTGGGGTTCAGCGTGGGTACGCGGGCAATGTAGTTCACCTGGGACTTAGAGAACTCGAGACCAAGTGCTTTAGCTATTTCCTCAATGATCACGAATAGGTTCTCCGACTTTTTGACAGGTATACCTTTCACTTCAATATTGTTGATCCGGTCTCGCTGATCCTTCAGAGCGAGATTGGCTCTCAAGGTCTCAATCTCAAGGAGTGCAGAGTCGAGGCTAGTTTTAAGGGAGTCGGTCAGCTTGGACTTAACCTCTAAATCAGATATTCTAGCGGAATGCTCGCTCAGAACAGAGCTATTGAACTCACAGGAGGCACGAAGATCAGATACGTCTTGCTTTATACACCTCATCTCATGAGTAAGCTGGTGTCGCATGGCTCGGATCTCAAGTAGTAAGGCGCCGAGCGTAACCGGGCCGTCATCCTGCGGGGCGGGATAGTGACCAGCGTCAGCATCGGTATCTGCCAACACGCCCGCACCGGTGGGATAATCAATCACCTCGGGAACGGTAGAAGGGCTTACAGCTAGTGTTATTTTACTCTTCCTACATTCAGGGCATCTCCAAGAAGCCCTGCGATCCGGCCCCAACTTGCGATATCCCTTTTCGGTAATGGCGGCGCAGCAGTATCCAAACTCTTTTTGGCAGGCTCCGCACGGCAGGGCCTCGGGAACATCGTTATTACACTTAGCACAATGCATTATACAAAAGCCGGCTCACAAAACAGAATGGAATAATTATAATGTACCTAAATATTATATATTAGTAAATCGACGCGATGTATACTCAAACGGGAGCGAGCTACGTGCGTGCGTACGAACAGAGCTGTCGAAGCGAACTGATTTATAATATTAGTAGGATTAGAACTTAACGATTGGTCAATTTAAATAATTTACAGGTCTATTCGGTAAGGATAGTGATGAATAGAGTGATTTAAAAACTTTTACTCAAACTCGTAATTCAACATTGCAACAATCCATTCGCCTTTTTAAAAGTTTTTATTTAGTTTCACCTGTCCCGTTGTGGTTAATCAAATCTTGCAAGGTAAATTTGAAACACGTCCTCTTAACAAAGAACTTTGAAATTTTACCTTTATTCAAATTGTGAGTCTGATTAATATAGAATTTCTGTACTGATTCTGAATAAACTTGGTGCGTAGATAGCTAGCAATACTTTACTACCCTTTACAGAAACATGCTATGATCAAAAAGGTAAACAAAAAACTTATATATTTGATTGAAAGTGACAGCTCTTTGTTTACAGTTTCCTTAGATAATTGACAGTTTTGTGTTAACATTTTTGATCTATGTTTCTGTAAAAGGGTATAAGGTAGGTAGACATTTTATTCTGATATTTACGAATTGAAGGCCCATAGAAATACACACACCAATCTTGCCGAATCTTGGTGCAGCACTTATAACCACTACATCCCATCCCCTACCAGGACGAAGACTTTCGGGACATCCCTTCTAGTACTAGTACTTAATATTTCATTGACTATACTACTTCTGTTAAGCCACATACGAGCTAAACTGAAAATCCCTGTCGGATATATCGAAAATCGTTGATAATTTTCTGACGCAATTTGAAAAACTTTGTAGTTGACATTGTTTCCAACGTTTTAATGTAGATTTTAAATAAAAATATCGAAAGGTGTTGAAGATTTAGCAAAATTACGGCAAAAAGTATTTTTTTAACTAAAATGTGCTAAGGCTTCAAAACAATAAGAAGTTTTTGTTTTAAAATTACACTAAAATGTAGGAAACAATGTCATTTTACAAACGCTTTTATCAAAAATATTTAAAAACATTGCGTCAGAAAAGAATAAAAAATTTCGATGAATCCGACAGGGATTTTCAGTATGGCTCGAATATACCCCGTTAAGGATATTTTTAACTAATGCGTTTTGTAAGCAAAGTTAATAGAATATTCTCTTTGTTTCAGTGCGTCTTCGGAGCGCACTGCGTACACCTGGCTACCTGACGCCAGGGTGGAGTTCTCTCCGTACACTTACCGCAAGAGCTCCAACTCGACCGTCTACGAGAGTGACTGATGGTACGACAGCTTCGATCTACAAGAAGCGCTGCTTTGAATTATTTACTGAACAGTTTTAGAACAAACCTGTAAAGTACTAAAGCGGAGTATACATAAAAAAACTAGTGGCATGGATTTACATTACGAAGCTATTGTCATTAATTCAATTTCATAAAATAGTTACTGATAGCAATTTTATCAAATAGATAAATAGTACCGCTGTGTCTACACATTTTTATTGTAAAAATGACTATAATTGCATGCCACTAGTTTCGTAATGTAAATCCCGCTTTAGAGTAATTTTCACAATAAAGTTGCGTAGACACTGCGGTACCATCTACCTATTTGATACAGTTGCTGAAAGTAACTCCTGCGAGATTGTTTTTATGACATTGACTCTATAATATACATGTCACTAGTTTCGTAATGTAAATCTTGATTAAACTAAATAAAAGCGATTAACTCCTTCAGTGTTAAATGAAAAGTCTAGTAATGTAAATGTTGTTAATAATGTAAATAGTTATTGTAAGTTATAACGTGTGCAATACGAAAGATTATCGCAGATTATAGTTGATGATTAATGTTTTGTATTGAACATTTAATTAATTAGGTAGGTAGGTAGGTATTACATTTGATTAGTGTAAAATAATTATTAATTTAAGGCCAAATCAATTGATTACAACTGAAACAACTAAAACTATCTTTAAAATAAATTGCTTTAAAAACAGAATTCATACAAATTCCAAAATTCAAGAAAGATAATAGTTTAAATATTCTTTCCAGAGATATCGTTTTCCATTTCACAAAGAATATTAGATACATAATTACACTAAATTATACATGCATAACACTCGCTACCACATTTTAATAAAAGTAATATCATAAGTAGACATACTTTATTGGTTGAGAACTTTTTATATTTGTATTAAAGTGTCTGTTATACGACGACTTGAATACAGAAATATAAGAAATACAGAAAGTTTCGTAAACGAATGTTGAAAGTTTGATACCTAAACACGGAACGATAGAATTTCATGCTAGAGCACAGTTTTATATTGAACTGATATCAAGCAGTTGACTGCATTTATTCAGACTTATACGAGTAAGCCTAGAACGGCATTGGTCCCGGGCACTACACCGCCATTCAATAGCATGAATTAAAAGTTGCTTGTGGTACATAAATCATCGTAAATTAGATGAAAAGGCCAATTATATAGGTGTGTGACAAAACTGTACACCCCCGCAGAACACTGATGATAATTGGTTGTGATTTCACAAGAGAATATGTGACAGCCTGCAGCAGCCAGCAATCTACGTTCAAATCGCAAACGGAAAAGTCGCAAATCGCTGAATAAAAATCACAAACAGAACATGTGTGTCTTCATCAGTCAAAGGCATGACGCAGAACTGGAATCAAGCACATATATGCGGGCATACTCGTATCCTACAGAAAATCAGTCGAGTAAAAAAATTGAAACCGCTTTACGAACTTTGGCAAGCTAGGAGGGAGCGTCTTGATCTTCACAGAGTGTTTTCATATTAGTATACATACTTCAGTATCATCAATCAGAATTTAAAAGGTTTCTGTAATTCTTTCCTCCAGACATAAAAATTGAGTTCAGTAGGTTACCTCTATGAGAATTATAATTTAGATACCACCAACTCGAAATGGTAGGTATAAAACATTCCCACCCTGTTTGGAATATTTTTGCTCATAAATTTGCTAATATTCCTTCTACTTTGAGTGTAGACCGAGTAGAACCGCGAAAACTTCGTCTTAGGTTGCCGAAAATGAATATTTATGACGGGCAACGAGTAATGCGCCATTTATGGACAAAGTTAGAATGTATTCTGTCGACTTATCGAACGAAATTGGATCACCTATACTTTGATACAAATTTTGATATTGAGCGTTTTTATATACGACTCTTTTTTAGCTTTATATAACAAATACAGATGAGAATAATGAATAAGACAGTTGCCTCTTGTTGTTTTGATCCGTGGCATTATTCTCGTATTATAATTACAAAACAATTAAACAAAAAGCTTTAAAAAAAAACATACGCGACGAATTGAAAACCTCCTCCTTTTTTTGAAGTCGGTTAAAAATTCAACATCATTTGAATATCAATACAGTCAAGTCAATCTTTAATTTCAATTTAATGCCGTTTATCAAATTTTTTGTCTGTTGACTGTTGACACTTTTTAATAGAAACGTTTGCAACTGCAATGATTTCGAAATGTAATTTTAAACAATTGTAATACGTAAATAACCCCACTGATTATTCATTTTTATTACTGTAACTGTCATATCGCTGCAAGAGGAACTTAGGTAACACTATCTGTACACCAACGTAATATTATGAATAAATGATTGAATTGAATTAAATAAAGAAAACTATTACAGACTAATTATTATCATTTTTCACACAATGTCGCGTAATTACCAGTATACGACCGAAGTATCACGTAACTTGTTGGCCCATCTAGCATCACTCAAGGGTCGCGACTTGAGATCATCATTTAGGACGAAAAAATCGCACGGGGCGGCCAGATTGAACTGATCTAAAGCAGGTTTGCTTGTTCAGTTCGGTCTCTCCGTGTATCCTTTTAAATTGCTTTTAAATTCACATCCATAATTATTAACTAAATATCTCACTAGCTTCTTATTTTAATAAGTTAAAGAATTCCAACGAATCAAATAGTAATATAAAATAAGTACCTAATAAGGTATACTATGTAAATATTAGGTAAAATACGTAAATAGGTAGGTATGTCACATAAATTTACTACGTCTATTGTTTTCTAATAGGTATTTAAATATAACAGTAAAGTAAGTTGACACCATTGATTGTTACTGTAGATAGTTATTGATAAAAAGTAGATAGGAAATTGAGATAATGCTGTGATTTATTTGAGAAGCGTTTTTATTTGAAACTACATTGGGCAGTCGGCAAAAGAAGTGCAGATTCACCGATGCTCTCTTCCTTGTAATGTTACATTATAGACTCGACTTTGAGCATTTTACAGTCATTTCACAAAAAAAGTCCCCTAGACGCAGCGTGCGTGTCACAAGGCGGACATTCTGCGTTTAAAGTGTATTTTTTTATTTTAATGGAATTTTGGCTAATTTTTAAATGAAATAATGATATATGTGTTTGAATCAAAATGATATACGATATATAATAGGTAGCTAAAAAAATACCTACGAAGGATATTTTGAATAACTAACTTTTGTTCTGTTTAATACCACGGAACTTATTTGGTGGAAAGGATTGATTGATTGATTAATTCTTTATTGCAACACACCAAAATTAAATAATTACAATAAGAGGAAAATACATAAACAACTTAAAAATGACTTCTTTTAAAGGACTTCCTTTAAAGTATTACTAGTCTGACAGACGAACATTATATGCGCGCTGTATGTAAGTTTATGCTCGCGGTAAGAAATCACCTTAAAGTTATGAAAAATACCTTAACCTAAACTTTTTTTTAATTACATGCTTTAAATTTATTATTTTTTGTCATGAATCTCTGTATAGTGAAACGTTAAGGTAAATTACTCATAATTCATACGCACAATGCGATTTCGACTCGTGTCAAACAGTAATGAGTTCTAAAATTGCTCTTTTTATCTGTCGTAAAAAACGGTTAGCAACTCAGTAAGTTAAGCACTTTATAACGAAATAAGTTGATACTTGAGTAGCTTTATAATTCTTATAGGATACTAATAAAATTATGGAGCTAAATACTATCAAATGAAAGGTAAAATTCTCAATAAAGTTTAATCAAAATTACTAATTAATCAATCAAAATTAGGTCTTAAAAAAGAAATTATGGGCAACGCCAACTCGAGGTATGGTGTCTCAGAAGTTGGCTCGGTACCTGCGCTGGGTAGCAAGGCTTATCCACTGGAACAAAAAAACCTCCAGGCCTTAGATCACCAACCGCCTAGACAAGACGTGCTGACAACTGTCTTAGAAAGACCCCAACACCCAATTGTCTCAAATGACTATTTAAACAGATATCAATTGGGTATTTCTTGGTACTTACTTCATGGCTTCCGCACAAGCTGTGGAGGTCTCATTCAGCTAAATTGTTTATCCCACTAATGTTATAAATACGAAAGCTTAGATGTTTGTGTTTCAATCACTCAAAAACTACTGAACCGATTGCGATGAAACTTGGTACGTAGATACTTTTTATCCCGATATTCCCGCGAGATCGGGATCGATCGATATAAGTAAATACATTTTTGGACTGACTAAAACCTAAAAACTGATTTTTACATTTCACAAAGGCTTTGTGATAATTGCAACAGCTGTTTGACCGCTGACGATGAAATCGCGAATCATCGCAAATAGCAAAAACGAGAAATCGCAAATCTCCAACACGCGTATGTTTTCAATCAAAGGGTGAAAACTCTACGGTTGTTTTCACTTCTATTGCCTGACTGTACGTTTGAAATACAGATCAATATTGCAGACTTAATTTAACGAACAACCTGCAATATGTTTCCGTATTGTAACGTATCCCATGTTAATTAAAATTATAAAAATAAACATATTTTTGTAAATTAAGTCCCATTCACTTGTAATGAATACCATCCAGTATGTAAATAGATATGTAAAGTAATTAAGTGGTTATTATAATTAATTTCAAGCTTTCCATTATCATAAAATGTTTAAAACATTGTTAGGGTATTAGGTTTTTACACTGACGTTACTGACGCACCGTCTTGATGAAGAACGGAAACGCTAGTGTGAAATAATCTAAGTAGGGAATCAATTTATGAAATACTAGCTTCAACCCACGGTTTCAGCCGTATTGGGTCTGACGCGCAGTGATAAGCCGCGACAGAGGCGCGTCGTCGGTGCGTCGCGTATTCGTTTGACATACGCGTCGCGTCTCCGACGCGACTTATCAGTGCGCATAAAGCCTAAGTTACCGATCCTGTAAGGATATCGGGATGAGAAAAATTCATCATGATCATATAATTTTAAAGCACATACAAATTTGCAAACAAATGTTTATCACATAAGTTTTTAGTTAGATATAGGATTTCTTACGTACCTACTTATTTAATTTCAAAGTTCTCAGTCTATATTTTTATATCAATAATTCCCTAGGTAATTCAATCTTCTTGAATCTGTCTCTACTGTTTATATGTTAATCTATGTATTTAAATGTAAGATATGTACGTTTAAGGGTTTGTTATGTGACTGAATATACTACTTTCTATGGTCGTGTTAAAAGTCGCTCTCAGCCTGCGCACAAATATTCCAAAAATATTAATTTTACGCGACTATTAATTACGCGACGACTAAAATTTTTTACACAGTGGTTTCATAATCAAAATAAACGATATGCCGATAATTGTACATTTAAAAACTGTATTTAATATAATAGAAGTCGTCGCGTTTACGTTTTATAATTGTATTAAATTATAATTTTACGCGACTATTACCTATGCGCGACGACTAAAAAATTATTACACTGGGCTTCATAATCAAAAAGAACGAAATTTTGATAATTAAATAAACATGTAAAATTACATTTAATAAAATACGAAGTCGTCGCGTTTACATTTCATAATTGTATTTTGAATATCGTTACAAACACCTATTTATTATTGTATCAATTAACGTATGTACCTACTCATTAATTTAACATCTATAGTTAATTAATTACTTTGTATCCAATGGTTTCATAATGAAATGCTCTATTCATTAAAATGTGCGTTTTATTTCAGTATTTAATAAATTAAAATTACTTTTTCTTGGTGGGAGGCTACGGGCCGCTTGTTACCATCCGCCGGTCTAAGTTGTAGGACCAAGCGGGCTCGTCCGTATTCCGATACGTTGGCTGGTGCAGCCACTAAGGAAGAAAGGTCGGATCATGTTCCACTGAAAATGACTTGAGTTATCTATATATTTTACCGTAATTATTTTTTCCGGGTCTTATTCGCGTATTATTATTTTTAAATTCTCTTACCTCGACGTTTTGATCATGTTACAATGATCTTGGTCGCGAGGGGACTCAAACCCGGGAAAAATAATTATGAGTTCAAATCGTGTGAGTTTAAAATGTTTATTTTACCGTAGTTGAGGAATTACTACGTTTTCTTGAACGACAGAACGATGATTTTGTTCCTATTTATGACTGACTCGCTGCGCACCACGGTTACACCCGCGTAAGTCCTATTCCCGCTGAAGTATCGGGATAAAAAAATTGCCTATGTGTTTTTCCCGGTATCCAGCTACATATATTCCAAGTTTCATCGCAATCGGTTCAGTAGTTTTTGCGTGAAAGAGTAACAAAGTCCCGTACATACATACAAACTTTCGCGTTTATTATACTAATATAACCCTTACTAATAAGATATGATAACACATTTTATTTACAACTAGCTGTTGTATCCATCCTAGTAAGTCCCAGATCATGATCAAAATAAAAAGAAAACAGGAAGGTAACACAATCTTTTCCAGGTTCTAACTTTAATATTGACATAAATAATTGATAGGTAAGGAGAAATGCATCGTAAAAAATCCTATCACAGCAAGATTTGAAACCGTGCCCCTCGCTTTCCGGGAGAGTGTGCTAATCATTACGCCTCACAGGTTTGAATATCGCTAAAATTCACTATAAATATTTGTACCATCATTTGGGCAGAATCAATTAAACCACTAAACAATCATTAGGTATCTACATTATTCTACAGTAATAACGTAATTTGTTGTCTTTCTAATAGGACTTTCATTACACAGTTTTTTTTCCTAGAATTTCAGACTTAAAAGATGTTCTTAAAGTAGCTATAATTAATTAACATTAAATAATTAAATTACTGAAACTGTAAACGCTGAAAGTACGTTTTTATCTAAAATGGACCATTTACACGTTGTTGCCTGCCGAGTTAATAATAATACTGGATCAGTAAGTCAAAATAAATATGTAGCTGCAAATCTAACAGGTCCTTAAGCCAGTATAGAAAGATAGTTCTTTTACAAACTGCTTTTTTAACTAAGTTAAACTGCACTGACTTTAAAATTGATACCGTGCGAAAGGACCGTAATTGACATGAACATGACCAATCATTTTTCTTTAAAAAAGATACGTAACAAAGTTTCTAATTACAACATTTTACACTCATTTAAAACTAAAGCTTGATTCCTGTAGCCATTCGATTAAAATCCTTCACATTTTTTGTCCTCAACAACGTTGGAACGAATCAATATTCGTGCTCCTAAATACAGTAGCACCGATTTAAATTGGTAACTATTATGTCACAAGAAATCAGACAGATGTAGAATTTAAATTAACCGTATCATTAAAATAGGAATGAGATCTGTATACAAATACGTGTACTAATTATTAAAAGGAAATGGTGAATAGCAATATAACAAGGCGATAGGAATAAAACCCATCTAATTCTACTGATATATATGCAATAGTTTGTGGAACGGATATTTTAGACTTCAGTTCACGCGATGTTGGATCGAAATGAAACTAATTTTTTGGTTATTTTTTTAGTATTGTTTCAATGCTCAACGTTTCGAGACCTACAAAGGTTTTTTCTTCAAGATTGACCAGTAATTCAGTAAAGTTCTAGAAACTTTGAGCGTCAAAAAAAAGCTAAAAATAATAATCACCACTCACATAAAAATAAAAAAACTATAATATATTTGTAACGATGTCAATGAAACTTGGAAAGTAGGTACCAAAAGTACTGGAATATCTAATGTACTGTAAATACTTGATGTTCCTCTTTTTTGTCGTGGTATAATTTCTTGACCATTTTAGATTCGCCCTCCAACTTACTGCAAAACTCCAGCTTGGATATTTGCCGCCAAGAAATCAGCCTACCTACCTATTAGATATTAGAGCTAGAGGAGCAGGTTAGAAGGTATTGCATGGATTGCTAAGCTGTTATACACAGTGGGCTAGTCCATATCCCAAATCGAAAGTTGCGCTGATGCAACCTCTAATAAAGTAAGTCAAAAATTGTACAACCTGTCTTAGAAACATCGTCACTTTGACACTACAGATAGTAGCCTAACGCTCATCTATCTACTTCTATACTAATATTATAAAAATAAAGATTTATTTGTTTGTTTGTAATAAACAGGCTACGAAACTACTGGACGAATTTAAAAAAATATTTCACTAATAGAAAGCTACATTATCGAGAAATAACGTAGGCTATTTTTGGTTCCGATATTTCCACGGGATCTGGACTTACGTAAGTTAAACCGCTTTACGCAGTTAGTCATCTACAAAGATAATAGCTCAATGCTCATCTATCGGTTGTAATAATAAAAGAACTTTATTCTGAATGACGGTGCATGTGGTCCTTCGATGACACCACTTTTTGTTTACAAGATATCAAAACCATTGTTATTCTTTATTTCGTTCAGCAAAAGAATGACCTTTAGAAGCTACTAGTCACTATATTACCAACCTAATGAATAAAACTCGACGTAGTTTATTATTTGTTAGTCTGACCTCATTTATCACTATTTTAGACCAAAGTTTTTGTAATAAATCAGGACAAAATCACAAAGCCGATCGCATTTTTTTAAGGTAAAAGTACGTTCGAGTGTATCGTATTAAATATTACCTAACTTAGATAACATTACATTTATAAACAATACGGTACATAGGTAAAGTATTTAGTTTTCTTTTTATATAATTCAAGAAGATTCTGATAAATAGAAAATAAACTTGCAACACATAACAAAAGTAAACTTCAAATATCGAAGAAGAATAGAAGCGTATTAGCCGATACCTACCATCTCCAACAATACTGATGTAACTAAACAAATTAACGTTTTAAATTCTTAACAGTAGCATGCTAAAACAGTATAATCGACCGGACCTACCAGGGTTACGGGCTAAGAATTCAATTCTCACGCTAGAGCAAATACGCCGAAAATTTTGTAAACATGACAATACGTAGATCTTCATTCCCAAATCTGTGATGTTCACTCAATGATGTAACGTTTTGAAATGTTAATAGAGTTTAAATTTCAATATGCAAGAGGGATGTTGGTCTGGCTACCACATTATTGACTTTGCCTTTGTAAACACTAATAGGAAATTCAAAAGTGGAAGCCAGTTGAGATGAAACAGTAGAAATGATAATTTTGTTAGTTCAGTGTCTGGGGTTGGAATTTTAATTTTTACGCTGTTCTATCGAAAACAAATCTGTTATTTTGTTTGATACTAATTCCCGGCTGACAGCGCACCAATGTCTTTTTCAGTGCGAAAAAGTTTCTTGCGTTATTAACATCGCTCGTATGATGAAGGAAAACATCGTGAGGAAACCAACGGTCTTGTTGATTGGAGACGTATTCCTCTGAACATGGCTGACTGGGCTAGAAGGGTCAGCATGGCTGACTAGGCATGGAGAGGCATGGCATAGTTTCTTGCGCAGTTTTATTGTTAGCGATAATAGAAGTTGCTTACTTGTAAAAGCATAAGTCCGAATTCCGTGGAAATAACTAGATAAAAAAATAAGTATTATTCCAAATCTTTTTAGGTATACCACGTTTCATCACCATCTGTTTAAAACTGCGAGTTTTGTGTACAGCAAACACTAACAATCCCGTTTGCGTAATTAATAACGAATTGCAACACAAAATCCAAAAATAACATACATACAAGTGCCTACTTATTAATCCTATGGAAACTTAACTCAATTTCAGCATGATTTATGAAAAACACATTAATAATCTTCTCATTTGCTTGTTAATATTTTGCAAATCTTAAATTTATGATCGGATTATCGTTTTATAGTAGACTTTAATCCATTTTTATAATGAAGCTTACCACCCACTTGTCTGAGTCGCTTTTTATGTGTATTTAACTGACTACTACGGATTATATTTATATGTATGTTCTGTTTGACCATTGCCCGGCCATGGTTTAATATTACATTCTTGTATAAATAAACAGGAGCTTATAAACATTGTATTTTATATTAAAGTAAATATAAAATGCAGCTATCCAATTATTTAAAAACACATATTTTATTATTTGATTCCGTCTTTCCACTTTCTTCACCTGGGTGAAATAGTTTAATCGACTCATTTAGAATCATGTCACACCAAACTGTTCATTAATATTTATGAACACTTTTGTCTGTTCAAAGATTGCCTGGAAGATCTAGGTTATCATAAGGTTGTCGAACCTCGAGACAAACTTGATATAGGTATTATCCTGAATAGAGAATTTTGATGAAAAAAAAACACATGTAAACTATATTAAATTAACCTAACGATAAGGAAAAATATAATTATTTTATCAGTTTTTATATTATTTATTTAAAGTCGAAACATAGTTCAATTTTGAGACCATTGGGTGTTGGTGAGACTGTAGGCAACTAAGGCTTTATAAGAGAGTTCTCGACAGTTTTATTTTAATTTTTACCTATTGAGTTTTATATTTCAATTTGCCAACGATATTATATTGTAAGCGTAATCAATTTCGTTTGGATAGGTATCAAAATCTTTAAAAACTTTTAAAAGATTCAATACTAATTTAATCATTTATAATACAGTTATTCCTTGCATGGACACAAAACATGTCAAATTCGTGATCGTAAAATTGATTTACAAGATATTTTATTAAAATTTATAGCCAGTTTTATATAAAACTAATATCGGTAGCGAAATTGTGACATAAACTGCCGATATGTCACTTAATATCCTAGCCATAACTAGGTATAGGTGTATTAAACGCTTATTTTTATGGCTGTATACCCATTATGTGAAAAGTTTATTCATACGATACGAATATGAATAGTTTTGTTATAAAAATATCGTCTTTCCCTGGAAAGACATGGGAAACCATTGGTGTGGGAAGCTACTGCCTGGCGCTTGCTGGTGTATTCACGTTTCATCTACAACTCCTGGGAGGCAGATACTACGGAAGTGGTAAGGCAGACATGTTTCTTTAAGCGATAGATAGATAGATATAGCAACTCGGGGCCCTAAGACGAAGCTGCAATAAAAAATATGTCATGAACGGCCCGCCCACTTACCCCTACATCCACAAGTCACACGCACACGTTTGCACTTTCGAACATCGCAACTTTTTTGATCTAGCGCCCAAACGCGCGCGAAATCAAAACTGTTATTTATTTTTTCATAGGTTGTAAACCGATTATGGTCGTTTGGAAAGTAGCCAGTGTCAAGTATTTTATAATACGACCTCATTGGTGCGTCGGGCGACCGCCTGGCTGCAATACGGTAGGCTGCGGATTCGATTCCCTTCGGGTGCAAATATTTATGCTTAAAAATAAATATTTGTGTCTGATTTGGGTGTCTTTCTATGTATAATATGTATGTATTTACAAAAAAAAGAGGTATAATATGTACCCCTATTAAATACCCCTAGTACAAGCCCAGTGTTTAGTTTGGAGCTAGATTGCGCTGTCTGTATATGTCGTGCAATAATATTTATTTAATAATTTGCAAGTTGTTTGTTTTGTATCTTCAAAACTTGTATCGTCCGATTATTCCCAGTTGTCCCCTCTAGCCCTGTTCCCCGGGGGGACAACTAGGAATTTTTCCCCAGTTGTCCCCGGGGTGACAATTCGTGGCGACTGTCCCTTTGAAAGCTGGCTAAAGGGGACAAATGGGAATTAAGTTTCTCAGTTGTCACGGCAGAGGGGAATCTGTTCTCCCATTTGTACCCCGCATGTTGGTATTATAATAGAACTAGCTGCGCCCCGCGGTTTCATCCGTGTTCGTAATAAGTACCCTAATGTACCATTATTATTTTAATGAACTTTATAGACTTGCATTTATAGCAATATTTTGGATTAGGGGTGAAGTCGTCCTCTTCGAAACTGGGACCAGGGACGGTAGTTTAGACATTGGGACGAGTCGACTACATACATATTAATATACTCTAGGGGTGAAGTAGTCCCACTAAGAAGATACTCAAGTTAAAAAACGACTTTGTAAATTTTTGGGAAAAATAAGTTAATAGAAGAGATTAGTGGAAAACAAAAGACGATCGAAGTGAAAACAAAAAACGATCTAACCTAACTCTGAAACTATTGACACTAGACCACTAGTTTCTTAGCATAAGTGATAGAGCTTCTCGAGATCTTCATTACAAACTTCACCCCTTACCGACAAACCCCTTACGACTTGCATTCATAGTAATATTTTGTACTATGAATGCAAGTGGTAGGCTTTAGCATTTATAAAAATGTACATTAATCAAAACTATTGGTTTTAAGTCCGAGTAGTCAAAGGTAATATATCTATCTACCTATCTCAATCCAACCTAACGTTTCGACAATGCCATCAGCAGCTATGTTATACAATTATGCTTTTTACCCGGATGCAACGAAAGGGTCATTTTCGCGCCTATTTTGTATGTTTATCATGGATTTATTTAATTAAGGTATCGTAATAGATTCGTCTCATTTCTCCAATGGTCCTTAGATAGGTAACATAAAAATTAAATCAAAATGGCGACCATCAGGCGCATTATTCTTTAATTAGATTACCCATATCAATTTTTAAAAAACGTGGGAATAATTTAGGTAAGTACGTAGGTCTGTACATGTTATTTTTTTAATAATTGTGCTCTACTCTGTTGTCAGTTTAATATGATTTATATTTTTGCTTTTAATTAACACTGTAATTCATTAAACTGACTAACTGTTAGGTTAAATATACCAAAACTGAAATCAAAACTGTATTTTAGGGTCTGCTATTCAGGATTTTCCTTGTGCTGGGACCATAGTATAAGATAATCTTTGTAAAGATCTTAGTAAATATTTTTTTTAATAATTATTATTTTATTACCAAGATCGGAGCTCCGGAGGCGGGTCCCAGGATGGGTCGGATTTTGTTGGGCGGGTTGTGTGTTTGTGGATGAGGTTGTGTATTTTTTTTTCTCTTTTACAATAATTTATTTGAACCGATAGACTTCTTTCTATCGGTATCGGTTACTTTCAAACTTTTTGTGTTGGTAAAATATATGGTAAAATATTGCTCCAGTTCCACCATAGCCCTAAATTTGCGACAATGTGAATCACATGATCATTGCAACAAAAAGAAAACAAAAAAAATAATCCGATTCGAAGACACGATAGTTTACTTGACGTTTCTAAAAAATATGTCATGATGTTAAAAAGAATAAAAATATTTTGAATTTTGACCCACAAACCACAAAAACATTCTGAAATCGCATAGGCATAGACATATAGGTAAGTAAATCTAAAAATATAGTAATAACAGCTGCGCCCCGCGGTTTACCCGCTCAAGTAGCGATCCCGTGTTGTTCGAACACCTACCTACCGCAATGCAAAACTTAAACGGTCGTTTAAGTGTGAATTTTCGCACTGCGGTAGGTAGGTGCAGTAAGGTAAGGTTTGTATTTCATCAGTAAGTGACGATGACGATGACGATGGATGACGATAGGTGACGATGACGATGATGATGATGCCAATCTACATTACTTACCCTACCCCTGAGTCGATTTTTATTCATTGAATAGTTATCACCCACGTAAGTCCCGATCCTGCGGGATTATCGGGATCAAAAGTATCCTATGTTACTCTCCATCACTTAAACTATCCCTATGCAAATTTTCATCCAATAAATAGTTATCACTCGCGTAAGTCCAAATCCCGCAGGGTTTTCGGAATCAAAGGTATTGTATGTTACTCTCCATCATTTAAACTATCCCTATGCAAATTTTCATCTAATAAAAAGTTATCACCCGCGGAAGTCCCGATTCCGCGGGATTTTCGGGATCAAAAGTATCCTATGTTACTCTCCATCATTTAATCTATCCCTATGCAAATTTTCATCGAAATCGGTTAAGCTGTTTAACCATGAAGAGGGAACAAATACATAAACAAACAAACAGACTTTTGGATTTATAATATTAGTTAGACTCGTATATCAACATTTCTTCTTAGGCAGATAAATCTTTAAAACATTGTACGTACAAGATAAATATAAATTTATTTTGACCAAAGCTTACGAAGAAGCAGCTAAAATATATGAGGATAGTTCAGTTATGTTTACACTTCCGCCAACTTTTAGGTTTCATAAAACTAAATTGTGGCGTTCTAAAGTTTCACCTTATTTTCGCGAGGAAGGTAACAATAGTTTTGAAATATTCACCTGTCATATATTTCATACAAAAGTTGAATCCAGCGACATGTTACATCGTCGTCTTTGCTCCTAGAAGACTGTGCACTTTTGAAATATAAATTTGAATCATGTTCTCTGGGGCTAAGGTAGTGCTTTGATATATTAAAACGGTCCTGTTGAAACCAATTGGTACCAGTCTGTCCTTATCTACCTAGCCGACGAACACTAACGTGAAAAAAGGACAGACTAGGTTCTCTCTAACATCAAGCGGAACCGTCTTTGACTAAGTAAGCTTTCTAGTAATTACTGTAGTACTATTTCTATGGTTGAATAAGACTTTTGCAAGGTAGTACTTAGCTTTTATATTTCCTAAGTTATATTTGTTTTACAACTTACAAAACGTGACACAGACCTGACCAACTATACATGTATTCTACCTAACTCAGAAGCTCGTTGACTGATCTGCATGCAAGCTAAGCAACGTCTGGCACGGTCATTACTTGGATGGGTGATCGACAATGTCTGTGACAAACACATCTCGAGTGATTCCATGTTTAAAAAGCACGATCAGTAATTGGTTCAAGAGTTGTCTCTAGAAGCAGTCGATTGGTCAAATAAGAGATCTGAAAACTCAAACATTCGGTTAACCTCACCACTAGGTAAAAGAGTAAAACAAGACATACAAGCTTACTTATGTAGCAATAATTCTGAAAGTTGCCAACTGAAACTACAAAAAAAAACAATATTCAATCGCCGTACAACTTCCGAAGCAACAATATCAATAAACTTCTATAACTACGCTTCGAAGTTTACATTATACGAAAGGGGATAACTGTCTATAGCTTAGAACAAACGTAAAGTGGAAAGTACTCAAACTGTCTCAAGGAAAGGCAACTTTTTAGGTAAAACTGCATTTTACCGTAAGTATCGAATAAATAGGCTGGATTATGGTTGCACTCAGAAACTTAAGGAGTTTGTTCATCTATTATTTTTATGCTAAAGTAAGTACTTAGCTTGTGTTATGTTCAACTAGCTACGCCCTGCGGTTTCACCCACGTAAGTCCAGTTCCCATGAGAATATCAGTATAAAAAGTAGCCTATGTGTTATTCTATGTCTTCAACTATCTACATTCCAAGTTGCATCGCAATCGGGATAGCGGTTTTTACGTGATTGAGTAATAACCACACATACATACATACTAACCAATTTTCAGATTTATAATATTAGTAGAAAACGAAGTAGGATATATTTTTCATTTATAGGTAGTAAATTCTACGGAAAAGGAAGAGGTTTATATTTTACAATTTGGCTGTATTTTTGTTTGTGCTATATTTACCTGAATCAAAACAGATAAGTCGGTATATAAAATTAAAAGATGTTCTTATTAAATTCACACGATTTGTATTGATATTCATTTTTCTAAAGTCATAATCATAATGTATTTTATCTTATCTCGACGTTTCGATGATACAATAGTGTTGATCGAAATGAAACGTTGTTTAAAGTTTTAAGGTTTAATTATAAGTTTTCAATTATTATAATTGCTGTTATCCCATTTATTGAAATACTAATAATAAAAGATAATTTCTTTCATGAGCAAAAGATACAAAGACTAATTGAGGTTGGGACTACCTTTTAGGTACTTACCTGGATAAATACCCGAGCCAATAAGAGAAATATCGAGATATTCATTTAATAGATATAAAGTTAAAAGTTAAAAAGTTTTTACTGTGTGTTTTCGCAATTAGCCCTACTATTAGGCCTTTGTGCGTGATTTTAAGCCGTTGGTTTTCTCACGATGTTTTCCTTCATCGTATATAAGAGCGATGTAAATAGCGCACATAATTTTTTCTTAAAGAAAAACACATTGGTGCGCGGCCGGTATTTGAAACCACGACCTTCGGAATGAAAGTCGGGGTATCTACCACTAGGCCAACGCCGCTCTTAATAGATATAATTATATGGAATTTGTCCGCGGAAGCGACGGAACACCACACCGTTCGGCCAGAAGTTTTCGTCCATGACGCGAGGCAGGTAGCATGTCGGGACTCGCACCACAAACGCCTTGAAATTGACGTTCCGATGCGAGTCCAGCATATGCACCCTCAGCGTATAGCCTAACTTGTGGCGCACGTACTCGACGATGTCCTTCTCCCCGACGGTGTAGTGCAGACGGGAGATGTACACCGGAGTGTTCGGCATAGCAGCACGCACTCCCAGAGTTGAATCTGGCGAAGCTGTGCCGCTACGCAAAATAAATGCAATTTTATTACACCTTTACCATTGATTTATTTTTGTTTTAATAACGAAAAGGTCAAAAGAGATTCAGTTGTTGTACTTACATAACATAGAAAGTAGGTCGCCCACTTGAATTGTCATCGTCGCTTAGATGAGTCAGGGATCTTTCCGTTTTCGCACTCAGTAATTTATCTTGCATATTCTTGCGTGCTGTCCCCTTACTTGGGGTATATTTGGGTCATTGGATGCAGGGATGGAACTCTGTGAGAAAATAGGAAGGATAAAATCCAGAAAATATTACTTAGGACCTACTAAACCTCCTTGCTCTTCCTGTAACCCTTACTGAAATAGAAGAAAATTTAGCTCTAACTTGGGCCTAACATAGTGCCTACTTTTGAATTAAAATCCTATTCTTGTTTCCTGCAGCTAGAATTTACTGTAGTTAAGTTCTAAACAATTGAGCTACGCGGTCGACCTGCCGCAAGAGAGGAAAAATGTTTTATTAACAATTTTGTATCTCATAGTGGCATCTGTTGGAAAAACTTTACGGTTCCCGCATAGTTTAATTCATAGTCAAGTCTTGAAGTCAATACCTCTGCTTACCCGTGACTTCAAGACTTAGGTAGATATCCTAGGTAAGCGTGTAACATCTTAGACCACATAGTCGCTTTCCATCAGGTGAGATAGTGGTCAAACGCTTACCTATTACATATTAAAAAAAATTTCGTAATTTGTTTTTATGCTCAAGGTACATTTACTAGAAATATTGTAACGTCGTAATATCTACGTACAAGATTAAATTGTAAGTAAAATATCTACTATATCTATATCAGTTGACATTTATAATAAACTTTAGAATATCTAGATGGTGGATGTTCTAACGACGACAAATTTTGAGGTTCGAATTTTGATTCATCTTTTAAAAAGAGTGTATGTAGTTTCCCGAACAGCTTAACTTTGGAATTGGTAAAACTATTCCGTGAGAGACGAGTTTTAAATGCATTACTATCAGGCGACCATTCTCCTTAGACTCTTACAGAGACCATTTCAGTTCTATGCAATAAACTTTATTTCTATATGATATTTAGTGCAGAATCTGCTTCCACTTTTGTGGCGCATCCTTTTATGGAATAAGATACTATTTGCGTTAAATTCGTTTACAATAATTGTACACCGAGATACTGTCAACAAACGTAGGTTGCTACCATTATCATCGTAAGAAAGCTTCAAGTCTAAATGTTAAAGTTTGTTAGTGTCACTTGTTGCCAAATGATTTCTTGCTCCTTTATTATTAATATGATGGATACAGTACTGATTATATCAAGTAGAGTAAAATGTTTTTAAGGTAGCTTGGTATTCAAACAAAACGTTCGAATTTCGTTCGACATTTTTTAAAGGTGTGTGTAATTTCCCGAACAATTTGACTTCGGAGCTGATGAAATGGTCCCTCGACCCTAGTCTCAAATGCTTCACTGTCAAGCATAACATTTACTTTTTAGTGTCTTATAGAGTTTTGGGGGGAACGCGTTGAGGAGATGTGTTGCAAATTTTTTATTTTAGTGAAACCTAGTTCAAGTGCGTGCAAATTGTTTAATTTCGGGGGCATATTAATCATTTTAGTTTCGTGAAGGTGTACAAGTGGAATGAAAGTGAAAATCGGTGCAAAACATGGACTTAGTGTTGTATCCAAAGCTCCGTGAACAATCTTTGTAAATGGCCGCCGTGTTTACAAATGATTCCTTAGACTTGTCTTTAACTATGAAGACTTGACTGTTTCGCTGCTAATAACTTGCAAAATATATTAATAATACTTGACATTATGTTGCTTTGAAAGTTATTTTACGAAATCGAGTAGATCATACAGAGCACCGAGGCGAACTAACTATACCATACTTCGTTTTTTAATTGTAGATCACGATTTGACACATCATCTTGAAATTGAAATTAAAAAGGTACGTAAACTCAACTGTGATGATACTTATTGGAATCACACCTTTCCGACGCGACGCGCGACGCCCCTAATACATAGCAATTGTTCTGATTTGGATAAAGAATTGTTTGACTTTGACATTGGTGTGGCCCAAAGAAATCGACATGACAGCCGAAACACGACTAAGGCTTAACTTTAAATCGATGTCAAAGGTCACATACAAATGATACGAATCCTATCCTACTAATATTATTAAGCTAAAAGTTTGTGAAATGTGTGTATGTGTATATGTGTGTTTGTTACTCAATCACGCAAAAACTACTACACCGATTGCAATGAAACTTGGAATATAGGTAGTTGGATACCGGAATAACATATAGTTGGCTACTTTTTATTCCGATAATCCCGCGGGAACTGGACTTACGCGGGTGAAACCATGGGGCACAGCCAGTTATCAATAAATGTAAAGAAATATAAGGCTCTTTCACTCTTTTACCAGATGTTAGAGCAGAAAAGAATAGAATTGTTAGAGCCAGAAATACATTGAAACATCTGCATAAAGTGATATCCTGTCAGTGCTGGATTTGCATACAAGTGATCTAGTGACATATTTCGGTCAGGATCACATATCCCTTACTATTGTTTGTTATGAATAAGTTAGAATTCAATTTTCTGTAGCATTTGAATGGTTTTGTCAGCTTCTCTTTATTCTATACCGATGATGTCGTAAGAAAAAAAAACATATTAGATACTTAGAGAGACACCCAGACCAGAAACCAGGGAGAGACCATTTATAAGAACGACACAATATGGACTAAAACAATTTACGATATTAAACTAGTCGTTTAAAGAAACGTAAAATAAAACTTTAAGAAAGATTTTTATTGATATCTTACAACATTTTAATTTGTTTACACAATCACATTGAACGAACAAAGACGTTACGTTATAAATCAATGTTAACGGAAGCTAATAAACGACGAAGCAATTTAAATAAAAAAAAATCTATCACAAACGGACTCCAATAGTAAACCGGGCAGAGGTCAGAAGCATCATTCACTGCGAACACTCATACGTCATGTGTCAAAACGTTGCTTTACAGTATAATGGATTATCGAATTCATCCGTTTTCAATCAACAAACGCAGTGTTTTTTGTATTCCTCTTTGTCACTTCTACTGATACTATTATATCACTTCCAACCACAGATGTAGATATACATAGACAACCCAAGTATCACGATTTGTATTGAAACCAAGCGTGCCAACTTTTTATCAGCTACTGTAACGTCACAACCGATATTTAGTGATGGGAAACCCAAATCGGTTCATCGACATTATTCCAGTCGCAACAACAGACACCTCGCGGACTGTCAGTAGTGGCGGCCAACCTCGACGATTGATCGGACACGCGAAGTACATGCACGTGCGTTATCTATGTATATCCGTGTCTGTGCCTGGTACCATTATATCACTTATTACTTTATTTATTTCACGTCAACCGTGGGCATTGCTTAAGGGAATATGAGGCGTGTTTGGCGGAAAATTTTACGACAAAAGTAGATTATTGTCAAAATGACCCCATTGGGAAAAGTAATGTCAAGTTATTCTGTATTTTGTGCTCCTAAAATGAACAATCCCACCTCTTTACGTCATAGAAGGTCAGAATTTGAAAATGGAATGAATAAATATTAAAATTTATTTTGTTTATTTTATCTGTAGTTTATTTTGATGAAAATACTTTTCGTGATTTTCGGTGCCACGGCATTTTTTAATAATCAAGTATTTCTTATTGTATAAATAAATCATTGCCACGAAAACGGTAGATAGTCGTATTTATACTAACGAATGTTTATTGAAATACAATAAACAGATCTAGAAAATACATCAGATAAGGATAAAACATTAATATTATACCAAAGAGCCCACTACATTGATCAATTCAGTAAACATTGTAACTATGGAAACTGCAAAATGTAAACATGCCGACACAAAAGGGATGAGGGTGTGTCTAGTTAATCTTAATAACAGTAAACAAACATATATACACATTATTATAATGAGCTTAGCTTATATACTGATGGTTGTTTGTACAATCGGCAGTTTAAATTGAACCCATAACTGGATTTATGGAATTGAAATTATTAATTTAAACGAACCTACTTACGGTCGAATACAGAAACGTTTCTCAAAATTTGAGTTTTACTTAACAATTAAACAGTTCTTAAACTTAAAAATTGTTATACAAATTTAAATTTAGATGCAGCTCATTTATTTTTGTACCTACCCTCAAATTTTTAGTCGTAATTTTGTATAAATTTGGCCGTTAATCTCATCAATTGATTTGGCGATACGTCGGTAAGCGAACTTTGCTTACAAAGACGCTTGGAACCAGAAAATCAGGCTGAAGAGCTTTTTTACCGCACAAATATAGCTAATATATTAAACAAAACCAAAATGCGCAAACAACTCGTAGAACATCAATATGAACAAGAACGGTTGCTCTTCAAAAAAATATTCTGTGAACTCTAAACAAATAGCGGGCTCAAAGAGAACATCAAATAGTTTTACATTAACATCCCCTTTCGTTTGTTTACGGATTCAAGACGACGTGTTCCATAATAAATTTTAATATGCCCTTTTTATCTTCGAAGGTAGAACGGGAGCTATTATTATTTATTGTATATCAATAAAAAAAAAATGTTTATTCTCAATGATAAGTTCTTTAGTATGTTCGTGAATTTATTCCATACTTCAAACTAGCTTTTGACCACGGTTTCACTACCGTTGTTCGAACCCACACCTATCACTCTGCTAAACTAAAATCCGCAATTTATTTTAGTACTTATCTTCCAAAAACCCACATATCTTACACTTACAATTTTGTTCCCTAATGTTTAGATATAAATTAGAGAAAGAAATAAAGACAAAAAAACATTTTCTTACCAAAAAAAAAAAGAAAATCAAGCAATGAATTTTACCTGCCTACAAGACTCAGGGCTTAGGATTCATCCCGTTTTCTATTTCGTTTCCCTATAAAAGTTTTCTTCAACAGTGTGACGTACGAGTAACATACCCTTTGCATTTGCATATTTATACGTTTTTGTTGATCTTGTAGTATTTTTCCTACTTCGTTCAAGGATATTCATTTGAATACTAAGTTTTGATCCCTACCAAGTCAACACTTTTACCGCAAACACAAGGCAATCTTGTGAGACGAATCTACCTTACCTAACATATAATTTTAGTTCGAGATATCAAGTTTAACCTCATAGTCCCAAACTCACAGTAACAATTCAAATTCGACAATTAGAAATTCTAAACTTCGTAACTGGCAAATGTTGAAAATAATCTTGGATTTAATTTCTTCGAATCTAATCAGTAAGGCACAGAGTTGATCCTTGCAAAGTCGGCGTAAACTTAATTCATTTCATCTTAAATCTTAGTTCTTGTCCAAGTTTAATGTCATAGGCTTAATAACGGAGTAGGGCAGACTCAGTAAAGTTTCGCTTGTTATTTGGTTGTGAAACAAATTGGATTCTGGACGCATTAAAGTCTAATATAGTCTTTAAGAATTAAACTTCAATTCGAAATTCGTAACATATTATACCCAATTTTGTTCTGTTTCAGAAGCGTAACTTTTAAAGCATCACTAAGAATTTATCGCAGCGAAAAAAGACAATATAAGACAAGCTAAGGTAATTTGTTTTTACAAAATAGCACTTATTCTTTTATTTGGCTGTAATTTTGACACTCTCAAAAGAAAGTTATTGCCTATAAAGTTTTACATGATGCGGTTAAATAAGCGTAAAGTTTGTGCTTACGTCCTTTAATTAGGGATTATTTGGCTTAGTAACGGCCGTATCAGACGTTTTCTCTTTTTTAGGAGTCGTATTTTTTATTTCTTAATTAATCTTTCTAATGAAGCATTTTTACTTACGCTTTAAGAGTATTTTATTCAAATAGTAAAGACTATTTAAAAGTAAAATATTTCCCACTCTCATTTTAAATAGCTATCGGCTATCAAGCCTTATCGAACAAGAATGGTTAATAAAGTTGATGTAAACCTACGTTCTTTCACAGAATTAAGTAAATTTGACTTCCAATTTCGTGAATAACTTGCCGGTCCCCACAATCAAGGTTCGAACCTTCATATATCATGCACTTTATTGTATCGGAACTGAAGCAAGAAGCTCGTTGATAACATTGTTCGATAAATTCAACCTTACTGCTGTTAAAACAAAGTCGAAAAGAAAGAGTCAATTTAAAATCTTAACTTTATGAAAGTGTCGTAAATATACAACAACAAACGCCTCATTGGTAACGTTTAGAGGCAATTCTGGCCAATAAAGTAACGTGCGTGGGTCGGATAACTCAGATCTGTCTAGTTAGATTGACCTTTGTCTGCAAGCTATTTCTCGCATTTTTTAGTACATTCTTCCTAAATGGGAGACCAGTTTTGGTTGGTCATGCACCATTTACTTGCGGACACATCGGTACGTGGGTGTTATTATTTTAATAAAAGTTTAATTCTAGAGCAGGACCGGTGACTTCAGATTGTACACCGGTACAGAGAATCGAATTATTAAGTAGTAGCATTTTTAAATATTTAAATCGAGTAATTACAGCATTACCAGAATTATTATTCTCAAATACTTATTTAAACTCTAGGGACATTTGTTGGTACCTAAGAACTTACATAAACAGGACGTGTTTGTAATATTTTAACTATCTTTTTTTTAGACAAACTTAGATACCGACCTACTTATTGTTTAGGAAATTACCTACCTAGACAGTAGACACCTAATCAGTATTAAATACTTATACGAGTAAATCGAGGAACTGAGAATCTCCTCTTTCCGTTTTGAAAAGTAAGTTAAAAATGATAACCGGCAAGTAAGCCAAGCCAAGTTGATTACAGACTAACAATTACAGCTGTTACGTTTACACGATTTTGTCAAAGCGCGGAAGATAACTCTACAAACGCTTGTCATCCGAATATGGAACTTACGTAGTCGACATAAAAGCGAATGACGGTAAAGCAATTTCGCCTCGTCGTTACACAAGAATGTTCACAATGACAGCAGATGTCGAGCACCGAAATGCAATAATTGAAGGAAAAACTCACTGATATATTGCGCAATTATATTCGAGAGATTACCAATATATTTGGACAGTAAAAACTTAGAGAAGATTGACAGCGCCTTTTGAGTTTTTTAATCTCGTTCCGATACGCTACATTCCTTCACTTTGCTTCTTTTTATTACATTTCTCTCTTTCTCAAAATGGTTAAGGTCTTTAACTTAGAAAATGTTTCATTTACATTACACTTGACTCGTCTAAAACATTTAGTTAAAATTCGATTATCATAAAATCAAAAGCCTTTAAAGTAACATATCGAATAGTTTATTTAAATGAATGTAATTACTTTTACTAAACGTTTACATAAATAAATTTAAGATGACCGTTTAAACACGTAACGTATTGGTAAATTGACGAACTGTTCAATATTTTAGATAAATCGGAGATAAAATAAGAAGATATCAAATTACCTCACTCCTATTTGACTTGTTACAAACTATTTTGTAAATGTAAACGGTAAAACACACATTTAATTGACAAACGCAAAGTATTTTTTACAGTAAAAACCAACATATTATTTAACATAATGACTTTTACTAGTATATGTCCAATATTGATACAGTAGGTAATTATAATAAACACGGACTTTTAGCTATTTATTTTACTGTTACCATATAAAAGGGATTTATTTTATTATTTGTCCATTACTTTATATTAAAAGCCAGCTTTTATGACTTCCAGTGTGGCATTATGTATGTACTTGCCTACTTATTTATCTAATTATTTGTCGCAAGTAACTTATAGGTTAAAAAAACATTTAATAAACTTTATAAATACACACAATTTGTTAACATTGTTACATTTAACAGCATATTAATTCTTATTTTCTTACCTCGACGTTTGAACCATGTTACAATGGTCTTGGTTGCGAGACGACAAGACCATTCTCCTCGCCAGTTACCTCGCGACCAACATTATTATAACATGGTTGAAAAGTCGAGATAAGAAAATAAATAATAACTACTAGTCGATTGAGACCCGGTAAAATGTAACTAAAAGAATATGTATTTATCACATAATGGTTACTTTGATTGGTTGTCGTCTTAATTAATTTGTAATCCAATCAAATTCCTAGATTTTAAAGGGGTCAAGACAATCAGACGTTGACAAATTAGTCAATCAAGTTAGAATCTTTTTACTTTTCACAGAATCTTTTAAGATTGGCACAGTATTAATCTTACAAAAAGAGGACTTGACATTAATTTTGCAGAAATAGAATATACATTTATTGGGTAATACATCTTTGTTATTAAATTTTCACAGTATAGTGTGTTTCACGAACGATATTTTAAACAAAAGTTATTTTTTTAAGGTTCATTTTGACTGGAAAAACGATAGTGTTATTTTGAACTATGTTCCCTAACCTTTAGTTAGGGAACATAGGTGGAAATGATGGAACATAGGATTCAATAAAAATAATTATCCTATCCCACACTAAAAAGTTGTGAAAATCTACTGACACCAATAAAAACATTGCCGACAACTTCTTTTTGGATTATTTCATTTCATTAATTAATACTTTTGAACAACTTGTTACTTTATTTGAAACCTTAAATGAAATAGATAAACTTTTGTAATAGCTGTTGGATTTAGTAAATGTTAAGACATTTGATTATTTTATTAATTCTATAGAATAATTCCTAACGATGCTCACTCCTCTAAAATTCACTCGCTTTAATCTCACACGTTAAATGGCAATGTGTGCTGACATCAAGGGGCCTGCACATAGAGATAAAGTAAACATGCCTTAGGCCGAGTTGAGAGGGCGAAGTGTCTAGTCTGCGAAAGACCAGGTTCTCAAGACAGAGACAGGTAAGTGCTCGGATCAAAGGGCTCCATTGACCCGATTGTGAAGTTAGTGCTACTATCGAACCGAATGTCACTTGCCAGACTTATGTTTTAAGTGTTTGGGATGTGATGTGCTTTCTGTTATGTAGGGGCTTCTTTTCTCAGCCAAAATACACAAACTCTTCCCCCTTTTTACGACTAGCTCCGTTCCGCCCCCGATCCCGTGGGAATATCGGGATCAAAAGTATGTTATTTTTCAATTAGTAGGTTTATATTGATGAAATATTTTTTGAATTCGGTCCAGTAGTTTCGGAATCTATTCATTACAAACACAAACAAATATATCCTTATAATATTACAAGCTACGCACCCCTGTTTCACGCGCGTAAGTCCTGATTCCACGGGAATATTAGGATGTGTAATACAAATTAACCTTTATATTGAATCACTCTAACTAATAAAATAAACCGCATCAAAATCCGTTGCGTAGTTTCACAGAACTAAGCATACAAACATCCAGACAGGAAAGCGACTTTGTTTTAAACTATGTAAAGTAGATAAGTATTCCTAAATAAAGAACAGATGAATAAGTTTGGGCCTTTTTTCTTTTACATAGTTACGTATATCTAAGGTCATGTGGGGTTTAATGATTGTTTAGTAAGCTGATTTAGAGCTGCCACACACTGAAAATTACCGAACCTGAATCCAAATACCAATTGAAGTAAATAATAATATAATTAAAGACCAGTACAACATAATTCAGCATTTTTCCAACATTTAGCTTTGGTGCTCAACTAGCACGTTTTTATTTTCGTTTCTATGGCATATTTATGGGAATTTCCAAACTTATTTTTGTTGAAATTGGTTCAGGTATTTATTTCACCGTTTACATGAAACATTCTCTAATTTAAGGGAGAAACCCATATTTTTGCAGTTTGTTGATAGGAACCTTAAAATTCCATGGTAAGGTCTTTTGATACTAGGTACAGAGTTTAACGAAGCAAACTGGGTTACGATATTTACATGGTATGAGGTAGTGGAGATTTCTATTCTAACGAATCTATTTTTATTTTTTTGTTCGTCCCTACCTACCTACAAAAAACGAGAAAGAATTTTTCAAAAGTTTTACGGCTACGGGACTTAAATGAAACCGCAGACACAGCTAGTATTAGATTTATTTCCAAAATTACCATGTTGTGTAACTAACTTAATATATCTTAATTAATGTAAGTTTTAACATGCGGTTTTAAATTACGTTACATTTTTTTTTATATTACTCTTCATTTGCCTATTTACTTTGAAATTTACAAAATAAACTTTTTCTCAAATTTTATGCAATGAAATACCAAGACAAAGTTAAATTATATTTGATTTACGATGTCATAAAACCTAACCTAAAACTAACCCCCTTACTTATAAACGCTAATTAATGCGAGTGCATATCTATGCATCGTTTGTCTTTTACTGTCACATGAAGTTTCGAAGGGGACAGACAGAGACAAACGTCACATAACTTAGTCATGTGTAAATAATATTTTATAAGTAAGGGAGTAAATGCATAAACTCTACTCCGTTCCGTCGCGTCGCGGGTAAAAAACAATAATGAAAATGTAACATACAAATTAATTAATTAACATAAGTTTTAGTCTACGTTCTACCATATTAGACTCAACTTAGTTACTAAGTTGAGTTAGTTAGGGTTGCCGACGATCGCATCCCAGACTAAATGGAAAAAGTTATACATTTTATTTTTAGGTTTGTCAAAGAGTTTTATGTAAGTGTGCCTACCTAAGAATTTTTAAATTCTGGAGAAGTTAAAATTTTATTAACATTAAAGTCGAAAATCTTACAATATGTTACGGTAGTAAATCAGTGTGATTTGTTATTGAGGCTGTAAACCACTTTATGTCGTTGAACCCGCATAAATTCTAGTGGCCAAGGAAATTATTCGCCCTCGGCTTTGCTATTCCACTTAACTATATACTTCAGACTGAAAACATTTTAGTTGCGTATTATTGTTTATTTTCTTGCCTCGAGGTTTCGATCTTGTTACAATGATCTTGGTCGTGAGGGAACTGGAGCTGCGGCGGCAGTCCTCTCGCGACCAAGATCATTGTAACATGATCGAAACGTCAAGGTAAGAAAATCCTATTCTACTAATATTATAAAGCCGAAAGTTTGTGCGTATGTAAAACGTATCACGTAAAAACCGCTGAACCGATTACCACGATTACCATGTGTTATTGCCGTTATCCAACTACTTATATTCCAAGTTTCATCGCAATCGGTTCAGTAGTTTTTGCGTGATTGAGTAACAAACACATATATACACATACACACATACTTTCAGCTTTATAATATTAGTAGGAAGTAGGTTAGGATAGTATTATTATTTATTAATCAATCGGTCAACTAAGTATTTGTCTTCTAGCACACATGAAAATTACAATTGTAGTTTAAAGTACAATCGGAAAATGTTTGGCCAAGTTAAATTCTAAGTTATCGGAAAGTAATAAATTGCGTAATAAATTTTCGGAACCCGATTTAGTGTGTGTTGACTTAAGAATTAAGTTTAGCCTAACTTAGTTACAATTTTTAGGGTTTCGTACCCAAAGGGTATAAAAACCCTACTTTATACTCAGACTTCGCTGTCCGTCCGTCCGTCCGTCTGTCACCAGACTGTATCTGATGAACCGTGATAGCTTGACAGTTTAAATTTTCACAGATGTTGGATTTCTGTTGCCGCTATAACAACGAAATAAATAAAATTAAGCATTTATTTAAGGCAAACAATACAAAAAAACGTTGTTCATGAAATACCGTGATGTATTTTTACCACTGGCGTCATCTAGTGGAGCAAAATGCGTTACTATTTGTTTACAGTGCCTCGGTTGCTAGGCAACGGTAGCTGCATACCGTAATGTGACTTTGAAACCTGTTGTTTAAATTGTTTTATATTTTTTATTTACTAAAGAGTATAGTTTTTAGATTTCCGTACACAATAGTGATAATGGTACGGAAACCTTTGTCCAACTGTCACTTGGTGGGGTTTTTTCTTATGTTTTTGCGATGTTTAAATGAAACCTTGTCTACCGTAAGGAAGGAGTCTGTAAAGGCTCCGAAACGTTAGAACCGCGTTGCAATAATGCAGAAAATAATAAAAAATACGCGTTTTAAAACCGGAAAATGAGTTTAATTTCAGCTTAACTTTTACTTTTCGTTCATAGATTTTAACTTATCTATCATATTTACGTCTAAGAATGTCAAGGTTAATAATATTCTGCTAAACAAGACTTCTCTAGCTACCTTTGTAGTTCAAATTGCGAAATTCAATTGAGCTCTGATGTTATAATCTAGTTTAGATCAAAATTAATAATTTTGTTACTTAGATTATATTAACTAATAAACGGGTTGAATTTAGTATCAAAGATAAACGTAAGTTCTTATTGAATCTATAACTTCATCTACTGGGACCATTGGGTACTATAAATTGAGCACTATACCTACTTTGGTAGTAAATTAAAGATAATATTTATTTTTTCCTCCTGTTTTATAACTTTTGTCAATGCTCACGGTGGGGTAAAATAGAAAGCTTTCCTTAATTTCAACCTGGTGGGTATACGATGTGCGTATCGTCCAAATTTAATCTTGAGCATTGAATAAGCTGTTTACCATAAATAGTTGGCATAAAAGTCGGGTTAATATATGTTTACGTACATTTCTAATATAAGAACGGTTAAACCGAATGCAATGAAACTTAGTAATTAAATACCTGGAAGCCAATATTCCTACGGGATATGGACTTATGCGGGTGAAACCACGGAGCGTTGCTAGCTAGGTAATATACATAAAATAGTTGTCACGACTTAATTGTTCTGGGTGGTATCCATATTTCAATTCAGAAAATGTACTAAAATATAATCGTAAACCTTCTTAAGACACCGAAGGAAATAAGTCATCAAAATTGACAAATGACAACAGATGCTAAACGTAAATAATTTATGCTTCCTAGTTAGTAAAGAACTCATAAAAATAAATCGGCTTTAGTTAAAACCTCGATAATACTCGGTATGAATAAGAATTCATAACTTCATAATTTATTAATCACGAGTGTTACCAGTAAACGTGACTAAAACGTCGTAAAGTATCCTACGACACGACAGAATAATACTTTTTTATTATATTAGAATATGTTTTTGTAAAAATATTTTGTGAATTTGAATGCACGTTCGAAAGGGGTGTTGTACACTGTGGGTCCACTTCGATTTGAATAATAATAGTGTTTGAAAATTTATTTGGTCATAAAATTGGAGAGTGTTACTGGGTTGGCCGGTGACAAAGGCGGTTTTATCGGCCCGGTGAGCGATCATAAATTTTACTTCGACTGTCAGAACAGTGTGTATCGAGCCTTACGACGGAGAAAAGGTTCCGCGCTGTATAGGCTATATAAAAATAACTATTAAATATATTATTTAAGTAAGTACTAGCTGCACATAACTGAGGATAAGATAAAACCGGTCAACCAGTCAAGGAAAAGTCATCCTTGGCCTATGAAACTGGCGTATTGAATTGTGTTTTTATATTGAACTAGCTGCGCCCCGCGGTTTCACCCGTTACCGTTCCCGCGAAAATATCGGGATAAAAATCCTATGTCCTTCTCCTGGATCAAAGCTACCTCCCCACCAATTTTCAGCCAAATAGGTTCAGCCGTTCTTGAGTTATAAATGGTGTAACAACACGTCTTTCTTTTATTATATTGATTAATTTGTTTAGGTAACACAGATTTTAAAATAAGTTCCCGCCTATTACTTGCCTAAGTTATTGCCGTAATAAGGCTAATAAAGACTATATATACTGGTTAACACTTGCGGCTTCCATAAAAGTTTGTAATAATCACAGATTCCGCGGAAGACAGTTTCAAATTTAAACCCTATCGGTACCATTGAATTTTGAACAGTATCTTCTGAATGTAAATTAAAAAAATCTGCTCCTTCTTTAGTCCAAATCTTTGCTACACCTTTGCTTACAAAACATTTTTATATTTTAAGGATTCGAAAACATTACAGAGCGCACACAGTAAGCAATTTGAGTTCGCGTAAAAGGGACTGTTGTTTTCCTAATTTAGTACAATCATTATGCATATTGTATGCCTCAGTTTCCTTTGTTTCTCGATAAACATTGCTCGTTTTCCTGGAGTTTTCGCTTTTCCCGCGTTTTTATTATTAAGAGGCCGCATTTACCTGCGGACGTAAGTTTTGAATGTATAGTCGATTCTGCAAAATTGTTTGTTTCGTACTCCTGTAAGTGTAGTTTGGTTTTGTTTTCAATTTAGTTTTTGTTCTATTGCTTTGTTTATTTCCATTCAGTTGTGAGAAATATTTTAATTTTTTTTTTTAAGAGTCCTATGAATCTAACGGTCATGTCAACAAGATTATATTTGATGTCTAGCGACTAAAAGCTGGACAATGTGGGTTACCATGATCTTCCTATTGCAGCACCTAAATCGTCCAGCTAATAAATTAAATTAAAATTAAAAAATCTACAATGTTTGTTTTAATAATCAATCTTTTTAAAATAAAACAGACACTTAAGTAACACACATTAATTGTGCTGAAAAAGCTTACATTTTGGAGAACTAACTTGAAGTTCAAGATTGAATGATTTGAATTAGAATTATTAAATTAATTTTGTTCCAGATTAATATGCGGAATTCATTTTGTGAAAAGCCGTCTACCATTATATTTGTACTCGGCTGAGGTCCAGTCCACCAAATTCAATAATCAGCTTAAAAAACTTGATCCCCAAAAATTATTAAAACAAAGACCTCGTAATGGACAAGAAGTCGTTTCGAACTTGTAGAACTTAAATAAAATTAGCCTTAGGGTAATAAATTCAAATCACAGCTCACCGTAATTTCAGCCTCCTTTTTCGCAAGAAGATATTCGCGTTGGAATCCTTAATTTGATTTCGCTTTGCTATTGTGGTTAGGGCGTTGTTATTTCTCGCTTTGTGCGCCTTTTTCCGACACCTTCAAATTATTTGATGATAAAAGGCGTAAAGGTTACTCAGATATAATTTACAAAGCATTTGTCGTGTTTAAAGTTAAAATTATAATGTAAGGTAGTTTTTTATACACGTCGTTTTTTTTTTGTTTAATATATTTAATCGTTATTTCGTAAATTTGTTTTTATTGCTCAAGGCATATTTACTATAGAAATATGGGAACTTGCGTGGCCGAGCGGTATAGGCACTGGAGTATTGATTCAGGGACGCGAGTTCAAATCTCGCCGCAAGTGAATTTTTGAAGATGAATTTTTCCTTTAAAAATATTTTTATATTTAATCGTTATTAAATTAAATACGAACTACGGGTTTTTTATACCCCTAAATGTGGGTTGTCCAAACCTAATTTTTTTATAATATGGCGTTTAAAAATACATACAACCTTTAAATATCACCCGTTATATCACGAACACCTATTTTATAATAAGTAGACATTTTAGTAATTAAATAGGTAGGTCTCTAGGCTACTTTATATCACGATATTTCCGCGGGAATGATAATTACGCGGGTAAAACCGCGGGGCGTAGCTAGTAATAAATAAATAAAATAAATAAATAATACACTACATTGCACACAGCGCAATGTAGCCCCAAACTAAGCACTAGGCTTGTACTATGGGTCCTAGACAACGGATATACTACATATTATACTTTTTTTTTGTAAATACATACATATTTTACATATAACGAATATAATATCGTTTTTACTTCATCTTCAATGCCTCAAAGTTGTTCAGTACAAAGTCAGCTATTTCTTGATACTTTCATCTGTTGGAGTCTTCGGTTAAGCGCAGTTGTTCACCACAGCACTCATGCTTTTGTAGTCTGAGTAACATTTTGTTGCCTCTTAATTTTTTCCTTAAAGAATGTAAGCATTTATTTACGCGGTGGTTCCAAAAACATACTACCATATACAAACCAACCTTTACCTACGCCTACCTGTTTTATTTACATAATTGTTATTTGTAACATTACAGGGATTCAGTCGACGACGACGTTAGCTATAGTATAGGCTATATGTGTAACAACGATAAATTGTAATGTTTTGAGATAGTACGTGTTGGTTTTATTAAAATAAATGCGAGTTAGAGGTAGAGGAAGAAGTTCCAGGTTTTCATAGGAAAGATTTTCTTAAAATATTATAGTAATGTGTTTAGTAGTATATTATGTTCGAAATAGCTCGATTCAGTCATAGATAGGTATACTTAATCATAATTAATCTTTTGTGCTAATTTACCTATAGTATTCTGTTATTTCAAGGGTAGAGAAGAACTGATAGTTATTGTAAATATATAAGTATACGGAAATAGACGCAAATGCTGCGCAATTTATTAAAAATTTGAAAAATTTGTCATAAAATACATGACCGATAGTCGTATGACTACTTTGTCACCTAATAGTTAATGAATGAGGATATGGTCTCATACGTAGCACGCTCATCTTGAAGACAAGAATGAAGACGGCAGTGGGACAAGATTCGGCCAGTCTTCCTTAGTGGGTCCACCGGTCTTCGGATGAGTTCGCTTAGCGCTACGACTTATGCCTGTAAGCTATAAGGAATAAATGGAATGGAGATCTAGTTTCTCAATTAAATTAGATAAAAAACATGTTCCACGGTCGCACAGCAGCAGTTGCATACACTGACACGTTTCATACAGTATTGCGTATGATCGACCTTAGATTTGACCAATAGCGGACGGTTTAGTGACAGACTGGCGGTCAAATCATCGTTCTAAGCCCCTCAACCACCGTTTTTCGTGGAACATTTTTTCAAAGGATTGCTCCTTCCATATGTATTCGAGTTCATTGCCTGTAAGTGATAACAATGCCGCGGCCGAAACCAACGGGTAGGCGTTACTGTAGCCATATTATTTTGGTGGATCTAACAAAAATACGACTAAAATTTTAAAATACCACATACATATTGGGATCTAATCTGGATTTCAAATTAGGGACGATTCGTCAAACAAATCAGTTACCTACTTTTCATACCTACATACATCGGTTCCCATGACAATATGTTCTCAATATAATAGAGTATCGAACCTGATACATTACGAACTCTGAACAACCAACAAGTTCAAAGTAGGTGGTGCAATTAATATCAAGGAACTATTGCCACCTCATCCGTTGGGATTCTTGGTTGGTATGCATTAATCATTCCAGTTTCCATTAGATGCCGATGTTTAACTTCAGAACTACATTTGAATTTATCGGCTTCGTTGGAAATTGTATGTAACGTTATTGTGCGGACACAACTGTGATTCGAAACCTCAAGCATGATATATTATGTAGGTACACATCAGTACAATCATTTCCATGGTCTATTCACAGTTGAATATAGCAACATCATTTAGTTTTAGAGCTTAGATAACTAATATTCTGAAGTAGTAGTAATTAGTTGGCTGGAAAATATTTGACTCTTAGGCAATAAGGCCGCCTATTGTGCCACACTAAATTTAAGATTGTTTAATTTAAGTTTCTGGTACAACAAAAAAAATCTATCTATTTATATGTATATATCTTATTCACACTATTTACCTACTCCAATAGAAAATTATACAGTTTGTCAATAAATTATGAAGCATGGAAATCTGGTGCACGTAAACGACTTTTATCTCAAAGAGTGCAAGAACAGCCAGTGGTTAAAGTCAGTAAATATACCTACCTATACATACTTGTACTCTATACTGTACACGAGGGATGGTCAACACGTGACAAGCATGATAAATGAGGAGTTCGAGATCAGGTCTCTAGGGGATCCCTTTAGCTGAAGCAAAAGAAACCTAACAGCCCACTAAAACGCTCATTCTACTTTTCACTTTAACGCAAAGCGATAAAGTCTAATCTTAACTCCAAACTGCCAGCTTATAGCTCCATAAAAATTCTGGAGCTACTACGAATTAGTGTTGCAAAAGTAACCAAAGTGTCCTTTTCAGAGCGTAAAACAGTTCTTTTTAAATGAAAATAGAGTTCAAAGTTGAATTCACAGTAAAGTTGAAAATGCGAACACGGAAGATCAAGTGTAAAATGTGAAATCCTATACTGAGTCAAGTCAAGTATAAAACCAACTTGGAATGTTATAAGTAGATCACTATTTTTTAGGCAAAATCTATTCAAACATTTTTGAAAATAGCTGTTTTGTAAATATACCATCTATTTTTTTTAAATTAACTTTGATTTTGTCTAAGATTCTTGCGATTTTGCATAATAAAACACAATATTTACCAGGTTTTACTCGCGTTTTATTTAATAACTGCATAAGACCGAGCTTTCGCCAACTTTACAGTTAGGTTTTTCAAGGTTACCTAAGATTTAATTCGTCTATTTACGAGTAAGACCCGGTAAATATTGTATTTTATTAAACTAACCTTATTTGAAACTAGCTGCACCCCGCGGTATCACCCGCGTAAGTCTCGATCCCGCGGGAATTTCGATATTTTGCTTTCATAAGAACCTTCTTCTGATAATACCAATGACAACCAAGAAAAGAATTAGCAAAATCGGTCCAGCCGTTTACGCGAGGACCAAGGGAAAAAGGGATTCATTTTTATATACAAAGACGAGAAGATTTTATAAATAAACCCTGTTAGTATTTTGAGAGTAAAGGTAAAATTTATATCGAAAGTTATTAGATTTTTATTTACTGCTTGCTTCCACGATCCATGAGCACATAAAATAATATTTACACAAATTATATCCGGAACAAATAATATTTTAATTTAATCTTCGTATCTATTTTCTAGAAAAATAAACGTTAGTTCGTTCACCCTTTATGTTTGTTTTGAACATAACGCTACGACGCGAAACCATAAACAGCAAAGTACTTGACAGCATGCAATGTCCATAAAGTTCGTTTACTACGATTAAAGAAGAAAATTATTACTTTAGGAGTAGCTAGTTAGTTGCAGTCATAGAAAACGAAGCGTTTATTAGCCACAGATTACATATCTTTCCAATTAACTTTTAGCAAATTTTATAAGGGATGAATTTAAATAACATTTTAATTGTGCATAGAAGTCCATTTGGTTTGCCTTGCAAAAGTATTTTAATTGTATTTGTTAAGTTTCGTTGAGTAAAGTGACTTAAAGAACAGTTAACTTTACATTGTCGGACATATTTACGGTTTAAACAGCCTCAGAGGTGTTAGTTATAGAATTTAGCGAGTCTATGGGTATGCAAATGTCCACGTGCCCTGTTTGGTCCCGCTAGACGCATAAATTCCTACAAGTAAAATACCCATAAAACCACACACCTTTAGACTTACGAAGGTGCTAGAGGTTTTTTATTACTGAATGTAAACAACCTTTGGTTTTAGAATGACATTTTCTACAAACAATTACGAGAGTACTTCAACAAAAAACTACAAAAATAATAAAAGCCTTATTTTTCTAATAACTTTTTGCCTTTACATGGAATCTTCATCTTCCATCTAATAATCCTTTAGTTTATTACTATCCTAACAGAAATATCTGAAAATTCTGTACAATCTTGAAGAATGGTCAACATTTAATAATTGAGATTCCACACGCGTTTTCAGTCGGGGTTTGAAAATATTGGCTCTGCAGGCAATAATCGGAATGGGTCTAGATGAGTGGTCGTATAATAATGTTTTGTAACGTCCTCGTTGGTATGGCTTTATTATTTGAAAACTAAGCAATAACATATAGTTAAATATTGTAGCTAGCTTAGATTACATACCTAGATGGTGGAATAGACCTTGATGGTGGGGTAGGACAAAGTCGTTTGAATTTTAACTCAACTACTTTAAAGGTGTGTGGAAATTTCGAAACAGTTTAATTGTGGGCCGACATAAAAAAGTTTTATGATTAGGCGCCCATCCTCTTTTTAATCTCTAATAGAGACTCCTGTCCTATGGTAGCCACCTTATTTTTTAATCATTTAACAAGTGGTTAGATAATATTTCTAGAATCATTTTTATTGAACCCACATCAACTGGTAAAATCACCTCATAATTGCGGCTTCTTTGATCTACAGCTTCTATAATCGAAAAGGGTCGTACTCAATTCATAAGACGGGAGAATCCTTTGAAAACTTCCCGTATTTGGTAAAATATCTTAACATTCGGAGGCGTCGCATCCGGTTCAGTTAGGTCCAGTAGTATCAGGACGAGCCGTGGTTGATTGCGTCCGACCCGCGGTCTCCGTGAATAATACCTACCCACTTTGTGCTCAATAAAAGTTTCCCCTCCGTCGATATTGGAAACAATGGCTTTGACTCACAATTTTTCTGTCGCCATTTCCACGGAAATGCTTTAGATTATATCGTTCCTTTGATTTGAGGGCAAACGTGATATCGTTTCAAATGAGCTACCCTTTGCACGAGGGCCTTATTTATGAATTTAATATAAGATATTTGAAAACAAGGCAGACCTCTCTCGTAATAAAACCGATAGCTTCGATATCTTGTTATAGGTACTTGTTACAAAATATGAAACGAAATCTTTCCAAAATATCAAACATGCTGTTTACTAGAAATATTTATAAGGAAAAATACGTCTTTAAAAATTCACTCGCGACGAGGGTATGAACTGGCGTCTCCAGGTCAGTACGCTAGTCATCACGAACTAGAACTTGGGAACTCGCGTGGTCGCGAAGACGCCGGGACCGACATAGAGATACGAATTCAAACCTTACCGCGAGTGAATTTTTGAATATATATTTTTTCTTTAAATTATATCTGGTTAAATACTTAAAGTTATAAATTCTAGTGCGAGCGAGCTGAACACAAGCTCGTAGTTTATCTAAATTACAATATTTTACGAGTCGCAAAACAAGCGGCCTATAAAGCTTGACTAAAACCCCAACATTATGTTAATTACTAGAGACATAAATTTTTACCGGTCGATTAAACAATAGCCCAGCCGTAGGACGCTCGAATTAGACAAAGGCGGTATTAATACGGAAGCCATTAAATTGAGATAAGCGGGAAGGCAGATTGGGCGGCGCCCTTCGGGTGGTATTAGCCCGTGAGTCCTGATAAGTGAGAACCGGGGGTTTGCTGCTCCTGCCATAGAGTAAGTTCCAAATACAGAATATACTTATTAAAGTGTAGAACTTAAAAATTTACATCTTTGTTACAGTTGGTAAAAAAGTAGTGTACTTACCTACATTAAAATTTGTACCTATTAGTCATTGGAAGCCATAAAAAAGTGGGTGTAGTTTAATGTTACATAGAAGTATTCCACTCTAGAATACCTACATTCACATAGCTTATACAAACTTTGGTAATTTTCCACCTACTGAAAATCCTACTATAAGTTCAAATATTACATTTGAAATAAATCCCTAAATAATGGAAGTGGTGCGAAATGTAACAGACATTTCGCACCACTTCCTGGATGGTTGGCGCTGTAAAATGTCCATTTCCATTTAATCATCTTTAAATTTTACAAGTACGTTATTAGAATGGTCATTTGATCGAGAAAAAAATACGCTACGATGAGAAAGGCTAATTTGCAACTAAACCACACTATTGGGCACACGACTACACGGCACCTACACAGATGCCGTGTAATTTCTACACGGTTCGCCAGTCATTTTACGCCTTTTTGTGTTCTAGGTGTATAGAAACTATACGGAGTCTACATAGTTTAGTTGCAGAACAGCTTTTCTGATTAAGAATCTAAAATCAGTTTCAGCCATAGGTTATCTTCAAGTGTTCTCTCTGTACCCCGTTCGAGCACAGATCTATGTACAGTACTGCAGGCTGGGTGTCTATGTCGTTAGTAATTGGAACGCCGGCGGGCGGTTTGTCGTTCCACAATCAACACGACGTGATGCGAAATCTGATGCGTCCAGTTCGTATAGCACGATCATTATCTTTGGCCAATCATTGGTGCCAGATTACGAATAAATCCCTGATTATCATTGTAATTTTTGAGTTAATGACTAACGAGCATTTAGTAAGAAATGATCAATTTGTGTTCTTTTTATTTACTAGTTTCACTAATTTGTTAGTGTTCCCTGTAGCCTCAGTATTATAATTAAAAACACACGCTTTGTCTTTTTAAATGGGATGTTGACTTATCCACGACACCGCGGTATGGCCTCTTTGTCATTATTTTTTGCGTTTGCGGGTTCGATTCCCGCCGGGTGCGAATATTTATGCTTAAAAATAAATATTTGTATCTGGTCTTTCCATGTATCATACATATGTATGTATTTACAAAAACGAAAAAAAAAAAAAAATAATTACTTAAATCAAAATTAAACTAATTAAAAACTAAACTATATCTAAATCAGCTAAACCCTTGGTGGAGGGAAAAGTGGCCAGAATGCTGGCTGCATTGCCCCGTTGTATGCAAATACTTATTTTTTGGGCAAAATACAAGCCAGCATTCCGGTCACCCGATGCCTCCACCAAACGTTTAGCTAGCTCTCTGTACAGCTCCAGAGCGGCCGACCCCCACGGACCTAAAGTCTCCATGAATACATTGTGTATGTATGTATATAAGTAACTTCTTAGCGATTATTTCTCACTTGCCAAATGACCAAGGATTAGGTAGGTACATAAAATGTTTTGATAATTTAATTTTCCCTCTTTCAGCCCACATTACGTAGAAGTTTTCCATTCATTGTGTATTGCGAAATAAATTGAGACGTTAAAAATAGAATACCTATTATGCTGTATTTTCACACTGCTTGCTGAATTTTTATGGCCAACAATGAGGTTTGGAAAGTAGATGGTGGAATAATTTATCAAAATGTCTTATATAACTTTTTTTTAGTAAAATGGTACTAGGGTATTACGTTTTTAGTGTTATTTACACTTTGTACTAAGCTTTTTTATTGCGTTACTCTATTTCAAACAAACTCAACTGAAGTTTATTACATACCTAAATACATACTTTAACAACAAGGTGAATTCTACGAATCACTACTGAGCAAAATGAGACCCATATACATACTTTATTTATTTTGGCAACATTTAAATGAAAGGTAAATAGGTCTAGGTCTTTTTTTATTTATTTAATTTATACAAATCTGACGTAGATCCTAAGGGAATCGATGTTTTAACTAAAATGTTCTATTCAATTCGCAGAAATTTAATTTAAAAGGTATCTATTACTTGAAAGAAATAAATATATTACAGAACCTACGAAAGACAGCACAGAGCTTTCGGCTTACTACACTTATATTACAAATTAAAAAGTGTATTCAACTAAAAACAATACAATAACAGACGCACGGAAGCCATGTCAATTAAAACAACACAGTTTTCCTAATCTGATTTTAAGCCATGTGTCGGACCCATGTCTTCTTCGCACGATTTTATCGATGAATTTAAATTCATAAACAACTTAACCTTACCATGCGATATACTGAGTTGAAAGTCGCCTATACCTACATACTTTGTGAAAAAACTGTAGGCTTATAGTGTTATATCCACATCTACACGTAAACTTCAAAGTTAAAGCCTACTTTAGCAAATCAAAATAACGCCCTTTTTAATCTACGTCCAGTTGGTAGACACAAACAAGGGACAGAGTGAATAGGGAATACGTCAACATATCGCACCAAAACCGACCACCCGTATTTGTAGACTACATTTTGTTTATTATGCCCCCAATGGATACCACTTTTATAGCCTTTAGAAATAACTACAACAGACCTGTTATATTCTAAATTTGGCAAATTTACGACCAACCAACACTATTTTTGGAATGATTATTAAACAAACTAGTTATTTACATTACAAAGGGTTACTACACTAAATCAAAATGTATAAAAGCGTATCTGTAGTTGGACAGTTTGGTTGGACATCGGATAGCAACGAAATTTTATTTATGTTCAATTGAACGCCTACGTATTTTGCTTTGTAATTTAACTTTAGTATATGGCAACGAGATAAGCAGAATAATAACCCTGTATATAAGACAGCTAAGTAGGTACCTTATATACAGGGTAATTTTAATTCCATTAAAAAACAGTGTTTAATAAAACACTTTATTTATCCGGTTTCATCGCGTTTTTATTCATAAAACCGAATAAATAAAGTGTTTTATTATGCAAAATCGAAGAAATTATTTTAAACAGTGTTTACTTTTCTAAATAATACCTAATGGACAACTTTTGCTCGATGACTTTTGGAAATTCAAACTTTCACAAACTATGTAGATAATAAAAACAACAAGAAAACAGCTACTAGCGTTAACTACCTATCAAATTCATTAACCTGTTACAAGGCCTTAATAATAAGGCTTTAAACAAACACATAGATAATATGACGTACCAAAAAGAAGCTATTTCCAAAATTCGGAAAAAACAGATTAGCCTATAAACAATGTTTTGTATAATATTGGCCTCATTACACGAGATACTGAAGGTCGTGCGAAGTGGAGACGTAAGAGCTGATAAGCGAACCCCAAGCTCCCGAGAGAGATGCAACCGGAAACATCATCGTTCGGATGATGATGAGTGTTTCTAATAATTTAAGTACTTTTTTTTAATATTGTAAGAAGTTTTTATTGCTGCGACCGACGCCCGCCGGCAGCAACATTCTGTATGATGTATAAATTGTATAATAGCCGTTTAATGTGCAAGGTTTACAGTTTTGCAAGTTGTTAAAAACTATTCTCGAAATAGCTACGATGTGAAATTTGAGTAAAAGAGTAGTAAAATTCACGCATCATATTATGAACAATTAATGCGTAGACACTCATTGGTAATAATACTAATGGTTATCCAATAAATGTAGGTATATAGGTAGGTAGGTAGGTAATAGTTACATAATAATAATGCGTATGATGTGCTTAAACTTAACACTATGGTATAGTAAGTAGGTCCTTTGTTAGCGTCTGATTGAGTTTCCTAAGTCTATATTGATGTCTGTATATTCTATGTTTACACGCCCGCATGCAGACTACAGCCAAATTTTCCGGTCTACGAGTTACTTTGAAATTTTATTCATTTGGAAATGTATTCTATTTGCTATTGTGAATGAACTTAGAAGGGGATTGTATGCTGGTTCAAAGTCAAATAGTACTATCGAAATTAAATATCAGTTTCGGTTAAACAGTACATCTAATCTAGATGATAGAATCTAGACGGCAAGTGGATCTAGGGGCATCTAGGTCAAGTGGCAAAAGAGTCTTGCGTCAGCCAAAATTATTGTTAACCCTAGAAGTAAGACACAGTTTTGACACATATAAATGTCAAAAATATAATGCAAAAAATATGACACTGTAATAACAAACTCTGGGAACAAAAAAGGCATGCAATTCATGCTATTCAGATTTAATAATAATAATAATAATAAATTCTTTATTTAACCAAACTTGTTTACCATGACAAAGTGAGACAACCAGCATTCGACTAGTCAGTGACTGTATCACGAATGCTAGTTACTTCTCCCAGTGTAACAATTGTACTTATTATTAAGCAAGCTAATCACAAAAAGTAAATATATAATAAAAAGAGAAAATATGCAAACAGCGTGAGTAAACTTAGGTAGAAGGGAACAAGTAATAAGGTAGGAAATAGTATGAGAAAGGAAGAATATAACCAATAAAAGTGATAAATAATATAAGCCAGGCTAGACTAATGTTCAAGCGTCATCTGACGCTGCGTACACATGATTTCTCTGGCTATATGAGTATTCGTGTGTGTAAGTAAAGTCCGTGCATGTATGTGCAGAAATAAAAGTAAAAGTTAAACCTATTATTGAGACAGTTGTGACTACCTATAATCCATATAGTATTAAACTGTGTATTTTAAGTAAAAATGTAAGATTCCATACTGTCATAATCGAATTTACGTATCCATTCTAAAACTAAAATCTTGAAACGGTTAGCGTTAAGTTTTTTAATACTAAAATTGCTGTTACGTTCAGATAAGTCCTTTATAATATAGCACTTTCATTGATACTGAAATACAAATATTTTAAAACCGATAGTACTCCATCTAATCACTATCACCCATCCCACGGTCTTTGTGGAAATATTTGTGTCTGGTCTGTTTTCTGGGTCTGGGTGTTTTCTATATAATATCATTTGTTTATGTATTTTAAAAAAAAGTATAATATGTCGCATATCCGTCGTTTAGTAACAATAGTACAAGTATAGTGCTTAGCTTGGGCTAGATTGCCCTATGTGTAACGTCGTGCAATGTTTTTATTTATTTATATTTAATCTCAGCTTAGATCATATCCATAAGAAAAGACAGACCAACACGCCGGCAAGGCGGTCAGTTTGAAATTTGAAAAAAAAATATTGAAGCTATTTATTCACCGGTTTTATCACTTGCTGTATGAGACTTATGTTCTTTGCCACTCAAATGTATTTAGATTATTGCAATTAAAAAATATCTACATACTGTATCCATGACAACCCTTTGCTGATTAAAAATAGCAAATTGCGGTTATAGTGCGAATTAGGGAATAAAACTTCACGATTTACGTTTAAAACTAACATGTTTTAAGAGCTGCGTAAAATATCTAAAACCGGTGAAATTAGACCCATTTTACGAGCAAGTGTGTTAATAAATATTAAAAAAAAATGTTGCACAACCGATTATTATCGGATTCAGAACCGGAACTGATTTTTAAACGATCCCACAATCATAAGAATGAAAATCGTGGTACATAATATAATTTCACCATCAACCTTCACTGCATTATATCTAAAGCCAGAAGCAATACCTTTAAAACGTATTTACTGTAAATACGAACTTGAATTGAACAGACCTACAAATAAAATGAAACAAGAGTGCGAACTGAGTTCATTGTTCTGCAATTAATGTAATCAATTTAAATAAAGCACGGACACAATTTAATCCAATTTTAGTTGCAGGAAAATGTTTAAACGGAAACTGGAGATCATAAATAATTGAATCGTTTTATTTTTGACTAAGAGTGCATGGGCATTCATTTAAATTACCTATTTAGTATACTTTGTTACTAGACAACTATTTGTAGATTTTTTTTCTGTTTTCGCGACTATATAAAGAAATAAAGCCTATTTTCCGGTTTACATTTTTTTAAATTAATAATTATTTATTTATAATATAATACCTTATTATTTTTAACAGTATTTTTGAGATGCCGTTTTGTTTAAAACACGATTAAAACAATAAAATGAGTTTTATTTAAAATGTGAAATTTAAAAAAACATAAAGTTTTGTAGCTAACTGATTGTGTAATCACCAAGAAAAATGTAAACAAACGAAAAGCAAACGATTTAAAAAAAAATGACTGATGAAAATTTTATAATATTTTTGAAATAAGTCATTTTGCACGTCTGCAATAGATTTTCGCGGACGAAACGACTCAAGTTCACACAAGATTATAGGTAGTCACGACAGGCTGTGTGTCTGTATGTGATGCCTTAGTGATTCATCTAATATTGCTACAACTTGTTGAAGAAAGACAAACGGTACTTGGGGTGAACATAAAACTTATCCCAGATTTACGCAGATGAAACCTAGGAAAAAATCGATATACCTACGTTCATTCTGCTAGTTACAATAAATACAAGCAATTAAAATAATAAATCACACAATTAACCTGTACCCGTTTAAAGTTCAGTACTAATTGACTGATAGTTACCATATCAAACTGAACGACTATTTTATTAACAATTAGTCTAATTAAAAATTTATCAATTAATTACTATTCACTTCATTAGTGTAAGTACTTCATTACCGATATACTGCACAAACAATCGTAACTGAATATTCGCAGTGAATAGCTATAGGTACAGACTAAATAATAGTACGTAAGTACTATGTATATGTAGTATAGGAATATAGTACGAGTAGCATATAGGAACCTAGGAATCTGGGATATAGGTATAAAATTTTGGTACAAAATTGGTGTGCCATGACGCCCGGGATTATCCTACGGTAACTGGGTGGATCCGTGGTCAGCACTGATTTGTCCGGCAGACATAGTGTCAGCCGTCCGGTATTTGTTCGGCAAAAACATACTTTAACCCAAGCACAAAATACAAGTCTACTTTCCATGTCCAGTCTACTTTCAATATTTACGAATGTATGTATTTAAAATGGTATTGGTATGGTTCATGATATTGATATAGTTGACCGAACGAGCGAAGCGAGTGAGGTCCAGTGTAGACGGGCCTGGCGCTTGTATCTTTGTATGTTTGTATGTTTGTTCGACGATAACTTGAGTGTCGTAGCTCCGATCTTCATGAATTTTGGTATGCGAGTAGTTTAGGTCAATAGAATTTATATGTTCGAAGAAGATAGGGGGTCGTGAGGCCTCAGTTCGGGGCGAACTACCAGTTAATATAAATTTTAAACAAATATTTATTTATTATTTAACTAAACCACAAAAATAGATCGTTAAAAAAAATTGCTCCGAAAATGTCAAACTCTCAGTAAGATTACCGTTGAATCCTTTCAATAATAATTGTTGTGATATTTTCAAACCCGAGCTCGTTTTGCTGAAGTTTTATTTTGAAATCTTATAAAACCCGCCTAGTTGAGAAGTTCCTTATCCCCTCTCCACAGCTCTCTTGGACTCGAGCGACAAATCGGAGTTAGAACTTTTTAAGCCTCCTTGTTTATAACAGTTAATGTTTTGCCGTTTTTAAATTAGGTAGGATATTTAATATTTTTTGCTACCTACTCTGAATGCTTCTTTGTTTCAAGTTTTTTTTAATTATAAACTTTTAAAAACTCAGCTTGTTGTAGAGTTATTCGTGGAAATTGTTTTGAAGTCAGATTTTTCTGTTTTGACTGTTTCTGGTACTAAAATGCCGTAGCTACCTACTGAAAAGCAGCTTTTGCACAAAAATAGAGACAACAAAAGCACAATTTAAATACAAATTTAGGGCCATTAAAATGTTACACAAGCTATGACTTTAAATTCAAACCGCAAGAAAACAAAATGGTTTTCTTAAATAAATCTCATCTTATGGCTAAATGCAAAATAGTATTACTGTTATACACAATGAAGCATACGACAGATGCATAGACAATAATATTTAAGTTCCTTATAAACCCTTTGGAGATGTCGCATACAAGCAGGCAAAACAAAAGCAGTATCATTGAATTTAAACGTTATCGTTCGCCCAAGTGATTTTTCTAGCTGTTTGATTGAATAAATAATACTTCTAAACTAAATAACGATGAGGCCGCTAGTAGTATTGCGCCAGTGAGTAGATAAACCCTTGAATAGTAATCAAACTTAGTGACAAAAAGACATGACGATCGAAATGTCGCAATTACTTATCGCTGCTGCATTGTGTTGAAGGTTTCAAGTTCGTATAATTTCAAGTCCCTTATCTGAGACGACAGTCACTGGCAATGCTTAGTAAATTCAAATGTAAAAGTTATCCCAGACGGACGTGCTTCTTGCACTTTTGTTTTGAATGTTTAAGTTTGTTTTTATTACAAGCAATAGCTGTTATATGGACTGTGCCCGTAGATGGGTATGAATAAAGACTCTTTTAAATAATAAAAAATGGGCAAGTGCGTGCCTTGTTGGGCCACGCGCAGTATAGGGTTTCGAAATTTCCAATAACAACAAGGATTGCCATCTGGAAAAGTTTACAACCAAAACCTACCAATAATTTTCCTTTAATTTCAGGATATTTACTACTACTGGGTATACATATGACGTATCCAAGTATAGTCATTTGGCTGTTAGAGGCTCACCTTTAAGGCTCAATATTTCCAAAACGAAACCTTAAAACTGGTTTTCAAAAAGCCGCAATGATTTGAAATGAGGTATCTAACGATACCCCACACGATGGGGTAAATCAGAAGAAAAACATCATCCCCCATTTTACATGTAGGGGAGGTACCCTAAAAAACCTTTGTAGGTATATTATTTTAATGTAATGTTTTCTTGCCGTGATCAATATGTATACTCGTGCAAAATTACTTTAATTACAACGGGGCAATGCAGCCAGAATTCTGGCCACTTGTCCCTCCTCCAAGAGTTTAGCTGATTTAGATATAGTTTAGTTTTAAATTAGTTTAATTTTGATTTAAGTATGTAGTTTTATTTTAGTTTTAATATTATCATTTTTTTCCCAATCTATTTTTAAGTTTGTTTGTGTCTTTTAATTAATTAATTGTGTTTACATTTTGACTTAAGTTTTTGAAAAAGGGTAGGTATAGTATCAATCGAAAGAATAAAAGCAACGGAAATAAAACCGAAAAAAAAAGATTTTAATTTCAATCCAACACCGCAAAAACCGACATTTAATAATTTATGTAATCGTATATGTTATAGTATTTCCTAGTTTAGCATAGGTAGGTACTCTTGATATTTTAATAAACGTGTTATAGGTACGTATGTGGGTTAATTGGTTGCCTAGAAGAGGTCACCCTTAGATGATAAGGCCGCCCATTGCGCCACACTTCTCTTCTTCTTCTTCTTTGACTCACCCTACGTTAGGTGGGATCGGCCATCTAGTGGGTGCCACAGTTCGATACTACATTTATCTATAATCAAATCAAATCATTTATTCCAGGCATAAAAACACATACAATTGCCCCCCCCCCCCCCCTTTATACAATTTTCTAAATAAAATAAAATAAATAGGTTATTTATTTTAAATTTACATTGACATTCACACCAAGATTACCAATTGAAATTAAATTATTAAATAATGTTTGTTTAATTTGTATATTTTTTGATGCATAAAGAGTTTAATAAATAGATAATAATTTATGTTTTAATGGCATTTATAAGAAACACTCATCTACTAATTTCCTAGCAGGTTGCAAGTCGAAGTCGGTTGAATTGACGCTCGTTACAATTTTTTGCTGGCGGCAGTGTAAAGATGGCCCTTCATTAGGTCAGACGTGCGAGACCGTGCAATTATTGGCTGCAAGAATGTACTGGTATTCCCTGTTAATGTAATTATTGTAATACACCGGCAGTCGCTTGGAGCAGATGAGCTGGCGGTGCCTTTGTTTGTAGAAAACAAACTAGATAGGTACTGAATGCCCGGCTTCGATGAAGTTGTGGGAATTGCAGCTTTTAACGATTATACGATTAAAATATTCTCGTTTAGAATTGATAGGAAGTATGTTAGTCTTACTAAGAAATAATAATTAGGAAAAAACCAGTCACGAACGCGTCGGACTGATGCGCGAAGAGTTTTAATCACAAAAAAGTACATTTTTAAATGGAAACCTCACTTACCTAATAATAGAACACTTTTTCGATACTGAAGCCGATGTAGCCACTAAAGGAAAAATGGATCCGAACTCCTTCCCCTGCTGTCTTCACTCGTAACATGTGAACAGGCCTATATATCTAAGTAAGCGAGCTACATCCTAGACCCCTTCTTTCATCATTTGTCAATCACCATCTAATGAGATAATGATTAAACGCATATAACAACATTTATTTAGAAAAAATATGACTTATTTAATTCGAGGACAAAAATCAAACCCAGTCTTCTGCATCGCAGCTGGCTGCTATCCCACCACGCCGTAAGCGTTTTCAATAATAATAATTGAGTATCTATCTAGAAGTTTTTTTAATCTGTTTGTTATTCCTTTCAAAGAGGAAATAAGAAAATGACGCGGACCGTCCTCGGGGAAATCTTGGCAAAAAGGTTCCTGGACAAACAGACAGGACACGACTGTTTGAATTTAAACCGCTTTGGCCGGACCGAATTGTGCTGATTTTGGTTAACAATAAAAATATTCGGATAAGTATAATGTAGTAGGTAAAGAAAATGTGATTTTTGAAGCAATCGATATATAACCTGAGATGTATAAAGATGAGTAGCTAGGGGTGCTTTTCTTAAAAATCAATAAGCCTAATTTATCTACATTACGAAACTAACGTCATGCATCATAGAGTCAATTTCACAAAAGCAGCCTCGCAGCAATTACTGGTAACAAACAATTTTATCATATAGATACATAGTACCACTGGGTCGAGGATTTTTTTTTGTGTAAATTACTATAAAATGCATGCCACTAGTTTTGTAATGTAAATCCCGCTATAGAATCGATCGATTAACCTGGGCTCGCTCCGCTAAGCCGTTTCCCCTGTAGCTGGCTAGGCTAGGTAAATGGAAAGATTTTATCGATTCCAACAAACACATGCCTAGCAACGCATCCTCTTGGCCTTGTCTTGTTACAATTCGTAATATTTGGTATAAACTTTTTAAACTAACACGATTGGGACTCATATTTACACTTTTCCCGGGTCTTAATCGCGTGAAATTCACCCCCGACACCAAGATCATTGTAACATGATCGAAACTTCGAGGTAAGGAATATTTGGTATAGTTTACAGGTCGTAGACTACATTCTTATAAGTAAACATTTTACGACAAACAGATCTTAAACCAATCCGGGACCCACTAATATACATAACTATAACTGTATATAAGTGGGTCCTAGATTCTTATGACTATAATAATAATAATTTATTTATTTCTCCAGAATAACATTTAGTGCTTAACTTAGCTTAGGTTTAGGTTTAAACATTAATGGTTCTTCATAAAATATAATCAAAATGAAACAGGGTAGGTGGTTTTTTATTTGTTATTATGGAGTCTGGAGCCTGAACTGAGATATTTTTTATAAAAACACCTCTATTACAGGTCTCCAGGCATCCACCTTTCTGATCCAGGACCGTAGTATGATGAAAGTGGAGGTGGATGACTAAACCAATATACCTACTAAAATATACACATTGATTATAACTATACACAACTTTCTTAACAAAGAAATATGCACAGTTAGACATTCTACAAACAAACTATTTATACCTAATATACTACCTAATTAATTAGATGTAAGCAATTGTTCAAGCTATGTCAGGAGGAGCTTATTAGCCTTGCTGTTCCCGCCGATTTTGTAAGAGTAGTTCGGGTTAAGCGGTTCGACTTAAGATCACGTTTATTAATAGAGTTGTTTGATATTTTTCCAAGGGCCATAATATGCCTAGTGTTTTAGTGTCATGTGTTTACACGTAAGCTCGTGCATGATGCATGGCGCCTTTACTAGCTCGTTTTTACTGTGCGAGCCAGAGTACGAGTCAACTTATATCCAGTAGCTGCATTGCAGTAACTTACGTGGAGTACATAGTCTGTATTATGTAGACAGTTAAAGCGAGCCGAGCTGCTGGCGTACGAATAGCAGTCTACTGGCTAAGCAGCAGCTCGCACGCTAACTCGCAAAGAGTAAACGAGGTATAACTTATGTTGTGAATATTCAAACAAAAGTCCATTATGTAGTATAATTGCGTAACTAGTATAATTAATAGAGTGTTTGCCGCCGTGTTTGCATGATAAAATGCACCAGTATTAAAACTTAAAAAATATAGGTATACAAAATACATCTTATATAAATAATTATCAATACAATCATCCTAAAATAACATTACGAAGTGCAGAGACGATAAAATATCATTCCTTAGGAGTCGGCTCCAGTGAGTAACTACTCTACAATCCGAGAGTCAATGTATGAAAGAAGTACGTTATGTCTCATAATTTCATCTGATGTAGAATTCAGGGTGAACGCTGAACATGAGTTTGGCTGACAAAGCCAAATCTGTAGACACCTGGAATTAGCATCTTCGATCAGATGTTTAAACTTGTTAACCTGTTTGTTTTTCATGAACACTTTATACCTACAGTTCAGTTTTCAAACGGCCGCTTTCACTACAGAAAACGTTTTTCAGAGAGATAAATATAATGATTTCAAAAATTCTTTAACAACAGAAAGCTACTTACATATTCGTAACATATTCTACTTTTTAGCTGATATTCCCACGACATCGAGACTTACGCAGGTAAAACCGTTTTGTTTGTTTAAGGGTACTTTTACCAACAAATTGTATGATCCATAGTTGATTGAATAATTATTAAAACAAAAACAAAACTTTAATGCCAAACAAAGCTCGCCATTTGTGCACTTATAAGTTTTTGAAATCTCGCGCGTCGTCGGGCGTTTAAAAATGTTGAAAATAATAAGTAAAAATTCGAAAACGGTGTTTAATTTTGAGAATGTAGCCCTTGGAATACCAAACTATATTGAATTAGAACCTTTACGCCCTAGATTTTTCTTTTGTTTTCGCAACAATGCTGATAATAAAAACAACGCGTTTAAAATCCACACTTTACATAACTGCTAACTGAAAATGTGTTTAATTTCCATTACGTCCTGTTTATCGTCACTAGCTCACTTAAACTAGGTGGGTACTTACTTCTTTAATTGTTGCCGGTCCGCTGATAGGAACAATTACTACCCATGTGTATCGGTATGCACTAGCTTGAGAGCCCCTTTGAGACACCGCTCATTCAGTTTGATAACGTGAAATAACGTCTATTCATGGCATGCCCGAGTAATTGTACAATTCACTCACTATTAAAAGTTTTTCACTGTTCAGAATTCAAAAGCAGATTCTATTTACTTTGCACTTGGTGGAAATAAGAAATAAAACTTATGAGCTAGCTTAGCTATATTTGTCATAGTTGATTGAATTAGGCGTTACTTTTTGGAACTCTATAAAAAATTATGTTAAAGAATAAGACAAGCTAAGCTAGCTAAGTTTTTAGTTTCAACACCTGAAAAATACCAGTACTTGTTTTAAAAAAATAGGCGATCCTCATTTGTATTGCTCAGAAAATTCCGGTGACGCGCCATGTATAAGTCTAATTGTTTTTCGATAATAGTTTTGTTATTAATCGACTAGCTGCGCCCCGCGGTTTTACCCGTGTAAGCTCCGTTTCCACGGGAATATCGGGATAAAAAGTAGCCTAAGAGTTATTGCAGGTCTCCAACTATCTATATGCCAAGTTTCATTGCAATCAGTTCAGCGGTTTTTACGTGATTGAGTAACAAACATAAGTATTTATACATACAAACTTTCAGCTTTGTAATATTAAAAGGTTGGTAGGATTGATAGGTGAGAGCTGAAAGGTGATTTCTCGTTCACTTTGATACATTTAACATCATCTACCACGGCTAGGACAACTGGAGTGTCTTGGGAACCTGAATAGGCTTGCGCTTGTTGTGTTTTTTAAATTATTTTTCAGCCGTGAAACCTTTTAATTGGCTTTGGTTTCTTTCTGTTTCTTTCTTTCCATTATACACTGTTTTTTGACTTTGTTTTTTAGCTGTTAGATTACTAAATAAAGAAATAAATAAACCTGTAAGGAGTTATAGTTTTAGATGGTTTAAGTGGTTGCACTCAGCTCTACCATCTGATAAACGACAAAGATCGACTGCTCGATTTATGTCTTTCTTAGTGGCTAACCTAACCCGATTGTCCACTACCAACTCAGTTAGTTTAGCGTGGCTCACCAGTGTGAGTACTTGTAACACTAACTCTACTGTACGAAGCTATGCAAAACTAACAGTTTAGTCGGTGGAGAAAATTAAGCTTTAGGTTGGATCGTGCGCTAAATTATCCTATCCTACTAATAATATAAAGCTGAAAGTTTTGGAGTTTGTATGTACGTATCTTTGTTACTCAATCACGTGAAACCCGCTGAACCGTTTGCGATGAAACTTGGAATACAGATAGCTGGAGACCTAGAAAAACACACAAGCTACTTTATATTTCGACTTTCCCGCGGAATCAGGACTTACCCGGGTAAAACCGCGGGGCGCAGCTAGTAATATCATAAGTGTTACATGTAAACTGACCTCATATTGTCAAAAGTCATATAAAAGACCTCAAGATTCGTACCGACAAGTTTACCAAGTTTTACATTTCCGCCGCTAGTAACGTCCTTTCATTTAGAATTGTCCACAATTAAAGCTTGGAATGTCTCGACTCTTTTTAATCCGGTGATTCTTTGCTCTCTTTTTCCGTGAGCACTTTTTATAAGGAGACAATAGTCGCTTGTTAAATAGTTAAGGACGACTTATTAATCAACTCGGTCGTTTAATTAGCATCGGGCGTTCAAAAGTTCTTTGTGAAAATGAAGCAGACGGCAAGAGACGTGCAATAAAACTTTTAGGAGGGAAACAAAATCTAATGCCGTTTTGTTTTGTGAATTTAAAAGAGATGAGATGAAGGCGAAATTCTCATGAGTTAAAGATGCCGAGTTTTTAATTATTCAGTTGGTTTTTATGTTTAATTTGCAGAGGTAGCGTCTTAAAATTAAGATGCTACTTTGAATAAAAGTAGGGTGCGGTACATATTCGTTTGACATAACATCCGTAATACATTCTACTATCAAATCTCATTGAAAATTTCAGTAACTGCGCAAGTTTGGGATTAGATCTGAAAGTAGATTTGGTTCTTTAGCTTACTATTGAACCGATTGCGATAAACTGGAAACCTGAAATAACAAACTGACCAAAGGAACATGGAATTATGTTTGATATCGTAGTACATGTCCATAATCTCTTAGATCAATCATAAGCGACATGGACTATCCGTTATTATGAACAGAATCACTACTTAGAAAGTAAAACGGCAAACGGTCCACCGGCCGTGGTCCCGAGAAGATAAAAATGTAAAAAAAAAATTGATGAACTTTTGTCTATCCGGCTTTGACAACAAACCTATAAGTAGTGAGTTACCTTATTTAAACGGTTACATCGGCCGTGGTCCAAAGAAGATAACAATGTGAAAAAAAGTATGATGAACTTTTATTTATAATATTTTGAAAACAAACCTAAGCTGTGAGTTACCTTTTTTGTAAGTGGTCGGCCAACATTGCCGAAATCATAATAAACGGATCTCCCTATATTATACTTACTCTGAACCCTACTACATTATTTTAGATACTGGAAAATCTTATGTAGTAGTGGTAGTAGTACATATTCCCTAGTGTTACCTCAAAAAACTTCTTACTTCGGTTACTGAACCAAAGACAATGAAACATGCATGCCAAACAACAAACCTGATTACAGAGGAACGTTGCAAATAAACAAAGTAATCAAGAACAAACCTAATAAGAAAACGGTCGTAAAATCACTAGTAATTGTTGTAGAAAAAGAATCAGATCTACCCTCCAGCAACATAAATCCTCGTTTCAGGAAAACTAAATGGCTTTACAGCCACTGTTAACTCAGGTAGGTACATAAAATATTTACTACTCGACTAGGAGTGGGAGTAGCTAAAGTATTTAGCTCTGGAACCACACCAGATTTCTTGAACGTACTCGTACATTTTTCTTATTCCCTGACTGTTGGTTTATGTTAAGGTGCTCCGAAATGTTTTTAAAGTTACTCTTGTTTTTAACTCAGTTGAAGTTTGCAGCAACAGTTTTCTTTTGGATTTCCTAAAACTATGTAGATGTTTTTGTTTTAGCTACTAAATATAGCTTTTGTTTTAGACCAACCCTAAGAATCTATTTACGAAGAATCTAATCCGATTTTTAGAAGATTTTTATGGTTATGGTTTAGACGCATGATACGGTGTTTTTTACGTTTTAACTTCATAAACACATGCAAGCTATATGCGCATGATAAGTCGTGGCAGAGAAGCGTTGCCGTAGAATGAAAGCGTAACGTTGATTATGGTCTACTGTGTTTATGTAGCATGCGCGACGCTACGGGGCACAACGAACCTTCATAAATAAAAATGTCTTTAGGGTAGTTCCATAACTACTAACTACTTTTACGTCACCATTGACGTAAAACAGTATTATAATCGTATTGCGATTCAATTACAATGTCGTTTCGATCACTTTCGATCACTTGTTGTAAATCAGGCTAATTTTTATTGTAATTTTTATGTTGTAAAATAATATTAAAATTGACTTGATAAGTTAATTTATTATGAGCACTTAAAAACATAGTTACAATACATATAACTTATTCAAACAAGTCCAAGTCTTCGACACTTGGCAGCGAGCCCAAAATACTGGCCGCATTGCCACGCTAAATTGCAAAGCTTCTTCTTTCCGCCAAGTAATCTCCAGCACTGGTCTCGCGTTGTCTCCACCGGGCATATTGTCTGAGCCACCGGCCTCCACTCCAAAAGGTTCAAGTATGTAACTCCCATCAAGAGTCACAGGTTTGCGCCTCTTAAGATTTTCGGCCCTGAAAGCAGCCGCATCCGCCCTAGGAGTGGTTTCTGGTGGATGGGACGACGCCAAAGTATCGACGCAAATAGCGCCCCATACCAAAGGCCATCCCGTCTTCCAGGGGACCAGAGTCGTACCGTCAGGTCTTCTGCCAACATCACGCGCCAAACCATTTAGTTCCAAAACAGCCGGAACATTTATGTTGGCATAAGCCCAGCGGATGACATCTTTCAAGCCGGCATGCCTCCGAAAGCGGCCCGCGCTTCTAGTAGGAGACACCATGGTGACCGAGATTACAAACCGCAATACCACACTACGATAAGTCCTACTTGATAAGTACTATTTACGAGATTGCTGTGGTGGTCTCAACATTCATTCGCTTGTTTATTTAAAGCAATCGTTTAAAGGCTATTCCAGAATTAATGTAGCCGCAATTCATTTAAGTCCGCGGTAGATACCAATCAAGCGAATTTAGTAGTTGCGCCGTGCTTCGCTCGAAGCCGTATATTTCACGCGTAGACTATGCTCATACTTACGCACAAATCTTAGCTGGGATCGGCAACATTTTATTTAAGAAATACTATGTTTTAGCATTGGTACTATGGATCTATACAAATAAAATCCAAAGTCCTCCTGAATTGCCTATAAATCAAAGCAGAGACCAAACTGCTGGTCCAAGTGTCATGATATTCGGAAAGTGTGGGTTTTCTTTCTAAGTTTTATGCGGGGAGTCACTAAGAAAGGATTTTTGGAAAATCCCACGGGATCGCGACTTAAGTGGGTGAAACTGGAATTTTAAATGAATTTATAATTTGAATTTATTTATATATGGAATTATAAAGCTAGTTATAACATAAATTTGTAACTTATTGTGAGAAGTGATTGCGACACGTATACGGAACAACAGATATAGACGAGCAGTCAGGGGTTTTTTATCTGCAATAAAATTAAGATAAATTTATGTACTTTGTGTTTGTGTACTAAAATGTGACCAAGTTTTATCAATTTGAATGTAATTGTCTAGCTCTTTCTATTGCATTTTACAATCAATCCATCTCTCTCTGTTATCTATTGTCCAATGTTTTCTCGTCCTTGTCTGTTTCATGTATGGATTGTGAATTTACATTTATAGACACACGTCATACACCTATTATATATACTATAATTATATTGTATGCCCGGGCATGAAAAAGTGAATTTTAATAAAATATTCAGAGGACGTAGGAATATAGTGCATAATATGAAATTTCAACCACCCCATAATATTCTTTAGATATTAAATATATAAAAGCAAACGTCACTTATAATAACAGTTTCCTAAAGTTCGTTCTTCGTAAAGTTTTACTATCGATGGGCATAACTTCTTAAGTATCGAGGACGCAAACTAAAGTAATTTTACTGATCTGAAACTACGTACCTACTTTAGATATTTTGTTTATCGGTGGTTTGTTTCTTATTATATTACCTAACTATTTCTTCATATTGTTAATAATTATATTGTAACCAATCACGGATAATAATATGTTCTGTAACAACTGCATGTCTTTGAATTGCCTAGATGGTAGGTATTTAAACAACCACGTTCGAGTTTTGATTCATCTTTTTTAACAGTGTACCTATGAGTAATTTCAAGAACAGTTTCACTTTGGAACTGGTGAAGCTCGTTCGTGTGAGACGAGTTTAAAATGTATCACTGCTAAGCATCATTCTCCTTCCAGTCTCTAATAGCGACCAGTTCAGTTCTATGTAAGCAATTTTTGAGATCTATGTCGACCGCTGGATTACGACTGTACTACTAGAATAGCCACAGCTTCTCATCACCCTAATCCTTAGCAGCCTAAGCCGTATCACCAAGCTCGTGTTCCAATACGTAGGCCGGTGTAGCCATTAAGGAATATGGTTTAGAAATCCTTTCACTGCTATCTAACATTATATACAACCGAGTGCGGATTTTAATGAAAGCTCTTAACGATATTCTACAATTATTTTTAGAGTACAGCTCTAAAATATTGCCACCACGATGAGTTCAACTCTTATTGCGGTTGCTAATTCTGAAGACTTTTTCCTCTTAGTCGAAAAACGGATCTGATCTAACCTGACCAATATTGAATCTGACGAAAGTTTGTTTATTTCTCAAGACAATTTACTAGAAATATTTAACAAAGAGATACATATTCAAGAATTGCCCAGTGACAGGATTCGAACCTGTGCCTCCAGCTAACCGGGCAAGGATTTTTCGATGATGCATTGGACTTAGTATTTTAAATACGGAATTTGAAGATGGACTTCTTGTAAATATTTCAATTTCTAATATCATCAAACCCCATTGTACAAAAAATGTTGGCAACCCCTTCTTTGAAGATCGTAGCACTTCCCGTACGAAGCATGTGACAGTCGATAATTAACTAGCCGCTTATTATCGTATAGTTTAATATTGAACAAGGAAAGGGTGCTTATACACAGATAACAACCGAATTCAGAAACGTCACTGAAAATTTCAGAGGTAGGTATTGAGCAGCTTCTAAATTTAAACCGAGTATGAGGATTTTTCGAGTTTCTACGGCTTAAGTGCTCAGTTTGCTTAAGAGAAACTCAAATCTATATCTATACTAATATTATAAAGCTGAAGAGTTTGTTTGATTGTTTGTTTGTTTGTTTGTTTGAACGCGCTAATCTCAGGAACTGCTGGTCCGATTTAAAAAATTCTTTTTGTTTTTGGTAGTCCATTTATCGAGGAAGGTTATAGGCTACTTATGATCCCGATATTCTTACGGGGTCGGGACTTACGAGGGTAAATCCCGCGGGACGCAGCTATAAAACGAAAGTCGTGTTAGTTACACTATTTATATCTCAAGAACGGCGGAACCGATAGGAATGAAATTTGGTACAGGTTTAGTATAGGGGTTTTAATAAAATATAGGGTACTTTAAATGATCGTACGGGTTAAGCAACACTTGGCGTGACACATACGTGATGGGTCAACAGGAACAATCGCACCAATTGGAAAGAAATTTGGTACAGGGTTAGTTTATGGGTATGATTACGATATAGGGTACTTTAAATGATCGTACGGGTTAAGCAACGCTTGGCGTGACACATACGTGATGGGTAAAAATGACGGTTAAACCGATTTGTAATTCTGTTACAGGGAAATTTGGTACAGGGATAGTTTAGTGGTTGAAATAAGATATGGGGTACATACTTTGAATAATCATACGGGTTGAGCAACGCTTGGTAAGACATACGTGATGCGTCACATGCGTTACGGGATAGGAATTTATGCGGGTGAAACCGCGGGGCACAGCTATATTATATAGTACTTTGAATGATCGTTAAGCAACACATGGTATGACATACGTGAGGGATCATTAACGTTACTGGATAGGAAGTAACGCGGGTGAAACCGCGGGGCGCAGCTAGTATTGAGTAAAGTTTCTCTATTCGCCCGATTTTTAAAACTACAATTACGCTCGTGCTGACTAATAAATATTTTGATTTTTTTAACTCTACTACCAGTTTAATTAATTTTTATAAAACGAAAATGTGTTATAGTCGTTATTACTAATAGCTCCTAGACCAATTTTTTAAATTATTTCAGCATCAGAAACTACATTATCAAGAAGTAACAAACTACTTTTTATCCCAATATTCCCACGCGATCAGTATTTGGCGGGTGGCACCCCGGGACGCAGCTAGTAGTACTTGCTATAACTTTTGTCTATGATATTGCCTATACCAAGTTGTGTATAAAATTGCTTGCAACAACTCCCCACTTCGCAGTATTTATACGAACAAGATAAAACCTAACACGGTGAAAGTTTGTTTTATTTTATTTTGTACTTGTTTTGTTTTATTAAACTATGGCCGTTAAGGTGATAGGTCGGTAAAAGTTTTTAACCTGTCTTCCCCAAATTATCAATAGAAAGGATAACTAACAGTTATGGGGGAAAAAATGAAAGATAACTGATTACGTTTTATTTATATTCACCCTCGCTGTACTCCGCAGTTTCACCCGCGTAAGATTTATCAAAATCGGTCCAGCATTTTTTCTTTCATAAGAACCGTCTCCTGATCATAAGGAAGACAACAAAAAAAGAATTATCAAAATCGGTTCAGCCGTTCAGGCGTGACGCCGTGACCACGCGAAATAGGGGTTCATTTTTATATATAACAAGATAAGAATATTTTATAGTATGTAATGTCTGAAAGAAAGTAATTATACGAGGTGTAGGTATCACTCTTCCCGTTACGAGTATACCGAACTCCCACTGAAGAAGCCCGTCTAGGTATTCAGTCTTGATGAAACCGTCTACTACCTACCTAAGTGGCGTTAATAATTATAATAATAATTATACCAACAGACTATTACAGGTATCTTGAATAATTTCACAACAAAGAAAATAAACATCAAAAGGCCGCAAGGAGTTTTATCTGCAATTATAAGAACATCGCGATTACTGCTTTATTAATGGGGGAGCAATGTGGTATAGAGCAGTCTTTATAAATTAAAAAGCGGTAATAAAGTATCAAAATCTTGCCCCATTTTGTTATTTGAAATTGACACTACAGATATTATAAATAACGCGGTATTTACCATGTTTCAATTAGTTTGTTTTACGGAGTTCGTTTTTTTGTTGTCGGTGATATAACGAGGTTCGTAAAAAATATAAATTTAAAAAACATTATTTTAAAACCAATATTTTTTTATTTTCACTACAAGCTGTGCTACCCCGCTATACATAAGTACCGCTATATTTAAGTATAGTGGGGTATTTACCGCGTTTTTATTTTTATAAGAAGCTCGATAAATCACCGATAGCAAAAAAAAACTAATTGAAACATGGTAAATTTATACCATTTTAACGATTTTAAAATACATGATGTTTTCACTACAAATAGAAATTTAAAAACAATCATGTATTTTAAAATCATAAGTCAAAATTCAACCTTTGAATTGAAAATTGACGTACTTAATGAAACATCGCGATCGGCGGTGAAAGCTATTGCCTAACATGATGTTATAGAAAATGATAATATCATAATCTCACTGTACCTACCAGTACCTTTAGCAGGTTTTACGTTAAGCTCTCTAACATTTCATAAACCTAAAAAAACCCTCATCTCCAAACGGAATATTTTAACAACAAAGGTTTTCATTACATTAAAACTTGTGACGCAGCAAAAATATTTTTAGTCCGATTGAGCCGCTCCATTTCTTTTCTGCCCGCCATCGGTACAGATCAGATATTAATGGGCTTGTCAATACTGTGATGTAATTATTATAAATGTTCGAGGATCGTATGATAAAATGTTATTACTGAATAGCAACGTACTGGTCCTCCAGAAGATTCAGTATGTACTGTGGCCATAAACTTAATGTATATTAACAACAGTCAGGTAAATATGTTTCTTTTTTCTTGAAATGAATGAAAAATTATTCCAAAAGATAATTTAATCTGGAGCCGTTATCTACTAATAAATCACAATTTTTATACTCAATATAAAACAGTTTTTTTTTAATTTGTATATGCTCTAATAAAGGTAGATGTGACAACAAAAAGTTAACCACTGGTATGGTTAACTTTTTTTCAGCTATGTATAGATTTTTTTGTTGTCCGAGCTATTTCCACTAATATTTGTAAGTTTTTGTACACAAAACTATTCGGTGCGTTAGTTTATTTATTTATTGATATTTTTTGTAAACGCATCCTTATAGTACCAATAATACGTCCAAGGATGTTCGTTGCGTCCAATATTATTTTTATTTATCGTTTTAAATTATAAATTAAACTACAAACAAAATAGCACTTGCTTCGCTCGATATACCCACTAGTTTTCTCCACCGGAAGAGTAAATCACCGAAGAGAATAGATAGGTACTCAGCTCTTTTTCATGAATCTATGTAATCACCGTACGCACATAAAACAAACAATATCTAAGGAACAAATACACAAAACAACATAAAGTCTCGAAACAACAAAACAAACTACAGACAAATTATTAAACTTTCCCATTTACCGGAATAGAAACCCATCTCCATTCAATTTGGGACATTCAGTAATATTGCTGTCGTTAGATGTCATATCTCCACAAAAGTTCGCTAAAATCTCGCCCCAGAGTCCCACATTACTGAATAAATGATTTTTAATACGACCACTCTGAAACACTTTCTTTTTTCGTTCGCTTAGGTTTTTGAATTATATATTATTGTATCGGTAGAGAGATGCGAAAAAACCAGTAGGTATGTCGACCATCAGACCACCTGCTCGAGTTTAGCCAGTGAATTTGCCTAAACCCCAGTTGTTCTGTTCGATCAATTTCTTACATTGTAACTAGTGTATATAATGCTCCTGGGTGAAACACTTACTCGTGCACTATTTAGATACTTAGAAGCAACTTAATAAAGAATATTATCAAACACTATAATATTACAAAGGGATAGATAATAATGAGATGTTTAATATTTATAATAAAATATTTGATCTAAAATAAAACTCATATCCGGTTTTAATCGCGTTGTTTTTATTATCTGCACTGTTGCGCAATGTCGTTCCGACTCTTTCCTCAAGGTAGACTCCTCTCTTGTCAAGTAAGATTTTTTATTACTTTGGGCGTCGACATTTCACTGCAGGAAAAAAATAAATTTAATGAACTGATGCACACGAACTTTCGATTTATATTAATCACTGGGCTACCACGAACTGCAACATACACACACAGTAAGCTTACAATTAAAACAACAACTTCGATTTTATTCGATTGATTTACTGGTGTTTTTGTTTTATGATTGCTTGTTTTAAGTTTCAAACGACTCGATTTATAGGTCTACGGAGATTGTAAGGCACTAAAATAAACACTTTACTGTGAAAATGGTGATTGTTTACGGACCTTTGCAGACTAAAAACTTTTTTTTTTTTTTTTATTTATTTTTACTAAAAAACACTTAAAATAACACATACATAGCTCTGCCATACTGCACAGCAGTTTGTCGGCAGTCGGCATGTATCGACCGATACATTGCTAAATAATGATGTTACTTATTATCATCGGGTGTTTAAAAGAAAAATTGTTTTATTTTGCAAAATACCCCTGTTTTACAAATGACAAAGTGCCCCCTCACTTCTGGTATCATGTACAATAACATGATATATAATTACAATTAAAATATAGGACGCGCTTCTAATGAGTACCTATTATGTTAAACAAAAAACTATAATTTACAATATATATAATATTAATAATCTAATGAGAATGACCATTGAGTCCAAAAGTGCCCATCACACTGGCGGCATTACCCCGTTGAATCGCCAACGATATATTCTGGGCGAAAAAGAGCCCCGACCGGGGATCCAGACCCTTTTCCCTGAGGCGACGCCCCAACTCAGGTGTTTTATACTATTATATCTAACTACTAGCTGCGCCCCGCGGTTTCACCGGCGTAAGTTGCGTTCTCGCGGGAATATCGGGATCAAATGTAGCCTATGTGTTATTCCCAGTATCCAACTACGTATATTCCAAGTTTCATCGCAATCGGTTTAGTAGGTTTTGCGTGATTGAGTAACAAACATTCAAACACTTTCACATTTATAATATTAGTAGGATTAACCGATAAAAATTAACATTCTGTAAGATTTTTATATAATTATAATCAGGTAGATTCCATGTGTAAAACGAGATTTTGATTACTTAAATACAATAATTTTATGTATAGAAGACCTCATTCACAGTTAAAATTTTAATGTCATTTAATGCCCTTTTATTATTATCACAATGATGACAATATAAAAATCTTGTCTTAACCTTGTTTTATTAGATTGAGACAATATTGTAGGCCTTAGATTACATATTATCTAGATGGTGGGTTACCTAATAGCGACGTTCGAATTTTGTGAAATAATTTTGACAGGTGTGTGAGTAGTCTTAAACAGTTTGACTTTGGAACAGGTGAAGCTCGTCCGTCAGAGACGGTATTGAAATGAAACACTATCGGACGACATTTCTCCTTCTAGCTTCTAATAGAAAAACTAGTATAGTTCTATGATTGTAAGCATTCAGAGTACTTCAACAATATTGTCACAAACTCACTCGTCGAATTATTTATTTTTAACTGTTAGCCGATAAAAAATAGCTAAATCTATAGCGAAGCTAAAGTTAATACTTTTGTTACTACAGATTTATGCATCAAAATGGTGTTAAGTTTAAATACAACAATTGAAACGATATTGTATTCGTACAAAGAGAACTGTCAACTGATAAAACCTAATTACCAGACACTAGAGAGCGCGCTCCCAATAAACTCCATTGTTTTAATCCAATTAGCTGTCTTTACGATTAACGATCAACTGACTTAAGAATTCGGAGTAGGGGCCTTATTCTGTAACCGAACATAGGTAATATTGAGAGTCCGACGCGACGGTTAAGGGATGATTCATATTAGACCGTCACGAGCGCCGGCCGGGTCCGAGCTTCGTTGACCATTGCTCGGCCTGCATTCGGTTGCAACAGATCGATCGACGGCTCGCCGAGCAATGGACAACACAGCTCGTGCTCGTGACGGTGTAAGTACCTATGTAGTCGAGTAAAAGGATTTGATGAATTTCTTAAGAACATATAGTAACAATTAGGTTCTACAAAGAAAAATTAATTGGGAATGTCAGTGGTCACTTGCCAGTCATAGTTCATTAGGCAGTACATTAATATTATTTACAGTTTGTCCAGTGTTAGTCCCAATCTTGTGGAAATACCGAAAAATCGAAAAACAATACCTAAAATGTGCCAACAATTAATACAAAAGTAATAAGAAAATTAAACGCAGATTTCCTACCTGCAACTGTTTATAATGTAGCTCTGTAGCCCCAGCACAGTATAGGGTTATCCCATCTCTTCCCGCGGATGTCGTATAAAAGTCTGTTAAGGAATCTAGGGGAGACTAGCAAACCTTGAGTTCTCCCCGCGCGGTGGCGAATAAACTTCTTGGTCCCGAGGAGGGTTGGTGCACGAGAGGCGGCAGACTGTAAAAATATTGAAAAATCTATTTGCAGGAGGTATGGTCAATGATGACTTGCCTATTGTGCCAACACCAAGCAATTTGGGGTTTTAGCGAACCCCGGGCTCCAGAGAGGCATGCATCGGTGAGATGAGAAGAAATGAAATTGCAATCTAGATAATGAATGAGCCACTCGAAAGTAAAGTTTGTGTTTTACTGCGAGCCAGTCTCGAATCGTCTCTCGATAAAAGGCACTCACTTAAAACGTCAAGTTCGTGACGCCGCGATGACCGATCGTTAGCCGTTGTTTAATTACTGTTATTTGAAACGTACCCCATGTCAATCAATGTTGGATCGCATTTTGTAAACATGCAGCATAAATACTTTAAACGTTTTGTAACTTTTGTGTGGACGAGGCGTTAATTTTAAGGTCATTTGGTTTGTTTTCTTTTTTCTACAAACTTATTATCTCTCTCCCGTACTCCACCATATGTACATAATCACATCACTTACCGTCTGATGAAAACTGATTAAACACTCACCACTAAAAAAAAATCTTAAAAAAATCAACAATTCAAAATGATTTTCCGATTTTGTGTCGGTTTTTATTATTACCGTTTTATTTTGTTGTTTTAATCGACCCTGAATAAGGAGTCTATAAAGGCTCCGAAACGTAGGAATATCATTGCAACAATGCTAAAAATAATAAAAATAACCGAAAATAACTTACATTTTAATTGAACTTCGCGAAAACAGAAGCAAAATCTATCTAAAATTTGACGTCTAATAAAGTATTTTGTTCTAATCAAGTAAGGATATTAGCGTTTTTGGTAAATTGTTACCCGCCTGCCTTATGCTGCTGTTTATGTTTATTTTGTCGCATGTACATCGACGATGAGATACGATACGATGGATCGTTTTCCTAAATCATGACCCACAAATTTCACACGTCAATTTAACCAAGTCATCACTAATAGGCTCCAAGTAAAAGCTTGTCAAATTTGATTTGCGATTCGATCTCACCTCCAAGGTGCTTTTAACTGTGTTATTAATCTGTCGTAACATACTGAGATCGAAGTAAAAACGGCCATTAGTATGAGTCAAGAAGCGATACCCGGCGGCGTGATTAGCAGTTTTGTAAAGTGCGAAAAAATAATGTTTTGAGCACCTTATTAGATGAGATTTAAGATTATTGAACTTTATAATAGATATCCTACTAATATTATAAATCCGAAAATCTGTTTGTTTGTTTGTTCACGGTCAAACGGCTCGACCGATTTGGATGAAAATTTGCATAGGGATAGTTTAAATGATGGAGAATAACATAGGATACTTTTGATCCCGAAAATCCCACGGGATCGGGACTTACGCGGGTGATAACTATTTATTAGAGGAAATTTGCATTGGGATAGTTTAAATGATGGAGAGTAACATAGGATACTTTTGCTCCTGAAAATCCCGCGGGATCGGGACTTACGCGGGTGATAACTATTTAATGGATGAAAATCGACACAGGGGTAAGGTAAGTGATGTAGAGTGGCATCATCATCATCGTCATCGTCATCCATCGTCATTGATCGCCATCCGTCGTTATCGTCATCGTTAGTCACTTACTGATGAAATTAATACAAACTTTACCTTACTTCACCTACTTACCGCAGTGCAAAAATCCACTGCGGTAGGTAGGTCGCCCATTGAAGTACGGTTGAAGCCAGGCGCTGCCGCGCCTGGCATCATCAGTACTTCCCTGGTCGTCTGTATAAGTGTGGATTATTGCATTGCCGTAGGTAGGTGTTCGAACAACGCGGGTTCGATACTTGCGCGGGTGAAACCGCGGGGCGCAGCTAGTTAGCAATAAAAATACAAACGGACTTCAAAAAGGAAAAAAATTAATTGCACCTACTTCGCCATCGTAAACTTTTATGTTTTAGTGTCGCTGTTTGACTACTGGTTATGTAAATGCAATTATTATTATTTCCATTTATGTAAGTCCTTTTTTATTATCTAAATGATGCAGGTTTTTTTTGTTTTAGCTTGGGAAAATCTAATCAAGACCATCAGGCCACTGAATGAGTGGCCGCGGCCCGGTGAGTGGTGTGCTGGATGGTATGTGCCAGGAGTATACCCACTAAAAACCCAGGGTGTCCTACACTCCGCTGTGTCAGGGCATCGCGGGTTTATCCTTCAACAAGTAAATTTCTTAGGCAAACGCAATGCACTCGCATGTAAGTTTAGTCCTAATGGCAGTATACGGTGATTTATTAAGATATGTTGCATATCACATTTGGGATCGTAATGATTTTCACCAGATCACTTCATTGCCTTCCGTTTACCAACACCGAATTTTCTTAACAACACACGCCTCATGAAATATTTTTGTACTAAAAACAAACGAAATCCATTGCATTGTATTTTTAGACATTTGTATTTTATGAAAAAAATTATTTAAAGTTTAAGCGTCTCTCATACTCAAAAATATCCTATATTTAAATTTAGAAGCTGCTCAATTATCGAAATACCTCTCAAATTTTAAGTAGCGTTCCTGTATTCGGCTGTTTGTTTTAAAACACGAACGTAATCCCTCGACATCGAACGACGACAAACTGAGAGCTCGTGAAGAAATTGAATTTAAGTTGTAACAGATTAGCAACACACGCAGTGTTCGAAGCTGATCAACGTCTGGAAAGTTCGAGGAGCGTCGTGTGCTCTCGCTAATATTTTATGGAATCTAGTTTAGTGTACCTGAAGGGAATTGTCGCTCGAGATTGCCGTAGCGGTCGATTTTGCAAACTACGACGAAGTTAAAGCCCGCGAGATAAAAGTAAACTTAGAAAGTGGAGTGGTTACTGAGGCAATAGACGTTTAATGTTGTAATAACGAGATGGTTATTGTGAAAACGTAAAAATAAAGATACGGGTTCGATGCACTCGGCATTTTTTTTATTTCCACAGAATCGAAACGTACCGCGCGGGGATATCTGCGGGAGGCTGCTAATGTAGGGTATACAGAATGTTCTGAGGATGGCCATGTAAGCCGAAATGTGGTTGTTTTAGAAACGACTTTTAGAAATTCGAAGTAGTTTTCGAAAAAGTTTATTTAATAATCATCTGTTTCTAAGGGTTAGAGGTCATTGATCTTTAGATGTCCTTTCATTTAGCCTAACTAAATGAAAGGACAACTAAAGATCAATCTGCGACAGTTTAAACATTAATTTCATTTATTTTAAAAACATAACCTCGAAATCTTTGAAAAAGAAGTCCGAATTTCCAAAACTCGTAGATGAAAAGCGGCTGCCGCCGATTCCCAACAGGTCTAATGCTGGCCAATCCCATGTAATGAGATTTAGTGTCCCTAAAATGACACTAAATCTCTATCTACTACCCACATTAAGAAGCTTATTAGCTTAGTTCTACCTGCCCGTGCGGGTTAAGCAACGCTTAGCACGGTCATAACTTGAAAGGATGACCGATAATATGTGTGGCAAAAAAAACCACTTTCTCGATCTCCTCCGTGCTTCGGAAAGCACTTTTTGCACCAGGTTGTTTTCTCTGATCTGATAACAGTCGTTAGGTCAAGTTAAAGGCCTTAGGGCGACCTGACTCTAACACAAGGTGAGCCATACCAGTACACGAAAATAAGAAGAACTACCTACATTAATCACCGAATTAGTTAACCTAAATAATTTCAAAATAGGTAAGCCCTATTAACTGAAAATGAAACATAAAATCGGTTAAGATAATAAAATAGGTAAACACACCTAAGCTTCACTCCGAGAGAAGTAGTACTACTTACCTACCTACAACGCGCTGCTAGCAAGGTAAGGAGAGAATATTAGCCTCTCTGTGTAGTTTATAAAGCTGTAGGTATAACATTTCGTGAAGCAGCGTTCTAAGTCAAAGTCTACCCCGGGTAATATGAAGTACAACGATTCTGTTTTGATGACTCCAACAGATATATGCAATGCGTTTTCAGCTTACTTTCATTCAACTTTTCTAGATTCCTCGACAGGTGTTGACTCGCAAATGTGGCCTGGTGTTCAATCTAACGCATTTGATGTCTCGGATGTATCCTCTATTGCTGTTGATGTGCTAACCCTGGAGAAGATTTTGCTGAAACTAGATTGCTCTAAAACTGCTGGCCCAGATGGATTATCACCAATATTTCTGTCAAAATGTGCTAAATCAATTGCATTTCCGGTCGGTCTTCTTTTTAGGAAATCTCTACTTTCGTGTGAAGTGCCACGATTGTGGAAATCGGCCTATATATCACCTGTTTTTAAAAAGGGTTCGAAAACGGAAGTGACTAATTACAGACCAATTTCCAAACTTTGTATTTTGGCTAAGGTTCTCGAAAGGGTAGTTTATCAACAGGTTTATGCTGGGTTAAAAAACTCATTGAGCTCATCTCAGCATGGATTTCTTAGAGGTAGGTCTACTGTTACAAATTTAATACTTCTAAACGAGTTCATCACTGAGTCTATGGATAAAGGATCCCAAGTAGATGTAGTTTACACGGATTATAGCAAGGCCTTTGACCGGATTGACCATAACATTCTTATTCATAAACTATTTAACATTGGTATTAGAGGGGACCTACTTAGATGGTTTGCGTCATATATTCGGAACAGATCGCAGGCAGTTGTATTGAATAGCTACACATCTGGCTGGGTTACAGTCCCAAGTGGAATACCACAAGGATCGTTATTAGGACCTTTGCTGTTCGTAATCTTTGTTAACGACATTGATTCTTGCTTCCATCACTCTTATTTGCTCTCTTTTGCGGATGATATGAAGATTTTTGCTTCTATATCATCTAGGGATGACATGATAGCTCTCCAATCTGATCTATCTCGTCTTGATAGCTATTGTGAGATCAATAAACTTGACCTCAATCCTAAGAAGTGCTCTGTGGTCACCTTCAGTCGCAAACGTTTGGTAATTCCTACTTCATACACACTGAAAGGTGAGCAACTGCCTAAATCTACCTCAATGCGTGATCTTGGTGTGTTCCACGATCAAAAATTAGTCTTCGATGGCCACATTGAGTATATTGCCGATAAGGCTTCTAGTGCTTTAGGGTTTATAATGAGAGTTTCTAAAGGTTTTCATGAAGCTAAAACTCTTAAAATTCTTTATTGTACGTTTGTACGTAGTCATTTAGAATATGCGTCACAAATATGGAGTCCCTGTTTCAATATTTATTCTGATAGACTAGAAAATATTCAAAAGCGGTTTATCAAGTATCTTTGTTACAAGTTAGGGTTACCTTATCATTCCGATAACTATCTGGAAATGTGTAAGAAATTTCATATTCTGCCTCTTAAGCAGCGCAGGCAGATATCTGACTATGTAACCTACCTTAAAATATTGAAAAGTGAAATTGACTGTCCCGATCTATTATCCAAAATTTATTTTAAAACTACAAAAGTTAGACCTAGACGCCAAAATTGGAATTTGATCAGTGTACCTAACCGCAATTCCAAATATAGAAACAATACTTTTATGGTGCGAGCAGCCAGTGAGTTCAATTATCAGTGTGAAATATCCGAAATTGATCCCTTCTTCATTAGTGTTAGCTCAGCGAGACGGCAGCTCAGTCAAATTTTTTTTAATGCTTCTGTTAAATCCTAAATTTACTGTTAACTGTACTGCCTACCTCTTTATATTTAAGCCGTACTAGATGCAAGTCTTCTTCGTTTGTTTGTTTCTTGCTTCTGTAGCTCTTATGTTCTATTCTATTTTGTATTCGTGAAAACCTGTAATTGGCTTTTTTTTTAACTTAAGCTATCGTTATGTAACCAACAGCTGTTGGTTTTCCAAATAAAATAAATAAATAAATAAATAAATAAATTTCAAAGCAAATAAAATAAGCAAAGCGAAGCCTTTGGAAGAGAAAAGACCAGATAACAATTATTGAAACTTTATATTACGGTTACAGGCCAACAAATACCGGGATTCCATACGGGTATTTGTGTTTCCCCGTTCCATGTAAATAAGGGGACTTATAAAATGTCGGGGCTTATTCCCTGCATAGGTTTAGTCGATTTTACGTTAAAAATAAAACGCGGAGCTTAGGAGCTTTGCTAAATTGAGACACAAAATGTAATCAGTGACTGTAACGTTTTTTAAACTACCTATGTGTTTTTAAAGTTCTTGGATTTAAGCCTGAGTACATAAAAGTTTGGCTTTCGTTTTAGCTAAATGTAGGGTATTTGGTCGGTTTTAATTTAAAGTGGCGTATTATTTTGGTAAATCAAAATGGCTGAAGGTTGAAATTCTTAGAAAGCAAAGAAACAGCAAAGGGCACTCTCAGACTTTACCATAAGGTAGATATTTCGACGACCTAGGTGATGCGTGAGGGAAACTGCAATTCGAAAGGTTGCGGGTTCGATTCCCACCGGGGCAAGTATTTATCTTTACTATAAGTGTTTATTTAAGAATCTGGGTGTTTTCTGTAGATAACACATTTACAAAAAAAAAGTATATCTGTTGTCTAGTACCCATTGGTCAAGCCTAGAATGTGTTGTGTGTTACGTCCTGTAAAGTTTATTTTTTATCATACTATACTTAACGGAAATGTGAAATAAACGTAAATAAAAATAGACAAAAGACGTGATAAATCTAAACTAACTAATATAAGTAGGTACATAAACGTTCTAGCAAATAAACGAATGAAAACTTTAATATTGCATTCGCTGCATCAAAACATTTTCCAACATTAGGTACCTATATTATTCACTTTTCATCTACAAAATGAATGTCTATGTTGAATTATAAATTTCTTTTGAAGAGAGCGGGGAAATTTTTCGCTGTTGCTCGCTTCTCTGGACTTCAGACGTGAATGAGTACGTACCAAATGAGCACTGGCTGCAAGTTTTTCTCCGACCTGAGAGTTGTAGATGATACAAAACTAGAAATGACAAAGCATATATTGTTCTAAAATGAACGCACCTATGGTGCCTACACTAAGCGAACTGCTGTGGTATCATGTAATTAGCATCCACAGTTACTAGTGGCTAAGTTGCAGTACATTGCTACTTTGACGTAACGTGGTTGTTACCGGTGATTACTTCAAACAGCAATGTACAATACAAAATATGCTTTTTGACAGCAAATAGCAACTGACAGCGGTGGATGCCAATTAGATGATACCACAGCTGGTCTCTATCAGAGACTATAAGGAGAAAGGCCGCCTAATAGTAAAGCTTTTTTATGTCAACCAAGACGGCAGAATTTCATGTTCTACAGTAAAAATGTTTTACTTTACTTAATTTAGCTATGCCACTTTTGCACCTAATAAAATATCCAAAAACATAGGACGATCGATAGAGAAACATTTCACGACCGAATTAATATAACTAATTTTTAAATCTTGTAGTAGGTGCCTCTTTTGAATCACTATACAAATATAGGTATTATAAAGAGGGAAGGTTTATTACTTTGTTTGTAATTAATAGGCGCCAAAGCTCTTGACAGATTTTAAGAATTCTTTCACCACTAGAAAACACATTATTGAGAAGTAACATAAGCTACTTTTTATCCCGTCATGTTCAAGTGATAGGACTGACTCGGGAAAAACCACGGTACCCAGCTAATGTAAAATTAAAACGTGTTCAGAAAAAAAGTTCTAAGGCTCTTCCATTGAACCTAGTTCCCTTTTTTAAACCCTCGCACGGCGCGAAAGATTTCATATTCAATTACAAATAGACAAGTGGCGTCTCAAGGATGGCCTTTGACATCTTCACGGTTAAAGGATATTGGTACCCTCATCCCTTCGAGGGGACAAATTAGCGGGAGAGGTGCAGTAATGAATTTTATATCTGCTTTGAAGATGGCCCCAAGATGATTCAATAGCTTTGAAGTTGGTTTCTTATTGAAATTCTTAAGTGGAAATTTGAATCTCTTAATACGGTCAAGTGCATTAAGGAAATTAATGATATGCAATGTGAGGCTTATATTTCTCTACTTATATAAAATATCTGTTTATTTCTCTCCATTTTCTTAAAATAAACATAAAATCTCATCATCATCCGAGCGAAGTTACATCTTTCTTCGGAGCTCGGGTCTGCTTAATAGGGTTACAGAAAAAGTCGTGCTAGATCCGTTGAGGGCGTGGAGTACCCATCATTTCTGACTTATTTCACTATGAAACACCCTACCCTAAACTTAACCCTTTTTGAGATATTCGACTTTTAATTTTTTCATTGAAAATTGCCGATATTTAAGCTACTAAATTTATTTTTGTTTATTTTGTGTGTCTTATTATTATTATTATTGCATTTTGACATGCGTAATAAGATGCTTAAAGACGTCAATCATTAAAATAGTACATTAGTTAATTGAATAGACCGTAGCAGACAAGTGAAAGTTAAGAAATAAAAAAATAAATTAGAAAGTTTATTTTTCTCTAAGGGATATCTAAAAAAAACTATATGGCAATTGTTCGGCAGATGTTTTTTAAAATATCTACGTTTCATCAGCTATCTAACGAGGTATAATAATCAAGTGTTTTATTCAAATACATTATAAAAAAAATTAGTTTCATAGGCGACAGTGGAGAAGAAAATTTATACTTAGCCCTAAAAAATAAAATAAAACAATAGGTAAGCATGAAATGTTATTTATTAAAGCTTTTCACACAACTTTTTCTTGTTTACATTTCATGTTCAACATGGCCGCCTCTATTTCTGATACATTGTCGCATTCTTCTACGGAGACCAGTCTTCACTACTCCAGTGGTCAATGTGGTCCTCATTTTGTTAGCTGCATCCACAATCCTTTGTCTTAAGTCTTCCACAGACGAAACTGGATTCGGCTCGCTGTATACTAGACTTTTCATGCACCCCCACACATGAAAATCCATGGGGGTAATGTCCGGACTTCTTGCTGGCCATGGCAACGGCCCACCTCGTCCTATCCATTTGTTTGGATAATTTGTGTACAGCCAGTCTCTGACACTTCTTCTGAAATGGGCAGGGCAGCCATCGTGTTGGAACCACATGTCCCTGATCAGGTTGAGTGGCAGATCATCCAGCAAATCACTCAAGTCTGCTCTCAGGAAATTTTCGTAGCTTTCCCCATTTAAATTATCCGGGAGAAAGTAAGGTCCAATCAAATGATTGGAGATAATGCCCATCCACACATTCACGCTGAATCTACGTTGGGACCCCTTCACTCTTTTCTTATTGGGATTCCTTAGTTCTTTTGGGGCCCAGTAATGGGCGTTGTGATAGTTAGTTATGCCATCTTTATCAAATTTGGACTCATCCGTCCACAAGATATTTCTTAGAAAATCTGGGTCTTCCACATCAGCATTTAGCATAAATCTGCAAAAGTCCATTCTCCTCGCGGGGTCTCCTTCTTCAATAACGTGTACCGGCGTATAATGGTATGGGTATAGGCCAGCAGTGTGCACGGTAAACCACACTCTCCATTGCGAAAGTCCCAGATCACGGGCAACAATATTAGTGGAAGTAGTCGGATCCGCTCGAAAGCGTTGCACTATCTCATTGTCCTGTTCTTCGTCGTCAATTCGTGGTCTTCCCATGTCTGTATTTCGTCTCAAAACAGAGCCAGTTTCACGAAGTCTTCGATAAACTCTGTCAAAAACGGCCACATCCGGCACTCGACGACCGGGGTAGCGAGTTATGTATTCGTTGCGAGCTTGCGCAGACACACAATTGCAGTATCCGTAACAAATAAGCATATCAGTATATTCTTCAGGTGTGTAGGACGTCATCTTCAACACTTCCGTATCGCAGGTACAAATCAGAGTCCGGTTAACAAGCACAGTAGTCACAAATCAGAAGAAACAGTCCAGAATCACAGCCAAGTCGAGAAAAAGAGCAATACAATGTCACATCTACTATGTACGAAGCACAAAAGCAGACTGACTGACAACCAAAACAATACCCCTTGTTGTATTCACAGCCCTAACCGGTCTCTACACATTTTTTCTTTCATTCGCACCTACATAAATCGTCACTTGTCTCGCTCGCACGGTGCGTCTTAACTTGAAGGACAATAGGCGCGGTACCGTTAGAACTACTACTACTACTGGAGCGTCCCTTTTTTCCACGAAATGTAATACAATCCCTAGATTGTTATACGTCGTTAGATAGCTGATGAAACGTAAATATTTTAAAAAACATCTGCCGAACAATTGCCATATAGTTTTTTTTAGATATCCCTTAGAGAAAAATAAACTTTCTAATTTATTTTTTTATTTCTTAACTTTCACTTGTCTGCTACGGTCTATTCAATTAACTAATGTACTATTTTAATGATTGACGTCTTTAAGCATCTTATTACGCATGTCAAAATGCAATAATAATAATAATAAGACACACAAAATAAACAAAAATAAATTTAGTAGCTTAAATATCGGCAATTTTCAATGAAAAAATTAAAAGTCGAATATCTCAAAAAGGGTTAAGTTTAGGGTAGGGTGTTTCATAGTGAAATAAGTCAGAAATGATGGGTACTCCACGCCCTCAACGGATCTAGCACGACTTTTTCTGTAACCCTGTATACAGTAGTGTTGACCATACCTACTTACTGCAAATCAAATAGATTTGGCAGCATTTTACGGCCCGTAGCCTGCCTGTCACCAACCCACCTTGGTACTAAGTATAGTGTTACTCACCATCATGTGACAAACTGGACAACTACAGGCTCGCTAGTCTCTCCCAAATAGAGTGGGACCACTTCACCCCTAGAGATTATTAAATGTAGTCAACTCGTCCCAATGTCCAAACTTCCTTTGGGCAAAGTTGACTACAATCAAATTCGAAAATGGACAAGTGGTCCCTGGTCCCACTTTCGAGGGGGACGACTTCACCCTTAACCCATAGTTCAATAAGTTGTTTTTTTTCCTTAGAATAAGCTTCAATTCCAATAAAGAAAAGTCACAATTAGTGAATCACGAATACCTTTTTAGTTATCTATGCAATTTGTCTTTTAAGCACCTACTAGAGAGGATTAAACTCTCTCATCTATCTCAAGATCAAACAAATATGCAAAGGGGAGCATCGACAGAATGAGTTCATATTATGTGCATAAATAGGGGAACGTCGGGGCGAAATATAAGCTTTGTACCAGTACCGATGTTTATATAATTAGCTTAAGCTGTTTAAAGAGGGGTCCCATGGTATTTTGAATAGAATTTTTCAAATTTTCTTAATGAATGTTTTGATTGCACATACGAATTTTATCGTCTTGTATATTTGAATTGCATAGTTAGGTAGGTACCACAAAAGGGTTGGTCGAATGTTGTATTTCTTTGACAATATGCGACATGTGGGCAAATGATGAGGTCTTTTAGTTTCTATTTGACGTCCCTTTGATGAATCGGTTTAAATATTTTGATCATTGGTTTAGTCAATTTAAATTATAATAATGATAGAATTCGTTTTAGGAAACTAGTTTTAGGTAGGTACTGAGTACTTTTGTTGTGTTCAATTTTGAGAATTTTTGTTGGATATTAAAGTGAGTGAAACGGCCAATAGCTTAGTTCAGACTGATTTATTATTTTAGAGGAATGCGGGAGGCAGGGTAGCCAACAATAGCTACGTAGATACATACATGACAATTTCGCATTGCAAACTCATACCATTTATTTTACAAGATAATATTATTTTATAATCGTAAAAAAGGTCATATAATCAAAAGTACACAGTTACAGTATCCAAAACTGAAGACCTTAATTTAATTTTGTAATAATAAATAGGTTACCTGAATTAATTTTTAACTAAAGTAGCCTAGAAGCTAATTAAATTTATCAATTTGGCTGTCCCATGTTTATCACTACATACATGTGATTCAATTCAAATTCAATTATTGCTTCTGTAAACTTAAAGGCGACCGATTATTATTTGCCAAAAAATATATTTATCCACAAAAGATCCGCAACGCGACGTTGGGGTCCCGTTGTCTACCTGAAGCAACTTTATTTAATCCATTCAGGGATTGAGATAACAATCTCACTGAATACGGTTTTTTGTGTGACTGTCAACTAAATGTCAAATTAGTACAATAGCGGCGGAAGAAAACGCAGCTGAATATTGAATTAAGAAATCACATAAAAGGGTGACCTAAAAGGGTTGTCAACGCGACACACGTTGATTTTTTGGACAGTTTCATTGTTAAAATGCGCTTTAAAGTGTGTGATTCGATTTTGTTTTGTGCATTAGATTTTGACAAAAGGTTGACAGTTCCTGTTATTTGGATCGGCAACGGTGAATAAAGGATTAGAATCAGTGGACTTAGAAAAATACCGCCTCGGAAGCTCGAAAGTTCTGGAGCGCTTAAAAATCTGCGTAGGTTACGTTGTCCTATTAGTTGTCATACAAACATAGTTTCAATATTTACTGGTCATTATTTAATGTTCGACTTAATCAGAAAACACAACATTATTGTCCTACAAAAAATGAACGACTAAATTCTGGCTAGTGAGTTGCTATCAAATATTTAGTAGGCGAAAGTAAGGAGCTAAGTTACAGCACAGATAGATTACGAGATGGGTGAGTACGATTATAACTATTAAAAGATTTGTTAAATAAGTATATTCTACAGGTTATTTAACTAGGTCCTTGGTAGTGTTGGTGTGACATTACAGTGTAAAAATTATGACTAGGTATATTTCCACTATCTACACAATAATTTGTTGAGAGAAAGCGTTACATTCACAATAAAATTTAAAAAGCATATCTTTCTCTTTTTAATAACAATAAAAAACGGTTCATGATTAGGTAGGTCAAATGTCAAGGTTGAAACTCATCTTCTGTTCATTTCATTAAAGATGACACACCATTAAGTCACTCAGTAGACCATTTCTCCCCTATATAACACATTGTCTCCGAGAATTTCTAACATACCATCGGGAAATCTAAGTAAAGTTCATGTTCCACAAAGAAAATTTAAATTAGTGGCAGTCATGTCGGTTTTATCAATTTCCGTGTTAATTCTGTTTTTAATCATTGGTGCTACGAAATCGGAGCAAAATCAATCGTCAGTACAAAATTTTAAACATTTTGTGACGAACATGATAAAGGAGCAGAGTTCAAAGATACAGATGTTGCTAAAGAAGGTACAGACGAACGCTCAATCGGTTCTGGAGAAAATAGAAAATATGAAACAGGACTCGAAGACAAACCGAAAGATGTTGGATGTTCTTAGAATGAAGAACGAAGCGTCACAACTAGAATCGCCTTTGAAGAATGAAATTAATGAGAATACAGACCAAGCAACAGAATCGAGAAGTTTTAGCAGTCATTATGGATCAACGGGTTATGGTGTAAGCGGAAATGCAAACTACGGCTCTCCATCGTACCATCATCATTCTATTGGATTCGATCCAATCAACATTGTAGTTTCAATGTCGTTGTTGTCATTTCTTCTCCAAGCCCTACAAGGTTTACTGACGAGGTCGAGATTCCCAACACCGGTAGTTGAAGCAAAAAGCCTGAACGCTATCGAAGATTGGACTAAGAACTATGATAACAAAATCGGTAAAGATAACTATTATTACAAAAAGAAGTACTTGAAAAAATATCTATAGTAATGGCATAGGTACTTTGGTTTTTGTGTAAACGATTAAGGTATTAAGTATCGACTTAATTATGCATAAATTATTCTAAATGGACTAAGTTATTAATCATTGTATAAGTTAGTAATTTGTAAGTTTTCTTGTGTCATGCTGACTATTTGGTTTGGATTCGAAATCGCAAACTTATTTAGTTTCTAAAATTTATAAAATTTAATGTTGTTTCATTCAATTAGCGAACTGTAATTAAGTTTACACTGTAAATTAAATAATATTTTACAGCAACCTAACACATTTTTCATTGGTTTAAATGCAATCATAAAATACAAACGTTAAAATTTCATAAAATCTACGTAATCTCAGCTACAGTCCACTTTAACTAATTACGACATTATGCCTTGACATATTTTCCATTTCATTTGCTATTTTATGAGTAATAAAGAGGAATTTGTATGCTTAACTCAAATAAATTAAAACGTAGGCCTGTAACGGCTTTTGCCCTAAATAATTGTTTACCGAAAACAATAAATCAGTGCCTTAAAACTATGAGACTGGAGCGTAAGGCCTATTTTAGGTTAATCCATGAAATCTTCGTGACAATCGATAGATGACATAAAAACAAGCACAAATAAATGAATAAGAAAGTTGTATATATTGAGGACTTTTGTTTTTGACGCGTTAGTGGAACGTGGTCATACATGTATTATCATTTTGGCAAAATCTAGTTTTAATGCGTGTAATTTTTTTAATTTCGGCGGCATACTGTATTGTATTTGATTACCAGTTTAGTTACTTGAATTTCAACGAGTGTTGTGAAAAAAATATCTGTGCCAAACACGGAATTAGCACGTTACCAACAAATATTCCAATGGAGTTAAAGTATAAATCGTCGCCGTTTTTTACTACAACCTTCACACATTGCTAAAATTGTTTCAAACGATTTGACACGTGAAACGAGTTTTGGCGGGAATGCGTTATGGAGATGTGTTGCTAAATTTTCATTTTTGTGAAACTTAGTTCAAATGCGTGTAAAATGTTTAATTTCGGGGGCATATTAATCAATTTAGTTTCGTGAAGGTGTACAAGTGTAAATAAAAGTGAAAACCGGTGCAAAACATGTACTTTAGCTTAGTGTTTTCTCCAAAGCTCCGTGAACAAACATTGTAAAAAATGGCCCCCTTTTTACAATGATTCCCTCGACTTGACTTTAACCATGACGACTTGACTGTTTTGTTCAATGCAAATAACATGCAATTAATTAATAATACTTGACACTGGCAAATGTCCGAAAGGAAAAGCCATTTTAAAGAAGAAGACACGTGAAACTGCAGGCTGTAACTGTCATTTAATTCTGTCAGAAAAGCGATAACTAAAAAAATGAAAATGAATCTAGGTAGATTCATTTTCAGGCATTTTTTTTCATAGGTATGTATTGAAATATTTTCTCGCACTTTTATTTTTCTCTACTTTTATGTGCAGACTTTTATCTAAGTTAGCATCTAAAACATATTCCCTTAAGTTTACTTAGGCAATGGTTACTTACCTAAACTTACGCAAGTTTTTAAGTACTACAAAATATGTAAATAATAAGTACAAAACATGGTAAAAGAAAATGTGCTTCAATTCACATTAACGCCTTTGTTGTGTTACGTCCAACCGATTTATGTATTAATATTTTAGGCGTAAAAGTATTCTCAAAGAGACTGTATCGTATATATATAATACTGAAAACGGTGGAAAAAATGGTTGGGAGCCCTTTATTGAACAGATAGGAGCTTTGTAAGGAGGTCGTTGCTATGTTACTATCTGGGCCACTATTTAGCGAGCCATTTTTGGAACAGTTAGGTTGTAGGCTTGAGAATATTTTGGGAGAGTAAGCACAGATACAATGCAAAGTAATCGTTTTTAAATGTCTGTTTGAACTTTAACCACCTTACTTATTATGACGATGATTACCAAATGCTCAAAGTATGCATCGTTTATATTAACTTTGACAAGTTGTCAAATACCAACAAAATAACTTACCTACAGCCAGCCAGAGACATGTTACATCGTCGTCTTCACTCCTAGAAGATTGTGCACTTGACAACTTTTGAAACATCAATTTCAATCAAGTTCTCTAAGGTTAAGGTGATTTTGCTTTGAAATATCAAAACGGTCCTGTTGAACCCAGTTGGATCCAGTCTGTCAGTATCTAACTAACGGACGAACACTAAAGTGAGAAAAGGACAGACATGGGCCAGGGGATTCTCTAAAATCAAGCGGGACCGTTTCTTTGACGAAGTAAGCTTCCTAGTTAAGTACTGTTACTATTTCTATGCCTACAGCTGAATACGGAAACGTCACTTAAGATCTGAGAAGTAAGTTCTTAAATAATTGAGCAGCTTCCAAATTCCAAAATTAATATGGGAATTTTTGAGTTTGAGAGTTGCTTAATTGTTTCAGTAGAGCTCAAATTTTGAGTAGCGTTTCTAAATCCAGTTATTAACAGCTGTTAACCTTGTTTTTGGTAAGAGATAGGTACGGATTATTTATTATAGATAATAATAGAACCACTAATTCACCAGGAGCTGAGTGGTGAATTAGTTTACAAAATCGGAACCACTACAAATACTTACCAATGGCTCAGAAACTGCAACAGTATCAGCGTAAAAGATATAATAAATAATAATAAATTCTGTGACCATCACACAGCACCATCTAGCCCCATGGTAAGCTGCTAAACTTGTGTTGCGGTGACTAGACAACGGATATACTACTTATATTTATTTTACTTTTGTAAATACATACATAATTATGTCACACAGAAATACATCATCATCAGCCTGTTGCAGTCTACTGCTGGACATAGGCCTCTCCTATTGCACGCCACCTAGATCTATTTTCGGCTTCTCGCATCCAGTTTGTGCCAGCCGTCATGCGCAAATCGTCGCTTCAACGTGCCTGACGACGTCCTACACTACGTTTGCCTAGACGCGGTCTCCACTCTAGAACTCGTTAACATAGAAATACACCCACAACAGATAAAAATATTTATTTTTAGGCATAAATATTTGCACCCAGCGGGAATCGAACACGCAACCTTCTGCATTGCAGTCGGATATTCGCTTGCCGCGCCACAGAGGCCGTCTGAGAGGATACACGGGGATTGAGAGACGTAAATAGTAAATTCCCACTTTCCATCTACATTCCTACACGTGTTTATAATCCTCCAAATTCCTATATAACGTAATGCACCACACGTACGGATTTACCCTGCATAAACCATGCTCATGTAGCGATACCGCTGAATTTCCCGAGATTTTCATTTTACATGAACTTAGAACTTGATTTGAATAAGTAGGTAAGACTAAGTGCTTCATAGATGCATCAATTCAAGGCTGATACCTAGTAATAAGTAGCTAAGAACCTATATAAAAGAGAACCTTGAGGTTCTCTTATAGAACCCTAAAGAACTGTAGGTAGACTGTATAGGTATAATAATAATAAAGCATGTGCGAGCTAGGCGCTTTCCATGTTGGGTGTTGGCTCTTTCTAACTAGATACCTAATATTTTTTTAAAAAGAAATTTTATTTCCAAAAATCCCCATGACAGGGTTCGAACCTGCGTCCTTTCGCCAACCAGGCGAATGCTATATCCACTGGATTCCCTGTGTAGCTCAGTGGGTGGAGCATTTAGCGAAAGGACGCAGGTTCGAATCCTGTCATCGGGATTTTTTGGAAATATAATTGCTTGCTAAAAATAATTATAAGTTTAAAAAATGCCTTGAGCAAAAAATAAATAAAAAGAAATAATAAATAGATACTTAATAGCAAAGCACGACAAGGGTCGTAAGGAAGAGACAATAAATGAACATTGCATAATCTTACCTCCTTAATTCAATAAATTATGAGTAAGTACCTACCTATTTCTTATTACCATCAAAACTTAAGTTAATCGTTAATTGCCCCGTGGTTTCACCCGAGTAAGTCGTGATCATGGAGGAACTTCGGGACAAAAGTAGCCTTGTGTTAAATGTGTTAATCCAGATTTCCAGCTATCTGCATACCAGATTTTATCGCAATCGGTTTTTGATTAAGCTAGGTTATTCACATATACATAACTTTCTTATTCATAAGTCATACTTACACTAACATGATGTAGCAACATGGCTTGTCTTCTTTATAATTTTTAGAACTGCACAAAAAATAAAAAAGCGCCATCTGAAAAGTCATGCGAGAACTAAACGGTAATAGAGTAAATTCCAAAAAATATTATAACGTGAGAACTCAAATGGATACGTAGTACGCATTAAATAACACAGATGTCGCTATTAACCATCTCATGCGCAGAACTGTATCGCACCGCACATGCGCTACGCTTATAACCACGCTAGTTTAACTAAAGCTTTCTAAGAAATCGAACAGATGGCGCTATTTTAAATAAAACAGTAGTTCAATTTTAAAATAAAAATGCCTCTAACAGAAACGACCGTTTTTTAACCGCAGTTTGTGAAAGTTTGTCGAGCACCAATTATCCATAATTTGTTCAAAATTTACAAAGTAAACTGCGTTGAAGCACCCACGGTAATTAGACGATACAAATTAACAGTAACAATAACAAAATTATAAACAAACAATACGAGAACCTAACATACAGCCAATAATTATTGAAACTGAGTTAATTAAAACGTTTGTTACGAAGTAGAGTAGAACTTCTTTGTATAATAATTACTTACTGACAAAGTTTCGCCTTTGGGTGAGGTATCTACCTATTTTTTTAATTATTTTTAGCCGACCTTCAAAAAGAAGGATATATTTCAAGTTTAGCCCATGTAGAAGAGCTGGAGCCTTATTTCTGAATCGCTCGTTGCACTTTGTACGATTTAAAAAAATCGATATCTGCTGACTTTCGTTTGATGTCGGACTCCTCCGGCTAATGGTTGACACCACTCGTTGTGGTCGTACGATTCACATAGAAAAATTACAAAAATCGAACGATAATCGGTATAAATCAAGGTATTTAAATCGCACGAAATGGCACATTTGTTTCAAAAATAGAGCCCTTAAAAAGAGCGGTGCGAGGCTATCCAAGTATACTTGGTAAACTATGATTATAGATAGGTACATAACTCGAGTATTACTATATTACAAAGAAAGTCTATATAACATGTACGAAGGGCAAACCGGCGCTCGCTGCTTCCTATATGTATACGGCATTATACGAGTAAAGCTACGTGGCGCAGCTAGTGTAGTCGATAAAGCAAAGCTTCACAACAATGGATTTATAGTTTCGCTTTAAATCGAGTTTGTTTGCGCTAGGCGTGGCTCGACGAATTTATGGTGATTTTTAATTGCGTTTTTAATTATTTTCCAACAACGCTGTCGGCAAATTGAATGCCGACATTTGGACGATGTTATCTTCAACTAGTTTTATCACGGTTTTTCGAACCATGCAACTGTAACTTAGATTATTAACAATGTGTACCTAGTTGGTGTAAGTCTAAGCACATCTTACTTCTTACTAATATTATAAACGCAAAAGTTTGTATGTAAGTATGTATGTATGTATGTGAGGTTGTTACTCTTTCACACAAAAACTACTGAACCGATTGCGATGAAACTTGGGATATAGGTAGCTAGGGACCTGGATTAACACATAGTCTACTTTTTATCCCGATATTCCCGCGGGAACGGGACTTACGCCGGTGAAACAGCGGGGCGCAGCTAGTTACACATAAAAGTCTAAGTATGTTAGAATTTTAAGTAGCTATGTGTAACTAGCCGAATCCCGCGGTTTCAGCCTACTTTTTCTTCTTTTCGTGTGGGTGGTGTGACTTACCTAGTATTCGAGTTTTCTAACTTGACGTAACGACTGCTACAGATATAACAACCGAGACCAACTGCTTAACGTGCCTTCCGAAGCACGGAGGAGGTCGAGAAAATATTTTTTTGTCACACAAATTTTCGGATACCCATCGAAGTAATGACCGCGCCAAGCGTTGCTTAACCCACACGACCATTCGAGATTGACAGGTGCAGTGCCAATGAGCTCCTCTCGCAGGCAAAAGTATCCTATTTACTTTCCGTTAATGTACCTTTCTATTGGTAAAAGGATTTTTGAAATCGGTTTAGTGGTTTCAGAGCCTATTCAAACAAACTAACACACAAACAAATAAATCTATCCTCTTTATTCTATGAGATGTACATGGCGTAATTATTTTAAGGAAAAAACGAAAAAAATATTGTAAGTAGGTACCTAGTTGAGTACCAAAGAAAGTAAGGCATCATCCAGCCAACTTTCATCGACAGATGTATGCTTGAAGAAATCGAGTTTGAATTCCTATTGTTACGGTTATAATTTTTAATAGTCCGCGCGCACCCGGCTTGGTTTATATTTATTTGAATTTCAATGTCGTGAGTCGAGTTGGTTTTCAATTCCTTAACCATTCAATGTTTTATACTTATCTTTGTTATCTAGGTTATTATGCTTAATTATTTTTTTAGATTTAATGGGCTAGCACCTTCTGTCATCTGATGGGAAGCGATGATGAGGTCGACGATGTATATGAACAAAAACAAGTTATATTTGCGTTAACGCAAGAAGAATCAGAACAAGATCACAAGAATCAGTTTCTAACCCTAGATTTCGACATAATTTTGACATAATAAATTATTTTTGAATAGGTATACAACAATGTATGGAAATATCACCTGGTTAGCTAATCCTGGGAACTTGAATTACCTTGATGGTGGGTAATAGCAAAAAGCCGTTCGAATTTTAAGTCATCTTTTTAAAAGTGTGTGTGTATTTAGGTTTTGGAACAGTTTACCTTTGAAACGTATGAAACGGCGAGATAAAAAAGCTTCACTATTAAGCGGTCTTTTTATTTCTAGGTTCTAATAGAGTGCCTGGAAGTTGTTTAATATCTTAACCTATCTTGGCACAATCCCGACGAAATCTACTAAATAGACCTTAATTGAAAAAAAAAACTTAAAAAGTCAACATACGCGTTAAATTTTACACCAAAAACCTGCCAAAAACAGTCTTTTTTTATTTTACTAAATAACATGGAAACCTGATGTATTTTTAACCATCTACCAGTGTTTATTTATACAGTAGGAAACCATATAATTCGTCATGTCAGTTTGTTTCCGCTAAACATTCTCAATTACTTTTGTAATTAGCATGTTGATTAATTTCATGATTAATTCGTTTAATGTTAATTTAATTTCAACTGCTTTTTTTAAACGGTGTGTTTTGTATTTAGAGGTGAGGGTTAAACCATAATTACCTAAGGCAAGTAAATAATATTTAAACGGAACTGTATGTTCATTTAAACGGAAATGTAGGTTCACTTTAACGAAACTGTAAGTAGGTTTATTTAAACGGAACTGTAGGTTCATCTAATAAACGGAACTGTAGGTTTATTTGAGCGGAACTGTAGGTTCATTTGAACGGAACTGTAGGTTCATTTAAACGGGTCTGTAACCAGACTATTCGGGGTGCCAATATCGGTGTTATAAGATGTAAGAAAGGTGGTAAAACAAAACAAAGACGATTAAAATAACAAAAAAACTTTAAATGACACGTAACAGAGAGTTCATAGAGCCATACTCTATCTGGCTTAGGGATAATTCTCATTAGAGTGGGATTTACGTGACTACTTTTGTATGTAGACAGCTTTTGTTTAGCATGTTGTCCATACCCCTTCCGTGCCGTCCACGCCCGATCTGTTCTAATGAGAATCAATCCTCATTCGAACTTTAAAGTTTGATTAGGCTAGTCTGGAAAAATAGTCTGACTATAGAAAATAAGCCCGACATAGCTTTGATAACATATCTGCCTATAAAAGCAGATCGCTTCAACCGACTAAATGCCGAATACAAAAACGCCAATTGAAATTTGAGGGGTTTAAATATTTGAGCAGCTTATAAAATTAAAATTATATGTTTTGAGTTTGAGAGCTGCTTAATTGTTTCAGCAAAACTCAAATTTCAGTAGCGTTCTGTATTTGGCAGTTAGCACTACAAACAAATAAACTAAGCAGTAGGTACTCTCAGATGTTACTAAAACAAGAGAATATCAAAGTAAATTTTCTAATTGTACCGTCACAAAAACAGCTTAAGATGGGCCCTATTATCGAGTTAAAAGGATTAGAAATAAAATCCACAGTGAAGACAGGATATAAGTCGGAGGTACCTACGACGTACCTCTTTGATACGTTCATAATGATGTCGATCAGAGTAGGTACGTTATCAAATCTAAAAAATAAAGGGAAGCGATTACGTCAAAAAGAAGGCCGCACCCAGATCATTATTTTTTCTCGGTTTCTATACGTAAGTACTGATTGTTAATCTTAGACGCTCCCCTTTTATCGGATATCTATCTCTATTTAATTCAAAGGTGGGAAAGCGACAACAATACATGACTTTAACGAACAGGTGTAAACAAAGCAGGTGTGTTTGTTTAACTAAATAGACGATTTAGAGACAATCAAGGATTGTGTCTTAGAGATTTGTTCTAATTTCGTCAGGTGGGGAATAATTGCTTACGATTGTAGGTATGTTGTATGTAGCTACCTAATTAGATTTAGTAATTTAACATTCAAAATACCTTTTGAATAGAAAAGTTGTATTTAGGTATAAATTACAGGAGTGAAATAAAATCAGAACTATTTTGAAACACTTTATTACAAAATTCGATCGAATTATCCCATTCACATCTTTCGTTTTACAAAATTACTTAAATCTAAGAATAATACTAAGGCCTGTATTCACAAACGACCCGTGATGAAAACGACAAATGATGGCTCAATGTTTTGTCTCGCTCTCGTAAGTGATACTGACAATCAGTCAGCGATAATGTGACAAAAGTCGAGTCCACGCATAGTGTTGTTTTTAAATACGGGGAATGAGAAAAGTCTTCATTAATATTATAATATCTTGTAGCCACACTAGGATACTTCGTCACATCTTCACTGACATTGTATTTCACTCAAATTATCCTAAAATATAACGTATCGCAGTCAACTGCATCGCAGATTACGTCATAAAGGTACAGTCGGATGATAATAATGTATATCCACAGTAGAATCTTAAAATATTTGTTTAGATAAATTTATAGATAAGTGTTTAACTACCTCACATGTTGGTAAGTGATATTATGGTCTAAGATCTAACACTGAGATAGGAATACAGCAGTAGAACAAAATCCGACCCGTCTTCCTTAAGGACTGCATCAGCAGCTACGTGTCGACACACAAAAGAATCCGCTTGGCTAAGAATTAAGCAGGTTGATGGTAAAATCCGCGTCCAAAATCTTCCGCCAAGACACTTCTTTTCTTTCTCGGTAAGACGGGATAGCTATATTTTTACCATTTTAGCCATTCAGACCCAGGCTTCAAGGGTACATTTTATTGATTTTTTTAGATTGTATTCAACTTTAGCAGTAATTCAATTTAGTTAGAGTCACGAAAAAATGTTCATTGTTCATCTAAATAAGGATTCATGATCATGAGACAGACTTGGAAAACTACTTGGTTTCTTATTTTTTATGGAAAAAAAAGAGAAAAAAAAAAGAATTTTTACGGTGGACATTCATCTTTGATACCAAACTGTAATTCCCCAGTAAAGTTAGTTTATTTCCTTAATTTAATGTCATTAGAACCACTCGATGGCATGTGAAACGTTCGATTAACCACACATGCGGTATGTGCATAAAAATCATTAAAAATTCAACGCAATTAAATCCGAACACCGTCGTGTCGGTTGTGAGAAATATGTCAAAAATTTCGGTTTATTGTCGTTTAGTTTTGGGAATATGTCCTATAAAATAAATCAGTCTTACTATTTGGTTTTACTACGTTAGTTAACATTTAAAAAAAGTGACTGATTTTTATTCACGTGAGATTTACAATTTTCCTAATATTTTATTATACTAAACTAATAATTATCATATCACTCATGCTACCATGCCATCAATTTTATTACTAAAAAAATGTTTTTGAATGAATCCTCAGCTCAGTACATTTTTTTCTCGAAAACGAGTTATTACGTATTGGAAATTTCGCAAAGTTTAGCTACCTACAGCTTTTGTGCTAGTGATTTCTTGCTAAAATATGAGAACGGCAAGTTTGAAACATTTTAATTGTAGAATTTGGTCATTAAAATTTTATTAAATTCAGCATTTTGGCACTAAAGGGTAGAAAAGATGGCCTGGGCTGGGCCCATATTTTATAATTAAAATGTCTCTGCTATATTTTATACATCTCAGCAATGTCCACAGTTTTTCGATAATATTGCAAGAAAACAATAACAGTTTGGTCTACTACAATCAAAACTATAATTAAATTTATTTAAAAAAACAGCTATTTTATCAGCGAAACAAAACCTCTAAATTCTCAAAAAAAAAACGTTTGAATTTCCAAAAGTCGTAGAACAAAAGTTTTCGTTTTGATGTGGAGAATCACCCCCTGTACCGGATTTGGATAAGAATCCCATATGTAATCCCCTGTATACGGGATGTAATTGTAGAACAACAGTTACCGTGTACCTGTTTTTTCTTCTTTTTTTTCAACCGTGCACCTGTATAGTCCTTCAGTTAGAAGCTGTGGTTCAGAGCGGAGGCGACGCTCGCGTTAGTGATGGGTGGTTGCGGCAACAGCAGGTCCGCGAGCCGTCCTGCCTCGCGCAGACCGGACAGAAACGCGCCGTGCACTGTGGCCGGGTAGTTGCGCATCGTGTGCTCGCCTGCGTCATATCATCATCATCATCATCATCATCATCATCATCATCATCATCATCATCATCATCATCATCATCATCATCATCATCATCATCATCATCATCATCATCATCATCACGAAAGTGATACGCACTTTCGCGTTTATAATATTACGTAAGATAGTAAGCTAAGACAAAGTCGCTTTCCGCTGTCTGTCTGTTTGTTTGAATGTATGCTTAGATCTTTAAAACTGTGCAACGGATTTTGATGCTGTTTTTTAGAAGATAAAGTGTTTAATTTAATAGGAAGGTTGTGGTATGTGTATAACACATTCTGATATGAAAAGAGCATGTTTTAAAAAAGAATTACAAGGATATCCCGCGGAATCGGGACTTACGCGGGTGAAACTGCGGGGCGCAGCAGTCACAGTTAAATAATAAGTTTTTTACAAAAAAAAATACATCTTTACAATCATGAAAATGAAATTACATTAATCATACATTTCATACTGAAACTAATGAAAGCCACGCGATTAAAAGCGGCAATAGAGTTTCATTTCAACTCAACATCGGTAAAACAGGAGAAAAATCTACATTTATACTTTTACAAAAGTTAATAATTGATGAGGACCAATGATTAAGTTTTATGAAAGTATAAAATGTAATGTATAAACTAGATAGAAAAATATGAAGGTTACCAGCAAAGAAGAGTCTATTCTCAGCATCGGCGCCAGGAACGGGAGCTGCGAGCAGATCGTAGTCTGTACCAGATGAGCCGACAGCCACGAAACTGTACGAGCCGCGAGCAAACGGATCTGCGCGCCATCTGGTGGACAAAGTATCTATACTTATAATAAAAGAAGAGAAAAGTCTGTAATTAGAAGTAAATTAAAAAAATGGTCTAGAGAACTTAGGATAAGTAGTAGAACAAAATTATATATTTTTTTAAATTCCCGTCTGTCTGTCTGTCGGTTCGTTATACAATTAAAAACTACTTATCCGATTGAAATCTGGTTTTGGTTATATTGGATGGTATTGAAGGTCGTGGTATACTTTGCATCGAAATCCAATTAGTAGAACCCGAGTAATAAACGAAAAAATGAAATCACTCGACAGCCCGCGCCCGTGTTATCGTGTTTTCACTTCTGCGGGTGAAACCGTGGGGCGCAGCTAGTGTTGGATATATAATAATAAATATTGCAAGATATTGCACACAGCGCAGTCTAGCCCCAAACTAAGCACTAGGCTTGTACTATGGGTACTAGACAACGGATATACTACTTAATTATACTTTTTTTTTTGTAAACACACAATATTATACATAGAAAGACACCCAAACTAGATACAAAAATTTATACAAGATGTAACGGGTAAGTCCTTTTAAGCCGAAAGGGGGTTGTTCTAGACGTCTAGGCGAACAACTTTTGTTTTATGACTTTTGGAAATTCGAAGTACTTTTCGAAAATTTTCAGTGTAAAGTTTACTTGAAGATCAGCTGTTTCTTAGAGTTCGAGGTCATTGACTTTATGTTGTCCTTTCATTTAGTTTGGTCTACTACAATCAAACCTTCATTTACCTTTATTTTCAAAGGCAGCTGTTTTTTCAGTGAAACTAACCTCAAAATTTTCAAAAAAAAAATTCGAATTTTCAAAAGTTGTAGAACAAAAGTTGTTTGCCTAGACGTCTAGAACAACCGCCATTCGGCTTAAAAGGGCTTACCCGTTACATCTTGTTTATAAGCATAAATATTTGCACCCGACGGGAATCGAACCCGCAGCCTTCTGCATTGCAGTCGAGCGTCCGCCCGACGCGCCACATAGGCCGTCAAAATATCATATGGGCCAGTAAGATGATCGATTCAAAGCGGGGACTGTATACCGCTATAAATACTTTTACAATATTTTTCTGTATGACAGCATACCATTAAATTCCGGTACTCAAAAATAGCAGTACAGATATTCTTTTATTGCAAACTAGCTGCGCCCCGCGGTTTCACCCGCGTAAGATTTATCAAAATCAGTTCAGCATTTTTTCTTACATAAGAACCTTCTCCTGATCATAACGAAGATGACATTCATACCTTTATATTTGGGTAGCGTCAAATTTTGATACAGATATATTATTGACTAGCTGCGCGCCGCGGTTTCACCCGCGTAAGTCCCGTTCCCGCGGGAATATCGGGATAAAAAGTAGCCTATGTGTTAATCCAGGTCCCCAGCTACCTATATATTTCATCGCAATCGGTTCAGTAGTTTTTGCGTGAAAGAGTAACAACCTCACATACATAGATACAAACTTTCGCGTTTATAATATTAGTAAGATTCTCCTATTATTGTCTTTATGTTTAAATTATAAATTATTTATTGGTACAGAAATTAAATAAGGGTTAAATAACTGTATTGGTAAATATAAGTACTGAAATTCTCACAGTATACATATTTGAGTAGGTACTGATATTTTTGAAATACTATTTTAATATTTTATACCGATATGCAGGCCCTGATTTAAAAGGTATTGAGTTTAAATAAAGGCTCATTATTTTCAAAATAAATACATTTTTTATCGTCTTTGCTGCAGCAAGTAATAAAGGTAATAAAATTAAAGAAATGAAATAAGTTTTCGAAACAAATTTCGTAATAATTGATCCTAGCCAGATTCAAAGCTACGATTCCAGAATTACCGTTCGATTGCTTCTAGGGCATTATTTTATTTTCAGTTAATGCACTGAAACACTCGCTGTTTCAAGGGTCGCATGTTCAAACCGTGATGGAACCAGAATGTTAAACAAACAAACACGGTTTAAAAAAGATTTATGAATAACATAATATTTCTCACCTCGTTACAACACATTCTTTAGGTTGTGGAACAGCTGCATGGCCGAAAATACTCTTCAGAACTGCAATACACCTTCCGACAATGACGTCATCAGTCACATTTTCCATAACTGCTGCTGCTTCCCCAGCGACCAAAGCCAGCAACACTGGAGCACTGTATAGGTTCCAAAAGAGGAATAATTCACCTGAAAATAACAAATTCATTTGGACAAATTGAGAGGATTATGAATGATTTGTTGCTTTCCAAGGTATTAAAAAAGGGAAAATGAAGAAATGTTACCTTAAATTAGAAAGTAGGTATAAGTCAAAAAGGTTATTCCGGATGAAAAGGTTCTGGGCATCAAAGAAAGTATTTAATGAATGAGTTACTTTTTCGTTTGAAATGGTAGTTCATCAACGTCGTAAGGCCTTTTATCGTTTCCATTAGAGAGATCACGTGCCCATTCCTCGAAATTACTAAAGTTAACAAAAAGAATTACGCCCCGACGATGTTAGGATTTGATCGACCGACTCTAACAAGATTCGCGCAGATTCTGACATTGATTATGCTACAGCTCATTAAAAAGAACACAAAAGCGTAATGTTGATTTCTCGCCGATACTAATGAAAAACAGGCTTTCTTCACATATAATTCATTGGGGGACAGGAGAAGATGCTACAGATATCCTTACGTTTACAAACGACACGGCCCAAAAACGTTAAAGAAACAAAAAGTATGCATCATACAATGTTCCGGCATTCCCAGAACAAATGTGGGGGCCTTAATGAAGTTAGCTCAAAACAAAAGAGCCAAGGAGGTGAACCAAAGCATAACGTTTAAAAAAAAGCCTGTCTTGGCTCGTTCCCGTGATTTATTACACGATTCGCCCCCTCCGTGGCGTTAAATTATTCAGCTTTTAATTCGTTATCGCGGCCACCGATGTTTCTGCGTTCACTATTTACATCGGGAAATAATTTACGAACTTAGTATCTCTGGGGAAGGCGCGAAAGTAGTAAATAACATAGAAAATGTTGTGTAGAACAAAACGGCGGCGACCGGCCGGCATGGTCCGGAGCGAATTTGTAGTTTTATTGTACAAAGGGTGTTCCATACCGTACACAGACCAGTTACAACGTGAAATATTACAGAAATTCCAATAAACGAACACGCAATTACTGTACAGCTACAAAATGTATATACTTAAGGGGGTCGTCAAATTAAATTAAATTTTCAGATGTGTACAAGAAGGACGTATGATGCATGATGTGACCATGCGAAAATTTGGTGCAAATATAAAACAAATAATTTGCTAGTTACTAGACCACACGGTTTATCAAAAAATATGTTAAGCATATTCAAGACATAGTTAATACCTACATAATACAAAAAAAATATCAAAGATACTTATTTAACAAAACGTTTCTGTAACTCGTGTTTTTCATAATTATTTTCTGTTATATTTAAAAAAAAATCATGTTTTAACGCTGAGGAAATAGAAGGGTCAAAAACAACTAAAGTACGTTTTACAAAACCAAATCAAGTAATCTAAATTTAGATTAAAACGACGAAACTTTAAAATTCATGACCTAGTTCCAACTGAACCCATTCCTTTTGCAATCATCATAATAAGAACAAATGAAACCTCAGACTCCGAATGAAGATTTCGTCTTCAAATTCATTGCGGGAGCACCTATGGTTAATTTGCGGGTACGCGGAGCGTATTTCCATTAATATCGATCCACTCTCAGCGCTCAAATGGCGACGTCAGATTTTAACTTGATGAGAAATATCACGTTTGTGAAACTACAAAGTGATTTTGCCCTGAAACGTAGTTAAATTAAGTGGATTAGGTTACCTCTGCTTGCCGTAGTTGTGCCGACATGTCCGAAGAGATTGGCACTCGGGTCCCAGAAGGTACGCTCGAAGCACAATACCACTTTGTTTAGATTCCCGTAGCCGAGGCGCTTGATGGCAGCTACCTAAATTACGATGCAACAGTGTAAATATATGCGATGACTTAGTATCAGATTTACTCGTAGTCCTACATTCCTGGTACCTACATTTTGGGGTGAGCAAAGGAAACTCGTAGTGCTTTTGGTAATTTAAATACAGAACAATATCAAATGAAACTAAATTAAGCTAGTTTTAGGAAATATGCCCTTTCAAAACTTTACATCCGGCAGAAATTATTCTACTAAAGAACCTAGTATAAATCCTATACCTTATACATTATGTTGGAAGCAGATCGTGCTTACTATATTGATTAACCGACTTCAAAAAAAGGAGAAGGTTCTCTATGCGTCGCGTATATATTTTTTATAGTTATTGATTAAGTATAGTTGATTTTATTTTTTTCTCACATACATTATCACAAAAAATAATACCTTCCAATCCGGTAAAGGTGGATCAAACTTGACAAAATTCTGCTGATTCTGTCCGTTATTCGCCGCAGCCACCTTTAACACTCCCAACGGTAGAGTACAGAGCACCACGTCACCTGTAAAATTTTCCTAAAATTAAATTGACTAATACAGCCGAGTGTATCCCGCTTTAATTACTTAAGATTAATGCCTCTGAGTATAATCTCGAAGGATTGCTGGCTTTGTCATTTCCAATTAATTTCTGCAGTTGTCCCTTGCCACAGGTTTTGTACACTATTTCAAATAAAGTTATTTTCTTTGGAAGATTTAATTCATGTTAAATAATTTCAGCACAATTCTAGAATTTTAATTTATTTTATATTCCCTGATATCAGCACTTTTACCAAATCAAGATTTACCTAGTAGAAGTAAATGAAATCAGACTTAACTATATTATCTTTAGAAATATTATATTATCTTTATCAACAAAAGATCTCTCAGTCTCCCAAAATTCTGGAAAATGATGAAAGAAATTGTTTGATTACAGTCATCTATTTAAGAAATATTTCATTTAATAAAATGGAGTTTTAGAAGAGCTTTCACGTGTATTCCTAATGCAATTCAGCCAATTTAGACAGGCTAAGTAAATTGTTTTAACTTTATAGACAATGGATTAGGTAATATTGTTAACGAACCGCGAGTTTGTTTTTTGTTCCAGTAAAATATTTGTAAGTTTTTTTTATATTAGGTACCTATATTAGTATAAGAGTCGCCCACATTTAAACAAAAGGCGTCGATAATAAAATATGTACCATGAACACATGTCGTATGATACCAATAATATAAAATATTAAGTATATACAAAAATTGTAACAAATCAAATGGTAAAAGGTCAAGTACACAACAAAGGCAGTTCTCCGTATTCGTCATCCGAAAACGGAATAAAACAATACATCGTTGTGTATTCAAGCACAAGCAGGTACAAGTACATTTTGTACACATGTACCTTTACTTAATCTTTACCTGCCCTGGATTTTTTGAATGCATATGGAACGAAAGGGTTTTGTATTTATAGCGGGTACGACAGAGATCGTCGAGTGCTGGAAAACCAAATGGAAACGTCAAAAGTTAAAATAGGATCTGTTTTGAGAGTCATACTTCATTATTTGATTTCTCGTACTTAATCGAAATTGAAAAAAAAGTGCTAAAGACAGTTCAAAAAGTCATACAACGACAAATGATTTCATTAGGCGCTGTGGAACAAAGAGAATATAATCACTACGTTTTACGTGGAAAATTAAATGGGTATCATGTTGTTAGTAATCCACTTAAATAACTAAATATGTAATAGTAACTAAAATGGTTTTGTAGCGAATAAAAATATCATAATGTTCTCGAATAATAATACAATAATCTCGCTTTGGAACCATTAAGTATCTTTGTTACATTTTGTAAACCGATATATTTTTATGTTGTTATAAACATACGTTTTCCCTAAACACGTATCGTAATATTGAAAGCTTTTAGGCTAGAGTGTGTACATACGATTGTATGGGGGTCCAAAGGGATTCGCAAACAGTAGGTTTAGCTACCTTTTCATTCCACAATCACATCGGTAAACGATACAATACCTGCTATTGCGAGGAAATATCTGTGTTTCTGCGTAAACAGTAAGAGCTTTGAAACGAAGAGCGTTGCGAGCCTTGACCAATGCAAACTAGACATAAAAGTTTGCCGGTAGGCACTATGTACTCTACGTAATAGAAAAACGATAAAGATGTTTAGTTTACAATAAGCATATCCCTACGAACAATACCGATATAACGAATCTGATAAAATAGTAATCTCAGTAAGTACCTACACGGTTCTGATATTGCCATGATAATTAATTTGAAATTTATTTACGGACAGTATCACTTTTCTATGAAGCAAATCGTTAGGCAGATCGTTTTTAAAAAATTAAGCTATAAAATTATGTTAACAAAATAATCTAACAGTGATTATCGAGACTAACACAAAAAACTGAACTCTACATCGTATTTTAACACGTGTACGGCATACGTGGACGTAAGCAAAGTACCGCCTCTTAAAAATCTAACAACCTCATCTGCGTTAGACTCCGCCTGTATGCAAATGTGGCGGAAGAGCCTCAGGCCACGCGAATGGAACGCTAGAAGAGAGGGGGGAGGGGGGGGGCTAGAACCTGCGGCGGCGGGTCAACACAGCTCAACCATATTTTTGCGCCTCGTCAAAGTAAAATTAACGCGTTAGAATTGCAAATCATTCTGCGACAAAGAAAATGACAAGGAGCCCGTCGGCGCTGAGCGTTGTGTATTTTTCTCATAGCGACCATTACGATGGCATGTTATTCTTTTTATCATCGTTAGTCCTCTTAATAATCGAGGGCAGAGGAATTTAATTTTTCTATTCGCAACGTAAAATGCGAACGCTAACGCAATACGGAACACGCCTGCGGCTAAAATCGATACAGGCGAGTGTTTTTAAGCAATTTTGCGATACAGAAACACTCATCATATTTTATTTTTAAACGGAAAAGTAAAGAATTTTCACATGAGCATTGAGCACTCGGTTCGGTTTATTCGTTTCGTTTTTATATTTGAAATAGGTACGTGACGGTAAGGTGTTTCGTATACTCGTTAATTGTTTTGAATATTAATGGGTTTTTATTTGGATTATAAACAGAATTTTATATTGAAAATTCATACGTACCTTTGTAGACTTGTGGTTGGTTAGGCGTTCTTGAGTTGATTGCTTTGACTGAGACACCGGGACCTGCGTATGTAATCTCCGTCACTGACGTGCCTAGTTTAATATCTAATCCATCGGACAGTGCTACAGGAACGCAAGAATATCCGTTGCGTACTGAAACAAGTGAAAAAAAACTTATTTTAATACTTTCATATACTTAATAGAAATTTTATATATACACTCATCCCGCGGTTTTGCCTGAGTAAGTCCCGATCTAGTGGTAATATTAAGATTAAAAGTAGCCTATGTTAATGTAGTTTTAAATTAGTTTTGAAATCGCTCCAGTAGTTTCGTAGCCTATTCATTACAAACAAACAACACGGGTCTTTCCGCCATTATTTAAATAGTCATTAACAAATAAATATTCATTATCACAATGGCACGTCTTAAACCTCGTTATATTATATGGTTTCGGAATGCAACAAAAACTCATAAACTTTTAAATTCACACGATTTGTTAACATATTTACATTTTACCGGGTTTTGTCCCCTCGAGACCAAGATCATTGTAACATGATCAAAACGTCTAGTTAAGAAAATAAAAAATAGTACGCGATTAAGACCCGGTAAAATGTAAATATGCAACAAAAACCCGGTTGACCGAATTCGACTTTTAACTAGCTGATTGTTTTTTTATTAATTGGTCACGTTTTATTCAGTTGATTGGTACTTAATTAATAATAAATAAATCTATAAATCATTAGTTTTTAAATATATTAGGGGTTAAAGTATGAAATTGCCGATTTGTACTGAAAATCTTTATTGTTTATTTTTTAAATTTTTAACAAATTTATTTAATCAAAATAGTTGCCATTATTATCTATACATTGCTGCCATCTAATGGGAAGGTTATTAATGCCTTTGCGATAGAACTCCGACGATCTAGACTGCACAAACTGTGTGAAAGCATTTTGTACTGCCTCCTGGTAAGAAAACTTCTTGTCACGTAGATAATTGTCCAAATCACGAAAAAAATGGTAGTCCGTTGGAGCAAGGTCTGGTGAATACGGAGGATGACGAATGGTTTCTAAGTGCAGTTCCTAAAGGGTCAAAATGGTTTCTCGTGCTGTGTGAGGTCTCGCGTTGTCGTGGAGCAATAATGGTGAAGATCGATTCATGAGTCGGGGCTGTTTTACTGCTAGTTTTGTCAACATGGTTCGGAGTTCGGCACAATAGACATCTGCCGTAATTGCTTGACCAGATCGAAGAAAACTATAGTGAATAACACCATGCTGAGACCACCAAACAGTTACCATTACCTTTTTATTGGTAAGTTTTGCTTTAGGACACTGTTGTGGCATTTGACCTGGGGTCAGCCATTGCATTTTTCTTTTCCGGTTATCATAAAGAATCCACTTTTCATCACATGTTACAATTCGATCCAATATTCCTTCATTTCTGTACCGGTTCAACAAGGCAACACAAGTTTCAACACGCGTTTCTTTCTGCAGATCAGTCAAATCATGAGGCACCCATTTTTCGTATTTTTTTATTTTATTGATTTTACGCAAGTGAGTCAATAAAGTGGGTAAGGTAACGTTAAACCATGCCGCTAATTCCTGGGTAGTTTGACTAGGATCGGCTTCCACTATCTCTCTTAATTCATCGTTATTCACCTGTGTGGGCGGTCTTCCTCGTGGCTCGTTCTTTAAGTCGAAATTTCCATCACGAAAGCGTTTAAACCAAAATCGCACGGTGCGTTCATTAGTAGACCCCTCTCCAAACGCAGCATTGATATTGCTGGCTGTTTCTGCCGCGTTAGTTCCGCGTCGGAACTCGTATTCAAAAATCACTCGAATTTTCGCAGTATCCATCTTTCTTGTCTAAATTGAATAACAAAAACAATTGAAAGTCGATATTCAAATGTTTCACATTTTTTAAAAAAAGAACATCACAGAAACCATTTGAAAAAAGTTTCATTCGAAAACCTCAAACCATGAAGATTCTATATCAATTCAAAGAACCTATTGCAATAAAACGGCAATTTCATACTTTAACCCCTATTATATACAATAGAAATATTTCAAAGAAAAAATACATCTACAAAAACACAACGCATACAAGTGCAGACTTAAACCTAAAACCTACCTATGGGGAAATTCTTCTGAGGTTGAAAAGGTTCTAAAAGCCCAAAAAAAATGTATCAGGGCAATTTATGGTTTGAGACGGAGGAATTCATGCGTACCAGTTTTTAAAAAAGAAAATATTTTAACAGTACCTAGTATTTATATATTTGAAGTAGCTAAATTTGTTAGAAATAATCCCTCAATGTTTGAAAAAAGCAATGTCACTACTAAACGCCTAGAGACACAAATTTAACTAAAAATGCCCTGCCCGCGTTTGGAGTTGTTTAGAGCTAATTGTTCATATATGATCCCTTTGATCTTTAACTCTCTGCCTAAGGAAATTGTTGAACTTCCTTATAACAAATTTTGTAGGGAAATGAAAGTTTGGTTAATTGATCACAGCTTCTATAGTGTTAAAGAATTTCTGAACAAGACATTAAGATTTTATAAATATCATGACAGGTAAATGACTGGATATCTAATATTATTATTATTATTATTTTTTTCTCTCTCTCTCTTGTTTGGTATAATTAATAATTAACAAATGTATTGACAAAAATTTAATTTTCTCCATTAATTGACATACTGTACTTGCGTTTCCTATAGAACTATTGAATACTATTGAATTGTAACTAATTATTATATTATTTTGACAATTGATTATTGTATTAATGTAACACTTAATTTTGTTTTGAGCTAGCTTAAAATTTTGTTATAAACATTGTAAATATTTGCACACCATGATTGGTAGAAATTGTTGGACCTTATATTTGTAACACCATATTGTACCTCTTTCTATGCAAATAAATAAATGAATGAATGAATGAATAAACATTAAAACAATAAGTATTATTAAAATATTGCATTTCACATAAACAGAAAATGATACGTTATTTTGTTTTACCAAATAAAATGAAATAGTATACAAGTTAAATGTTTAAGTATGAACGAACTAACTTTAACCCAGAATATTATTCTGCTGTTGTTAAGGTAGTCTAAGCTTCAGAGCACTTCATAGAACCTGGCTACTTTCATATGCATAACAGTTTACGCCACGCCGCGCCATGCCGGATCGCGCAAGATACCACACAGCCCGTGGTTTCAAAACTGCGAACAGCATTTTGGCGAACGAGCTAAACGAGTTTAATCTACCGGGTCTAGGGTTCCCAGATCAAAAATCGAAATACCGGAGCAAATTCCAGACATAAGATGAAATATCCGGAGTTCCAGGCATTAGGCGCATACAAAATATATCGTTCATGAAATATATTTTTTGAGGTTCATTTCATACATGATTGTATCGAATCGAGTCACGAGGTCCTATCGAATCGTTCGTCAATATCGTCAAATCGATGTGTAGGTACTTTTGACTGCCACTAAAATGAATAAGTTGCACTGTGAGTTGCTATTCTGTTCGTAATTTTGAATTTCGCGTTTTTAATTTTAGGTTTTTTAATTTTAAATTACAGTTTAGGATTCTACCCAGCATTCCGGGGGAAGACTTACATTACCAGACATGTCCTAAAAATTCCAGACGTATGGCAACCCTAACGGGTCTCATCTCGTCCTGTTCACTTTTATCGATTCACAACATTGGGAGCCAAAGTAGCTACATTCGCCACTCTGTACCATTTAACGACAACATGTCGCAATATGAAAACAAATGCGACAAACTGTGTTAAACTAAAACATCCTATAACTGAAACCGCGTAGTACATTCAAACCTCCAGATACAGTTTAGACCAAAGCGGAGATATTGTTGCAAATTAAACGTACAGAGTTCGGTACTTTTGTAAGTGTTATTAGACAACGGTTATTGTATGGTAGACTTATTTAGCGGTTGCCCGACGAACTGTATTCGGAAAGTGTGAAGTAGAAAATTTAATTTCGAAGAACAAATAGTTGTTAATAAAGTCTAAGGTTATTGCTTCGCAGCTGCTTCTAATTATGAAGACCCAGACCACCGTGAATATTAAACTTCCTCACTACAATTGTAAGATAATTGAAATTTATTTAATTGCTTTAATACACAATGAGCTTTCATCGATTAATTGTTTAGATTTATTCAATTTATGACTATTATAATGCAGGTGTGGTAGTAATTTTAAACATGTTTTATAAGAAGTATAATGTATTCATAAAAACCATAAAACTTATAATTTCTACAACATAATAATATCTACAGTAGACATTTCGTAAGTGACTCTAAGCCGGAGAAGCGAAACTAATCGAGATACGAGTACCTTCATACGGTATCAACAGTGGACCGCACTGTATTAGGTACGGCCTAGGACGGACGCGACGCAACGTCAAAAGTGGTGGCAATTTGGCGTCCACCTGGCCGGGGAACATTCGTGTACATTGTACCGTGAAACGTCATTACTCTAGGTTTGTTGCGTCGTTTAAAACGACTACACCACGAAGTTAGAAGACGATGGACTGGATAACTAAAAATGAAACTTAATACTATAAAGACTATCCCACTATAGATTGAATCCAAAAAAGGAAGATAATAAGGGTGCCAGTTTTCAATCTGGCCTTATCTATGCTAATATTCTAAAGAGAAAAAAAATATTTGATTGTAAAGAATAGGCTCCGAAATTACAGAAACGATTTCCAAAATCCCCTCACAAATAGAAAGCTACTTTATCGAGTAGTAGGTAACATAGGCTACCTTTGATCCCGATATTCCCACGTGATCGGGACCTAAGCAGTTGAAACGAAGCTAGTAATGTACTTATACTCCTGTTTAATAGGACAAAATACAAGGGCATAAATTGCAGCTTTATTCAAAGCGGGTTATACCACTTTGACTCCAATACCTATTTTTCCGTCCATACGTTTTGTCCACTTCGACTTCAAAGTGTTTTCAGGTACTTCAACATGATTTTAGGTACCTACCTACATGCAATAATTGTTCATACTTCATGTAAAAATTGATAGAGTCAGCAGCAAAATCGCATGAGTTGCGGTTTTGTGCTGCTATAGCAACTATATCTTAGTGTTACTATGAAGGTTTGCTTTAATTCTTTGGTGTTGTGTGTGAAACAACAAATGTGTGTTAGAATTCATTTTTTGAAATAAAAGACCAGTATTTGGGTTTATAACAAGTATATTATTATGATCAACAAATTGTACAACAATTCACTCTAACATCTTAATTATAAAATTCGAAATCACAGCTTCAGATTTTTGTACTTAGTTAAAATATTTTAAAATCACATCTTCAGATTAAAACTATTAAAAATATATACGACAGTTCTGTCCCATAACAGTAATATCATTTTAAATTATAAAATATAAAAATAAAATTCTAAATCACAGCTTGGGAGAACAACGGTCAAATTTAAGATTGGTACTTAGCCTAACTTTTTTAAAACTAATCTTCTAATTTAAACGAATTTAAAAATCAACAAATTATAGAACAAAAAAAAAGGGAATAAAAATTATCAATCAAAGGGAAATAGAGATTCATTTTTATTTATAAGAAAAATTTACTTTTTAGACGTTGTATTTACAAAATATCTCCAATAGCAACATTACAAAAATTAGTTGTTTGACTGCTTCTTACTGAAAGGATAGTGAAAAGTTTGATGTGCCTGTACTTTCAATAAATAAATAATCTGTAGTTGAACTAGGACCACTCATGGGTTGATTATTTACCACTTCACTCATTCTCACTTGATGTAAAACTTTATTTACAAGGCACAATCAACGCATTTCGTCAGCAGCAGTGATGGCCAGGTTAGCAAATATTGTATTAATAATTATCTTGCAATATAATGCATCCTAGTCCTGATCGTAAAAATTTGAGATAGGAAATCATCACCTTATTGGCAAACACACTAACTCTTTTCCGATAGGTCAGCGCGGCCCGGCGGCACGTCTTTTTTTTTCAGGTCATACAAAACTATTTTATTTTAAAATATTTTAACATAAAGACTCCTATGTTCATGGCTTACCTAAACAATAAATGTTCTTGATTCGCGTGCTGACTGTACTTCTTGAAAAACCTTGGAGTCAAAGTGGACTCATATAAATAAAAATAAAACATTCCTTAAATGTGTGGTGGAGTTACAGTGGATGTTGTTGGAGTCAATTGGAGTAACCCTTCAAAGCACCACACACCACAAGTCAAATGCAAATGTGCCATAAGTCAAATGCAAATGTGACATTCTTAAATGATAATGACACTTTTAGTTCAGTTTATTGGAACAGTAGGTCTATTGTGTTGTACGAATATGTCGCGTAGATATTTCGTGTTTTACAGGTCCGCGTGACGTCACCTCCAATCTCACTCCGTTTGAGTTTAGATATTTAGAGAGCTCGCAAACGTGATTTGCAGGATCAACAGAGGGACGGAGTACAAACAATGTTATGATACGATTTTCAGATAAATTACTTTGCATGTTGGATACAAAGTAAGTACTGTAGTTAAAAGGATTTTACTTCATAAAGATTTTGTTAAATGGCATCGGGAACTTGATATTCTAAAAAAATCCAAGTACCTTACTAGGTAATCCAATGAATGCATGCATCATGCATCACTATCTAAGCTACTCCTAGTTAGAATTCTATCAACAACGTTCAGATTTTGTTTCGATTTTTAAGGTATGTGAGTTTCCTGAACAATTTGATTTTGTAACTGATGAAGCTCGGCCATTTGAGCCGAGTTAGAAATGCTTAACTGTCAAGCGACTATTATCCTCTTAGTCTTTTTTAAGATACCTGTCTAAATTCTTAAGCATGCAAGTTATAAACGTTAACAAACAGTTAGATAACTTTTTAATGTATTGCTTGTTATAGTGTTTTATTACAAAAATCTGTTGTGTGTATTTGGTCTTTTTTGTTAATAATGTGAGCAGTGTGAAGTAACCTCTCTAGATACAATTGAAACAAGACAAAACGACTTGATATTACATGAACGACTTGTGCAACTTTAAGAAATATCAAACATGCTTTGCTCGGCAAGTCAAATGGCGAAAGTTCATTGTTACTGTTCATTGCTTATTTACTTACACGGAAAATTAGTTCTTAAGGGATTTTGAACGAACGACTTCATACAAAAATAAAAATTTCTTTTCCACCCTTTACACGTAACCTTATCCGATTCCGATATTTTTTACCCGAATACGGCGAAACCAAAAGGAAGGATGTTTTTGTTGTTGTATGTAATTCTGAATATCTTACAAAAAACTAGGCGGTAAACGTTTTCCTTTAATCTAATTAAAAAACGGTTTTAAGAATAGAAAAAGCCTAGTTATTTAAGGAAATTTTCAAAAAAGTTTCAATAATCACCGGGATTGGGTAATGTTAAGGGGTGAAAGAGAAGTTTATAGTTTTATTCTCGTTGTATAGAGCAATCGCATCGACTTAACCGTCAAACCTCTTACATTCATGAATATTTTCGTTCGTAAATTCGTTTCGTTTCTTGTGAAATAAAATTGGTGATCGTTTTATTGATACTAAAAACGGTCGGGAAATCATAGCCTATGGCGGTACCGCATCATGAATATAGAAATCATGGAAGAATATAAATTTACAAACTAAATTAAAAATATACAGGGTGGAAAAAAACCGTGGTGAAAGGAAAAGTACCCTTAATATTGATGTTGGCAAATAGTGCTGAAAGCAAACGTTGATGAAGGAACGGAAGAAAAAAGTAAAACTATGTTTATAAATCTTGAAAAAACACTTTATTGAGTTCTGAATCGAACCGGTAAATTGTGAAACAAAACACCTTACAGGATTTTATAATATAAACTGAAAGAGTCATTCTTAGGTACATAAGAATTATTTTAACAACATAGTGCCTATCTTATAGAAAAATCAAATCAAATATTTTATATTGAAAAGCTTACTCACTATCTGAAGAAAATAGTTCACTTATAAATTCCTCAATTTCCCACCATGTATATTATTTAGTAATCAATTTGTCCTAAATTCCAAACAATAATATCATTTATATTAAAAAGTCTGTAGACTGTGCTAGAAAAAGTGTAAAATATCGATATTGAGCCACGTTTTGCATATGTCGGTACATTGCCCGATTTCCATGAAGCTCCTCATTGTCACTAACTTTTGAAACGCTTTTGCAGCAATTTGGCTTTGTGGCTTCGCTCGTCGGGAATTTTTGCATTAGCCTGGCTGCACTGTGGCAGAACGTTCAAAGTTTCCTTTGAATATTTTGTATAAATCATAGTAGATACCAATAATGTTACAATTGTATTTTAATGAATAGCATTGGCCCACCACGGCCACTACGTTTTTACGAACAATCGAAAATTTCAGACGACCGAAATCAAAGAGAAATTTCTATGTACCTACCTACTAAATACTTTGCCCTACTGTTAGTCTTTTTGGACCGGATTACTAATTTTAAATCCATAGACAGTTATTGTGAATGAACGTTGAACGAAAAAAAAAGTTCGAAGGTCGTTTTTCAGGCAATAATGAAGTCGTTTCATAATTAAACATTTATGCGGGTTAGTGTTATGTTAAAGAAATACTCACATACTCATTTATTTGTAAATAATTATAAGGAAAAAATTTATAAATTACGAATAAACTTGTCTTAATTAAATTAAACCTAATTACACTAAGAACAAATTATATAAATCTAAAGAAATTCAATATTTATTTGCAATTATAACAGGCTACATTTTGTGCTCGAAAAATTCGAACTCGAGTAGAACAAAATACTACTCAATACCTACTAGCATATTTAATATTAGTTTAACTGGGCCTTTCAACTTAAACGGTAATTTTTACGGATAAATAACGAAATATTTTCATTAAGAAATAAACAGAGATTATACTACCATCATTAAGTGCTTACTGGAATGAAACAAGAAACACATTATTATAAAGGCATTCCAACTGTTTCCTTTAATTCAATCTCATTAACATTTTCAAAACATTGATCTTAATTATTGTTAATAAAAAAAAACGATAAAGCTAAGTTTATGTGACGTAAACTGCATTATACTTATAAATTCAGCTAAGGCTGTGGCGGTTAAGATAAGGTTTCGATAAAGTAACATTGTATGATGTTTAATACCGATGTATTACAGGCACCAATTTCGATCCCATTAACGCATTCTGTGAATATTACCAACCGCGTGTTTTATTTTCAGTCTCATCAAAAGTGATTTTAAGCCCATTTTTAAATGACTACTAAGCCTAAGGACTTAAAATGACTTTTATATAATCCAAATACATCTAGTAGCCTTAATAAGTCCACCAACGTTCCCCGTTATACCTGGATAAATATGGGCTACAGACTGCAGTACATTTCGCTGTATTTTGGGTTATTTATTGAAGACTTAAATTGACTTCCGCTTGCTTTTTATTGACTTTTCTCGTCAAGTGCAATAACTTTGTAAAACAGTAGATTTGCAAACACTATTTCGGATTAGTTAACAATAAATAGCTAAACATAATACGTTATGAAAAACATGCTGAAATCATTCTTTATTTTATAAGTTATCTTTCGTTTATTTAAAAGAATTTTCAAATATACCTAATTAAAAAAAGAAATAAATAATAAATATCAATTTCAATTTTAAGATAAAATCTACCTATTGGTATTCGGAGTTTATAAAAATAATGAATTTTTTTAACTTTATACTTTTCCGTTATGCAGTGTATGAAAACTGCCTATAAAATACAAACTCGGATATGAAGCCAAGTCAAAATCTCTCCTTTTTGTATGTATAATTCGTCCATTATTGTGACTTTTATGACTTTATCTTTAGATTTTATACGGCAACTAAATCCAACGATTTGTCACTTGATAACAGCGAGTTTGTTTTACGAGTGTATACGGATTCCGTAAAATGACAACAATTTAGATGCACGAATATAATGATTTATTTGCAGGTATATGTACATTAAACCAATTGGGTAGGTTAAGCAGTTACTTAAACAAAAAGACCTTCAAATTTTTCATAAATCAAAGAATGTTACATAAGTAACTGCTTTATCATACCAAAAGGATCTGCGATCATTCATCGTCACATCGTCAGTTTATGAAATAAGGTAACCAAGTCTTACTGATTTTACAGTATAATAAAATAAAAACATTTGAACCGAGTTAAGTATCGTAGAGTTGTAAATACATCACCGCATCCGATGAAAAGCTATTTGACCAGAAACAACGACATACATTCCGGTCGTCTTCGATCGCTATAAAAATAACGGCCATCCTTTGTTTTGGTGTACAATCAATAAATCGACACACCACGTACGGAAATTCAATTTCGATACATTGTCGTGCGTGGGCGAGATGCCAAAGATATAAATGACGTCGATCGAGGGTATCCAAGATTGAGTAGTGAATAAATCGTAAAAAAATAATTAGTGTGTGTACACGTTAGGCTAATCGAGCGTTTGACGAGGGTCGGGTGAGGTCGCGTCGTGCGCTCCGGCTGCCAAGCGGGAACGGGGAACTGCTCTACGACTCCGCTCATTATTCGGACAGACTCGCTCTGACGCCTTTTAGCCCTTTGACGTGGAAAGGCCCCATTAGCATTGGACCGCTTGTTGATCTCGCCTGTTAATTACTGACCTCGAATTAGACTAACTAGCTAAATAAGAAAAGAAGAAAGAAAACAAGCGGCCGAAACAGTTTCTTTGTGCCAGATTTAAGTTTTACCGACGATGCGGACGTATCTGACGGAAAATGAACTTAAATGTCGAAGAATTTCGACTCGCAACATGAACGAATCCCAAAATCAAGGTTGCAGAATCGGGGAATAAAACTGTTGATTACGCACATTGGAAATTTTATTTACTTACTCGTTCTGAAAACAAATATGATGGCTTTAATTTATAAGCGTGTGTTTGCCTCAGGCTTCAATATAAGTTGCAGATTTAAATTCAGTGTTCCTACCTACCTACCTACCAACATGATGTTATTGAAACTTTTTTTGGTCGTGACGAAGGAGCACGGGCTAATGGAGATATCGTATCTGTCATATCAGAAGCATGTCGACTGACAGTTTTATTGCGATCGGATGTGATAGTCTGATAAAGGACGAGTCATCTTGAAGACTGTCGTTACCTCGATTAAATGGATTTTAATCAATAACTTTTCGAGGGAAATAAATAATAATCACAAGACGGGCTTGATTTATTGAACTTGCTTTTATGTATTTTTGGATGCACCCAAAAATACATATAAACAAGTTCAATAAATTATCTTGTAATACTTATTTTATTTGCAACGTCAGGAAACTTTTTACTTCTACAGCTAATGCGGCAATTGCAAGTGGTATGTTGAAAAGGGCTGAAAGGCAAAATGCTTAAAGTCATTGAAGAAAGATCGTAACCTTCCCGGTTCTAGCAAAATAGTAAGTAGCCGTAATTACCACTAGGGAGAACCTGCTTTGTAAGAACTTCTCATTTAGAAACAAGACTCTATATACTAACTTATAAAAACAAGATTTTACATAATAATTTATACATATACTTATTCTACTAGCGATCGATACGTCCTAAGCCCGATCCACTAATGCACAAACATCGCTGAAAAATGTACCGGAGCCTAATGTACCCTAATGAAATAATTATCATATCAGCCGTTTAGAACGTCCATTGCTGAACATGACCTATGTTCCCATATTGATACTTCCCTCATTGATACCCATAGAATTCGGTAAGTGGCGGCCTGCATCCACCGTGAAACCACTGCTTTAACCAGCTGTGGTATCATCTAATTAGCATCCACCGCTGTCAGTTGCTATTTGCTGTCAAAAAGCATATTTTGTATTGTACATTGCTGTTTGAAGTAATCACCGGTAACAACCACGTTACGTCAAAGCAGCAATGTACTGCAACTTAGCCACTAGTAACGGTGGATGCTAATTACATGATACCACAGCAGATCATCCGTCTATCTCGTCGGTGGACGCCCTACGCTGCGCCTGCCATATGAAATCACTTAGTTATAATTACAAAACTACAAGTATTTTACATTAATCCCGGTCAAAATGACAGACAGCCAAATACAGAAACGACACTTAAAATTTGAGGTGTCCTTAAATAATTGAGCAGATTTAAAATTTAAAATATGTTTTTTTTTGTGTTTAATGAGAGCTGCTTGATTGTTTAATAAGAGCTCAAATTTTGAGTAGCTTTATTCGGCCGTTATAGCCTACGAATCACTATTCCGACCGACAAACGGTAGACGATTTCAAGTGACGTGACACTACTTTAGATATAAGCATGAGATAGTAAAACATCGCAGACACACATCTCGATGCCATTTAGCTTTAAAGTGAGTGGCATAAAAGTGCTTATTTAATTGGTCGATTCACCGTGTAGAAAAAAAACCACAGTGAATGTAGAAGGTAAGTAGTAAGTACTTATATATTTCTCATTAAAGCTACCGTTTTGTAAGTACTTACCCGTAAGTAGATAATCCGGTAATGAGATGAGGTTTTTAATGCGTAGCAGCTGGAAATTATTTTAAGTAGACAGGGTATGAAGTTATGAATCTGCGATCATAAAACCTACACGGTTTAAAATAAGACTTTAAGTTAAACTAACTTGTTTAATATTTTCTAATTATTTACTAACTTGGACACTTATAGCCTTATTAATAAAAGGGGAATATGGTCGGAGTACTTTTATCAATGACTATTAGAGTTAAACTTTAATTTTGCATGTATTATGCTGATAACAGATTATTTGCAATTAATTGCAACACCTACAAATTTGATGGCAATGGTCTAAAAATAAAATACCTAATACTTAATTACGATTTGACATTACTAACAAACAGGATCAAAATAATCAACATTTAACTTTAAAGCTGATCATATTATAACACTTACAAACTCATGTTATTAAAACCTATTTAGCAAGCGTTCAAATAATTATTAAAATGACTGCAGCAATTTAAAGTCTATCAAACACAAGCAACTGGTTCGAATAGAGCCAGTTCGAGCAAAAAAAAAGATGAACTAATTAAAGGAAACCAGTAGCAGTAGTCTGCAGTACGAAGCTAAACGAGTAGCCAACTTGGCAATTACCATATATCTAAATCGGATTATCGAATCGGTACACAATTAACGCTGCATCTCAGACATTGTTTACTTAATCAATGTATCCTACACTGAACTGTAAATTAGTTTAATTAATTAGTTAAGTTTTGTAAATTTATATATTTGAGGTGTTAGAGATTGACGAACCTTACAAATAATAAAATTATTATTAAATCCATAAAATGTCCATTATGATTGATTCTATTGAAATTTATAATGAATTTGTATATTTAAAATAAAAATGGTTTGTAATAATTTGGTACAATAAATAGTTAATCTATCTAGATCTATGATTACAATATGTTTCAAAGCGGCTGCCATGTAAATTGACCTAAACGTTCTAAGTAAAGAAGGCACAAAGTACATCGTGACACGTATGCATACACAAAGTACCTACATATTATAAAAGTTTATTTTAGATAATTATTTCAAAGACACACACACACATTCGCGAGTTCACTTGGCCTATGTCCAGCAGTAGACCTTCTACGCCTGACTTGATGATGATGATGAATTAAAATACCAAATTTAATTCATGAAGAATACATGCTTGAATATTTCAAACTAATTTAAAATGAATAACCGCAGCTAAAAGAAACGGAGCATAACTAGCCTTCAGCGAGGCAGAGGGAAAAAAAATCGCAGCTTTTTTCATTCCATCATACTTCGCATTTGTTCGGATGCACTTGACGTGTAAAACGAGGAATCTAGAAGGGTCTAGTTTAAAGAGATGCCGAAATCAGATCTTGTGAACGTCTCCATTCACTACACATAAACCAGGTTTTTACCTTGTAAATCAACGCTTCAACTGACCGTCAAGAGACAACAAAGACAGTAAAGCCAATTGACTAATCATACCGCGATTTTTGTACAAACACAACACACCGTTGCGGGCAGGGTAAGGCAGGGGGTAAGGTAATAATCAAAGTTTGTTATTGGTCATTGCGTTACCTATCTAAGCTGATCTAGCTTTGTGGTTGACCGATGCGATACTTATATATACCTAGACTCTTTGTGATCGGCCGTTCTTGAACGAGAGTACTACTAAAAAGACGTACTATTTTCATGAATACTAATAAGCGGTCAACTGGTTTTATCGTCTTTAAGAAACCACGAAGATCGAGACCCACTGCAGGTTAATCGACCATGTGTAACTCGATAGATGAATAAAGTTGCAGCCGTGCAATTTGTTAAATAGAGTTAAGATGACGAATTGAAGAATTTGTAGATTTGTTTGTCTATAAATTGCCCTACCATGATCGTTTCTCGTTGATTTGACGACATTTTGTCAGAAAAAAAATAAAAAACGACTACTTTAAAAGCCACAGACATTTTTTTTTTGTTTTATTTTTTTTAAAGTTTGATATTTTTAAGCTGAGCGATATATATAGCTGCAATATCGCTCAGCTTAAAAATATCAAAGCTTAGCGACGACTTATAAGAGATCATGAGAGAGTAGTGCAGAATATCTCAGTAATTACAAAACATACGAAAACCATATTGTGGTATTTATTTATCTTTTTTTGCTTTCAATTTGGTTGTTTTTTTTTACGCAATTAGTTAATAATGGTTTGTTAGTTTTGTTTACGCGATTAGTATTACAACACAAAAAAACAACTCAGTAAAACATAGATTTAGAAGCGAGATATATATTATTTATTTACTTACTTTATTTTTATTTATTTATTCAGTACAAAAGTGAAATACTTTACAATACGCGCGATATATTTGAACATTGGTTTTTCCCGTATTGATTAAGTTTTACCTTATTAGCAACATAATTAATATATTAAATGAGTATACGTTTTGGCGCTTACGAGACGGCCGTCACAACTCAAGTTAGCTGAGCTAGCTACTCACAGTACACTAGTATGAGTTTTTTTTTAAGTTTATCAATGCTTTACCTTAAGTATCGATTTCCAACGGCTTTTTATAGGGATCGCTTAGATATGATTTAATAGTGTTTCGACGGATTTCATTAGGTACCTATATGAAAATACGAGTGCACAACTACATTCCCAATGGTAATAAAAATAAATTCATAAGTAAATATCACGTTTCAATAGTTTTGACGAGAGTTTCTAAAATATTTATTAAGATGTGCTGAGGTGATCCTGAAACTGGGCTTAATCCGGAATAAACCTTTTATAACGTCATAGTCATATAAAAACGATTTAAGAATAAATTCGAAATTACCCAATTGGAAAAGTATATTATATTTACCGTACTACACCATATAACTTTTAAGTCGAACACAATTTTTACAAACGCAACGAATTTTTTTTACTAGTTAATCAACCTAATATTTAGATCACAACATAACACTGTTTAGAATAAAATTATAATTAATAAAGCCGCTTAAAATATTAACATCTGAAGACACTATAATAATAACGTAACGTACTTAATTAATATCATGTGTCTAACCAAGTTTGATTAAAGCGAGTCTCAGATTATTAAATTCGCCAGTCGCGATTCAATATTCGTATCGTCTTAGCCAATATTTGCGAGCGTGTCTGCGAACGGAAGGCCTACGAACAAAAGCCAACAAGAAAGACGCGATTATTACTCTAATACTTTGAAAACAAATATAATAACATATGACAAAACCATGGCTATCAAAAACTAGCAACCTACTTTAATTAGTTGGATCTTATACTAGTTGTAATATGTACTTATGGAATTCAAAGTCCTGGATCATACATCCCTGGTCCTAGTGATATATAATTCTGAGAGTGTGTCTTTGATAAAGTGGAGATAATATCTAAAATTAAGAAAGGGTTTCACAGCTGATTTAATCTATAAGTAATTAAGAGTCCCATTTCCCGATGTTTTTGATACAGGTATTAAAATAGCAAATATTAATAAATTCAGTGAACACGTGCCCTATATTCGAATGATCACAAGATTGCTATATTTCTCAGAAGATATCCCATAAACAGGATCTTTTGAAGTATTTTCCGTTACATTAGGTAACTAGCTAATCTCGCTTAGCTCGTTTTTACAACAGCCTCACCCTATTCAAGAGGATATTTACAAAACCCACTCAAAAACCTCTTCCGAATTTGATTACGTCTATTCACCGTTGTAGAATTAATTTACTTCTCATATTTTTTGGCGTGAGTTTTGCTTTATTGTCGAATACAAAACCGTTAGGTACCTATATCTTGATCTTTTTAGTCAAATACACCTACCTGCCAATCTGATAAAGAAATTTAAAATAGGTAGCTTATCTTAGCAAGGTTTTAAGTAAGTTTTTTTGTGTAATTAACAAATTAAGTATAGGTATGTTGGAGGTTCGAGATAATGTGTATTTTTCGATGGAAAGATTTTCCATCAGGCAAGTGGTTTACTACACAAAGTTGTACTCTTACTTATATGAGTTTTTAGGTTAATATTGCGATTCAGTGACTTTATTTTAGTAACGCCATCTAGTAGGTTTTGTGGGCCACTAAGTAAGAATAGTAAATTGTATCTTTAATGATCAGGATCACACTATACCTTAACGTGGGGAACTTTACAAAAATGTACCTAAATTGTGTTTCCCTAACAACCTACATCTGTTTTCCTATTCCCACATGCTTAAATAATGTATTAACGTTGGTCACTAAATAAATATTTGTTTTTATATTTATGGGAAAAGTTTTGCTAAAATAAATGAAATCTTACAATTTAGTTAATTCGGATACCACCCACAGACTACAGCTATACTTGTACTAAACCTCTACGGATGCTGTATAGTATCATGTTACCTAGTAATAAATACGGAACAAGATATCAACTTTTTAAATTACTCCCAGTAATATGAAAACACAATAAATCTTTGTCCGACATTTATATACTATCTGGTATCACAATCACATATAAACCTGTCCGGCAGCGTCTGAATTGGCTGCAGATTGCAGCAACCATAGTAGCCGTAACCGTTTTATGACATTCATAAATACTATTAATGAATGAATGAACGGTTGCGGAATAAAAAACTACGGAGAGGCTAGTGACTCGCTCGTTACCGAATGCGGATCATTCTCAGTAGGTATATATTTTGTTCAGATCAAATAATTTTGACAGGTCTTTCATGAGAGACTTGAAAGTTAACGGTCGCTTACAGTAAAGCATTTCAAACTTGACTCAAACGGCCGAGCTTCAGAAAAAAATCAAAAGAAAGAAAAACAGAAGTTCGGTTGTGTTTTGTCTCTGTGTCGGTCTCGTTTTTTGACTTATTGTTATGACTTTGATCATTATTTGTTTCTGTTTCTATCGAAGTAATGGACCTACATAGTTTTTTATTGCTGGAACTAGGAAAATGATTTTTCAGCAGACTCATGATGGATTTCAGCCATGAATCTATACTGAGAATAATCGCCAAATGGGGGTAGTGTGCCTAGTACAAATACGGCGAGCGGCGCGGCGCGAATAATGTTCTCATATTGTGTATAAATATACCGTGCTAACTCGCGGAAGTGTGGCGTTTATAAGTCGTAAATCAAACAGGCTTATCGGTCCCGCGACGTACTAGCTACGTCCCTTGTCGCCTCTACGAAACGTGCAACGTGGATGATGATGATGTTAAACTCTAGTCGAAAATGTCTGAGTTTGCAAATTGTGCTGAGTACACGTCCCTACAAACTAAAATGATTAAACTTTTTTACAAAATACTTTCTAATTAAGATACTAGGTAGTTATTTCAATTTTGCTCTAAATATTATACAGTACTGCATAGAACGCCATCTATCCCCAAACTACAACATTAGACTTATACGTACTTTAAATTTATTTCATGAATATTATACTTGTTAACTCTATACCTACTTTATCAATGGGGAAATAAAAAATTACAAGTTTGTAGGAAAATGTATCCAACACAGTATTATCTACGCAACAGATTTCGTCAAAAGGCATTCATTTTTCAGAAACATTTAGTTGAATATGCATAGCTCAGGCTTTACGACTCACATTTGTTAACTTCTCGGAACAATAAAATATCTATATTCAATAAAATATTTTATGTGGTTACTATCTATTTAAATTAAAATTGTTCTAAGTAATAATTTATCTTTTTCGTAAGTTATTTAGCAGTACGTATCATACTAATGATAATATTTTTACTGTTCATTCAATTTACACAAACATAGGTGTAGGAATTTAATAAAAACCAATTGAAAAATGTATACTAATATCAATTTTTAATAGCCATAGCTTTATGACCTCCAGCATTGAATCCCAAATCAAACAATGGTGCATGTCCAAACTCCAATATTGAAAGAGTACAATAACCGGTGAATAGTTTAGTTTGAATAGTTAACCAGAATTTTAGAAAGCGATTTTTTTTGATTAATTGTAAATATAGTAGGTATAACACAATTTACGTAGGAGCAATTAAAATCACTTAAAATTACTAACATTAATCAAAATCTTTATATAATGTCTAAATAGAATCAATATGACCACCCTGTGACTCACCATATACGACGCATGCAACAGACATTGGTTAAATATTTTGACATGCAAGCCCCTTTTGCTTGAGCAATAGGCACTGTATTTATCATCATCCGAGCGATGTTCCCTGTTACACCCCTCACGTGAGCCCGGGGTCGGCTTTCCTACTTTTTCGACTTCAGTTTGCACGTCCTTCGGAATCCCGTGTAGGGAGGCAGTTTGCACGCATCTTAGCACTTACAACGTCAACCCAGCTTGGGTCTTCCCAATCTGCTGCGTCCGGGCGAAGGCGCGATAGCAAGCAACATTTGTTCCCCACGTAACAATAAGTACTGTATGACTAATGTTACGTCTCATTTGTCGTGACTAAGTAACGTATCTACCCTTTTTTGTTTTAATCTAGGGTTCCACCCCACAATACCCACCCAACAGTCACAATAACTGGATCACTACCTCAGTCGACACCGTGTCCAACAATACAATGTACCGTTCCACATACCTAACAATCTTAACATTACCGAAAACCGTGGGTACAATTAATACGAACGCAACCGTCCACTGAACCAGAACATGTTACTCGCGAATACCTGTCAGCCTTGATTGACAGACGTCCACAGATTAGATATGGCACGATATCTGTACATTGGTTATGACCGCGTTTTGTATGTAAATGTGCGCGCCACACGGTGGCGGATATACGAGGTCATATTTTTTTGTGTTGAATAAGTAAATTTTTCTACTATCAATACCATGACCGCATGCTTGAGGTGACGACGCGTCAAACGTAATAATGACGTCTTTTACACGAAAATTAAATACCTATGCGTGTGTGTGAACGTCACAGCAACCCCCTAACAAAAATAAATGATGAGATTTAAAAACGAAATTCAAAGCATACAATGCCATCGACTTATTTGTAGTCTGAAGTCGGGCAGTTTTACAAAATAGATCCAAATTGTTCTTCAGACTTCAGAAATGAATACCTAACAGTTAACGCACATTGTCAGGCAAAGTGCACATCTCGTCATGTTCTTACTCAGGTACAAGATAAAAGCCTAATTTATTGAAAAAAAAACTTATTGATCATCATCATTAGTTAATCATGCATAAAATTGGCAAGCTACCGTACTAGGAGAAGTTAAAAGTCGGCATTAAGTATATCCGAGATATAGGTATACTTCAAAGCTACAATCCAGAAGTCAAAAACACCGCATATCTGTGTATATCTGTATAAAAATCTCATTGGTATTTTAAGATTATTTTTCTAAGGATAGAACTTTAAAACGTTATGCGGGAGAAGTGAAAAAGGCTAAAAAAATGCTCCTAAGTGGAATTTGATGGAAAATTCTTCTTCGTCGGCATTGAGGGAATGAAAAAAGGTTTCCTCATTTTCCTTGCTCTACTATGTGTTGAGCTTGTATGGTGCGAATTCAATTTTGTGTTTTTTCCTCATGAATATCTATAAGATGATACATATTAAATATGTATCGAGTAAGTAAAAGTTTTGGTTGGTCGTTGTCTGTTAACAGTAGTACAAATGTTTCTTTAAGTAGGTATTCGGTGTAAAATAACACATTTAATATTAAAATTATAAATAGACAAATCAAATAGAATTTAATCAGTTGCTGTTTAAATTTAATTTCAGTTTATACTTTAGCTCAACAAAAGTTACTTTCAATAAGAGCTATCGTAAATGACCGTCTTATAATAAAGCGAACGCATTGAGAGAAATTTAATAAGCTTTGTGGATATTCTGTATCATTTCTCGGTATGGGGTAATTTTCCTGCATTGAACAACGGCGATCAGAGTAAATCAACCGTTTAATCGACTATACTTTACAATTTAGCAGTCTCGATTACACAAGCGCGCCAGTCGTAAAACAATATTTAGAAATTAGGGTTTCTTGTTAAAAACGAAAAATGGCGGCACTTACAAAATTTCATTGCATCTTAAATGTCTATGAAAATTTAGTCAGATGTCGGGTTAATTATTGGACCGTAAATATACCAAACAACAGCGGAGCATACTATGTTACGAATTTAAGCGCCAATTGGGTAGCTATAGTTAAATTGGTAATTTACTTAATTGGCAGAATCAATTACTCCAATTACTATAGACTAGAAAAGTTAAATTGAGATTGTTACCAACTAAGAGAACTAAAAGTCGTTACACACCCAGTTTCGATGGACCAGACCATTATTTTTTATTAAAAAAAAAGTTCTAAATAAATTGGGGCTCTTTTTTACATAAGCCGCTTTTCTCTGTAAGATGTGTGAAAAAAAAACAAGAACGAGTCTTCACTCATCCTTCACTGTATCACGTGTGGCTCATTGTCAATACGTAGACGTAGCAACAAGGGGCGTGAGTGGAAAAATCGAGCAATTTTCCGGATGCCGTTATAGCTAATACGGTCTTCTGAGCGTCGTTGGTCGATTAATCTAAGTCGACCGCGATGGGCTTCGACTGCTACATACAAAGAACCACTTTAACTGGAGCTATGGCTTTTCAACTCATTAGCTTACCCTGGACAAGAACACGAATAACGTGACGCAGATCGGTATAAATTGGTCAGATCATGCGATTAATTTTTTCGAATGAACGGCTTGGAGACGATCAAACCGCATCCGATAAAAGGCATTATGAATGTTCTTAAGGGATTACTATATTAACTTGATTTTAAGAGTTATTTTGTTTAATTTAAAAACGTGAAATGTGATGTAAGTCCACAACAAATTACGTTACACAGTAACGTTCTTTTATTAAAAGGATATTACGTCTAATTGCAAAAGAACCGAAGAACGGCAGCCGTAATTTGGTAATTCAAGACACAAAGCTAGCGTAATTAGGCTTTGGTAGATTCGAGCCTAATCTACGAATGGCCTCGTCGGGCTTTTAATTTGCCTTTTCTGCTTTAAGCCACATTTCCGAGCGAAGGAGTAATGGGTAAGCAATCAGGTAGTAAAGGCTGACCGCATTCCTATACGAATCAATACGGGACTAGGAGCGTAAAAGCACGCAAACAAGTTTCCATGTAAATAAGAGCGCTCACACGAACCTCCTACAATGGTCATTACCACGATTCAATACGTGAAATTGCCGTTGCTCTAAACAGCTAAATGGCACAAAACGATACGTACCCACGAACGTTCGTAAACATGTGTGTTGCACATGAGGAATATTCATGACTCGCCCGGTAAATGGAGTAGTGGAGTGGATTCAATGGGACCGCTGCTCCAGAATATCTAAAATCGATATAAGGATGTGTGGTACTGTAAAAGAAGTACCCCCCCTATTAACTGTAGATATATATATATTACAGTCTATCCCTTTTTAAAAGAAAATTTAAAAATGATCTAATAAAATCAAATAAAAGTTAGCCAAATGAAGATGAGATCGTCTAGTAAATTAGGACCTTCCTACGTTGTGTTTAATTATAATAAGCCAAAATCTTTACTGTGGTATGTCTCTAACAAGATTGGATAATCATAAAGGCAAAACAGACACAATTTCAATAGCTTATTAATTATTAACTTTAGATAAAATCCTACTCATTCTTACTAATTCATATAAGATAATCTCTAAAATAAATAAATAAATAACAGTAAAATAGTAAAATTTATAATTAAAGTGAATTTAACTTGATTTTACTTAACTAGAATAAACAAAATATAAAAATATAACTAACAAATTCCATTCTACTTCTTAGTCTTGAACTATGGTTACTAAACATTCAACAAATATAAATAATTGTATAGTGTATATCCGCAATTCTTAAAGAATTGCGGAAGCTTCCATCCACCGCCCCACGAAGCTTTCCTAACACACACCAGGATAAACCCGTGAATCTAAAATTTAAATGCAACCAATGGCACATTCATCTCCGAAGAGGCAAATTCAAAAGAGCGAAAACACCCAATTTATATAAAAGTTTGTAATTTATGTGTAGATTTGCATCCAATTCTACACAATGTAAGTTTCATATTTGGAAGTTGTGAGCAGGCAGACATAATTGGACAAAGTGAAGTAATCCAAAGGAATTGACAAAATCGAACAAAACCTGAGATTACATTTTGTATGAGTGCGAATCAGCTGTACCAGCTATATGATCGCTTGTGCAGTGTGCGGCTTCCAGGTATGAATTGGAGAAATGTGACGACCAGATACCTTTCATGAAATAATCTCACCACATACATATGTGGGTCTACAATTATAACTTAGTCAGCATTGGAACGACATGAGATCTTCCAATCACCCATAGGAAATTTCAGGATTACGTGATATTCACGATTTTCTGTGTAGTTTATGTATTGTGTAAATGTCCAAAGTATATCGCCCGGTCAACAAATCATCTCAACATGAGAAATCATCTACAGTAAAACTGGATGCTGGTTTTGTGCCTTTAACACAAAAATAATAATCTTCAATTTAAATAAGTAAATTAAATTAGCTGCTTTCGCATTAAACAGGAATAATAGCTTATCATCAGATAACTAGCTATACAATATTCAAAATAGATTTTGAATATCTCTGTTCTATTGCTTGAGCCACTAAATGTTATAAGTTACAAGAACTCACAACAGAACTATGTTCATTGATTCAAAGTTCCCAAGGGAGATTGACTTCACCTTGTTTTATTATTAAATAGTGAAAATAAGTAATTTCACAAAGTAATTATTTATTATTAGTGATCCTAAATAGTCATTAGGAAAAACTAGACTTGCTCTTAATCACAGCTGACTTTCACCAGGTCAAGGAACTGATAACCCTCTCCAATCAAAGCTAGTGGTATTTGATAACCTATCCTAGCCAGAAACAAAAAGTTAAATCAGGTCCAAACCCAATTTAGCCACCTCTGTCCAAATACTACAATTAAGTCTCCCATCAACCAATCTTTTCCAAATATTGGTTAACAGTTATCGACTTTGAACATTTACTAGAAAATATTACTATATAAACTATTATTATTCAGTTTATATAGCCTTAATAGCAAAGAAATAAGTTTTTGTTAGAGATAAACAAGTAAACTCATCCTATCTCAATATTAGTAATAAACTAATAGTTTGTGAACAATTTTATCACCATCAAGCAAAACTGCTAAACTGTTTGCGATGAAACAAAGAATAAAATAGATCATTGTTGTAAGCAACATATAGATAGACCATCTAATTACTTCAATCTTTCTTTAGAAAACAGTCTCACACAGGTAAAACTATGGAGCATAACTGGTTTATGAATTTATCACAACAAGCAAAACTGCTGAGCTGTTAGCGATGAAACATGGAATAAAGATAATTGGAAGTTGAAACCAACTTATAGTCCTATCTCTATTCCTATGTTTATGCAAAACTGTTACACACGGAACCCGCGAAACATAACTAGTTTGATTATATTTATCAATATGATAACAATCAAGTCTTGCTTTATGTATTTGTATTATTCAACTTTCAGTGGCTCTCACAAAGTTAATAATAATTAGGTAATGTGTAGTGAAAAATATAAATTACATATCAATAATAATACATAATAAACTTAAATGGAAGATAAAATAAACTTATATAAATACATACTTTAATTATAATCATCTAGTGTTTGATATGAAATATTATTCACATTCTTGAACCAGATTAAACACAATAAATTGCCTTTTACCAGACAAAATTCCAGGCCTTCCAATATTTAAATAATCTTTCTCAAACACTAGATTTTAAATGGTGAATACTAGAATCTAATATAAAAAGGTATTTCGCACAGCATTGACCCTAGTTTGATTCAGAAAAGCATGTAAAACTGGAAAAATTAAACAGACCAAATAATTTAAAAGGTGTAAATATATAACCAGCTTTATGTAGTTGCTCTCTCAAATCAAACCAGGATCCAGAGAATTTTTAAATTAATAGAAATTCCTGTCTATAAAATAAACGCTTCACTCAATGATTGATTCAAAAGATTTTCAATGGATACAATTGAAATAATATAATATCCAATCATTTTTCACATTTTCATTTCAGTTAAATTTCTGAACCTGTAATAATCTCTCAAATCAATCACTAAGTCTATAAGGATATTTAAATATTAAAACTTCCGCATAGCAATCCAGTGAATTATCCAAGATTACATCCAACAAAATCAGCACAATAATATTTATACCTCAAAACACTAATTTTCCAAATGATATTCTGATTCTGTTTAAATACTCTCCCAAACAATCCACCAGAGTTTTGGAAGCAAATTTCCTCCAATAAAACACATCAAAATGGCACATTCTACAAATCCTAACTGATTACAACCAGATTTCAGAAAATCTTAGGTAAAACTTTTAATTTTATGATACAAAATTCAAAACATGAATATATTTTCCGAAATCCAAATGTAATCCCTAACAAAAGAAAACCTACACACATACCTTCGTGTTTTATCTAGTTAGACAAACACCAATAAAATCCAAATAATAAACTTAGCTTTGCCGTAACACATCCTATCACCTACATATTCTCTATCTCTCCAAAATTTAATAAACCGATCACTGAGAGAAAATCACTCCCTAAATTCACAAATTTTCCCTATTTTACCTATAACATTTACTTCACTTTCTGATAAAAATAAACTTCCTAATCTTCCTGCTCTAGATTTCCCCTAATTTCCCTGTAACTAGCTACTTACTCCAACGCCTCGATATCTCAACTTGCAGCGCTTTCGCGGGAAGATGAGTCTCGTAAAAAAAACTCCCGAAATGAGCTCTGCACATACTTATATAACCCCGTTTAGGGTTCCCAGTTTATCACTACATAAATCCCTTTCCCAAATATATAATTCCCCAAGTTGACAAAACCACATTCCTATTAACAAAATTAACTTCAACCAAAGAAAATTTGTCTATTGCTTGTTTTTGAGACTAAAAACGCTTCATAATCACTTTAATCTGTTGAATTCTCAAACTTTAACCAAGTTTATTCGTTCAAAAATAGCTAATATTTCCCCAAAAATACCCAATTTTCTTTTCCTAGTAACATTCTACCATACTTTTCAGTTGGCGGAATTGACTGTAATCACTTCATTGGTCAATTTCAAAAATTCAAAATTACCAATTCTGCCAACTTTTCAATCCAAATCATGACTGTCATAAAATTTCAATTCGTAGTGTTCTTTTCGTTCTTCTTTCAATTTTATGAATTTTTTAAACCAGCATGTCCTAATTTTCTAACCACAAAGTTTAATACCTTTTTTTAAAATAAGGTTTGAAACCCAAAATAGAATTTACGTTCCTTTGCTTATTCAACTAGGCGTTGTCTTCAAATCAAAATTTAAAGCACTTCAATAAGTTGGTTTGTTACAATCGCCCCTTAATTTGTAACAAAGTTCACCGATGTTACAAATTATCTAACAAAATAAAACAACTTAAAATAAACACCTCAATCCACCATGCACAACGCCTAGAAAGAGAAAGAAATTTAAAATTAAACTAACTTTTTAACGTTACTAACTTTATTAAATATGTTTAATTAAAATATTACATATATATTATATATATATATACATACACATCAATACACATTTATATATATATTAGAAATGACCGCCCGACACCCCGCCAACCATATCTATTGAAATAGCGTTTAAGGTATCAAAATAAAATTGTGTAAATAAAATAAAACAATTCAGTAATCTTATTATTTTAAAAAAAAAATGTAAAGTAGTAATAGTGTGATCCATCAATCGCCCTAATAGATGTAATTGAGTAATTTCCCTAACCCAATTTTACAATATCTTTTAAACATTACATTAAATAAAATTTGCTTATTGCTGAACTTAATATTTAAACTATTACTTCAACTCCTACTACACAATAATAACACTTCATAGATAATATCTATTCAATAGAATCGTATTAAAATTTCCTCTTATTTCTTTAGTTTTAGGATTCATTAAAGTATACACATTTGTATAAGGAATTGCACTCACAACATAAGGTCCTTCAAAAAGTAATTGAAACTTTTTATTTACATTCCTTTGAACATCAGACTTATTCATCTTACGTATTTTAACATAATCCCCTATTTGAAACTCTATCAACCGGTGGGATTTATTAAACAGGATTTGCCGTTTAATACTATTATTCTTTAAATTTTCCTTTACTTGTGCTCTAACATTTTCTACATCCTTAGTTTTATTTAAAAATGGTAAACAACTATCAAAAGTCATTCTGTTACTAAAACCATAAAGTATTTCATTTGGAGTGAACTCAGTGCTTTCATGATAAGTATTATTATATAAACTCTCTATTTTGCTTAGAATAGTTGCCCAACCTTTATGGTTCCTATAACAATATGTTCTAAACAACCGTCCTAATTCTTTATTAACCCGTTCAGTAGTATTTGGTCTAGGATTTCTAACAGTAGTGTGAATAGGCTTAATACCAATATCTTTCAAACCCTTTTCCCATCTTTCTGATGCAAATTGACTACCATTATCTGTCAAAACTACTTTAGGTTTTATAATTTTAGCAAATTGTTTTACTTTAGCTAATACCGCACGAGAAGTAGCTTTAACCAAATCATATAGCTTAACAAATTTACTAAAAGAGTCCTGAATTACCAGTATATAAGTGACTCCAAATCTACCTTTAGGTAAAGGTCCATATAAATCTGCCATCACAATATCTCCTATTTGTTCAGATATAATTGACTTACACTCCCCAACATACTTAATATTATTACTTTTGGAAACTTGACAAATATGACAAGTTCTAAGTAACTTTTTCACAGTTTTACTCATTCCAAGCCAATAAAACCGATCTTTAAGATATTTAAGAACTTTATAAGCCCCTTGATGACCCATTTCTTCATGAATTTGTATAATTACTTCTTTTCTCAAAGTTTCTGGTAAATAAATCACATCTGAACTTAAATTTACCCTAAAATATAACACCCTATCTTTAATAACACAACGTTGAGAAATTTTACCTATCCTATTATTTCTTCCACTAAAATTATTCATAGTTTCCTTAATTAATTGAATCTCTCTATCAACAGATTGATAATCTGATATATTTTTCAAACCATCTATTAACTTCCTATTTTTACAATTTTCCATATAATGAATCTCTGGACAAAATACCTTATCATCTTGTATCATTTCTGAATCAAATGGGAATCTAGACAGAACATCAACAGCAACATTATCTTTGCCCTTGACATGTTCAATAGTGTAATTAAATTGCTCAAGATATAAAATCCACCTAATTATCCGACTATTATACAACTTCCAGGATCTAACAAAAGTGAGAGCTTTATGATCAGTTCTAATTATCAATGTGGCGCCCCTTAAATAAGTTTCAAACTTCCTCAAACAATAAATTATTGCCCAAAACTCCTGTTCAGTAACAGTCCAACGCAATTCGGCACCCTTTAAAGCTCTACTACAATATCCTAATATTTGCATTTCCCCTTGATCATTATATTGAAACAAAACCCCAGCTAATCCTACTCCTGAGCTATCAGTCTGCAAATAAAATGGCTGTGACATATTAGGATGATGTAACATTATTGTATTTAAAAATCTTTGTTTTAATTCTTCAAAAGCTAACTGTGCCTCATTCGTCCACATCCAAACTTTACTTTTCCTTAATAAAGCGCATAAAGGTTGAATAACGCTATTATAATCTGGTATAAATCGTCTATAATAATTACAAAGTCCTAAAAAGGCCCTTAAGTGTTTAATTTTCGTGGGCACAGGAAATTTCCTAATAGACTCTACCTTTCCTGAATCAGTTTTAATCCCTTCTGTAGAAATTACATGGCCTAGCATCTTTACTTCTGTACAAATAAATTTGCATTTCTCTATATTGCAAGTAAGCCCAGCTATTTTTAATTTATTTAATATTACGTCAAGGTGCAACAAATGTAAATCTAAATCACCCTGTGTTAAAATAGCTAAATCATCTAAATAATTTACACAAAAATCTCTAACTTCTGGTCCTAGCATTTGATCCATAGCTCTACTAAAACTTCCAACAGATGTTTTAAGACCCTGAGGTAAAACATTATACATATAAGATTTCCCATTAAAAGTAAACCCTGTATACTGCTTACTACCTTGAGAAATAGGAATTTGAAAATATGCATTATTTAAATCAATTATGCTTATAAAATTTACCCCATGAAAAGAATTCAATACATCGATTTGCATGGGAGGAGCCTCAGCTTCGGCCACCATTATTTTGTTTATTTCACGCGCATCCAATAAGACTCTAATTGACCCATCGGGTTTTAAAGTAAAAGTTAACGGACTACAATATGGCGTAGAACCCCTTGAAATTATTCCCATTTCTACCATTTCAGCTAGTTTTTCTTCCATGCGTTGCCTATAAGCATAAGGAACTGGATATGAACGTCTCACAACTGGGCTATGATCTAACATTTTAATCACATGCTCATAGCAATTTGCCCTGCCTAACTTTTTAGTAAAAACAACTCCATGTTTACCCAAAATTTGCTTTAATTTCTCAATTTGATAGTCCTTAAGAGGTATTCCCGTTTTAAGTTCCTGTAAATATTTCTTAAAATCAAATTTATTATCTACTTTTATAATTTCAGACACATTTTGTCCTTCGAAAACATATTCAATGAATGGAATCAACACTTCTTGCCCTTGGAAATTAATAATCAAACCTACAGATGGCTTTTGTAATTTTATGTAAGTGTTATTTTCTCTAAGCCAATCAAATCCTAATATTACAGAATGAATTAATTGAGGCACAATTAAAAACCTAATTTCTAACTCAATAATACCTAATTTTACAGGTAATAAAATTATTTGCTGTATTTTGGCACTTTTCTGACCAACAGCTCCACGAATCTGTATTGGTTTAACAGGTAACATACTCAACTTTTCCCCACTGTGGGTTTTTAGAGTTTCCCAGAAAGATTCCGAAATACATGTAATATCACTACCAGTATCTACAAGACATATGACTCTTTTATCAAAAATCTTTATTTCTATTTCTGACTTAATAATTTCTAACTTATCTGCAACAATGTTGTCTTCTTCATCAAATAAAGACGAAACTATTTCGGATTGAATTAAAGATCTATTATCTAAATCTGAACGAACCTTTAAGGTTTCTATCACCCGGAGCACAAAACCTTCCGATTCATTTTCATTCTTAAAACCTAAACCTGTCTTATTAATCTGACCTTTAGCTACAATTGGTTTTAATAAACCATGATCACATGTCCCTAATGTCTGTCCAGGTTCCCACCCAAGTTCTAACATCATTCTTAAAGCAAAATAAGTTGAATTTGTCCCGCCTAAAGTTGATGTATTGGGACTATTTACATCAACATCCATTAGTTTAAATCAACCATTTGGTCAGAAGAAACATTAGCTGAGTTTCCATTATCAACTATTATAGCGCTAGTATTATCAGGCTTGTTCAGCGTTCCCGGATGAACAGATCTATCATTGAATTTCCGACCCCTAGTGAAATTATTTCTGTTCATATGTTGACCTTGAACAACCGGTACATTCTTTGTAGCATATTTCCGAGCATTATCTCCTTCCATTGTTTGCTTGTTGATGTTGTCCAATTTTCGAAGAAACTCAGTAGCTTGCAAAATCGTAGTATAATTACTAGAAGACCATGAGTATTGAACATCCCTAGGATAATGATTCATAATATCACTTATCAATTGCTTTTCTTGAATTGGAAATGTCAACATCTTTGCTTGTCCACATAATGTGATAAAATGTTCTAGCATGGAAGTCCGCGTTCCATCCCAAGATCCCTGAACAATCTTCCTCCTTAAGTTATTTTGCTCAGCTTCTCCCCAATAAGTGTCCAGAAAATCCCTCTTGAAATCTTCAAACTGGGTCCACCTTTCCTTGTAAATTCGTGCCCAATTTCTAGACTCTCCTTCAAGACATTCAATAATGGAATCGATAATATAATCTGGACCAGGCATGCTCTTCCTTAAATAAGCAGTCAAATCTTCTATGAACGTTACTGGATGCTTATTTTTAACTGGAAACTTCGGTTTCTCCGCAGACACATGCGTTGGCGGATAATTAAGTGTAACTGGTTCATTTACCCTTACAGGTTGAAGATTGACAACTTCTTCTCGTGCAGTCGTTCCTATTAACGTGGATGATGAAGCTGAGATTTTGGTATCCAATTCATTAATTTTTGAATTTAGCATATGAACTGCCCGCCGTATCATACGTGACAAGTATTGTGTAGTAGTTCTTTGTGGATTAGTGGAAATAGGATTTACCCTGACAGAACCCCCTCTAACAGCTTTTCTGGCCTCTACTGGTTTTTCAGGCATCCGCTTAGGCATTTTGATGAAGCCAACTATTTTCCTGACAGATAAAAAAAAAACAGCTTAACTTCTGTTCACATCTAGTAATGATTACTAATTTTAAAAAAAAACAATAACTAACTATACTACCTAATTTTAAAAATATTACCTGTCCCCTAAACCTGATTTCAACCACCAATACTTTAGTAAAAATTTATTCTAACATGATTATAACACCTTAACACTATCTTCAATTTTAAATTAGTACCTTTCTAAAAGTAATAACTAACCTACTTAGTTTAAACTAAATGCTAAACCACCTGATCCTAGGTAAATTAACTAACCCTTTTTTTCTTTAAATAACAAAATAGGTACCTATCTATTTAATAACCCTCGCTAACTTTAAAAAAAAAAAAAAATTGGTTTATTTTAATTTAAACAATCTATGATTATGACAACTCCTGGCTCCTGACATATTTAATACCTAAATACTAAAATACCTAATTTAGAAGTATTTACTGACCTACTTTAATTTATCCAACCGTAGTTTAAACTTCCTTTTAATTACCTATTGCAATTATCTTCCTTACCAATATCAATACCCCAACAACTTTCTTTAATCAACATTAAAAAAAAACCTTGAACTGAATACTATTTGCTTTGACCTGTTTCATTTGAGTCCAAATATATAAACCAAGTTCATAAGTTCATGTATGTGCAGGACTGCATTTAATATGTATAGTGTCTTTAAACTAAATAAATAAACATTACATATATTTAAAATATCAGGTTTACAATTGACCCTTCTAATTATAAGTACTTAAATCCAGGATAACTTTCCAACCACCTATGAGAACCAGGTTGTGAGCCTAGCCGATCCTAATAATCCAATGCAAAATTATCCACTTCAGTCCACACTCTGTGTGTCTATACTAGGGATAATTTCATAGAGCTCTAGTCTTCAAGGTACCCATACAGAAAGTACCTCTAATAACCAGAAATGTCAACTACCACCTGTATGTAAGTGTGGGGAAACATATCTCGACGCTACGTGTGAGTACGGAATTTATATGAAATTAGTATCAATAGCAAATACCAACGATTCGACCTCGGTCCTAGCCTAACACCAAAAAAAACCTCCATCATACAAATTCCTTTGTAAAGTGTAAATGTTACTTAAACTCAAATTTCAACAAGTTTGATTTGCATTTGCTAATCTGTTAAGGCCTCGAAAATTACGCATAATTGTTATTTAAAATTTATATTTTCAAAATATTGCTACGCTCGCTCCCGCTCGGGTTCGCTTTTTTCGCTTAATTATAACTCGCCCCTCTTCCTTCACACTTTCATGGCCAATCATTTCCCTTGCCAGAATAGCAAATACTCACAAAGCTGGTATCCAATAAGTAATTTAATAGCAATGAAGTAATTATCGAAAGAAAAAGAAAAAAAAATAAATAAATAATAACTGACAATATTTTTCCATAAATTCTTTTAAAAATTTCCAAAAGATTCATAAACTAACTATCTCCCATGGTAAAAGAAAACAACTATTAACCCACCCTTTTCATGTATTAAATAATTTTGAATTGTTATAGCAAATATATTCCACAAATTCAATACTTAATTTCCTAATAGTAAATTTAAAAGTCTTCATGAAAACCTTGCTTCAGATACACAACAAAGCTAGCTAATATCTAATCTTAGTAACCAGAATGTACGTTATTTGAAAAGAACAAATAAATCAATTATTAATTATATTTTAATTTCTAATCCTACATATAAATACCTATTTAAAAACTATTCTGCCTAAACTATCTATATTCATTATTAGCACCTTCCAGGAAAAGAAAACAATTTAACAGAACTAGTTAGAATCTAAATATTTTTAATATAATTTAAAACAATTTGATTTTCAAGTAAGAAATTACAAAACCAATAAGTCTGAAAACATTTGACCAGTACTCCGTATTTGCCCTCAAGTGGTTGAAATCAACTTAGCTCATTGAATACACAAACATAAAACTAGACTTTGGAATTTTAACCAAGGTAACCTTTTTAAAATTATACTAATAACATTTTATTTTCTACAACAATTAACTTTTAACCTAAAATACCTTAAATCTAACTTTTAAAATTAACATGTGAAATTAAATTCGGTCCTCAGTGATCAATTTCGAAATTCTAGAGAGATAAACTTTTAACTTGAAATGTTTATATAAAATAACCCATATTGCACGTATTTTGTTAAATTTCAACTTCTAGCTCTTGCAAGATTTATGACCTCAACTGGTAAATATTATAGTTTGTTTTTCAAGTAATATCCTAAAAATACTTCCTGAATAAAAACAAATAACTTGTCTACAACTTGCTGAACTATTAAAAGACAAGATATTAAATAAGTCAATATGTTCTTATAAAACCCCGTTAGATTTTCCCTAAGAAACCACCAACTATTGTTGAAGAGTTACATATCTTTATGCTAAAATAATCCTTTCTAAATTATGAAATTAAATGGCACCTAATATACTAACTAACTCTTCAAATCAAAACACAGGAAAACTTTAGAAAGTCAACAAATACTAAAGCATATCTTTTCAAATTTTATAAAACCTACCGCGCTCCACGGTTTCAACCGCACAATTCCCGTTCCCGCGAGAATAACGAGACAAAAAACAGCCTATGTGTTAATCCAGATCCCTATTTTGCTGCTACCCATATCCCAAGCCTCATCGCAACCGGCCCCGCAATCCCTGCGCGAAATAGTAACAACCTCACATACACACAAACCCCCGCGCTCACAAAACTAGTAAGATAAGATGTATAAAACCTATGCTTATAGATCAACAAAAGTACATAATATATCTTCCTTTGCGTGTACCATTTTTCATAATTTATTTTAACAACAGAGTGTAGAATAATTGCTATTTACCTGTAATTTATTAATTAAATCCATTTTTCCAACCATAACAAACCATAACAACTGACCTTTTGATTTGAAATATTGACTTCGACAGATACCTATCAATTGACAATGTCAGACAACTAACTCAATACCTATGACAATCACACACTATTGTCTATGTCCTCATGTGGCCAATCAAAAAAAACAACTAACATAAAGCATAACGAAATAATCGATTATGAAAACTCAGTTTTTTTTTCGATTCAGTACTTTATCTATTTGATAGTTTTTTATGTTTTAATCTACGGTATAAAATCTTATATATGCACATCCTATAGCAAGTCTAAAGCCCTAAATAACCATTTAGCCTTTCAACACAACCCCTTTGAACTTATAAAATAATATAAATGGAACCAATTTGATAATTATAAAATCAACACATCACGATGAATCATAATAAAAGCAATCTGAAACATAGAATGTGCCACCAACTCTACAGAAATAATACACAACATGAATAAAACAACCAACACAGTTTTTTTTTATTTATTTATTCGCCTTCAAGAATCAAATATTTTTAGGATAAGTTTTTAACTAAAATAAAAGGAAAAGACTTGTATGTTTATAATAAAATAAAACCTATTAAATGATAACCTATAAAATAAACTACTAAACCACTTTCAAACTCTCTCCATTCATAAAACCTATATGTTTTCACCCTAAATAATAAGTTACACAACCACTAAACAACTCCCAAAACAAAGTGTTTTGCTATTTGCCTTGAAACTATGTCTGAAACCAGCCTGCCTGGCACACACCCTCAAAACATCCAACCTGTCCAAGACATTTTAAAAACCACAGCCTTTGGTCAAAACGGCATCATTGTAGCCGAGTCCCAGTAATCCTGGTCACTACGGCTCCATTGTAAAAGAAGTACCCCCCCTATTAACTGTAGATATATATATATTACAGTCTATCCCTTTTTAAAAGAAAATTTAAAAATGATCTAATAAAATCAAATAAAAGTTAGCCAAATGAAGATGAGATCGTCTAGTAAATTAGGACCTTCCTACGTTGTGTTTAATTATAATAAGCCAAAATCTTTACTGTGGTATGTCTCTAACAAGATTGGATAATCATAAAGGCAAAACAGACACAATTTCAATAGCTTATTAATTATTAACTTTAGATAAAATCCTACTCATTCTTACTAATTCATATAAGATAATCTCTAAAATAAATAAATAAATAACAGTAAAATAGTAAAATTTATAATTAAAGTGAATTTAACTTGATTTTACTTAACTAAAATAAACAAAATATAAAAATATAACTAACAAATTCCATTCTACTTCTTAGTCTTGAACTATGGTTACTAAACATTCAACAAATATAAATAATTGTATAGTGTATATCCGCAATTCTTAAAGAATTGCGGAAGCTTCCATCCACCGCCCCACGAAGCTTTCCTAACACACACCAGGATAAACCCGTGAATCTAAAATTTAAATGCAACCAATGGCACATTCATCTCCGAAGAGGCAAATTCAAAAGAGCGAAAACACCCAATTTATATAAAAGTTTGTAATTTATGTGTAGATTTGCATCCAATTCTACACAATGTAAGTTTCATATTTGGAAGTTGTGAGCAGGCAGACATAATTGGACAAAGTGAAGTAATCCAAAGGAATTGACAAAATCGAACAAAACCTGAGATTACATTTTGTATGAGTGCGAATCAGCTGTACCAGCTATATGATCGCTTGTGCAGTGTGCGGCTTCCAGGTATGAATTGGAGAAATGTGACGACCAGATACCTTTCATGAAATAATCTCACCACATACATATGTGGGTCTACAATTATAACTTAGTCAGCATTGGAACGACATGAGATCTTCCAATCACCCATAGGAAATTTCAGGATTACGTGATATTCACGATTTTCTGTGTAGTTTATGTATTGTGTAAATGTCCAAAGTATATCGCCCGGTCAACAAATCATCTCAACATGAGAAATCATCTACAGTAAAACTGGATGCTGGTTTTGTGCCTTTAACACAAAAATAATAATCTTCAATTTAAATAAGTAAATTAAATTAGCTGCTTTCGCATTAAACAGGAATAATAGCTTATCATCAGATAACTAGCTATACAATATTCAAAATAGATTTTGAATATCTCTGTTCTATTGCTTGAGCCACTAAATGTTATAAGTTACAAGAACTCACAACAGAACTATGTTCATTGATTCAAAGTTCCCAAGGGAGATTGACTTCACCTTGTTTTATTATTAAATAGTGAAAATAAGTAATTTCACAAAGTAATTATTTATTATTAGTGATCCTAAATAGTCATTAGGAAAAACTAGACTTGCTCTTAATCACAGCTGACTTTCACCAGGTCAAGGAACTGATAACCCTCTCCAATCAAAGCTAGTGGTATTTGATAACCTATCCTAGCCAGAAACAAAAAGTTAAATCAGGTCCAAACCCAATTTAGCCACCTCTGTCCAAATACTACAATTAAGTCTCCCATCAACCAATCTTTTCCAAATATTGGTTAACAGTTATCGACTTTGAACATTTACTAGAAAATATTACTATATAAACTATTATTATTCAGTTTATATAGCCTTAATAGCAAAGAAATAAGTTTTTGTTAGAGATAAACAAGTAAACTCATCCTATCTCAATATTAGTAATAAACTAATAGTTTGTGAACAATTTTATCACCATCAAGCAAAACTGCTAAACTGTTTGCGATGAAACAAAGAATAAAATAGATCATTGTTGTAAGCAACATATAGATAGACCATCTAATTACTTCAATCTTTCTTTAGAAAACAGTCTCACACAGGTAAAACTATGGAGCATAACTGGTTTATGAATTTATCACAACAAGCAAAACTGCTGAGCTGTTAGCGATGAAACATGGAATAAAGATAATTGGAAGTTGAAACCAACTTATAGTCCTATCTCTATTCCTATGTTTATGCAAAACTGTTACACACGGAACCCGCGAAACATAACTAGTTTGATTATATTTATCAATATGATAACAATCAAGTCTTGCTTTATGTATTTGTATTATTCAACTTTCAGTGGCTCTCACAAAGTTAATAATAATTAGGTAATGTGTAGTGAAAAATATAAATTACATATCAATAATAATACATAATAAACTTAAATGGAAGATAAAATAAACTTATATAAATACATACTTTAATTATAATCATCTAGTGTTTGATATGAAATATTATTCACATTCTTGAACCAGATTAAACACAATAAATTGCCTTTTACCAGACAAAATTCCAGGCCTTCCAATATTTAAATAATCTTTCTCAAACACTAGATTTTAAATGGTGAATACTAGAATCTAATATAAAAAGGTATTTCGCACAGCATTGACCCTAGTTTGATTCAGAAAAGCATGTAAAACTGGAAAAATTAAACAGACCAAATAATTTAAAAGGTGTAAATATATAACCAGCTTTATGTAGTTGCTCTCTCAAATCAAACCAGGATCCAGAGAATTTTTAAATTAATAGAAATTCCTGTCTATAAAATAAACGCTTCACTCAATGATTGATTCAAAAGATTTTCAATGGATACAATTGAAATAATATAATATCCAATCATTTTTCACATTTTCATTTCAGTTAAATTTCTGAACCTGTAATAATCTCTCAAATCAATCACTAAGTCTATAAGGATATTTAAATATTAAAACTTCCGCATAGCAATCCAGTGAATTATCCAAGATTACATCCAACAAAATCAGCACAATAATATTTATACCTCAAAACACTAATTTTCCAAATGATATTCTGATTCTGTTTAAATACTCTCCCAAACAATCCACCAGAGTTTTGGAAGCAAATTTCCTCCAATAAAACACATCAAAATGGCACATTCTACAAATCCTAACTGATTACAACCAGATTTCAGAAAATCTTAGGTAAAACTTTTAATTTTATGATACAAAATTCAAAACATGAATATATTTTCCGAAATCCAAATGTAATCCCTAACAAAAGAAAACCTACACACATACCTTCGTGTTTTATCTAGTTAGACAAACACCAATAAAATCCAAATAATAAACTTAGCTTTGCCGTAACACATCCTATCACCTACATATTCTCTATCTCTCCAAAATTTAATAAACCGATCACTGAGAGAAAATCACTCCCTAAATTCACAAATTTTCCCTATTTTACCTATAACATTTACTTCACTTTCTGATAAAAATAAACTTCCTAATCTTCCTGCTCTAGATTTCCCCTAATTTCCCTGTAACTAGCTACTTACTCCAACGCCTCGATATCTCAACTTGCAGCGCTTTCGCGGGAAGATGAGTCTCGTAAAAAAAACTCCCGAAATGAGCTCTGCACATACTTATATAACCCCGTTTAGGGTTCCCAGTTTATCACTACATAAATCCCTTTCCCAAATATATAATTCCCCAAGTTGACAAAACCACATTCCTATTAACAAAATTAACTTCAACCAAAGAAAATTTGTCTATTGCTTGTTTTTGAGACTAAAAACGCTTCATAATCACTTTAATCTGTTGAATTCTCAAACTTTAACCAAGTTTATTCGTTCAAAAATAGCTAATATTTCCCCAAAAATACCCAATTTTCTTTTCCTAGTAACATTCTACCATACTTTTCAGTTGGCGGAATTGACTGTAATCACTTCATTGGTCAATTTCAAAAATTCAAAATTACCAATTCTGCCAACTTTTCAATCCAAATCATGACTGTCATAAAATTTCAATTCGTAGTGTTCTTTTCGTTCTTCTTTCAATTTTATGAATTTTTTAAACCAGCATGTCCTAATTTTCTAACCACAAAGTTTAATACCTTTTTTTAAAATAAGGTTTGAAACCCAAAATAGAATTTACGTTCCTTTGCTTATTCAACTAGGCGTTGTCTTCAAATCAAAATTTAAAGCACTTCAATAAGTTGGTTTGTTACAGTACCTTACTTTTACGATATTACGTAATATAGGTCAATTTTCAACTTCAAAATGGAATAATAAAATTGTTAACCAATTATAGGTATAAATGCTGGTCTCTTGGTGGGGGTAAAGAAAAGCCTAAAACCAGTATTCGTCAGTGATTCAAACAATAAATCTGAAGTGCCTTGAGAGATATAAAAGCTTTGAAATACAAATTGAAATCGCATAAAGTAAACGAATTTGATTGAAAACACAAACAGCACTTAACGTTTACAAGCAGCAGTTAAAACCCGCTAAAAGCCAACGAGAACGATTTTTGCTATGTTTACTGAAACAAAGTTTTTCAATGGACAAATGCGAACATTCGAAGTAGGTACGCATGAAACAGATGCAATCTCCCATAGGTATTAAGCTATTAGCTAAAACGCTGTATGCTGTTACACGGTGGGACTGCTTTCGTTACGCAGAAAATTTCACTCTTCAATTTGAATTCAATGGAGGGAATTAGAGAACGTGAGGGTGACGTAACTGCGAACCCTGACCCGATAAACTATCAACGTTATGTGACACTAGCTTTTCTGAATCTTGCTATAACTGCTTCACTATGAAATTGTCCTGTCATGGCTATTTCAATTCCTAGCAAGTAACGATCGCACAGGACCCTTTAAATTGTTCTACAGTGTTTTTGTATGGTAATGTTTGCCAGGTAGGGTTATAAGTTTCGAATGTTTAGACGAGATAAGCAAGGGAATTTACAAATTTGAATATAAGGTACCCACGCATTCTGTTATTCCTTCATTTATTTGGATTAATAATTTTATTCTTTCTTCCACATGCTCTGCTTTATTACTGAGTAGGTATGTATACGCCATCGATGACTTTTATAATTTAGATATTCTTAATTAATTTAAGCTTATAGGTACGCCAAAAGTGAGAGAGATACGTATCGTTCAGCAGCGGCCGCACGTAAATCTGCAACGAGTCGATTACGTTAATTGAGGTCATTAATCGAAGCGATCGCGACGACGACGTCGTATCGTGTTTAATTAACTAACGAGTGGACGGACATTTGATTATCTTAATGTGGATGCGGGTACACTGAACTGTCCACTTCGTTTCTGTGTGTTACTACTCACTATGCAAAAACTCTTATATCTCCCCCATAGCTACAAGTATATCTATACGAACACGGTTGCTTAAACAGATAAATTGGATTTTTATTCTGAGGCAACATTCAATGACAATGATAGTCGTAGCAATAGCGATCCATTAGTGTGAACCATGAATATGCAGTAATCACAAAAGTTATCGCTGTATTAATCTTAAAACAGACATTCTCTAACACATTGTCGTAAAGTTGATAAAAGCCGTGGTTGTCATTGTTGTCAAAGTTCTGAAACTATTGTTGTCCTGTAGCGTAGTTTGTAAGTGATATAACATTAAAGCCGTTGGAACTGTTAAACCCTTGAAAGTGGGATCGTCAACGCGTTATCATGCGTGTACAATTAAACAAACAACATTTTGCGGTGTGCGCAGCTTTTGTTTATAGTTAAACTCAACACATGGACAAATCTTTTAATCCTAAACAAATATCGTTTACTGCGTATTATCCGACAAATCATTGTTACTATCCATCTATAGGTTTACTGAAACAGCCAGGATGACATAGTTTGCACTAATGCCTTCATGAATTTCAGGACACTCGGTGAACGTAAACAAACATTTATGGGACCACACATACTTTGAATTTGTTAGCATTAAATGTTTAAAGAGTGACATCTCTTGGCCAAAGCGTTAACTGTAAAGTTAATCATTGGCGCAGGTAGATCACTGGAAAGTGATCCTGTAGATGGCGTCTCAATCGAGCCGTAGTCGAAAAATAGTAGACAGGGAAACATTCATATTCTTAAATTCGCTGCTCGAGATGGGAACTTGCGTGGCCGAGCGGTATAGGCACTGGAATATTGATCCAGGGACGCGAGTTCAAATCTCGCCGCAAGTGAATTTTTAAAGATGAATTTTTCCATTAAAATATTTCTATTAAATGTTTAGTAAATAAAGAGTACAGGTTAATTGTACAATTAAAATTAGAAAATGTATTGTACGTAATAAGATCTCGTTAAACAAAGCGGGCGATTTCATATAAATAGAAATTACAATGGATACAAAACAACGAATTCTAGTTCAAAGAAATACAATAAACGACAACGGTAAAACGATGATTAAATCGCGCAGTCTTCGGCAATAATATAAACAACTGATTAAACCAGGAGAGAGGCGGTCACAAAAGGAGACACATAAGTAAGGGCTAGGCCTTGCCGCGCAACCTACCGATAATGGCACGAGTATCAGCGACCGCTCGCTCTACTATAGTACTGTAGATATCTAGAAATTTAGTTACTAGAAAACTAGTACAGTCACAGTTATGGTTGGTAATGGGCCGGCTTAATTACCGTTGATTATTTTAATGGGCAATTTTAGAACCTATTGTTTGTCGTTAACATGCATATATTATTGATTAAACTACTTGACTATAGTTAATATTTTTCCTTTTAAAAATATTACATTAGAATAGTTGCCATACCCATAAAACCTCTAGCAGTTGTTGAAAGAAAATCTTTCAGTCTGTTATAAACAAATTGGCAAAGAATTTCAGAGAAAAACATATCCAAAAGTGGTTGGAATAAATAATTTAAAAGTTGTTACTTTTGAATATAAAATGAGTAAAGAAGGGTTGAAAGGGCAATTACAGCTTGCCAGGGCAGAAAATTACTATCAGCGGATGTACAAGGGCGAGAAAGGGATGGATAGAGGGGATTTATATATAATCGTCCCACTCTTAGGATTTAAGCCGAACAAGAGTTTATAGAACATCCTCAAGCTTTATGGAGCGGGTGCTAATAATTAGGACAAAAGATGCGAAGCCACGCGCCGCGGTCTCGATCCGTGGTTCAAATCATACGCGACACTATTTTTTTTATTTTATATTAAACACAAAATATTTATTATGAGTTAAATTTTAAAAAAATTGTAGAGGACACAATTGTTTAATTTTTGTCTCAATTACCTATATACCTACCACGAAGTATTTGAGAATGTATGATAATATTTGTTGCTCCTACTATACACGAAAAATCCTAAATCGATTATGATGGAAAATGGAATGTGCTCTGATGGAGTTCTAAAATCATAGAATCATCTCTAGGGCTTTAAACACACGAACTAATAAAGACATGAGATAATCCGTTGAATCTTCTTTTTCTTCTTCTTCTTCAGCAGCATGTATTTGCCCACTGTTGCGTCCTAAATATCTTAAATTGTTTTATAAGGTTGTTTTATTATAGCTGCGCCCTGCGGTTTCACCCGCGTAAGTCCCAATCCTGCGGGAGCATCAGAATGTGTTATACATATAAACGTTCCTATTGAATCACTCTATCAATTAAAAAAAACCCGCATCAAAATCGTTGCGTAGTTTTAAAGATCTAAGCATAGGTACAAACGACAAACAGACAGGGGAAGGCAATTTTGTTTTATACTAGGTAATGATAATCATTATTGATATTAAAAAAATGAAACACTTTATTTATCCGGTTTTATCGCGATTTTATTCATTGTTCTAAACGAACCGAGCTTTCGCCAACTTTACAGTTGGCTTTTTCAAGGTTGATTCGCAAAACGCGATAAAACCAGATAAATAAAGTGTTTTATTATGCAAAATCGCGAAACCATAAAAGAAATTATTATTGATATTTTTACAAAATCGCTTGAACTCGTGAATTGTACCACAAATATTTACAAACATTACTATCTCGGCGCGCAGTCGCTAATTTGCACCAACTACCTATCCGTCCGACAATTTCTGGACGTGATTAACCGCTAGATGATTTATTTACGGCTTGCTACTAATCTACGCGTTAAGTAGCCTTTCAGATTAAACAGTAGGTAACCAATTTGTACTATCATGGCGGTGTCAATCAATTTGATACTATTGAGAACGTCAAAGTGTAGGTGTTCTAATGAATAATTCTGTTCGCAGACTGAATATCTCTGTTTACAAGTCGATAATTCCTAAATAATGAGTAGTTAAGATTTTATTGATTGGCTTAAATATCAAATTGTAATTTGAAATGTGAAAGCCCTGCTAGCTGATTACATTAATCTGTTGCTATAAATCTCGATTGAAACAATTGAAATTGATGATGTATACAATTTGAAAGTCACAGTCGCTAGTTTTAATTGCAATGGCAATTTGTTTGCTTCTTAATGACCTGAATACCACTTTTCAGTTGTTTCAATCAAGATTTGTTAGCAACAGAGTTACATAATCAGCTAGCTGTTTATAACAGTGAATTACTTTCTACAATTAAATAACGGAAAAATTCTTATTTCCTGTGTTTGTTTCTAATACGAGTCGCCTCCGCTTCACTAAGTGACAAAGGGACCGCGGTAAATCACGTACAAACCGAATCGACATGCACAGTACTTAACAAAACTAACAGAACCAAATCAGTAGCAATAGCAACCAACGAAAAATCTAAAGGAATTGTTGTTTTTGTAAGCAAGAACCGTAGAGAAGGTGGGCGAGCGAACACGTTTAATCAATTAGGGACAACATTTGAAACAAGCGGAACGGACCAACGTTTTACATTCCGTGTTATCGTCGATTGGCATACGTTTGAAGGATGAAGATAATTTGATTTAATGTTGTCTAAGGTCACAAGTTTATTTCTGTGTAGTGGTATGGCTCACCTATAGTTAAAGTACCTAACTATATAATTATCTTCATTTTGTTGAGTTCCTTCGTGCTTCAAAAGGCACTTTAAACCGTTAGTCTCTGTTGTTATCCCTGATGGCAGTCGTTAGGTCAAGTTTTAGCCTTAAGGACAAACTTTAACACTAAGTGAGCCACAACATTACACGAAAAAAAGAAGACCTAATTAGATCTATCAACTAAAACCAGAATATCAATCATGATAACTTAGAAAACGTTAACAAAACATTCTATAAATAGAACATTGAAAAAGCCTGTATCAACGTTATAAAGCACACGGATTAATGGGAAACAAAAAGGGGAAAAACCCCGAATGAGAAAGGACTAAGGCAAGATAATCCAGGCAGATGTCAGGAGACATCCGGGAACGGAATCCGGACTGGATCCGATATAGCGAGCGCGCTAGCCAGGGTGAGATGCGATCATACCCAGGGAGATAGTCGTGCTGATTTCAGCTCTATAACAGATAATATTTCTTATTTTATTAACCGACTTCAAAAAAAAGGAGGAGGTTATCAATTCGTCTGTATGTATAATATTTTATTTTTTTTGTATGTTCACCGATTACTCGAAGACGGCTTGACCGATTAAGATGATTCTTTTTTTAATGGATAGGTGGGAGCTCCAAGATGGTCCCATAAAAATTTGATGTGGATCTGATGAGGGTCTTCGGAGTGATGAACGGAAATGCTCCTCAAAACGCATTAATCAATCCAGTTGTTTATCGATTACTCAAAGATGGCTTGACCGATTGAGATGATTCTTTTTTTAATGGAAAGGTGGGAGCTCCGAAATGGTCCCATAAAAATTTGATGAGGATTTGATGAGGATCTTCGAAGTGAGGACCGGGAATGCTCCACAAAACGCTGTATTCAATTCAATAGTTCATCGATTACACGAAGATGGCTTGACCGATTGATATATTTCTTTTTTTAATGGAAAGGTGGAAGCTGCGAGGTGGTCCCATGAAAGTTTGGTAAGGATCTGATAAGTATCTTCGGAATGATGGACAGGATAGCATCCAGAATTCAATAAATTACTAATTTTTGGACATCTACCAAAAAGAATAGACCCCTAAAGAACTAAGTACAGATTGATGGGGCACCTGAAACCACCTTCTCATCAGCAAACTCCTCAATAATTAAAATTACAGTAACAATATTGTTGATTTTTAAGTAGGTAGGTATACGAAAAAGGGTAAAAGAAAAAAATATATAATTTAAAAATTAAAAAACCGACTTCAAAAAGATAAATTATTTTTTTATCCACACGCAGCGTGCAGCATAAATTTTTAGCTATTTTAATTTCAATGTTTAGTTATTTAAACCCTGGAAGTCACGATGTTTTATGAAATAAGAAGCATAATTATAATATACGTAAAATAGCCCAAAACTCTACTTACAACATTTCAGTCTGATTAAGTTCAGGGCAAAAACTAAATACATCAGTCTTCCAACACGATGTAAACTATTCTTATTTATATTCGGTTAAACCCTTTTCAGGGCATTTAACCTTCTTCGTATTATGATATAAAAACTGACACAAACTTGATATCCGAAACGGTTGGAATATTATTGAATTTGACCGTCAAATTTGCCAGTTATTCAACACAGCTCACCACAAATAAGTGGTATTCGCTTGCGGAGCAAAAAACACGCGTCCCTTTTCTGAACTTGTAATAATGCATTTTCCATCTCTATCTTGACTTGGAGATGATGTCGATGTAAGAGCATAGTTCTTGTCGATATTTGCAAACAATGGCTTGTTGCCCGCTGTGTCGCGGCCAGTGTACATCTAACACATAAGTTAAGGTGTCAAATTAAACATATGTTGCATTAGAGATGTTAGTCGTTCATTCTAAATTTAGCGACAGTATGAAAAAATCATTCACCATTGTAGGGTTCATTGTTTTATTCCATTTAGTGATAAAAACTAAGCTGTGCTCTTAAAATAAAGAAGGATTTTATGAAATAAGAGCAACTAGGTACTTAATTATAAATAAATAAAATATAATTTTGAATACTATAATTATAATAATGTGAGTATAGACTAGAGCATTTTCTCGAGCATTTATAGAAATGCTTGAGAAAATGAACACATTCACAAGAAACGTTACATTACCTATGTAACAGGTAAAAGCTCAGTTCTCATAGCATTTCTATGTAACGTAACATTTCTGCGACTGCTCGGGTTTGGTATTCAGGTAATATGCTGACAGCTAGTGTGCATTTCCTTTTAATATTTCGTTGTACCTTGCTTTCACTCTTTCTTGAAATGTCGAGCTCGAGCAAGCTCGAAAAAATGGCGCACCAATTCGCTTGTTGGTTAATAAAATTAGGTTGTGACATCGAGCATTCGTGTTGGAGGTTCAGGTCGAGTGAATTTAAGAACAGCGAATGCTCGAGGTTCGGCTCCTTGTTCTGTTCAAGTCTATACCCACCTTTAGAATAGGTGAGAGAGAATCAGAAAACCGCAATGGTCCTTTTATTAAAGCTTCATTTATTGTCTATTCAATTTTATGCATTTAAGTGTATTGTCATATCAGTTTAAAAACGTTTATTTCCACTTAAATCCCAAATTACGAACAGCTTAACTCGCCAGAGACGAGGCGGTGAATTTTATAGCAAAGAACAATCGTACAGCAAATTGTAGTTTAACCTCATTCACAAATGAGATTGCGAGGCAACATATAACGCGTACAGAACATTAAGCTTTTACTGGTAATCCTTCTCCAGTAAGCATTACTAAGGATTATCTGGTGTACGTGTATATGTCTGAATTAAGGCGTTCGTTGTCTCAGCCTAAGATACGAGTATTGTGTACCTCGAATTTGATTTAGGTGTGGTAACAGTGGGAGCCAGCTTGGGATTAGTTTGGTCTATTTACTGAAATAATAATTGCTACAATTACAATATGTGTGTCGTAAATGACTTTAGAGGTATATAATGTATAACATAAATCAGGTTATAGTAAAGTTGTACTTAGTTGAGTAAGAAGCGCTATTATAGTACCATGTGAGCAACGAAAACTGATGCCGACAAACTGCTCAGCAGTTTGGCAATCATTTGTATTTATAATTTTAAGTGCTTTCGTTAATAAATAAAAAAAAGGACATTTCATTATTTTAGGCAGAAAATATGATTTGAATGATGATTTATTTGATTGATCAATGCTAATAGCAATGTTATTCATTTAAGTATTGTGAAACTTATCATAATGTTTATCGATAAGAATACGTTGAATTATTTTTAGATCGTTAGAATATATCTATTCTAATGATACTCTTCGTTTCTGCTCACCCAAGTAAAATTATGTACAGGGTGAACCATTTCGATGGGCTTTTAGGTTGATATCCTAAACTGTAAGGGATAGCAAAAAATGCTGAAAGGAGTTGCGTCCCCGATTTTAACAAAAACTAAAATGGTATTATTATTATTAGATTTTTGAAACACTGATTACTCTGGCTAGGAATCGAACCTTATCTTTTTGCAACAATATAAACATCCTATATTATTGTTCTGATGGATAGTGTTGCTGATAAAGATCAAATCTTGGAAACTAACATAGTATGGTAAAACGAAAGAAAAGTCATTTTTTATAAATATATGAAATAGTCAAGTTTTCTGTTAAGTACTTATGCGTTACCCGTACCTATTACAACGACCTATTACATTTAAACGACTGCAGTAGCATTTCTAAGCATTACAGATCATGTTCCAATTTCAAAATATTCGCACACAGTTCAAATCATGAGCTTTGATCCTTGATGAAAGCATTGATGGATACCATTTTGAACAATTGTCATTTTTCTAGATTTACCATACTATGTTTGTTTCTAGAATTTGATCTCTATCAGCAAGACTATTAGTCGGTATATAGGGTGTGTATTTTCAAAGACAAGGTTCGATTCCTGGAAAAAGTAATACATTTTCAAAAATCTAATAATGCCATTTTAGTTTTTGTCAAAATCGGGGACGCAACTTCTTTCAGAATGTTTCACTATCTCTTATAGTATAAGAAATCTCCCCGAAAGCCCATCGGAATGGTTCATTCTGTATATTACAAGAACCTTTCTCCTAAAAAAGAACAAGGTTTAAGGTCGATTCGATTAAACTGGTATAAGCAACGAATAGAGCAATTCTATGCATAAATCATTTTTTGTTTGACTCGTGCTGTTCTTTGGAGAAAATGACAATTTATGCGGAGAATTGATATTTACTGTTTAATCTGGTTCAGTCTAATCTAGCCTTAGAAATAGGTATATCTGGTATCCTAGATGGAACATTCATTACAATATATTTTGGTACCTACTTACTTTCTTAGATGGTAGGTACTGATTTTTGATTCTGTCTATGCAAAATTAGATTGGTTTACTTTATTCAGGCGTTATTTAGGAACAATTATATAATGCTCGTGACGCTCGAATGACGGACACCACTGACTTTATAAAACTAAAGAAAAATTTACTAACAAAACAACTTAGATAATTGCATTAAATTTCACACACACATAAACAATTTCGAACTGACAAGCAGAGGATTTGTAATACAAAACTTTACGCTTTTACCATTTACTAGTATCCTATATACTAGGTAGAATGTTCCAGAAAGCGATGTAACCACATTATCGACAGCTATCGAGTGGCTACAGCAGTATTTACAACTACAATTCTTAGTTAACAGCGCCATACCTTCAGAGGACAGGTAACAATGCAACGTAAAGAACTTAAGGTACGGTCAATTGCGTGCGACAGAATTTTGTCCTCACATAAATGTCGTAATTGATACGCGAGCGAGTGCGAGCGCAGTGTGGTTAATACTAGCAATACACTACACAGTATCTATCTACGCACTTTCACTAGTAACTAGTCTTATTAAGATTTTGTTCGCCTTAATAGTGACAGAGATAGCGCCAGCAAAATTTTAATGTGAACATAATTTAAAAATCTAAAAACAAACTCATTAAAAAAGCAACCTCTACATACAGGTTTACCGATTTATCTGTTTGGTCGTCTGAAGTCGAGCAGCCAAAATAAATAAAATATGGACCTAGCCAGTAAAACTGGCCTACTTTCGACTGCCACTAAAAATCAACAAAATTGTAACCGTATATTTAATTTTGAGGAGTTTGCTGATGAGAAGGTGGTTTCAAGTGCTCTATCTATCTGTACCTAGTTCTTCAGGTGCCGATTATTTTTAGAAGAAGTCCAAAAGATGAGTATATAACTGCATTCTGGGATGCTATTATGTTCATCATTCAGCAGATACTCATCAGATCTTTACCATATTTTTATGGATCCACCTTGGATCTTCCTTCCACCTTTCCATTAAAAAAAAGAATCATCTCAATCGGTCAAGCTATTTTTGAGTAATCAATGAACATCCTTAAAAAAATATACGCGACGAACTGATAGCTTCCTTTTTTTAAAGTTGGTTAAAAATAAGGACGTAAAGCAAGTAAAGACATTTTTAATCGAAAAATTGTGAGCATATTCAAAGATAAGATAAGATGGTTAAAACCTAATTATATAAATATTAATAATTAAAAAACTAGAAGGTTCTAAAGATATTCAATAAAACATCTCAAAATACACCAGTTTTTCATATTTTATTTCTATCCAGTTTTTTACAGTTCACGTTGATGAGATGAAACCATAAATATGCTATTTGTACATTTTCATATTTTTTATTAAGTATGTAAAATGAATAGCGATTTATTCGTCACTATTTTATCGGAGGAAATTGACTATGGTGAAATGTTAATGGATCTTACGTTTTGTTTTGCCACGAAGTTGATTCTTATAAGACAACATTGACGGCTGACTGATTTAGGTAAACATTTCAAAATTACCAATGTTTTAATGTTTTACGGGGCTACAATGATAAAGCTTTATTATCCACCGTGAGTTTGGTCATTCACCTCGAACTCCACCTTAAGTCAAGTCCGCAAGGATAATCTTGAGAGATTTAAATGTAGAGAGGTGGCGTGGCGTATCGTATCGGGTTCGTGCACCCGTCTCGACGCTCTAGATGTCAGATGGTCGGTCGCAGCGCAGTTATCGTTTCTTGCGTAATCTATCGGATTACTCGACTTATACTGCCAATTAATAACCACTGTAAAGTCGTAGATATTATTTTTCAGCAGCCTAAGGAGTATTTTTCAGGTCGAAAAAGGCTGATGAGGCACATTTATATTCAATCGTTATTAGAAGTATTTAGCGTAGCTACTTTTATATCAATACCTAAATAAAACAGCGACTTCGACAATTTTATATATCTTAAAAATTTAAGCTCAGAAATATTTGCGAAGTATAAAATTAATCGTGTATGCATTAGGCGAGGGCAAACAGCTGGACCAGTATTAAAAGTATAAAATCAACTTAATTAACTTTGGGTATCGGGCCAAATTTTCTAATACATTAATAGCAAAGAAATAAATACAAACAGTCCCTTGGGTTATACTGGCAGTTCGCATTTTGAAAGCTCGTTTATTTTTACGATCCAATTAATAAACAATACGATTAAGAATTGTTAATAAAGATGTTATTATTTAACAACAATACTTTGATTGGACTGTTTCAAAAATTACAGTACTTGTAAACTGAGGACTTAAATCGAGTAGCCAGATGAATTGGACATAAAATATATTTACTTTTAATTAATGTAACCAGTGGAGAGCGTACGCTGTATTTTAATTGAAAAAAAATGAATATTCCAGATTTTCAATATCGAATACTTTTTTATGAGGTCGTATGGGGGAGGCCTATATTCAGAAGTGGACGGTTAAGGGCTGAGATGATGATGATACTTTATATGTTAATGCACAAAAATGCTAATTCAGATTGCGTTAGGTTTCTTTTACATAAAGAAATAATTTTAATCACGATAAATAAAAATAATTAATAAACAAAAATAAATAAAAAAACTTTGTGACTAGCCTCATGGTAAGCTGCTAAGCTTGTATTTTACGGTGACTAGACAACGGATATACTACTTGTATTTATTTATCTTCTGTTAATACGTACAATGTACTCCATAGTCAGAAAAGGAGTGAGGCTACCATGTGCAATATCCTAAGTACTATAAAATTCTGTGCAATTTGTGGATATAGACACGTGGCTAGGGTGCACAATTGAACATCGCCTCTTGTTGTTATACCTATCCACCGAATCATACATACAATTGATTTTCCAATCGAAATTACAGATAAATGCAAAGGTTGCCTGAAAGATATATGGCTAACCGTTGTACCTTTATAATTGACCGAGCGAGCACAGCGAGCGAAGCGTCTGTGCTTCAAATCTGGCCAAATTTTCTTTCTTCTGCCAGTAGGTTGGTTATCCTCTACAGGTCGTATTTCTCATCTGATTTGGATGAAATTTAAATATACAAATTATATAAGCGTAATTGTGGTATTTTTTGTTGCGGGGGATTTTTGATTGCTGGACTATATCTCCCACAAAAGGCGTTACTAGATATCTCCGTACTAATCTTTTGACTTTTTAATGGTGATATTCAATAATCAATAATTAATGCTTGCGAGGTCTACTATTCGCAGAACTATACAGATATAAAATGTAATGTATTTGGTACAATAGAGTGTTTGATTATTATAAGCTACTATAGCTGCGCCCCGCTACACCCGCATAAATTCTGATCCCGCGGGAATGTCGATATTCTTCTTTCATAAGAACCTTCTCCTGACAATATAAAAACACAACAAAACAAGAACTAGCAAAATCGGTCCAGCCGTTTACGCGTTGATGCCGTGACCAAGAAAATAGGGATTCATTTTTATATATAAAAACAATAAGGTAAAATTTAATTTAGCTAAATATTTAAATCAAACATATACTTGTCTATATAGTCAAGGGTTTATTGAGGCGACCCAGTTTACTTAGGCAACTAATAACACACACAGTAATAACACGAAGCCGAACGAACATATTTGCCTCCGCCATTGTTACCATTTAACAAAGCCCTTGAAATTTTTATCAGTGAACGGGAACGACCGTATCAGTGTTGAGCGTACCCTTCATCGGTTCTGAGACCAATCGATTCCCTATATTAGGCTTCCGTCAGAAAACAAACCCAGTCAGTTTCCAAAGGTTCTTTTGTTCCATTGTGGCCCACCCTTTGTTCTATCATCGCGGATAAATTATTTTCTACGATCCTTCTTAGCGTCGTATCTCGTTCCATTTCTCCCGTATTAGTTCCAGCCGATGCGCAACAATTACAGGCCTTTATGTCTGGATGACGCGAAAATCATCTCGTCTTTGGCCAACAATTTTACGCCTCACTCTATTCATTTTGGACTTAAATTAGAAATGTTTTAGTCCCAAGAAAACTCCTATGTGATTAAATAATCATGATTTAGGTAAATTTATTATTTAATTGAACTACGTATCTGAATAAATGATGTGTTCCGTAGTGGAACAGGTTGTTTTAGTTTGAATATTTTTATCATTAGAATTAAGGGTAGGTAGGTAGGTACCTTTGGTAAGAAAACACAACTTGTGGGTAGATTTCATACAATCTATCAAGTTTGAATATCGAACGAACCACCGACACATTGACTCGCCGCCTTTGGGCGAGAACACCCGTTTGCGCATCAAACATTATCGTCCGCGCCGCGTATCACGCGTGGACCTCATCATCATCTTTTCGACACACCGTCTGCGGTAGAAGACCGAAGACCAGCAGCCTATGGATATTATGCTCAGGGATCGTGGATCACGTCGATAGTTCAGGTCGGTGGTTTACTCCTAGACATGATGTAATGTTAGTAACTTTAATATAAGTATGTTTGAATTAATTTAACATAAGTACACTAAGAAATGTTGAAAATAACTGTAAATTTAAATTCAATATCCCAAGAGAAAATTAATAAATAACAGAATAATAAAATTCAGAATGAACTTTGGATGTTTTACTGTCCCCTTTTTAAAATTCATCCAATTTCGTATGAGGCATAAAACTTTCAAAGGATACTTCCTCTTAACCATCGTAATAAAAAGGCGTATAAAGAGTGATTAAGGTAGACATCGTAGCAGGGGGCAGAGCGTAGGCTGACTCAACTGATATAATACTTTATGACGATATGCAAACAAAGTATATATTAATGGACAGTCGTGTTATTCATCTTAATTGCATTTTAACTGCATACGAGTTAATTTAAGGGTTCCCCTTGATTAGCCCTACTTATTATTTTACGGCATCTTGAGGTTAACGGTTGTTGAGCTCATAATTTTAAAATGGTTCTTCATAAATTAAAAATGCTTTTAGTAATAAACATGTTCCTTTTTTATTAAGCCGCTAAGTAAAATTTTATCACATTAGGTATTTAAAATGAATAATTCTTAAGTACGGTAGTGTTCGGTCAACAAGTAAATCGTAGGTTGAGGTCAAACAAAAACCAAGACCACATCCATCACGTTATAAGCGAATGGAGAGCAAAAAGTTATTTACTTTTTGTTGAAGCATCATTAATTACAGTATTTACAACAAGATTATAATCTCTCGGAGGGTGCTCGACTGTTCGATACTACCTACTTAGAAAAGTATACAGAGATAAACTTTTACCATCTATTTTTACCGTTATATAAATTATATTCTAAGAGATTGTTTATCAGTTTTGTTTCCCATAAAACGGTAATGAAAATAGTAAGGTAATTATCGTGATAAGGAGGTGGCGTTAGCGACGCGATCAATCGATGCCACTTTGTACCGATAACCGAGCGTATCCTCGACTCTACTATCACGTTGATTGATAGAATCAACCTGCTCGCTACTTACACATCACCCATCTACGTATAAGTAAATTAAGATACACCCGACTAATGGAACATATCATCCATCAAACGACCCGAAAATTAAGATGTCCGCGTCGTGCCATTACTACGAAATGTCCAAGCTATTTATCTAAATTACAAACGTTTTTATGGAAACAATTAGAGCTTTAACCCTTTACGGTTGGCAGGAGGTTCGAACCGACCGTTTGACTAGTTGAAAGTGTGGTAGGGCGGATGTCATAGTATCTGATCGAGATAATTAAGCGGGCAGCGAGCGTCCCAAAGTCCTGGGGCGTCGCGCTTTGAGCGACGACAATGGTCGTTGAATTAGAGCACCTTACTGAACGACCTCCTAGAGCAAAGGAGGATCGAACACATCCCAAGTAATAAGATTAAACGATTATAAAAAAAATCAAAAATATTTCATGATGAAATAGTGTTTCTACGATAAAGAAAATAGTTCCTCAATGCATTAGACAATGTCCAAGGAGGGGATAAACTAATGACTACTTTTTTTTGCTAATTTCACGTACTGATAATGCAGGCGCCATAGTCTCTGTAGTTCCCCCAATACTTGGTCCACCATAACCTAAGTAGTTAGTTCTATCTAATCAGCCGATGGGTGCATTTTATATTACAAACAGGGACAATTGCTGGCCCGGTGGCCATCTCACACCTTGCAAGTAAAATTGTAATTATGTACATGTTGGTTACTACATGTCGATTTGACTTTAACGCACGCCCTCTAAATGTCCAGTCTTTCGATTTAGGTATTATTTAGCGGATGATTCCGCTAGTTACTTGCGCCGCTTCGCAACTGTTGCTCCAGCCAGGTAAGAACGACTACAGTTTGTAAGGAAAAACAAATTGCCGCTCTCATTACGACATTCGGAAAAGTTTCCAGAGATTTCACAGTCCATTCAATTTTGATGGCGTTATTAGAACTTCGCTTTGTAAAACTGAGTCACGTTTTGCGGCAAACGACATTTCGAATTGAAGCCCGATTTCTGTTTAATTTTATGTTCAATTTTGTAACCGAAGTGTTTTGAATTTTCAAATTGTGATTACCTAATGCTTTAAAAATTTTAATTGGATATGTAAGTAGACTGGAGACTGAGTTTTCTTTCAATCAAAATTACAATTAGGATCTGTATTTAGCAACCTAAAGCCAAAATATTTTAAAATATACCTACATTGTATTGCGCAAGAAAAAAGTTAACTTACTCAATAAAAATTAATCTCGCGGTAAACACATTGAAATCAGTTCAAATACTTCATTAGGTACGGTGCATATGACATTGCCAATACTGTATAGATAAGTTAAACTTGATAAAAATACATTTTGCGTTAGGAATAACGATACGATTATACTAGAATAAGAAACTATCGAAATAATCATTCGACAACAGAACTGTTGGCTAAGTTGGTTAGGTTGCCGTCTTGCTGTAGTGACAGGAAGTCGGACTATAGTCATTTCACACTCGGTCGGATTTCAATTTGCCACGGGAGCGTTTGTTTATCGACGAATTTCCCTCTCCTACGAACATGAGTGGTCAAAGTGGTCACGTAAAGTACTTCCTAAATATTCTTCTCAGGATATATTATACTAGCTGCGCCCCGCGGTTTCACCCGCGTAAGTCCCGACCCGCATATAAACCGCCCAACTGCATCACTCTATCTACTAAAAAAAGCCGAATCAAAATCCGTTGCGTAGTTTTAAAAATCTAAGCATACATACAAACAGACAGACAGACAGGCGGAAGCGACTTTTTTTAATACTATGTAATGATAACCATACAAATAGGGAGCTAATCAAAAGATTAACCGACAACAAGCAGAAATCCCACAAAAATTCTCTAAGGTCACTAAAACATAAATATCAATTTAACCTCCATACCAGGTTATTAACCATAATCCGGTGTAAATTATAAAAACAACAACAGCAAGCACTTTTGTCTTAACAATAAATAGCCTTGAAATTGTGCGCCACTTTTTTACAATTATAATAAGACGGGGTTTTGAGAAAATTGCAGTCGTAAAAAATGCATTTCGACAAGCTGCATGTAAATAAAAATAATAAGCGAATCTGCCAGAGAGGGTGTGGCGAACCGAAATAATATTTGACAAGCAGTAAATATTAAATTGGACGAAAGGATCGCAGACAGGAACAAAAGAAACCAAACGAACGTTTTACAATCCAGTCAAAACGGAGATTCATCGCAACATGGTTAAACCTTACAAGCCGACGACGTGTTATCTCATACTTTTAACAATAGAACAATTTTTCATCGCATTGTATAAACACCAACAAAAAAATAGATAATTCATAGATACGGTCTCATTTCTCGACACACTGACAGTTTTAATTGAATTCGCCGCCCGCCAATGTTTAATTTGTATTAAAATAAATCTAATCAATATACATTCAAACATCAAGCGTGAAAACGCTTCGGCAAAACAAATATTGTTTCTCGAGCAACGCACTGGGGAATTATCATGATGATAAATAAGATACACGGTTGTCGGGACAGGAAAGCCAATCACCATACATCACAGGGAAGCATCCAAATAAAACAAGGTAAAACAAAAACGTATATCTGTTTTTTTGTGTCATGAACAAGTGCCAAAGGGAAACAAATTGTAGCAAGGGAGCGATGGTATCACTCTAGGCGCCTTCAAAGACGTGAAAACTAATTAAGATCGGACGCTTTTCTAACGCGATAACTCGCGGCTGACGGACGCCCGGACATGTTTGTGTATTGGCAATCAAAACAATTAACTTTTTGCTGTGTTCATCTCTAACACGATGGAGCTATGTACCTATGAGTACTTGAAAAGAGCTATACTTTATACGTTCTTTGACCTCTGCGTGGGATTTATGAGCAGACGATGGGTGTGACAATTTAATCAAAAATTTAACAAAAAACTTGTGCCAGTGTAGGCATGCCAATCGGATGATAGAATAGGTACTTAACAAGAACGGATTTTATTTTTTATAATAGAGAATTTACTTCCAATAAAAATGCTTCGTAAATTATAAGGTAAACACCACGATCGAAGAGTTAAATAAAATAAAATGGAAGCGCCTCGAGCAAACGTGAGAGAAAAAAAAAGAAAGTCAGGCGTTAATTTTTCACCGAGATTTCCCAGCAGTCTCCGGGCTCCGGGCGTCGCTCGGGTCTAGGGGATGGCGCGTGCACTGGACACGTGAATTAAAATCGTTAACAATGCCATCGCGACTGGCTTCTTAATGAACCTTTACCCAGACGAGACGACGAGAAACTCCGATTATAACACGCAAACACCAGATCTAGATGACTATTTCGATTACTATAGACACAAAGTCATGGAAAAAGACAAAGCATGTTCTCACTACTTTGACCTTATTTCACGTTTATTAATAGGTGCCATATTGAACTAATTATAAATAAATAAATAAATAAATCCTGTGACGAACACACAGCGCCATCTAGCCCCGTGGTAAGCTGCTAAGCTTGTGTTACGGTGGCTAGACAACGGATATACTACTTATATCTATTTTTCTTTTGTAAATACATACATATTATACATAGAAATACGCCCAGACCAGATACAAATATTTATTTTTTAAGCTTAAATATTGGCACCCAGCGGGAATCGAACCCGCAACCTTCTGTATTGCAGCCAAGCGTTCGCCCGACGCGCCACAGAGGTCGTTAATTATGTTAACTTGTAGTTAATAATATTCTAATTAACATGTAAAAAATACTTATAGCCTTATTAATAAACGTGAAGTATGTTCGGAGTTGTGAGAAAATGCTTTGTCTCGTTTTCATGACGAGAACTTTCAAGTTGACTTATAGAAACAAAAGTGGCAAAATTACTCCGGCCTTAGTCTACGTTTATTAATAAGGCTATTTAAATTAGCGGTTAAACAGTTTAGCAATTTTATAAAAAGGAAATTTAAGCACATGACTGAAAATTATACGGTTAACACATTTTGCAATAGCCATGGTTGGTTGGTGCGGTGCGCTTACACAATCACACAGATAGGCAATTTGTCCTATGAATATTCTGCATTATACCGAGATAATTATCTTTGTAAATAACTTGCCCATAGTTCTCATACCATAAAAGACTAAAAATTCTGTAGAGGGAGAAAAAGCATTATTGAAAAAGAAGCGAACCTGATATATAAATAAAATACAGGTTCAGCTATCGGCGGCTTGTTATCGCATGCCTCGATCTTTGTTACTACTCCAGAATGAGCTCTACTTTTAGCGCATTAAGAACATTTTCCTTTAAGCAAGTTCTCAGAGCTGCCACCTCGTTATAATAATGTGAACTTGGGGAATTGCGACGTCTACCGAGTAGAACATTTAAGAACCTATAGAATTCTTGCGTCTTTCATTGATAAAAATTGAATTCTTATAATTTCGGCGAAAATGTTAATTAAATAAGTCTTCTGTTTATTGTTTCAAGTATGAACGAACACCTACAAACAAACATGTTAAAATATAAATGTAGGCATGCGTTAATCAAATACTTTTTCAAAGCAAAAAACGCTAAATAAATTTGTCCAAAACTTAATAGTGGGTTGTCAGTCCCAAAATCGTTGAGTCATAAGACTACTGCACGGCATTCTGTGTGCGTGTCAAGAAAGAATTTCTTTAACATACATAATAATTGCGAGTTGTCCCGAGGCATCACGATTCTGATGCATAATGTAATGACAAAGCGCGTAGTGACGTGAAAATTGCTCTACGCATCGATATTTATGTAAAGGTAGCTAGGTATACATACCTGCTTGCTACGGTCACTAAATTGCAACAGTTTCTTTACAATAGTATATAATTCTTTGATTCAAAAACAATAACCTATTAACTGAAGCGATTAAAAACTATGTTAACTCACGAACTTTTCACGCTGCACACAGCACGTTCTGTAGTGATACTAACCAGGAGTCGGGACTAAAAACTAAATTTTATTCATAAAAACATAGTTATAATGGAGTTCCGAAAAGTAACGCCGTATTCAATCAATTGATGCAATTAAAATTATTATTTTTATACATGATCTAACTCATCACAGCACAGGTAAATCACTGGAAAGTAATCCTGTAGATGGCGTCTCAATCGAGCTTTAGTCGTAAAATAGTAACAGGGGAGACGTTCATATTCTTAAATTCGCCGCTCGAGATGGGAACTCGTCTGGCCTAGTGGTACAACGGTACATCACGGAAAATATTTTTATAATTGTCAATATAATTATCGTAACTATCCTGCGTGCGCAAAATAAGAAAACAAACAAAATTTAAAACCATAAATACAAGTATGAATCTGTGGACCTATCAATATTATTTTTATATTTTTAACTACGATTATAAGAATAATAACGCAATTTATCTATATGTTAGATTCAGTTTTAGTCAATTATTTCTTATCACGTTTTCGCGTAACGAATGTTGTATTTACAAAGAAAATACAACATCAAAATAGCACAAGTTAACGAACCTCAAGCTTAACAACGCCCTTCGACTGGAGCGACGGCGATTGATTGACAAGCAGTGCGCCTTCACACCTTGAGATATGAGAAACGAGTCGAGTATGCATCGTATGTACAAGAGAACCATTTATAATTTAACTAAAATGGAGCACAGTAAGGCACTGGCAAAAATAACGAGCAGTATTTTAAAAGCTGAAAATAAAGTTATAATTAGGTAAAATGCAAAAGGTTGGCGTGCAGCTCTAAAACTTTGTTCTATGTATATTTGACGGTTTTGATCTGTGTAGGTAGGTAGATAATATTATTTAATTAATTATTTGTTTATTTATAAAAAATATCCATGTAATTTAAAAAATAAAACAAAGTTTGTATACTATAATTACTGACTACAAATGATTACAACGGATCAGTTAGATTGCACAAGCGTATATTTTTGTTAAAACAACGACAGGTTGGACTAATGATGATTTCCAATAGCAACAAAAGTAGTTTGCAAAAGAAAAGGCCAAATAGAATGAGAGACATAGTCATAAATTGAAGTGTCTCTGACTCGTTTATTGTACTTTAAATACGTGCATATATTTGCACTAAACCTTAAGCATTCTCATTTCAAGTTTAAAAAAGCTAAAACAAAAGTATAATTCAAATTATCCCTTTAACAAAACAATCTTAATGCGCAATGGCACATCCAATGCTGCTTTATCTCGTGACACGGAGCCGGTTTCCACAGCAAAGGCAAGTGATGTCCGATCCAGTAACCGTATAATCGAAGACACTCAAAACATTTTAAAGAATAGTAAACTCAATTCCATCGAGATAGGAAACAAATTTGTAAAAAGCATTAAAGCAAAAATTACTTTCGATGTTGGCACGGTCGACTGCAGTTGATGCGTCGCTTGCGCATCAGTGATAACGTGAATAATTTGCCATGTGTTAATAATATCGCTGTTATGAATGTATTATCAACTTGTTGTTTATTTTATTTTCTTAAGTATGGTTGTGGTATGAGAACTGCAAATAAAGAAGGCATACTTATTTAATTAATTATCATGATAAATGAATAAAAATAACATTAAACGTAATTTAGGTTGTGAAAAATTCACAGACACGTAAACAAGATGTTGAAAAGGAATACTGTATTTAACACGACGACGCGATTCAACAACGTTGAGGCGTTCAGACGTAATTGGATTTCGCTTACAATAAGCCTTCCACGGTTAATTTCACAAAAATAAAATTTTGCTCACAAAAGCAGCAACGCAAAAAACCAAATGAAATTGTAAATGTGTCAAGACAGTTAAATCGAGATAACGAGATGCCTTTCAAAAAGAACTCGAGATGATCTGCCTTCAAAAGCAATCTGCCGGGTGACTAAAGACGTATGTTCTGTGGTATTTTTAATTTGCACGGCAATTTTGAGGTTTACTACTTTTCTTGTAAACCGTAAACATAAATATACATCATCAGAATTAAGTTTATCCTTGTTAGTTTTATTGGTACTAAAGATTTATTAATAAGCTTTTCAATCAACAAAGATACTCGCATATGAATTTGCACTTTCGCACATAAATAGATATTGAAATGATTTAAAAATACAGCTCACAAATTCGCGTTCCTTTCCAAAATATCTAATTTATTGTTAACGTAAAACTGTCAAAAGACAATCGATATTCAAATGCGCTAATAATTTAAAGTTCGGTTCTTTTGTATTAAAAATACGACTTTAGATAACCAATAACTTTTCATTTTGAATGAAAATGGGCCGGCGGCCATAGTGAAACAAATTAACGTAAATTTCCAATACGTAAAATACTTCCTATCAAAATTATTGACAACATTTTTAAGTCTTATTTATTAGAATGATGACAAATAACACGTTTTATCTATAGACGAATAAAGCTGCCGACCGTTTAATGTTTATAATTATAAGAGGCTTACTAAGTAAAGGTGCTAATATATGCGTCTATTCATAACGTGTGATCTATGAAAAAGCCTGGTAAATATTTTATTATGGTTACGTTATAGACCATAAATTATTTAGCTTTTGGTTTTGAGTCTTATGGTTACTAAATAAGATTTGGTCCAATAACATGATTATGGTGTAACAAAGCGTGGTACTTACACAATATGAAATTAGAGGTCTCATAGGTGTTTGAATAGAATTATACATAAGTCTTATGACGAACGAAATCAGGGCCTAACTACATGTACCTATACGATAATACACTCGCTAATTGTAAAATTAAAATTGAGATTAGAACTCTTAATTAAAATATAGAAATTGTTACACAACGAGAGCCTATATTATGCATATATTATGTTATTCTTGTTTTTATTTATCACTGTAGTTCAGTAGATAGTTTCTTATAGCCTTTAAATATCATGTCAATAAAACTTGTCTTAAGGCTGTGCGTTGATATATCGTTCAGTCAACTGTGGTTATGAATTTTATAAAGAAAGAAGATTCATAGATTTATAACGAACTAAGAAAAAAAAGGAAGATTCATATTAGAACATATATTTTTTTAATTATATTATATACTCGCTGCGCCCCGCGGTTTCACCCGCGGAAGTGAAGAACGCGTTGTCAGTTGTCTTAGGCGCGGGCGGCCAAGCGGTTCTCGAGCGGTTGCACTAATTCGTTCATTACTCGAGTTCTACTAATTGAATTTCGATTTAAAGTATACCACGACCTTCCTCGAAAATAAAGCTATCCAATATTGGAAATCAGATTTCAATCGGATAAGTAGTTTTTAATTGTGTATGGAACAGACAGAGAAACAGACAGACAGACATGAATTTTAAAATTTATATAATTTTGTTCTACTACTTATTCTAAGTCCACTAGACAACTTTTTTTAATTCACTTCCAAGTACCGACTTTTTTTCCCTCTTCCTTTATAATAAGTACCTATAGATTTTCATTTTTCTTGTAATGGCTTACGTCTGTGGTGGTGAAATGATAGGTGCAATTTTATTGTCAACACTATAAACCAAACAGTTTTTACTCCATGATTGATCCATCCTGTTATTCAAGTTCTTTTAAATGTAGTGATTACTCTGCTTTATAAAGGAACCAACAATTTACTCGAAACACGTTGAAAGAAGGGGGAACAACATCAAATTACTGTTTATATAGATTTTAAAAAATCTGTTGAGTACTGCATAATAGTATTATTGCATATATTATGTTATTCTTGTTTTTATTTATCACTGTAGTTCAGTAGATAGTTTCTTATAGCCTTATTAATAAACGTGGAGTAGGTATTTTAACCACATTTTGTTTCAGAGACATACGAAGAAAAACAAAGCTTGTTCTACCTTACTCCACGTTTATTAATACGGCTTTTACTTTATACTAGTACCTAATAATAAATTATCAATATGATATCTTATATTCATAGTTCAGTCAATATTTAAAAAGCTCGATAATAATGATGATATTGAATAAACCGCGAGTAGAACCCGGTAAATATTGTGTTTTAATATTTAAAAACTTATAAAATGAAATAAATAATACATGTACCTACAAAATGTCTAAATATTTCCTACCCTAGATGCACAATGGTCGATAATTTAATTGGAAACCTGACATTTAATCAATATACTTGATTAAATTAATTGATCACACGAAAGAGATGCACTTTTATGGAAGACAGACTCTCAATTTGGAAGCAGTCCTTATTTGAAAGTCTATCCAATTACCTATCTGTTTCCATCTGCTAGAGATAATGGCGTTTATATATAAAATGTTGCGATTCAGTTATGTAGATACCCCTCTTATTTGTTTTTTTAGAGTATTTTTTAGAAACTCCAATCAACTTTAATTTTTAGTCGCAATTCTACTTTGAATTGATGTCACATAATTATACAAATTATAATGTAAAACATCACGAAATAAGAACCACAACCATTATTCTCAGGTGTAATAGAAAATTCACATTAATAATGACAAAAAACGTTCCCAGAATTACATCTATGTGACTGTATGAAACATTCTCATAAGATTGTTGTAAAAAATCAATGAACATAGAAGACTCTAATTATGCCGAAATGGGACAATTACTGTCATAGCAATTTCGCTAGACACGGAAGTTTGTTCCAACGAAATGTAGAGCTGGATTATGAATTTTTAATTTGAACATTTCAAAGGTTAAATGCAACAATAATTGATATTAAGCTAGCTAATGGAACTCCAAGGTTTTCCTTTGTATTCGACAAATAGTTATTTTTGAATAATGATAAATACACATTCAAGCACAACACTTACAGGTAGGTACTTCAAGCAAAATATCACTTTCTAAATCTATAGACGAAGCTGCGAAGGTGCCAAAGTGTGACCAATTAGTGTATTTTTTTTAGAAAATTCTGACCGCGAAACTCAAACAATATAAACAAAATTATTTCCCTGCGGTGTAATTTTTAGAAAGTTTTTCCGTATAAACGAACAGTTATCTACTGTTATTTCTTGTTTCATTTGATACTGTTATACGTTTCATGGATGACTAGGTTTCGGTTGGAATTATTTGTTCACAATATGCATAAAATAATTTTTTAAATTCTAATATAAAAAGGAATATATGATATTGTTCTATGATTCTCATACATCTGCATCTATACTTCTTTGTCCTGACTGATGGAACGAAGCACAAGCTTAACAGCTAATATAGAGAATTGAACTTTGGAGAGTAGGTTCTTTATAATTATAATGAGGTCATCGGATAAAAAAGTAGGTATTCATCGAAATTTCCACAGGATCGATAATTACGCGGAACTCGGCCAGGTACTGAGACTAGTTACTCTATGAAATAATTTGTTTAGCAATATCTCACGGTTTCACCCGCGTTAAGTTCGTTTCCGTGGATGTTTCGAAAACCCGGTCTTAATACTTCACAGAGAACTTCCCAAATTTTGTGTCTCTAGAACCAGCGGTTTAGGTTATCCGTATCATAGCATATGGGACAGTCAGTCAGAACTTTGAATTTTATATTATATATAGATATTAAACAGTCTTTGGTACGCTGCAGCAATATGTTTATAGTCAACCGCGCGCGTATAGTATTTTTGGTAACATTTCCATGGCCCGGATAGCTCAGTCGGTAGAGCATTGGACTTTTAATCCAAGGGTCCAGGGTTCAAGTCCCTGTTCGGGCGTCTATTTTTTTAGGGTCGCGTGGAATATTTTATTTACACATTATTAGTAATAATACACAAAATGAGTAAATATAGATCAAAAAGGTATTAATTTAATTTTATTAGATTTTTTTATTGACGACCTCTGTGGCGCGTCGGGCGAACGCTTGGCTGCAATACAGAAGGTTGCGGGTTCGATTCCCGCTGGGTGCAAATATTTATGCTTAAAATAAATATTTGTATCTGGTCTGGGCGTATTTCTATGTATAATATGTATGTATTTACAAAAGAAAAATAAATATAAGTAGTATATCCGTTGTCTAGTCACCGTAACACAAGCTTAGCAGCTTACCACGGGGCTAGATGGCGCTGTGTGTTCGTCACAGGATTTATTTATTTATTATTATTATTATTATTCAATATTTTTCTCTGATAAAGATTGTACTTACTTATTATTTACTTTTAATACATTTATTTTTAGTTTTTGTTAGGGAGAAATTTTTATTTGTAAATAAAGTAATCAACTATTATTCCATTTCAAATAATTTAATTCAATTTAGTTTGTGATACAACGTTTGATATGACAGCATTTAGTTTATTAGCCGACTTGAATTTTAAAATAAATTAATATGTACCTACCTACTTGTTTAAAAAATATTTTAAATCAGTAAAGTTATAAATAATGTTCGAATCACAATCTAAGGAATAGCGCAAAAAGTGATACAAAGGCGAAGCATCCTATACCTTTTCGCGGAATACGAGAAAAGAATTCGAATATAAATTTCTGTTAGGACCGAGAAAAATGCAAGCTTAGCAAAAACGAAGATGATGAGTAAAATTCAACTCGACTCTGTTAACGACAACCTAAAATAACACTTACAATACTGATCCAAATATTAGTATTTGCTTAGTAGCACTTACACAATTAGGTACTTATATTACAATTTTATTACTATATAGGTTGAGGTAGGTACTCATATTATTTCATATTTCAGAAAAAACACAAATTAAAGTCAATACAGGACAGCTAGAGCATGAAATTTAAATCAAAGACAACAAACAAATTTCGTGGCTATAATAGAAACGAATGCCAGACTTCAAAACTCCATTAAAAAGCCCGGCCCAACTTCCCATTCGGGGGCGAACTGAACTAAACGCAGAAATGTATATTTTATTCATCCTGCGACACGCCGCGCCTTTGCGATTGGTATCCGATAAAACTTTACTAAGCAAAAATAAGCAATACAAATGAGTGTACCTGTCACTCGGGCCTTGTTCTTGTTTCTAAAATTTGTATAAAATATTCCGATGCGGCCACGTCGTCGTCGCGTCGCGCCGACAATGGTATCTTAGCGAATAATAAGACTACTCAAAACGAATAAAAAGTTGAGAGAAGCATCGTGTCTGAATTTCAAGTCGAACATAATTTAATAACAGATGATCGAATTTTTACCGAAACGCTGTAAAAACCTAAAAGTTAATAATGATGTACTACTGAATAGTTTTATGTGAAACCATCTCGCAGTCGGGTAAAAAGAAGCCGATGCTTTGATGCCGTCTAATCAAATTAAAGAAAATCCTTAGATCGAATTAGCTGTTAAACTTAAATACCAAAAAATGTCTCTGATTCTTTCAATTAACCGAGATATTTCGTAGAAAAGGAATCGAATGTGTCAGTCCTCTCGTTATCTTCCCGATTTTCGAAAACAACACGCTTGTCTTCGTTGTAGAAATATTTTGACGCTTTGTCGGGCATTTTAACGTCTTTGTCTTTTTCTATAACATCGTGGGAATCATGTTAACCTAGCGACGAATTAGGACTTTTACAATAAAAAGTTAGATATTTAGTGATACTGAACACTGAATAACTTCAATATTTCATTTTATGTTGCCTAAAACCACTAAGCATAATAAAACATTAACACAAAAGTGCATACATTTACACAACAAACAAAAACAGACAAAAATAAGTACTGACTATTAGTGACAACTTTTAATTGTGGTAATAAAATTCTTAGGTTTAGAAAGAAACGTTATAAATTATGAAATGACATGTCTTATTAGAAAATCAAAGGATATAGTTTGCACTACACGCCCAGTTTGCACGAGAGCTATGTAAAAAAGTGGCATGTCTAGCGCGCGTATACAGACCGCAGACGAACTCCGGGCAGGCGGTGTTACCTCGCGTCGTCGTCACAATAGCACAATTAAAATGCCAACAAGTCCGGTTGCCAACCCAATCCAATTACAGTGGACACCGATTCCGAAGAGTAATTGGAAGTGAGGCTATATGAAAATCGGGTAACATGCGGACTGCAGAATACGGTCCAAAGATTAGGAGAGTCATTATCGGCTTAGCATAATCAATACGGCACGATTTTGACCCACTTCCAAAAAGTTGAGATTTACAATTTGGCTGTAAGTTTATTTTGTTTTGTTTTCCGAGGTTCGATCCCATTTTTTTTATTTGATCTAATATGAAATCTTCCAGTCCTATAACTGGTCTATATACAACTAGTCCTATAACAAAAATAGTAAAGATCTGATGAAGTTCTTTTATATGATAAAGAGAATAGCATCCCAGAATGCAGTAAATTACCATTTTTTTTACTTTTATCAATAAAAACGACTATCAAAGAACTAGGAGCAGTTTGATGGACCACTAGGAACCACCTTCTCCTCAGAAAACTACTCAATTATCAATGTTACGGTTACAAGGACCATATTGAATAATACCATTCCATACTGTAGTATACCATAGTATGACGTCGTTGCTCGTTAGCTTTCAATTCGACAATATACTGCAACAATGATGTCTAAGTGGGGCGGCTTTGATACAAAGTTGTTCAAAGTAGATGTTTGTCCGTACCTGCTGATCGAAAAGGAAACTATGTTAAACCATAAAACAAACTGCCTAGAGCACTTTCTGGGCGGAGATCACGTAACTAAGGTAACCCAAACTCAAGCAGACATTGGGCGATTTAATATAAGCTGAGGCGAAGTATTCGGTCGTCTTTCAAGATAATGAAAATTTACTTCAATACTCTCCTCATTTAAAGTCAATTGATAATTTAATTATGTAGGTACAAGAATTTTAACGGATTTGTTCTAAAGCGAAAATTGAAAAGTGTTAGTAACTACCTTAATGTGACAAAAGATAGTGTAAGTACTGTCTAGTACGTATACACTGATCAGATTCTCACTCAATAAGAAACTTTCTTTCTACAAACAACTAATCTGAACTGTTCAGTGAATCAGGCTTCTTTCTGAAATAAGAAAACAACGACTTCTTGTTCTTTTTACGTGTGCGATTTTGAAATGAAATCAGGCCCAAAGCGACGGATCAAGAATTTCTAATTAGTCCTCAAATAATTTTAGCTTCTCGAAAACAATTTATCTAATCGTGCTATCGAATTATATGGCTCTATCTTATCAACTTCCAATTAATTATATAAAAATGGGCTTACAATGTAACGTGATTGAGGATGTTGAACCGGTTAGGAATAAGCTTGGTTTAATGTAAGAGTTTATCAACTGTTTATACGTTTCATGCGGAGAGTTACGTAATTTATGATCGAAGCTAACATCAATATTTATTGTGTACAAGGTGAAAGAAGTGAACCGGCCAAAGGTTATACGCAGCCTATATTGAATACCTGAACCTCATTTGTATTCCCTTTTCGTAAAAATCCACCAAACTGACTTCGAAGTCTTGAGGTATTATAGTAAATGGAACAAATAAATCCGACGTCTTGTATACAGTCAATCGAATTAAAATGGAATAACGTGTAAAATACGAGACTTCCAAGGCATTGTAGGCGTTACTTAAAATGTATTTGCGCGTTGTTGGCGACTCTCTCGATCCAAGACGGAGCGCTGTATAAATATTGCACGCAGTGGGTAATGCTTCCGAATGCAATCTTCAGTAAATGAATAAATTGAACTGAGACTTTTAAAAGAAGGTTCTCGGCTGGATTTTTTTTCAATAAATTGTACCCGAAAAGAATTAATAAAAAGAACATCCGAATGCAACAAAGTTGAGTTTTGGGTAGGGTAGGTACCGACTTAGGTAAGTTTGCTAAGTGGCATTTTGAGTAAAAATATAGGTAGATATTATTTAGTCGTTTAGAGAAAAATTCAATGTATTCGAAAGACGAGTTTGGATCCCGGCCATTAATCAGGCTTAAAGGGGTCAGGGGGGTTTCCGTGAAATGAAGTAGATGGCGCCTAGACGTTTGGACGCCCGACAGATCCTTCCACTAGGCTGACCGGTACCGTGCCTTAGTATTATCTCCACTTACGTTTTACTCGACTTATATAATAAGTTAATTAAACATATTTAGCAACGACAATTTTAAACTTTTTTTTTGGGTTTGAACGATGTTGGATTGGAATTAAACGAGAAACAAACATTTATAGTCAGCACAAATACTTGCACCGGGCGGGTAGCAAACCACCGTTTCCCTGCGTCGGGAATACGCCCGACGTGCCTTAGAGGCCACTTTGCAAAATTATTGCATATGAATCAGGTTATTCCGTAGCATATTCACAAAACTTCTGATACAGTATCAATGAGATTTGACCTCTTCTACAACCATAACAGAAGTTTGTTAATCTAACGAGGTTACATACAAAGGAAACTGCGGTGAGCCTGAAAATTAAGCTGGTTCGCTCTATAGCCTCTGGATTAAACTGCGTCTTTGCCAAAACTATCGCTGTAATGTCATCCACTTGATTAAGGTCGAACTTTGATATACATATTGTTTAACCTTGACACTGTCTTATTATCAGCTATCAAGGTTTAAGTGGCTTTTCCGCTGAAAGCCTGTTTTAAATTCGATGTTCTTACAAATAATTTAGATGTTTAAATTGAAACTTTTTCATAACAAGTAAAACATATACATCTTACTAATATTATAAATCCGAAAGTCTGTTTGGTTTGTTTGTTTATTTGTTTGTCCCTCTTCACGGTCAAACGGCTCGACCGATTTGGATGAAAATTTGCATAGGGATAGTTTAAATGATGGAGAGTAACGTAAGATACTTTTGATCCCGAAAATTCCGCGGGATCGGGACTTACGCGGGTAATAACTATTTATTGGATGAAACTTTGCAAAAGGATAGTATAAATGATGGAGAGTAACATAGGATACTTATGATCCCGAAAATCCCGCGGGATCGGGACTTACGCGGGTGATAACTATTTATTGGATGAAAATTTGCATAGAGATACTTTAAATGATGGAGAGCAACATAGGTTACTTTTGATCCCGAAAATCCCATAGGATACTGACATACAATCTTTACCTTACTTCACCTACCTACTGCAGTGCAAAAATCCACACTTAAACGGACGACCATGGAAGTACTGATGATGCCAGGCGCGGTAGCGCCTGGCTTCTTACTACCTTTATAGATATAAAATTTCTTCTTGCTATACTTTTACAGTCGGGACCCATTAATATGATGATCTAGAATTCTAGATGACGATGTTCATTTTATTGGGCCCCGGCTGTTAAAGTAGCTGAGTTCCGTGGCTACTGGGCTTGTTTTATTGGTTTTTTTTTTAAAGTTTTATATTATCTTTTGTTTTCCTTTAGTTTTAAGAAGGCTGTTTTTTTATTACTATAAAAGACTTTTTAGCCAGCACTAAATAGATAGGTATAAGACGACTAATTATATTAACGGTATTTTAATCGCATCATTGCATTGAGGGAGTATTAAGTTGAGGATTAGGTATTTAGTAGGTCGCGGTATTTTTATGAATGGCAGCTAACCAAGTTTAAATCATTTTAGTTCCTAAATGGTATCATTATATGAAAAATAACAGAAAAAAACCTAAGAATATTTTTTTAAATAGCTATTCAACGACTCGACATAGTCAGTTTACTTTCATATTTTCTTTCATACAGTATGGCACCTGGTGGTCGCCATTTTGTTTTTATTTTAATGTCACCTATCTAAGAACCATTGCAGAAATAACAGAAAAGTGAAAAACAAGATGCTTCTAGCAGCTTTAGGAATGGTGGATGCAGTAGGGTGGGACTCCAAATAACATAAAGATAGTATACCTAATTATATAACACTAAGTATTTGGTGTTATTAAACTTATTAACCTTTTAGTTGAAGTCCCACCCGACTGCATCCACCATTCCTGAAGCTGCTAGAAGCATCTTGTTTTTCACTTTTCTGTTAAAACAGCAGTCGGGTTTTTTTATTTTTTTAAATATTTTTTTTTTTATCGCTTTTTAGTTTTTAGAGATCAGATTTAATTACACCAGAAGAAATTTATTAATTCTAGATGTATATACTTCAGTAGCGAGGACGTGCATTGCTTGTTTTTGCTTACTCAGGGTGATAAGTACAAGAGCTGGCGGTTTCCTATCCAGCGCGGGAACGCCGCCAGCATCTTGGGCGCAATGCCTCGGGTTGTTGTTGCTAACAATTTCTTTTAGATTTCTAATTTTAGATTATTACGTAGGTATTGTTTTCTTTGCAAAATAAAGTGGTTATTTAAGTCCACAAACTAGTGCGAAGAGACTTAAGTATAAAACGTAGTGATTATATTCTCTTTGCTTAAGTATTTTATGTCATGTCATCTCTGCCAATTCCTTCAAACTCGGCGTCAAAGTCAAATCCATAGATGAGATAAATATTTATACGAGTCAAATCAAAAAGTTTTTAATTAACGTTCCGTTGTTCTTGCGAAAATTACCTGCGTAATCATAATGTCATGTAGTAGCAACATAACTTTCGAAGTCAACCATTAGAATTACTATAAGAATACATTATTCACACGCGGATTGTTTTCGCATGCGAATATTGAAATCCAGAGGTAGTGCTAAGCCATAAATTGAAGTAAGTAAAAAGAATATATAAACGTCATTAAAGACAAGACAACCGAGCCGAAGGCAAGTGACATATTAATGAAGACAACCTACTTAAACGACTTCCGATAATTTTATAATTAATTATTTTAAAACTTAATTGTAAAACTTTACAAACAATACTTTTCAAATGTAAATTTACGAAAGAATAAAACATATCGTTTGAGTGAACAATGTTACGCGTTTTCTCTGTTTTTGATGGTCTTTACAAATCTTGGTTAATAGCGTTTTACATCATTATTTTTATTTATTTATTATTTTAATGTACCCTATGTCACTCTCACGGTCATGACGAATCTAACGACGTATCGTTTATCTAAATCTGCCCAGCCGTTTAGGCTCTACGACGGCACAAAAATAGGTCACATACATACATACATACATACACTCACGGTAAAAACATAACACTTCCTTTGGCAGTCGTGTAATGAGACGAATCTAACGATGCCTTAATGAAAAAAAAACCATCAAGTGGATTCGAAGATTTAAGCTGACTAAGAATATTACAAACACCCATACAAGGGTAATGCCGTATTCAACCTATGACGTCTCATCCCAAGCATTATTTTTTCTTCACTCAACCCATTTATATTCCTCACTCATCCGATGCCTGTTATTTATTTTTTAATTCTTTATTCATCCTATTTGTATGCCTTACTCAACCCAATGTGATAAATTAAATTTAATGCCAATTTTTAACGTACAATTAGCAAAAACATGTAAAAGTAATTTATTTTTTTGTAATAGAGAAAGCTCGTTGTGTGCTATAAAATGAAACAATATGGATGGTCTAAAAATCATATTTACAATAAAGATTAACATAAAATCAACAGAAGTTATAAGCATAACTGTACGAGCCAATAATGCACGTACAGCACTTTATTGCACGTACAGCACTTTACTTTATTAAGACCTAATTTAAGTCAGTCGTAACATGAACGCCTAGCGTACCTAACATAGGTTGTACGATTCAATAAATACCTTTTTAACTTAACATCGTGGTTTGGTGTATTATAACTAACTAACTAGAGGGTACTACCACTATACAACGTAGAAGCCCCGACATGGTTTTTTGGTCCTTCGTAATTTTTGGCAGTGCTTAGTGTGGTTTTTCTCGGTTACGTTAGCAAATCGGCTTGAGTGGCTTGCCACAAGCGGCATCCCCCATTTGAGTTGAGAAGGTGCACATAGCGTAATTTGAGAGGGCTGCATTGAGTACCTACCACCAGCGACCTAGCAGAGATAACCTACTTCTACTGCTACAATCTACAACTACGTGAACACAATCTACGTGAATCACTACAACTACGTTGACACTATCGACGTGAATCACTACAACTACTCACCAGCCACGAACAACAATGACAGCAGTGTCTGAAGAATTTGCCGAGCTGCTGAAAAAACAGCAACATAGCTACGAGCAAATTAAAAATATCCATACTAACTACAAAAAGGATTCTGCGGTTAGAAAAACTGTAGCTTACCTTAACATACGCCTCGATGCGTTACAATCACATTGGGATGAGTTTCGGACGAATAACGATATCATAAACAAGTTCGAGTCGACTAATGCCGACCACGAATATTTTCAAAAACAAGTCTACAACATAACTTCAGCGTTGTATGAAGAAACTTTTCAAGCAATGACTCAACTACGAGATCGTTTATTAACTAAACCGGAAGCACCGGAACCGACAGCCGGAACTTCAAAACAAAACGAAACTATGCAGTTCGACACCTCGGGATTACATCTAAACGTCCCTGAGGATGCGGACGACCAGCTGTCGACACTCTTTCGCACTCAAACCTGTAACTTCAACGCCTTAGAACGAGCAATTTCCAAAATCCAGTTAGATAAATTGAAGGGCGAGTGGCAGCTTCAAGAACAATTACGCATCCTACGCTCTAAGTGGGAGTGTATCGACAAAATTCACTGGCAGTTAAACTACGAGTTACGAGGTAGTGACAAGGAGTACGACAAAACATTTACCTACTGGGAAAAAGCCTACGATCATCTCAAAGATGAAATTAACAAGAAGATGTTTGATACCACACACTACGAGAAAACAAACCCAAGAATCGAAGTTCCCTTTTTCGACGGAGACTACAACAACTGGGAGTCGTTCCGGGATCTATTTTTAGAAACTATCCACGACAACCCGACACTCAATAATGCACAAAAAATGAAGTTTCTGAAGTCAAAATTGCGAGGTGAAGCAGAAAAATTAATAAAACATCTCCCCGTGAGTTCAGCTAACTACGAGTCATGCTTGCAGATTATACACCAGCGCTACGATGACAAACGAATACTTTTCATGTCATACATGGACACGCTCCTAAACCAACCTGCCATCGATAGTCCGAACTTGGCAAACTTGAAAAGGATCCACGATACCACGAGAGAATGTATAAACGGCTTGAAAAATCTAGGCCTAGATATTCAAGCGTTAGGACCAGTCATCGTATACTTAATACAAGCAAAGTTGGATGATGTCACTGACAACGACTACCTGCTATCAGTCAAGCAATCTACTGAACTACCAGATTTGGAGGAGTTTCTCAATTATCTGGAAGAAAGATTCAAGGCGTTAGCAGGATCCCGCTTTAAAAAGCAAGGTCCAAAACACACATATACGAAGAATATTCCAACTAAAAATTGCATCAACTACTCGAATTACAAATCAATGAACAGTAATAAAACTGAAAAACGAACAAATACCTACCATGCTTCACTTCGAACTTGCCCACTATGCAAAAACGAGCACGTGCTGTGGCAATGTCCAACATTCCTCAGTATGGATGTCGCAACTCGAAACAAAACGGTGAACCAAATGAATATTTGCAAGAATTGTTTGTATCACCACAAGGAAAAATGCAATTCGAAGCAACGTTGCCGAAATTGTAACTTCAAACATCATACGGCCCTACATGACGACAACCTGAAAAAGGGACCTCAGTCAAGACCGACAAACTCGGAGATGTCATCAAATCACCTAAGTGGTGAACAAGAGATACTCCTAACGACTCTTCAGCTTAGAGTTAAAAACAAAGAAGGTGATTACGTCACACTTCGTGCGTTACTGGATCAAGGTTCTCAAGTATCTTTGATCACAGAAAACGCCGCTCAGCGACTGAACTTACCGCGGAGCAAACTAAACGCTTCTGTGACTGGCGTCGGAACCATCATGGGTACTAGTAAGGGGATGATTAAACTCGAATGCAAATCAATCTACTCAGATTACACCTTCAGAACTGAGGCATTGATAATGCGTAAATTAATAAACAACTTGCCCAATCAATCATTTGACATAAACAGCTGGACACTGCTAGATAACATCGAGTTAGCCGATCCAAGCTTCAACATCTCCGGGCCCATCGACCTCCTTCTGGGTGCAGATATCTACTCTGACGTCGTCGTAGAAGGAGTACGTAAACACAGCAACCACGCGCTACTAGCTCAACAGACAAAGCTGGGCTGGATACTATGTGGATCTACTAAAAAGCAGTATAACTGTCACGTCACTCTTACGGAGCTGAACAACTTGTCACAGTTTTGGGAAATAGAAGACATTCCTTCAGAACCTGAAAAAACTGACTCGGACGAATACTGCGAACAATACTACACTCAAACGACGGAGCGATTGGAAAACGGGAGATACGTTGTGAAAATGCCTATGAAACTAAACTTTGAACAAAATCTTGGCAATTCCAAACCTCAAGCAATTGCTCAATTTCGTCAGTTAGAGAAGAAAATGGCGAGACAAGAATATTTTGCTACTCTATATAAACAATTTATACACGAGTATATCGAACTAGGTCACATGAAACCAGCTGAAAAATCCGAGAGTCAAGTTCAAGTATACCTTGAACTTCAAGGTATACTTGAACTTGACACATCACGGCGTGCTAAAACCGAGCTCTACCACAAGTAAATTGCGAACAGTTTTTAACGCGTCGATGAAAACAGACTCCGGATACAGCCTTAACGACTTAATGGAAAAAGGACCTAACCTACAAAAGGATATTATGACACTAATTACCAAATGGAGGTGTTATAAATACGTACTAACGGCGGACATAAATAAATTTTATCGTCAAATTCTACTCCATCAAGATCAACAACACCTTCAGAAAATTATCTGGAGACACTCCGTGGCAGAATCGCTAAAAGAGATGCAGCTTTGTACTCTGACTTACGGTACAAAGGTCGCACCGTTCCTCGCGATGCGCACTCTTTCTCAGCTAGCTGAAGACGAAGGCAAAGCCTTTCCCTTGGCACTACGAGCGTTACAAAACGATTTCTACATGGACGATCTGGTCACAGGAGAACATACCGTCGAGGCAACAAAAGCCCTACAAAAGGAACTGTACGACCTGCTCAAAAAAGGCGGCTTTGTCCTACGAAAATGGGCTTCGAACGACTCGTCTATTCTCGACGAGCTACAAGATAAAGACAAAAGTCACACAAATAGCTACAACTTCAAACAAGAAGAATTTAGCAAAACCCTCGGGCTCTCATGGGATTACACTAACGATACATTTCAGTTTCAATATGAACCCACTAAGGACAACAAAACTACGGCATACACAAAACGCAGATTGTTGTCGGAAATCAGTAAAATCTACGATCCCCTCGGATGGTTAGCTCCTATGACGGTAAGAGCTAAACTAATCTTTCAAAAACTATGGAGTGAGACCTACCAAACCATCGGCTGGGATGAAATCGTACCCGAGAATATAAAGGAAGAATGGATACAAATTAAATCCGACTTACCTGCATTGAATAGAATTCGTTTACCAAGATGGATAAGAAACGAAAACAACAAGAAGCTCCAATTACAAGCCTACTGTGACGCCAGCGAGCACGCGTACGCATGTGTTATCTACAGTCGCACGACGTCACCGAACGGCGCTTACGTCACTACTTTACTCGCTGCGAAAACTAAAGTAGCTCCCTTAAACAAGAAACTTACAATTCCTAGGCTCGAGCTCTGCGCTGCAGTTTTGTTATCGAAGCTCCTAGAGAAGATTACTAAGGTCCTGGCAGACTACGATCTATATAATATCTTGTTGGACCGACTCAAAAGTTGTACTAGCATGGATCCAAGGAAATCAATTTAAGTACGAGAAATACGTAACCAACCGTATCACACAAATAATAAACATTGTACCTGCCGCACATTGGGGTTACGTAAAGAGTAACGAAAACCCCGCCGACTGCGCTACTCGAGGACTTTCCCCATCGAAGATGATCAACTTTTCTTTATGGTGGACAGGACCTCAAGGGATGACAAATCCTGAACGTCAATCCAGTGAAATTCAAGAAAACTACATCACGGACGAGGGGTTCGTGAAAGGTTGTTGTACAATTTATTCAACAGAACCCATCATCAATAAAAACGAATTAATTAATTCATTGTTGGAACGATATAGCAACATGGATCGTGTTACAAGAGTATTGGCCTGGGTGATGCGATTTGCCTATACCTATAAAAATAAAAGGTCAAACGAGTTCACCGGATTGCACTTTAACGAAATAAATAGTGCATTATTTGCAATCGTTAAATCAACACAATTAACTTACTTCGCGAACGAGATGAAGTCCCTTAGAAACAGCGGAAACCTACCTAAAAGTAGCCCGATACTGAAGCTAAATCCATTTTTGGATAAGGAAGGGATTCTGCGCGTTGGAGGACGCCTATTGCACTCAACTTTACCTGAGGAAACTAAACATCCGATAATCATTCCATCTGACGGAAGATTGACTAAACTTATAGTCGAAAAATCCCATCTATTAACTTTACACGGTGGACCTAGACTAACTTTAGCTCACACACGTAATAAATATTGGATCATCAGTGGCAATCGAACAGTCAAGAAGATACTGCGTCACTGCGTTCGATGTCGTCGGTACTCTACAACTAGAACAGATCAACTAATGGGCAATCTTCCTAAAGAAAGGATAACTCCATCAAGGCCGTTTTTATACACCGGAGTCGACTTTACGGGTCACGTCGAGGTGAAAATAAACAAAGGCCGCGGGATAAAAACCTGCAAAGGTTATATCGCCGTCTTCATTTGCATGTCTACCAAGGCAGTTCACATTGAACTAGTCTCGGACTTGTCGACGCAAACCTTCATAGCGGCACTAAAACGCATGTGTGCTAGAAGAGGTACACCCAAGTATATGTACTCTGACAACGGAACTAACTTCGTCGGAGCCGCAAAAATTCTTAAAGAAGAGTTTCAACTATATAAAACATTACTTTCTTCGGAGTTCTTTAAAGAAATAAATGAACTACAGATCGAGTGGAGATTTAACTGTCCTCTAAATCCAGCGGCAGGAGGAATCTGGGAAGCGGCTATCCGAGGAATGAAAAATCATTTAAAGCGAGTCATTGGCCATCAAAAGCTAACTTATGAGCAATTTTCGACTCTGCTCACTCAGATCGAAGCATGTATGAACAGCCGACCGCTCAGTCCACTATCGGAAGACGTAGAAGACCTGTCCTACCTGACACCTGGTCATTTCTTAACGGGAGGACCCACATTGTCTCTACCACTCAACGAACCCGAAAACTTAAAATCCGTTGACCTTAGAAACAATTGGAAACTCATCGAACTAATGCGCCGACACTACTGGGATCGTTGGTCGAAAGAATACCTGCACTTACTACAAAGTCGAGATAAATGGCAAATTGTTAAAGAAAACATACACAAAGGACAGCTAGTTCTCGTGAAAGAAAACAACTTACCTCCAGGCAAATGGGCGATGGGCCGGGTTGTTGAGCTGCACCCGGGCACGGACAACTTAGTTCGAGTAGTCACGCTCAAGACTCAAAATGGAGAGATAAAACGACCTATAACTAAACTCGCTCCGCTACCAGTAAGATCAGAGTGTGAGAGTTCAGAAATGATCAAAGAGAATGCCAAAACGGTAACTCAAGGTAAATCCAAGCCTACTACTAAAACCAACAAAGTTAGCAGCCTACTCATGGTGCTACTAGTTGCATTCCTAAACTTGTCCTGTGGAATAGCGACTCCCATGTCACACTTCAAAATAACCGAACTCTCTGAGAATCATCCTATTTACTTCGACTCAGTGGGCACCGTACAAGTAATTCACGATGAATGGAAACTACTGGTTTACTACAACCTAACTACATTCTGGGAAAGCACTAAGAAGATCGAAAACTTCGTTAACCACTTGACCCAGATATGCGCTAAAATGCCTAACGAACAATGTCATACTACACTGAATCAACTAAAATTCGATATCAGTCAACTGAACGAATACAACGCTTTACTACTGCATCAACATCAATTACGAAGTCGAAGGCGCCGTGGCTACATCAATGGCGTCGGAAACCTTGCCAGGACATTGTTTGGTGTCCTTGAAAGCGATTTTGCCGAAAAATATGCTCAGGACATAAACAAAATCCAGATAAACGAGCAATATCTACTACAACTTATACGAAACCAGACGCTCATAGTCGAAGCAGAAAACAACATTATTAAACAAAACGAAGACTTCGTTAAACAACAAATGCGTATAGTTGAACGATATATGAACGACACGAGACAAGATATGGACGTATTAGAAAACCGATTCCATATAATGAAAACAATGAATGACGTCAACGCTGGAGCGATAACTGCCAATTTACTTCTCTCGGTGATCAGAAGAAACCAGCAAATGCTCCTGGATGCTTTGACCGACGTATACAGAGGACATCTCGATATGAACCTCTTTACTCCAGAACAACTGTCTGAACAACTTAATCATATTGCTGGAATGATTTCCAAGCGATTAACATTACCTATAAAAATAGATAACGGAGCGAGCATTGAAAACATCTATAAATTAATATATGTCAAAGCCCGACTTACCGAACGTTACCTACTGTTCGAATTACATATACCTCTTCTAAGCGATGACGCATATACCTTGTACAACAGTATACCTATACCTAAACGTCGGCGCGTACCTAATGAGTGCCAAGTAATAGCGACCGAAACAAAATACATTGGAGTGAACTTCGCGAAGAACACCTATATACAGATGAATGAGGCGGATCTGCACCAATGTACAACCCTAGCTGATAACTATATCTGCCATGCCTTTACGCCTATAAAGAACTTACATGGAGCCACAGCATCTTGCGAAGCTAAAATGCTAAGTCAAAATGTAAACATAACCTGTGATTGGATACAGCGACCCTGCTTAGACCAATGGATTAAACTACAAAAAACCAAATAGATGGCTATATAATTGTATCAATGAATGCCCGACCCGTATAGTATGCGAGAATCAAATTACAACAACATTGATAACAAAAGCCGGTCTCCTTGCAACGGGACAAGATTGCGTCATACAATTTCAAGACACAACAATTTATTCACAAAATGTGTTTAGTAGTTTATCTAAAACTGGAATAAACCTGGAAGTCCCAACTATCGATTCACCAAATGATATGATAGACACCGTCAAACACAAAAACATCATTTTACCTAAACTAAACCTAACAAACAAACACTTGTTACTGGATGACCAGATAGCAGCACAGAAGAGAGGAGAGCACCTACCAAGTGACTTATCCATTCATGACATCGGCAATTACACAATCAGCACGCTATTGCTGGTGGGAGGAATCGCCGCCTCCTTCATAATATGGCGATTTAGGACCGTTCCTGCCGTTGGCCCTGCTACAGTGAAAACCGAGGAAATCGAACTACAGGACATGACCCCTCGCGCTGAAAAACCGGAACCGTCGGCTCACACGGGATTCACACTATGACTTTTATATTATAACAGTGATTTATTTTGTAAACAATGTTTTATTTTGTATTGCTTATTTTTGTTAATTGCTTGAATGTCTTTATACTTTTGTTGTATTTTACTGCTTAACCTTTCCCTCGGGAGCATGTACGAGCCAATAATGCACGTACAGCACTTTATTGCACGTACAGCACTTTACTTTATTAAGACCTAATTTAAGTCAGTCGTAACATGAACGCCTAGCGTACCTAACATAGGTTGTACGATTCAATAAATACCTTTTTAACTTAACATCGTGGTTTGGTGTATTATAACTAACTAACTAGAGGGTACTACCACTATACAACGTAGAAGCCCCGACAATAACAAATAATTAAAAGTTTAAAACAAATATTCATCGAAATCAAAACAATTCTAAACATTTGGTGCAAGAAAACTAACAATAAATTCAAGGAATTTCAATTATTTAAATGGCTTTACAAAAATGGTAACATTACACAATAAAAATTGCACTTTTTGATTAATGTTCAATAACCATAACCACAGAAAGTCAAACTAATAAGAAAAAATATTTTATTTAATAGCCTAACAGCTTATTATGGGGCCACATTCACTAATTCCTTACAATAAATTAACATTATTGTGATAAAATCTTCTATTAAAAACTATAAAACTTTTGAAAACATAAAAAACAGAACATTTAAAAGATGCCCTTACACTGTGCATAGGAATATAATTTTTAACTTTTAAAATAAACGGTTGGAGCCAACTTTTCTAGACAGTGGCCCAGCACAATATTTGCTTCATCGAGGTCTTGAATAACTCTGTCAATTTTTTCTTGATTAGAACTTGTCGACGCCCCATGCTGTCTTTGGATGACCCTTGCAATTTGAAGCAGCGCATCTCTTTTCAAAATATGAAGAAATTGTAGCACAGTTAGTCTTTTCTTCGAAATGTGTCTATTTATGGTAGCATGCCAACCCATTGATTCCGGATGATTTGATTGATGACGCTTTTCTTTTTATAATGGAGGAGTGCGCACGAGCTGTAAATGTTACCAAGTTCAACGAGTATCTAGTTCAACACATGGCTAAATGGTGGTATATTTCCATCACACATGTGGAATGTATACAAGCGAAAAAACAGAACCACTAATGCACTTGAAAGTTGGCATGCTACCATAAATAGACACATTTCGAAGAAAAGACTAAATGTAATGAAACACTTTATTTATCCGGATTTATCGCGTTTTTTTCATTATTTGAACCGAGCTTTCGCCAACTTTACAGTTGGCTTTTTCAAGGTTGACTGAGATGTAATTTGTCTATTTTTAACATTCTAAAAAGTTACAGTAAACTACCGCCTAATCGGGTTCACTTATTTTTAGACCATCTTAACTCGATTAATCCCCAAATTAAATTCACGATGGAATTAGAAAATGAGAAAACATTAGCTTTCTTAGACACCCTAGTCCTTCGAAGTGCTGACGGGTCACTGGGACACACTGTATTTAGGAAATCCACGCATACGGATAGGTATCTCAATGGTCGGTCGCACCACCACCCTTCACAGTTAGCTACTGTTGGTAAAACTTTGTTGCAGAGAGCATATGGCATCTGTGACGGAGCCCACCTGGCGGAGGAGGTCAGGCACGTCAAACAAGTCCTACGTCGCAACAACCTCCAAGTGCCGCGCCACGTTCACAGGAGCCGCCCCAAACCACCTACAGTTGATCGAGTCCCGGCTATCCTTCCATACATCAAGGGAGTCACAGACAAAATTGGAGGAATCTTGAAACGAGCTTCGATTAAAACTTACTATAAGCCACACAGAAAGATCCAACAATTGTTAAGACCAGTCAAGTGTAAGATACCCCTGGAGGAAGCAGGCATTTACAAGATCGATTGTGAGTGTGGCGCCTGTTACATAGGGCAAACCCAACGAAGTGTTGCCACTCGTCTAAGAGAGCACATGGCTGATGTGAAGCACAGGCGGTATCAGAAGTCTGCAGTTTGTGAACACACGCTGGACAAGTCTAACCATTTCCTTCGCTTCGATAAAGCACAGGTGCTGGCTACAGAGAAGCGGTATGTACCCAGGATGCATCGGGAAGCTATTGAAATTCAGAAACACCCTAATAATGTCTTCTATGGTTTTCGCGATTTTGCATAATACCTTGAAAACCTTGAAAAAGCCAACTGTAAAGTTGGCGAAAGCTCGGGTCAAATAATGAATAAAAACGCGATAAAACCGGATAAATAAAGTGTTTTATTACACCCTAATAATTTCAATAGGGAAGATGGCTGGCAAGTGCCACCTGTCTGGGACCCTGTACTTCATTTGATTAAGTCCCAGGCCCAGCCAACAACAGCTGCAAGACCACAAGATACCGTTAGCCATTTTTGTAGGACTTAGTATTTTTTGTTATTTAGATTTGTTAATTCTTAGTTTGATGTAAAAATTGTTTTTTAAATTTCTGAGCAAAAGAGAACCCCCATGAATTTCTTCGTGGCTTCTTCTCATGTGAGGGCGCGTTCCGAAGCCATGGTAGTTTTTTGAGCTAGTTAGGGATAAAAATAATTATAATTTAAATTGAAAACTATTACAATAACTCTATAGTCTGCGTACACTGGAACGTTTTTATTGTAAACTAGCTGCGCCCCGCGGTTTCACCCGCGTAAGTCCCGTTCCCGTTTCAGTTCCCGCGGGATTAAAAGTATTCTATGTCCTTCTCCTGGTGCTAAGCTATCTCCCCACCAAATTTCAGCTAAATCGGTTCAGCCGTTCTTGAGTTATAAATGGTGTATATTAGTGTAGATAATTATGAGGCGGTAGTTTACTGTAACTTTTTAGAATGTTAAAAATAGACAAATTACATCTCAGTCAACCTTGAAAAAGCCAACTGTAAAGTTGGCGAAAGCTCGGTTCAAATAATGAATAAAAACGCGATAAAACCGGATAAATAAAGTGTTTTATTATGCAAATTCGCGAAAACAATAGCAGAAATTAAGACTAAATGTGCTACAATTTCTTCATATTTTGAAAAGAGATGCGCTTCTTCAAAATGCAAGGGCCATCCAAAGACAACATGGGGCGTCGACAAGTTCTATGTCTACTACAAGTACTAACAAGGGAAAATCAAGAAAAAGGTGTATATGAACAGAAGCGGCACGGAAGTGCTTTGTAGTAAAATATTTTTATTCGTGTAACTAATGTGGGCGCCATCGGTTGGCGCCAAAGACAACTATGTAATTATAACTATTTTATTTATTAAGTTTGGTGATTTAACTTGTAAGTCGTTTTATGCTATCTGTATCTTTCGACACGTGTTCTTAGTAAATTTCTTATTTAGGTTGAATAAGGAATACATTTAGGTTAAAATAAGAAAACAATTTAAAATAATCCAATGGGTCGAGTTAGGAACACAGTTTAGGATGAGTGAAGAAAAAATAATGCGTGGGATGAGACGTCATAGGATGAATACGGAATCACCCACATACAAGATAGGCGCGAAAGCCCTTTTCTTCCCTTTCCCTTTCCTTGCAGCCGAGTAATAACCATGTACTTGGTTAAAGAAGACAAAATTTACAATAAAGTCAGCCACTGAAAAGTCAAGCGAAGATCGTCGACGCGACGACGCGACCGACTTCTCCAAAGAATTTTTCAAATGTGATATCTTCGCTTCCGCGCCACTCAAAGAGTAAATGAGGCCACGAACGGTTACGGTGATAATAATATTCAGGACCACCTCTTAAATTGCTCGGACGTGTGCTCTTGATTTCGGTAGAAATTGCCGTCTTTTAAACTGGAGCTATAACCATAGCTATAAATGTTGACCTTTCCACTTAATGATACGTTTATTATTGCGTCTCATATCTGTAGGAAATTTAAAGTATTAAGTTTAAAATATGAGGGCAGTAATTTTTGGTTCATATGTGAAAAGAGTGCATAAACAGCGCTTAATTTACGTAAAAGTACTAACTCGATTTGTTAGAGGAATTAAATGCCTTGCGAGATATTAACCGACATACTTTACTAAAACTCATTTTCTGGTTTTAACAGCTTGTTTTTATTAACAGCATCAGACTCCTTTCTCAAGATAGTTTAGGAGTCTGTAAAGGCTAAGAAACTACAAAACGTCATTGCAACAATGCTGATAATTAAAAAAAAAACTCGATTTAATTAAACCGGTATTAGTTTTATTTCAATACAAAGTCGCGACAATAGAAGGAACAACTATACTTTACTAAGTTGTTAATTTTAAGACAGCTTTCTTAAGATATAACGAGTGCGATATTTGGAATCCAGTCGTAAATTTGCGAATTGCGATGACGGTAGAAGGCCTGAGGCATATCGTGACTTGGGTTTGTACGCTCGCGTACCGCTCAGTATTATTTACGTTTTTTTATAATAATGTAAAAAGTGCAAATCCACAGAACCGCTCAATCGCGCGTGGAGCCACGGACGTCGTCGATAGCACCTTGGTGTGCTACGTCGACGTCTGATAATAACTGTACGATGGCGTTTTTTTACCTACGAAAAAATAATAAAATAGTAACTAATGAACAAAAAGTATTTATGTCATTGTGTCACTCAAAGTTAATCCTAATTTACATTACAAAACTATATCATGCACCATAGTAATTTCATAAAAAAAAACAAGTGCATCCGAATAGACAACGTCCCTCATTTTGAAGCACTCTTCCAACAATTTCTGGCCAAATGGATAAACTGCATGCCACTAGTTTATGTAACCTATATTTTCGTGACAGTAAACAGTAGTTTACTATTACTAAAATATAGGGTGATGATTTTGAATGGTAGGTACCTTCACTTTACAGCTGGTAAAGCGTAACACTTTCATTGTTTGGTATTCAAAAAGTAGATCATTTACCGTCATATATGGGCCATAAACACAACTTCTTTTCATTAATAATTTAGAATTAACCAAGCTGCAAAGAAAGAATTATGTTTTTTAAACTTACGCGATTTCTACTAATTTTTAGATTTGTCCGGGTCTTATTTGCTTATTGCTATTTTTAAGTATCTTACTTCTCTTCTTTACAATACTTTTACTCAAAAGAAGAAAATCATGGTCTAACTAAATGAACAATAAAACTATTCCGCGAATATTGACTTTGTTTTAAATTAAATTTCGGTAGCAAACAAAGCTTTTATCCTGTCGCAATTCATTGTGGCAAACGTTCACACTTAACAACCAAGCCGTTTTGCATTTTCATTGTATTTAATTTGAAACGAGCTTTTGTTTGCCATTAGAAATGAAATCCATAATGTTAGCTAAACATTAAAGCTTAAAAAAATACCTAAAACCCGTTTAAATAAGATTTTTTCGATCAGAATTTACAAAAAAAAAAACTAACTACGTAAAGTTCTCAGGCTTTTCGGTGAGACCTTTTCCCGGGGTCGCCAATATAGACTGGAACGCCTGGTTGAGGCGTAACGATAGTTTGAATAGAGAACGGTTCTTGTTTACAATAGCTGCGGGTAGTTCGTGAGCCGCTCTCCATTTAGATGGGAAACGCGTCGATACGGTGCGGCTGCGGCGGTAATATGAATCACCACCTTTTTAGAACTTACCTCTCCACTCGTTCTCCAGTTAAATTAGGGGACGTGGGATTGAAAAGTGAATATTAAGAGCCCTTGTAGTGTTGGCCTTTTCGTTCCTGACAACGACGCCGCTATTATAGAACTTTACCCAATGAAGTGTATTTTATACGGGCTTTGATGTTCGATTTTGCCGTCTTCAGTGGCTCCCGAGGGGCGAAATAACAGCTTTCAGGAAAGTGCCTGAAGTCGTAACGCACACCCAAGTGTGTACTAATGTAAATATATATCTGACTAAATAACTTTAACGACTTTATATATTCGCTAACGGTGTTGTTTTGTAAAAATTAATATTTAATGGCGTGATGTAAGACGTTATTAAACTCACTAAACAAAAAAAAAACAGAGTTATTTAATTTTATATTATTTAGTTTTATATTGCAATATCCCTTACCCTACCCTACCTTCAGTAATAATAATCTTACTTCCTACTAAAATTAATAACGTGAAAATTGGTATGTATGTGACTTGTTTGACTTGTTCAATATTTTAAATTCAAATTTTATAACATTATATTCATGTGCCTAACTATATGGCCAAATAGACGCACTATTATTGTTTTCGTAAGACCAAATTATACATATTTACTCTCTTTCGTGTAAATCAATGAATGATTATGATTATTACTAGCTGCGCCCGCGGTTTTACCTGCGTAAGTCCCGTTCCCGCAGGAATATCGGGATAAAAAGTACTCTGTGTGTTATTCCCGGCTACCTATATTCCAAGTTTTATCGCAATCTGTTCAGTAGTTTTAGCGTGAAAGAGTAACAAAGTCACATACAGACATACAAACTTTCGCGTTTAAATATTACTTTCGTGTTAGTTCTCATACTCTTCCGAAACGGTTAGACCGATTTTTATGAAATTTTATATGCGTAATCAGTAAGTTTGAGAATAGGCTCCTATCAATTTTTCATACCTCTAACTAAGTGATAAGGGTTGGCCACTCCTAACATTTTATTTTATTTTATGAACCGACTTGCATAAAAAACTTCATAGGAATAATAGGTATATGCTATGTTACTCTCCATCACTTAGATGGAGAGTAACATAGCATATACCTATTTGATCCTTCTCTCGGGATCAGGACTTACGCGGGTGAAACCGCAGGGCGCAGCTAGTTAAATATAAGTTGATAAGACACATACACTTTTATTCATTAAGAAAGTTCTATTACGCGGAATTCGGATTTTTTAATACTATTATGTAAAATTTAATTCAGGTTATTTAAAACCTTGAAAACAAACAAAATGTGTAATTTGCGGTAATTTTTAAAATCTCTATCAAGTTTATTTCCTTGTATTTTTAGGGTTGCGTAGGTATCTCAAAAGGAAACGGGTTTACCTTACAAGTTTAAATAGATAAGGTTATTTTGAACCTACTTTTTGAAGTCCGTTTTTAAATCTTTATAAATTTTTTTCGTCGGTTTATGTTTTATTTAGCATCAACCGACGACGTTAAAACCCCTTCAGCCGTCTACGAAACCGTAGTTTCGTAACTGGTTTCGATACAAGAATTATTATTCCTAAAACACCTGAAACAGTTAAATAATTGGGTAAAACAACAATTAGGAAATTTACTTTGTATGAAGGAAAGCTACTATGTTCCGATTAGGATTACGTAGTAATTAATAATTAAAAATACATTATACTTAAAGAAATGCTTTCCAAAAATTTCGCACCCGACAGGACTTGAACCTGCATCTCTGGGAATCCGTTCCAGCGCCTTTCCAATTTGGCCACGGATGCATGTTCAATCGAGTCGAAATTAAGGATTGCATTTCTTATTGTTTTTACGTTTTTGGAGGCACGTAGCGCCATCTACTGACAATATTTGCAGACTGCCAGCTTGAACTATTCTATTTTCATAGAATTAAATTCAACGTTGAGATGTTGCTTCCGATTAACCGTTTTTGTTATATTTTTAAAAGTGTTTCCTACACTTGGAGAACTATACTTAAAGAAATGCTTTCCAAAAATTTCGCACCCGACAGGACTTGAACCTGCATCTCTGGGAATCCGTTCCAGCGCCTTTCCAATTTGGCCACGGATGCATGTTCAATCGAGTCGAAATTAAGGATTGCATTTCTTATTGTTTTTACGTTTTTGGAGGCACGTAGCGCCATCTACTGACAATATTTGCAGACTGCCAGCTTGAACTATTCTATTTTCATAGAATTAAATTCAACGTTGAGATGTTGCTTCCGATTAACCGTTTTTGTTATATTTTTAAAAGTGTTTCCTACACTTGGAGAACTATACTTAAAGAAATGCTTTCCAAAAATTTCGCACCCGACAGGACTTGAACCTGCATCTCTGGGAATCCGTTCCAGCGCCTTTCCAATTTGGCCACGGATGCATGTTCAATCGAGTCGAAATTAAGGATTGCATTTCTTATTGTTTTTACGTTTTTGGAGGCACGTAGCGCCATCTACTGACAATATTTGCAGACTGCCAGCTTGAACTATTCTATTTTCATAGAATTAAATTCAACGTTGAGATGTTGCTTCCGATTAACCGTTTTTGTTATATTTTTAAAAGTGTTTCCTACACTTGGAGAACTATACTTAAAGAAATGCTTTCCAAAAATTTCGCACCCGACAGGACTTGAACCTGCATCTCTGGGAATCCGTTCCAGCGCCTTTCCAATTTGGCCACGGATGCATGTTCAATCGAGTCGAAATTAAGGATTGCATTTCTTATTGTTTTTACGTTTTTGGAGGCACGTAGCGCCATCTACTGACAATATTTGCAGACTGCCAGCTTGAACTATTCTATTTTCATAGAATTAAATTCAACGTTGAGATGTTGCTTCCGATTAACCGTTTTTGTTATATTTTTAAAAGTGTTTCCTACACTTGGAGAACTATACTTAAAGAAATGCTTTCCAAAAATTTCGCACCCGACAGGACTTGAACCTGCATCTCTGGGAATCCGTTCCAGCGCCTTTCCAATTTGGCCACGGATGCATGTTCAATCGAGTCGAAATTAAGGATTGCATTTCTTATTGTTTTTACGTTTTTGGAGGCACGTAGCGCCATCTACTGACAATATTTGCAGACTGCCAGCTTGAACTATTCTATTTTCATAGAATTAAATTCAACGTTGAGATGTTGCTTCCGATTAACCGTTTTTGTTATATTTTTAAAAGTGTTTCCTACACTTGGAGAACTATACTTAAAGAAATGCTTTCCAAAAATTTTTCGCACCCGACAGGACTTGAACCTGCATCTCTGGGAATCCGTTCCAGCGCCTTTCCAATTTGGCCACGGATGCATGTTCAATCGAGTCGAAATTAAGGATTGCATTTCTTATTGTTTTTACGTTTTTGGAGGCACGTAGCGCCATCTACTGACAATATTTGCAGACTGCCAGCTTGAACTATTCTATTTTCATAGAATTAAATTCAACGTTGAGATGTTGCTTCCGATTAACCGTTTTTGTTATATTTTTAAAAGTGTTTCCTACACTTGGAGAACTATACTTAAAGAAATGCTTTCCAAAAATTTCGCACCCGACAGGACTTGAACCTGCATCTCTGGGAATCCGTTCCAGCGCCTTTCCAATTTGGCCACGGATGCATGTTCAATCGAGTCGAAATTAAGGATTGCATTTCTTATTGCCTCCAAAACGTGGCGCGGCGCTACGTGCCTCCAAAAACGTAAAAACAATAAGAAATGCAATCCTTAATTTCGACTCGATTGAACATGCATCCGTGGCCAAATTGGAAAGGCGCTGGAACGGATTCCCAGAGATGCAGGTTCAAGTCCTGTCGGGTGCGAAATTTTTGGAAAGCATTTCTTTAAGTATAGTTCTCCAAGTGTAGGAAACACTTTTAAAAATATAACAAAAACGGTTAATCGGAAGCAACATCTCAACGTTGAATTTAATTCTATGAAAATAGAATAGTTCAAGCTGGCAGTCTGCAAATATTGTCAGTAGATGGCGCTACGTGCCTCCAAAAACGTAAAAACAATAAGAAATGCAATCCTTAATTTCGACTCGATTGAACATGCATCCGTGGCCAAATTGGAAAGGCGCTGGAACGGATTCCCAGAGATGCAGGTTCAAGTCCTGTCGGGTGCGAAATTTTTGGAAAGCATTTCTTTAAGTATAGTTCTCCAAGTGTAGGAAACACTTTTAAAAATATAACAAAAACGGTTAATCGGAAGCAACATCTCAACGTTGAATTTAATTCTATGAAAATAGAATAGTTCAAGCTGGCAGTCTGCAAATATTGTCAGTAGATGGCGCTACGTGCCTCCAAAAACGTAAAAACAATAAGAAATGCAATCCTTAATTTCGACTCGATTGAACATGCATCCGTGGCCAAATTGGAAAGGCGCTGGAACGGATTCCCAGAGATGCAGGTTCAAGTCCTGTCGGGTGCGAAATTTTTGGAAAGCATTTCTTTAAGTATAGTTCTCCAAGTGTAGGAAACACTTTTAAAAATATAACAAAAACGGTTAATCGGAAGCAACATCTCAACGTTGAATTTAATTCTATGAAAATAGAATAGTTCAAGCTGGCAGTCTGCAAATATTGTCAGTAGATGGCGCTACGTGCCTCCAAAAACGTAAAAACAATAAGAAATGCAATCCTTAATTTCGACTCGATTGAACATGCATCCGTGGCCAAATTGGAAAGGCGCTGGAACGGATTCCCAGAGATGCAGGTTCAAGTCCTGTCGGGTGCGAAATTTTTGGAAAGCATTTCTTTAAGTATAGTTCTCCAAGTGTAGGAAACACTTTTAAAAATATAACAAAAACGGTTAATCGGAAGCAACATCTCAACGTTGAATTTAATTCTATGAAAATAGAATAGTTCAAGCTGGCAGTCTGCAAATATTGTCAGTAGATGGCGCTACGTGCCTCCAAAAACGTAAAAACAATAAGAAATGCAATCCTTAATTTCGACTCGATTGAACATGCATCCGTGGCCAAATTGGAAAGGCGCTGGAACGGATTCCCAGAGATGCAGGTTCAAGTCCTGTCGGGTGCGAAATTTTTGGAAAGCATTTCTTTAAGTATAGTTCTCCAAGTGTAGGAAACACTTTTAAAAATATAACAAAAACGGTTAATCGGAAGCAACATCTCAACGTTGAATTTAATTCTATGAAAATAGAATAGTTCAAGCTGGCAGTCTGCAAATATTGTCAGTAGATGGCGCTACGTGCCTCCAAAAACGTAAAAACAATAAGAAATGCAATCCTTAATTTCGACTCGATTGAACATGCATCCGTGGCCAAATTGGAAAGGCGCTGGAACGGATTCCCAGAGATGCAGGTTCAAGTCCTGTCGGGTGCGAAATTTTTGGAAAGCATTTCTTTAAGTATAGTTCTCCAAGTGTAGGAAACACTTTTAAAAATATAACAAAAACGGTTAATCGGAAGCAACATCTCAACGTTGAATTTAATTCTATGAAAATAGAATAGTTCAAGCTGGCAGTCTGCAAATATTGTCAGTAGATGGCGCTACGTGCCTCCAAAAACGTAAAAACAATAAGAAATGCAATCCTTAATTTCGACTCGATTGAACATGCATCCGTGGCCAAATTGGAAAGGCGCTGGAACGGATTCCCAGAGATGCAGGTTCAAGTCCTGTCGGGTGCGAAATTTTTGGAAAGCATTTCTTTAAGTATAGTTCTCCAAGTGTAGGAAACACTTTCAAAAATATAACAAAAACGGTTAATCGGAAGCAACATCTCAACGTTGAATTTAATTCTGTTCAGGGGTTTTTTATTCAATGGGATGAATTCCCAACCCCTTTTTGTTATGTTGATGTTTTGAGTTAAAATGATAAGATATATGATTGGAGTTTCACTGATTTAATTGTTAAATATAAAATGATAAATTGATATACAAAATGATATTGATTCGTTGATAATTAGCAGTGGACTGAGGAAGACGCGGTCGGCACACACGCCGCCCGCGCCTCACCTCTGCTACGTTAGCATAAAATCACAAGGTGTTCGGTTTACCCGAACATGCTGCCCAGCGGGAGATGACAGATGCTGTGTTATCAACAAAATTATAAAAAATAATTACTTAAAATAAACCCTATACTTACTACGAATAAAAGAACATTAAACACTAAAAGGTAAAAAGAATGAAAAGGTAAAATTTAAAAACAAATAAGAAAATTAAATGAAATTGATTAGGTACTTATGCAAAATTAAGTCTAAATTAAAAGGTTAAAAGATCTTATAAATTTAATGCTTAGATTCTCTAAAATGTCCTTTTAAGATAATGTTTTTGATCTTGCACGAAAAACACGTTTAGTTGGGACGGGGGATGTACTGATATCGATTATGGATTCATCACGTTTGTTATTATTACCGGTACTTTCGATCACTACCGAGTTTACACTTTCATCACTCGCGATACGATTGCTCATTTTCACAAGACTAACACTAGCGATGTTTGCATCGTCGCTGCCGCCTCGGGAAAGAGCTCCAAGGACGCCCAATAGACGTCGCCGCCAACACACCGTGAGCACTGCCAAGAAAAGAACTCCTGCTACGGCCACGTAGCTTATCACGTACTGATGGACGTCGTGATATGATAACTCGACGTCAGCTGATTCCGCGTTCTGTTTCATGTTCTTAATTTGTTGATTTATTAAAGTAAGGTCTTTAGTAATCTCTGTGTAGTTGTCAGGGTCAGGGTAAATAGATGGTATGGATATATTTAGTATATGATTGATGGGAGCGATCATGGGTATGATTTCTTCTTGATTAATCCATAACTTGTTCTTGTTATCCATATGATCTTGCGAGTAGAACGTGAAATGTCGTCCTTTCACTATACATTTTTCTCCAAAACGTATGATACCGGTGTGGCTGATTTGTTCATTGATAATCTGATCTGCACAGATTATCCGAAGGTTTATGTCAGAGCAGGCGAAATATAAATATGTGTTGATGCTGTTCAGGGGGGTCCATTGATCGTCACATGCTTCTTTTGTTATACGGCATCTGTTTTCGCCACTCTTCATTCTGCAAAACCGCTCCGTTGTCTCTAAGTGATTGATTGGATTTTTTAATGTACACAAATATGAGTTGTCGTAATGCAAACACTTCTGGATTTCTTCGTATGATGTAGATATGTATGCGTCCTTTTTGACGTTTATAGCCACAAAGTCTGTTGCGACTACTACGTTCCATGTGATATTTTGTTTTATGATATGAGGTATAGGTATGATTTTGTAGAGATCATAACTATCTCGACTGACTAGTGGGAATTTTGATTCAAAAATGAAGTATTCTTTCGTCATTCGTGCTTTTACTTGTAACAATTTATAAATTTTCTGGAATTCATTCGGTATATTTTGTAGTGGTAAACGCAAATCTTCCTTTAGTTGTCCTGATATTATATGAAGTTCGTTTAGAAGCTGCGTCGGAGTTAATAGGTGAATGTTAAATTTGCCGTGATACATATCAGTTAAGGTGTCCACTAAAGTTTCTTGTAAATTTCGTAAGTTTGACAGCATACTGGTAGCAGCGATGGATGACAGCGCAAAATCTTCCGATATTGATAAGTTTTGCACTTCTTCTTTTAGGTAGATAGTCCATTTGTCTAAGTCACTTAAGTGCTTGTCAATAATTTTATGTTGACTGTTTATCATTTCCTCCGTACGCTTTATTAAATTGAACTCTGACTCGACCACCGATGTTTGATTATGCCATAATTTTAATACATGTTTTTGATTTGCTCTTATCAACTCTATGTCTTTCGTATATTTTTCTGCGAATCGTTCATCTAATACGCCGAATAGCTCACTTGCGATGACACCGATACCGTTGATAAGGCCTCGACGCTTTCTAGCGTACGTACCTACTTCTTTGCTCATCAAAAGTTGATTGTAGTATTCGAGCTCCAGCTGATCGTGACGTAGCTGTGATAAGATCATGTTGCAGTGTGATTGTTGTTTTATTTGCCCGCATAAGTCATCGAGATATCCTATTATTTTCTTAGCTGATACAACACCTTTCCAGTACGGCGACATGTTGAAATATACGATTAATGTCCATTCATCTCTAATATGATGCATTTTTGCTATGGGATCAAAGTATAGACTTTGATTACTGTTCAATGAAGTGACGTTGTATGATGCGTTCGATGACGTAAGAATCGTCATAAAGTAAACAAACATAAGTGCTAATGATATGAATCTTGACGTCGGTTTCCGTGTTCTTTTTTCTTGTTTATTTTGATTATTACATTTATTATCTTCTGTCTGCTTCTCTTCTTTCTTATCAACTTTTTCTTCTTTCTTTACTGGCAAAACTGCTATTTTACTGATAGGTCTTTTAATATAACCAGACTTTGTTTTTAATGTTACTACTCTAACCAAATTGTCGCTGCCAGGGTGCAGCTCCGTCACTCTTCCCAATGCCCACTGACCTGCTGGAAGGTTCTCGTCCTTTATAATAACTACATCGTCAATTTTGATATTTTCACGTGATTTAAACCATTTGTTTCTAACTGTTAATTGCGTTAAATACTCATATTTCCACTTTTTCCAAATGTCTTGATGCATTTTTGTAATTAAATGCCACCTGGTTCTCGCGTCCTTTTCTGTTTCTATTACTGTTAATCCCGCTCTTCCTGTTAGAAAATGTGCTGGAGTCAAACATTCTAGATCTTCAATATTTTCTGATAACACGCATAACGGGCGTGTGTTTAGACACGCTTCTAACTGCGATAATAGAGTACAGTATTCTTCAAATGTAAGCTTCTGCTCTCCAATTGTTCTCTTTATGTGATATTTAAGGCTTCGTACGTTTCTTTCCCATAAACCACCTGCCGATGGCCAAGCCGGCGCTATGAAATGCCACTCAATATTCATGTTCGTTATCTCTTGGTAAAAATTAGAATTGTCTAGTATTTTCTGAAGTTCTACTTGTGACTCCTGTATTACTCTGTTGGCCTTTATAAAATTGGTACCATTGTCACTGTATAAGTGACGAGGGCAACCACGCCTTGCTGACATACGGTGCAGTGCTGCGAGGAAAGCTTCGCTGGTCAGGTCCGATACGATTTCCAAATGTACGGCCTTTGTCACCATACATACGAAAACAACGATGTATCCCTTTGTTGTTCGAGCTCCGCGACCTTTATTTAACTTTACATCCACAAAGCCTGTGTAATCCACCCCGGTATAGAAAAAAGGGGGGGCGGGGTTTACTCTCGCTGCCGGTAAGTCTCCCATTAGCTGGTGTCTGATTTCAGGACCGTGACGGCGACATGTCACACAGTTTCGTAAGTACTTCTTTGTAGCATTCACACCTCCAATGATCCAATACTTTCTTCTGATATTTGATAATGTTAATTTGACTCCGCCGTGATATGTTAGTTGGTGGCCTTCTTCAATGATTAGTTCGGTTAATCGATGGCAATGTGGAATAATCACTGGGTGCTTCTCTTCATGAGATAAAGCTGCAAATCTCAGTCTTCCACCAACGCGTAATACTCCTTTATTGTCTAAGTAAGGGTGTAAATTTAGTATGTTGCTTTTTGATTTCAAATCCTTATTATTTCGTAAACATTCAATTTCAGTACGAAATTCCGTGTTTTGTACGTATTTTATGATTCGCATTTTTGATTCGTATATTTCTTGTAACGTGACATAAGTAGGTCGTGATTGTTTACTAGGAATAATTGCCCGTTGTATCCATGCAAGTATTCTTGTCACCTTTATAAGTGAATTATGTTTTTGCATCAAATGAAATATGATACTCTCTTCGTCTTGATATAATTGAATGCTGTTACTTTGCTTGTTTCTTAACTCTTGATTTGTTTCATACTTTTTATGATTTGTTTCTTCTATGATTTTTGATGATGATAACATTTCTGGGCCGTTCCACCACAGTTTATGATCCTTTAGTTGTGCTGCGCTTAAACCTCGACTAGCTGCATCCGCAGGGTTTTCATTTGTTTTGATATATCTCCATTGATTTGGCTTTATGATCTCCGTGATATGTTTTACTCTATTTGATACGAATGTTTTCCAACGTTCAGTGTTTCCATTGATCCATCCTAACACGACCATAGAATCGGTCCACCCATACAATTTGATATTGTAGTTGCTGTAACAGTCTGATATTTTTGATATTAGTTTGGTTAGTAGGTGTGCACCGCACAGCTCAAGTCTCGGTATTGATAAAGTTTTCCTTTTCGGTGCAATCTTTGTTTTAGCGGCAACCAATATTACAGAATATTGGTCTTGTTTTTTGATTCTAGCGAATACTGTCGCAGCGAACGTGTTCAAGGTAGCGTCACAGAAGCCATGAAATTCTATGATATCTTTTTCGTCGCAGCCTATCCATCTTGGTATTTCTATTTGATTTATAACGTGTATATCCGACTTTAGTTTGATCCATTCTTTATAAATATGATCTGGTATGACGTCATCCCATTGTAGATTTTCTGTCCACACCCGTTGAAATAGTATTTTAAGTTTAGTAATAACTGGGGCTAGCCATCCCAAAGGGTCAAATATTTTCGAAATTTCGGCAAGTAGTTTTCTTTTTGTCATTTTAATGGGCGTTTCCGATGAAATGTTGCATTTGAATGATAATTTATCCGTTCCTGAGTTCCATATGATGCCTAATGTTTTTCCTGAGTCATCTGATTTAAATGTAAAAATATTTTCTTGAGTATTTTCTTCTCTTTTGATATTTTCCAACAACTCGTGTGTATTTGCCGACCACTTGCGTAGAGTAAATCCTCCCGATTTCATCAGCTGACATACTTCGTGAATCCTTTTCTTTCCAGTGTCTGTGTTATGTGCACCACTTACGAGGTCATCCGTGTACATTGAATTCTGTATTATTTGTGCTGCTTCTGTGTACTTATCGCTCTCATCGGATGCTAATCTTTTTAATGTCATCATGGCGAGGTATTGAGCCGCTTTTGTTCCGTAGGTGACTGTGGTTAATTGATACTGTTTAATTGACTCTTTTGGTGTGTCTCTCCATAGTATTGGTTGCAGTGGTTGTTGATCTTCGGCGATAAAAATCTGTCTGTAAAATTTGGTTACGTCTGCTGTATAGGCGAACCGATATTGGCGCCATCTTAATACTAGAGCTTGTAAGTCTTGTTGAAAATTTGGACCTTTGTACATTACGTCATTTAGACTCTTGCCTGTAGAGGTCTTAGAAGAAGCGTTGAATACCACACGTAGTTTCGTGGTCAATGCTTCTGCACGTTGAACAGCATGATGTGGTAGAAAGCATTCGATTTGATTTGAATCTTGATCTCGTAACTTCATATGGCCTAGCGATATATACTCCGTAATAAATTCTTTGTAGTCTTGCGCTAGGGTTGGCTCTCTCATTAGTTTTTTTTCTAAGTTACGATATTGAGCGAATGCGGTTTCCTTTGATGATCCTAACAGTTGATTATAATTTTCATGTAATGGCATCCTAACTACGTATCTTCCGTCGTCTCGTCTCTTCGTTGTTTCATTGTATAACTGAATGCATTTCTGTTCATCTACGTTAAAATCTGATTGTTCTCCGATTTCCTCTGATTCCCAAAATTTATGAATGTTGTCCAACTCAATACTGACTACATTGCAATGAAATGACGATATACTTCCACATAAGATCCATCCAAGTTGTGTTTGTTGCGCGAGAGGCTGACCTTTGTATATACCGTCTAACATGATACTTGCGTAGATATCGGCACCTAGTATAATGTCAATCGGACGACTGATAGAAAATTGTGGATCGGCAAGAGGGATGTTTTGAATATGTTCCCAAGTTGGTTGGTCAAATGACGTATTAGGTAAGTTTTTAATTAGGTGGTTTAGTATAAGTACTTGTACATCGAATGAATATTCATAGCAAATTGATTGACAACCTATGGTTGCCATTCCTTTACAAATATTGCTTCTTTCTCCTATTCCAAAAATAAGTCCCTTGTATGCTTGACGTTTCAACCCTAATCTCTGCGCTGCATTTTCAGTGATCAGCGATATTTGTGAACCTTGATCAATTAGAGCACGAAGTGTTATGTAGGTACCGTCGGCGGCTTTGACATTCAATAATGCAGTTGATAATAAAATTTCCGACAATTCCTTTCCGACATGTGCAACGTTACCAGCAGTCACATTGTGCTTATTATTCATTTCTTTATGATAAGTATTCGGTCTCGTATTCGCGTTTCCCATGTTCGAAAACTGCTGCGTTGTACAGGTTTCGTGTAGCAAACTGTTGTGAAATTGCTGGCAAAAACGACACCTCTTCGGCGAATAACATTGTTTACCGTAGTGTGGATAAAGACAATTTCTGCAAATGTTTAGAGCTGTTACTGTTTCTGATCTCATTTTTCCATTCATTTCTAAGAATTTTTGGCACATAAAAAGTCCATGCCCTTGTTTACATAAAGGACACGATCTATACGGGTTCGGTGCTGATGATACATGACACGATTTGTTCCATGGTTTATTAAAAGCATTTTGATTTTGGTTCATATTGTAGGTAGAAAGACCACGGGGCTGATTCTGGCTGTAATTAAAATTAGTACTTTGATAACGTACTTGATTCTGGTTATTGTTTTGTTGATTGAAGTTGTTGCGGGGCTGATTCTGGTTCGCAAAAAATGGGTTTCTTGGGAAGTGTTTTTGATTAATGTGGTTAGGTAATCTTTGATTTACTTGGTTAAACGATCGTTGAGTGTTGTTGCTATTCTTGCGGCGTTGTTCCAAAGTGCTAAACTTACTCTCGAGAAAATTTAATAAATCTTGCAAGTTAGGTATTTCACGTGGCTTTTTCAATGATTGTAGATAGTTGTCATGAGTTTCAGGGTCAAGTTTTAGAGCTAAAATGTGTTCGAGAATCGGGTCCGATGTACTGATATTGACACCTAAGTTCTTTATTCCTTCTAGCGATTCGAATGTTACATCGTGCATTTTTTGCAATTGTATAAGCGATTGATATTGCATAGCTGGTAGATTCAATATCTCGTTCAAGTATGATTGAAAAATGATTTTATCGTTAGCGTACCTTTTTTGAAGAATTTCCCAAGCTGTTGAGTAGTTTTCGGCGCTAATAGTCAAATGCTGAATTAGTTTTTCAGGTTCACCACGAATTTTGCTTTTTAGGTGCTGCATTTTTTGTGCTTTTGGTATGTTTGTATTTGAGTGAATTGCGTCGATGAATTGATCGCTGAATGATTTCCACAGTTGGTAGTTACCTGTGAATGTCGGGATTTCTATCCGCGGCGTAGATTGTTCACGGTGAGCTGCTGCGTGCAGCTTGATATTTATAGCCCTTTTTAGATCGAAAAATGTTATTTCGTGCTGCGAGAATGCCTCTTGGTAATCGTCGTTGATATCTCCGTCTACTTCTTTTTCTATCTCCCAATGTAGATTGTCGATTGTTCGCCAACGCGTCAGTATTTCAGAAAGCACGTCCTTTAATTCCCACTGATCTGATATTATCTCGACGTCTACCGAATTTACCGACCTCATAAATGCTTTAAAGTTGACGAATTGATTACGCAACATATCATCCAACTTACTAGTAGTTCCTGTAGAAATACGTACTTGTTTTTGAAGATTTTGATCTGCAAATGTTACCCGTTTCTCCTGCCCCTGATGTGTTTTTTCCTTATCCTGTACCTGCTCTGTATATAACTCACCTTCTGTTTGCTTACTTGATCCCGGTATTATATCGTAACATTGATCCGATGAGTTTTCCCTGATATATGACTGAATTTCCTGTCTGATCTGCCTAGTTTTCTCATAGTCATTGCGTGCGAAGTACGGATTATTTATATCAACAAATGGTGCAAGTTTCTTATGGTTTTGTTGATAACTGTCCCAATAATCCTCTAGTATCTCTAACTTACGTTTATAGTAACCTGGTGTAGATTTACGCTCCTCTCCATCTTTCTTCATGTTGGTATAAAGTCTCTGTATCACTTGTTGTAGCTCAGTTTGCGATTTGTATATTTCCTCCATGATTAATGATAAAATAATGTAAAATTTGCCTTACTTGATAACTGGATACTCCCTGCTGACCCTGATATTCCCTGATATGATGATACTGTAGTCCTCGATAGCTCACAGTACACTGTATTTCCCGTGTGATCGCTTGGTCAGAGCATTAACCGCCCGAAAAGCTCAAGATGACCGAAGGACCAACTTTGTTCAGGGGTTTTTTATTCAATGGGATGAATTCCCAACCCCTTTTTGTTATGTTGATGTTTTGAGTTAAAATGATAAGATATATGATTGGAGTTTCACTGATTTAATTGTTAAATATAAAATGATAAATTGATATACAAAATGATATTGATTCGTTGATAATTAGCAGTGGACTGAGGAAGACGCGGTCGGCACACACGCCGCCCGCGCCTCACCTCTGCTACGTTAGCATAAAATCACAAGGTGTTCGGTTTACCCGAACAAATTCTATGAAAATAGAATAGTTCAAGCTGGCAGTCTGCAAATATTGTCAGTAGATGGCGCTACGTGCCTCCAAAAACGTAAAAACAATAAGAAATGCAATCCTTAATTTCGACTCGATTGAACATGCATCCGTGGCCAAATTGGAAAGGCGCTGGAACGGATTCCCAGAGATGCAGGTTCAAGTCCTGTCGGGTGCGAAATTTTTGGAAAGCATTTCTTTAAGTATAGTTCTCCAAGTGTAGGAAACACTTTTAAAAATATAACAAAAACGGTTAAAAATACATTTTCAATTTGGAACCTTTACATTCCCTTTCGAGTGTGTAATTTTACTTAATCATATTTGATTGTAACTCGGATTACGAATGTAGAAAGGATTAAATTTTAAAACAATCTCGATTATGTTTTATGTTTTTCTTTTGGATAATAAACATTTTTATATTCTAAATCGTTCAGCTAATCTTTAAGGCGGCATAAAAGCATTAACATTTTATGACACCGACCATCATAAAAGAAATGAACAATTTAATTATGTAGGTACCTATCTATCAAAATATGAAACCTGTCTTTAGCATGACATGAGTATGAACGAACATCTTGACAAATGTTAAGTTATGACTAACCTCTCCGTGGGTAATAAATGGGTTCCACAATCAATATTGGTCGAGTGGACTACTCATTATACTTAATTAGCATATAGAGGTGTGAGTCTCGGATGCAGTCACGTTTAAATCTCTCAATACATATCGAATGATGAAATAATGGTAGGTATTAAATCTACTTCATTCTAAAATAGAAAAGATTTCACCCGCGTAAGTCTCGCTCCTGCAGAAACCTCCAGTATCCAGCTACCTGTAGCCTCTCTCTCGGTAGCCAGCTATCCAAATTTCATCGCAATCGGTTTAGTTGTTTTAGAAATGAAATGAAATGAAAATGAAAATGAAAATGAAAATGAAAATGAAAATGAAAATGAAAATGAAAATGAAAATGAAAATGAAAATGAAAATGAAAATGAAAATGAAAATGAAAATGAAAATGAAAATGAAAATGAAAATGAAAATGAAAATGAAAATGAAAATGAAAATGAAAATGAAAATGAAAATGAAAATGAAAATGAAAATGAAAATGAAAATGAAAATGAAAATGAAAATGAAAATGAAAATGAAAATGAAAATGAAAATGAAAATGAAAATGAAAATGAAAATGAAATGAAAACAAAGTTTTCAAAAACTTTTCTATCGTGTTCTTCTATCAGTCAGATTGTCGACCTGTCTATTTTTCATTTAATGGATAAAATTAAACTACAGATTTTTTATCGCCATAGATTTATAATATGTAAGATGCCATTAAGTATTAGAACAGTCGTAGTTTTTATTTGATTGGCTAGATAATATCAGTAAGATTTATTAACACAATGATAGTCGGTGATTTACTCAGTACACTCGGGTAAGGAGGAAGGGTCGTACATACAACGAAAGCATCACCTCGTAAATCTAAGTAGCTCGAGGCTAGAGCCTGCATCCAGGTACAGTCACGAAGGTAACTGCATAGACTAGGGCTATATGGTATGCATTCTGTTGTTAAAATATTAACAACTTTCATCACCTACATTATCGTCAGTGGAAAGGCTACATTGGTAAAGCGCCACATTGGTGAGTAATAAAGTGAGTTATTTTATATCATTGAATTAGATTTTGGATTCTGCGTCGATAGATGGCAGTTTTGAGTCAATCGGAGCATTTATTTGAACTTATAGTTTTTCAAAAGAATAAGAAGTAGGTACGTCGACAAACAATAACAAAAAATACTTTTAACCTCATTTACCAAAAAAAAAACGATTTGGCACTGACTACTGACGATATGGTGGTGTGCACGAATGAACCGAATGGTTGAATTACCTACAATCTACTAATCTACATTAAATATAACACATGAATTTATGTGCTCATTACGAATCTTTATTAATTGACTTAAATTGAAATTAAATCTACTCGAAACGAATTAGTGACTTGATTGTTATTTGTCGATTTCTAAGAATTCTCGAAAGTTGGTCATGAGAAACATTTGTTCAGTCTAACTAAATTTATTTAGCTCAGCTTGCAAAGTTTACGGATAATTAAAATTCACTTCATTTTGTTTAATACTAGCGTTCTTGAGAAAGGTGTCCTTCACGATACACCGTCGAGACTAATTTTATTATACACCGACAGCAGATCATCCTTGTCCATCGCGCAACAGTGACAACCCTAGCCAATAGTTATTCAACGCACACTCAATTTCTATGGGAAACTTGGAACAAGGGAAGACGGAATTCAAATTAAAGTGGATACCAGACGGACACCAAGAGGCGTTATTTCTTAATTGACATGTCCTTTATAAAGAAAGATAAAATAAGTGTTTGTACTGTATTATTACACTAACTTGAGTATTATGCATGAAAATATTTATTTATACTAGCAGATCGGTTCTTTCGCGGGTGTTACTGTGGGGCCTTTTTTTAAATATCTATTTTAACAATAAACTTAAGAAAACATCATTTCGATAGTAAGCTCATCCATCACGATACTGAAGGACAGGAACACCCGAGAAAGTCCCGATCCCGCGAATATTGAGATAAAAAGTGGCCCTTTATTACTCCTCAATATGTAGCATAACTATTTGTAAAAGAACTTTTGAAATCTGTCAAGTTATTTCAAAGCCTACTCATTACAAACAAACAAACAAATAAATATTTCCTCTTTAATGTTTTAGTATACATTTTAAAATTTGTATAGATTGCTAACTGAGCCCGCGGGAATATCGGAATAGAAAGCAAATAAAAGCCTATGTGTTATTCCAAATCTTCAGCTATCTATAATCCAAGTTTCATCACAATCGGTCCAGTAGTTTTAGCGTGAAAGAGTAACAAAGTCACATTCATATAAGATTTGTTTTATACTGAGTAAAGATAGAATAAATTTGTGCTAACATTAACAAACAACAGTAAATAATATAAGGTTGGTAATCGGAACCCACAAAATAAAACAACATGACTTTGACATCGTCGTAGGTATCATGACGCACGCGACCCACAAAAGTCAGTCGTGGGTAAATCTCCCGACTCCCGACAGTCCCAACTCTCCGGAAGGATAACGGAAATAGTTTCACATGTGCTACAAACAAAGATGTTGCGAAATTGAGTTTGGAATACGAAATCACGCCGAAAATCAAATTTCGTTTATATGACAAACATGTCTCACGGAAAGTCAGTGGTGGTGTTTTATTAGCGGCAGTGTATGAGGACATCAAAAGAGGTGTCGTCGCGTGCCGCGCACACGTTGTGAATATTGTAATACGTACGACCAGTCGGTTTTAAGAAGGTATCTAAATATATTTGCCACGTTTTGATTGGATCAAGACACACATACTCGATGGCAAGAATGAATACCTACTTCTCCGCACACATTTAGGAAATCCTTATCGCTTGTTTGTGGTTTAAAGTTACGTTAATTTTAACAACTTACTTGCTCTAAAACAAGAGCAAATAAGTTCGAACTACATACAATTTTGGTTAAATGATGATAACTTATAGTATAAATGCTATTTTTAAAATCCAAATGAGTATTTTACATACTCATTTTAAAATGTACCAGTATATATATAAGATTTTGAAATGGGCATGAAATTAATTAATTTACTAGCTGCGTAGAGGTTTGTCCCGCGTGAGTCCCTATGCAGAGCTTCAACTCTTTCATCGCAATCTGTTCAATTTTTTGCGCGATTGAAATACTAAAAATTTTTTATGAATAATGAATGGGGTTAATTCCAATGCCATTTCTCTTTTTGTTATACCTAACATATTTTTAGGGTGGCATAACTTAAATAAACCAGCCCGATCTGGGGGCAAGGAGCAATGTACAGAAACACAGATGTAATTAAATGAACACTACACCTAACAAACATTGACGGGGATCTTCAGTCAAAGAAGCAACTTTGAGCTAATTCGGACGTTAGCCATTTTGTAGCCGTGTCCGAATTTACCTATCAATATTTATCAGGTCTCCGGAGAATCTCTTGCGTGTCTCGTTTGACTTTCATGAGAGAGACGTCCAGAATTTTTGAGTTTTCAATGCCGGTTTTTATATAAAATATAAAAACCGGCAAAATGAATTTTTTGACTTATTTTCTGTGGATACGTGAATTATATACGATTATCTGCTTAGGATCGCATAGGTCGCGCAAGATGGGGATCTTGCATAAATATTGGCCTAAAACATAATATTGTCAAGTACACTAGCTGTCCGCGTACTAAGATCCATCGTAATCGATTCAGTAGTATTAGCGTGAATGCGTAACAAAAATCTTGATATTCTCATAAACTTCCCGGTTTTTTAAATTACTAGAATTATTAAACGCCAAAGAAATTATGTAGTATGATATGCAAGTAATTTTAGCCAGATATTCGAATTCATACAGAAACCTAATTTTGCGCGTGTTTGTCTTGGCTTGCTTGAAGTAATAAACAGGACTTTACGAGAGATTTCTGACTTGTTTGGAATTGAGTAGGTACATAAATTATATAGTGCACAATCTGCTGTAAATGTGCGAGAAATATAGAACATATACATGCAGTAATTATAGAGAAAAAAGAAAAAAAAACAATAATAATTGTGATGAAATGACCTGTTCCAGCTGGAAGATTTTTGCTGAGACCGGAGAGTTTGTGCACAGATGCATAAAGAGTTTGCGTCAAATAATTAAATGCAGTTTACGATAGTGATAAGTGCTAAATTTATATTGCTTGCCACCCTAGCCATTTAAAGAGACTTCAAAACTTCATATTGTTTAGTTAGAACGCTAGGATACGGTTACGTTTCAGATTGAGTACATTAAACTTTATACGTACGTCGCTAAATTGGACTGTTGGCTAGTTTGTACTTTGCCAAGTTTTTTCCTTTGCAGAGCAGAGCTGTCGAGGGCCCGGGAAATGGTCGGGGACCGGGTAATTGTGTTAAAACTTTCATCAGAAAGTGTGAATTTTTGTAGAAGCCGCGACCGTTCGCGTCGTTGCATGCTACATTACATCTACAAGTTTGATACTTTTTAAAATAACACGACAAAATGAAAGAAATGATGTCAGTGTAATACGGAATACGAAACAAGCTGATTAAATGCTTTTTTACATTCAGGACAACAAGTCGACACTCGACAGCAAGACACTTGTGTCACGATCACGAACAACGAATGAATAACCAATTACCGATTGACAGACATCAACGACTCTTTAACACTCAATTAAAAATTAAATAAATAATTCATTGACTACACTCACGGTGTATTATTTTTATTCAGTGGGACGGTTTTATGTAGCTCGCGAGCCAGAATACAAATAATCTATACTTATGATAAAGAAAAACGGACAAACGGTCTGTCTGAAATCATTTTCGTACGAGAAGGCGGCGAGTCCACTTATTTTGTAGTTTCGACTGATGCTCAAAGACGCGTTTAAAATCTCCTGAACTTTATTCAAATATTGACTTTAAAATGCTAAAACATTAAAATAAACCAGGTAGAAATGAAGTTACCAACGGCCGGTCACGTTCCTATCACCGTTTTCTTCAAGATCAGGACTAATGCAGACACAACCGCGAAGCGCAGCTAGTGTAATGCACCAAGATTGGAACTCGTAGTATGTGTAGGTACATACTCATGCAACCGTTGGTGTAGGTTAAAGACAGCATGGCGCCGATAGTTTTCTGAGATTGGTTTTAATTTTTTAATTACTGATATTCATTTCTTATATGGAAGCAGGCAAATGGGAAAATAAATAAGGAAGTTAAGTTACCAGAATACGATCTTTTTAATTTGATCACGTTTTTGATTTCGGTAAAATATTAATTTATGTAATATCTTATCAAAATCGAGGTAAAATACTAATGTATGTATGTATGCCGCATTAATCGAATTAAAGGTCAGGACATACTGTATTTGACAGTTAAGTCGTCTGCTTTTAAGCCGAATCTTTGCTTTTAAAGTTGGTGTTTTATAATGACACAATATAAACAAAACGACATTGTGGAGTATCGATAGGTGTGCCAATGGAAGCGAGCTACCGCAGTTACATGGGTCGAATCGTGACACGTCCACGTCCGCCGCCGGTCGACCAAACGGAAGTTGTTATTACGAAAATATATGCAAATTACAAGCCCATTGGAAATATACCTTTTTACAGTAGGTACGGCGGTTTTTGTGCTTTACCTCAATATAGTCATCATTTACATCTTATTATTGTTTAGTTTTAAGGATCATATTTTGAATTTGAATCGCGTTCTCCGACTCCCGCCTTCGGCCGCTACCAGCTGAATAAAAAGTATTTTCACACGAACCATTAGAACCCCCACGAACATACGGCCGAATACAGAATCTTTACTCAAAATTCGAGCTCCACTTAAGCAATTAAGCAGCTCTCAAACTTAACAAATCCCATTCAGATTTAGTTGCTCAGTTATTCAAGTACTCCTCAAATTTTAAGTGAATTTTTTGTATTCGGCTATTAAAGGCGAAGTGGTATACCGATTCAAGTCTCTTGTGTCACGACATGGCATCAAAGCATCATACACTTGTGTTAAGCGAAAATTACATGAGTTATTTGTCAAAAGCTACAGATGATAGTTTGTTATACAATCCGATTCGCTATTATATTCGAAACAAAGATATTTTTTTTAATGCGCCCGAACGATGATCTCGATGTGCCCGCGCGGCCACGAACCGATAAAGTTAACGTTATAATTGGAACCCTTAAGAAGGATCAGATCGTTAAGCCTTTATAACCGTTTAATCGAACTTAAGACGCGCGTATTAACTTTCCGTTTTTGGTGAGGCGAACACAATCGTTAAGTCGACTAAAATAAATTTCGTGGGAAGCTTCCTAACTCCTACCGGTGTCGTCCATCGTGATTGTAAATAATCTCTGACTGCCCGATTTGAAGGTATACATTGGTCTGTGGGTTTTTTTACATTGAATACTCGATAATAAAGTTATTGAAAGTGGTAATAAGATTAACGGCTCGTTCGTAGCGCGTAAATCACGATGTATTACGACGCCGACGACAGCAACTTGGTATCGTATTACAGTGGATTAATTGCGGTTGAGCCGTCTGCGCAGACGCGGCAAGGCGGGGAACTCTACTCGCAGTTGCGTATACAAACTTACTGAGAGTAAAGCAATTAACAGAAAAATATTAACGATCTACTATAATTTTGATACTATTCGATGGAAACCTCGGTAAACGGATATGATGATAAGACGTTTGAATAACAGTTATGTATAACCAGGGTTTGTGTAAAGTATGCGTCATTATCGGTATGTGTAACGAGCGCGATGGGATCGTATAGTAACAAATCATCAGGAACGAGACGCGATGGGCCACAGCGCGCAACGTCGAGCCACGCCGGCCGCGCCTTGTCGCTCACTGCCAAAATTAATTTTCCGTAAAATCGTTTAAGCGATCTCTTTTTTCGGAGAAAAATAATATTCGCCGGGCGTCCTTCGATTATAATTTCGTAAGGAACGTTTAATCTGCAACTTACAGAACGGACTTGTTTATCTAGATAAGAATTGTGTCTGCCCACTTGTTCTTTCCCCGGGTGATGCGAAAACAAATTATTAAGTTCCCTTATAGGGGCTATAGAAGGCTACAAGTTACTTATGTACTCCTTTAAATAGACACTAGTTCTTTTTATGCCTGCCTATAATAACGACCGCAACTAGCTACTGTTGTAAATGGTTAACACTACTTTTTTGTCAACATTTATTATTAACTCAATAAAGACGTAGGTATAACTACAGAATCGTGCATATTTTATTTTAAAACTTAAAAGGATTTTTCAAAACCAGTTAAGCAAAAAAAATGAGATACCTAGGTAATAAACGCTACAAGCTTTTACCATTTAAGGGAAAATATAAATGAATGCAGCATTCCTAATTCATAAGCTATCATAAAATTATGCCAATCAGTGGAATTTTAGGTACCTACATAATTTATTTGCACACATTGACAAATAGTTAAGAATAACAAAAACTTAAAACATTATAATAAATCGTCTTCACAGAATCAAAATGAATCGGAAAATTTATTTAAATTACATCGATAAAAACTCAATTGTACATTTTATAATTTGATTTCTACTGCTCGAGGCATTTTTACTAGAAATATTTTACAGGAAAAACATTTCTTAAAAAATTCTCTCGCGGCGAGGTTTGAATTCAGAGCCGCGAGGTATGAATTCAGAGCCGCGAGTTCAAAGTTCAAGCCAGTCAATATTAGAAGATTTTTTTTTGTATTTTTCCTTTTAAATATTTCTAACTCAAATTGTAACTAAAACAAAATGTTACATAACCACACGTTAATTTAACAACCCAATTAGCATTTTAATGTAACCATGTATTTACCCGTGCATTATCAGTATAACAAGTATCGCGAACCTGTAGATATCTGAACCGATGTTAGATGAGCCTGATTTATGTTAGCTAACAACGCTAAATTACAACTGGATCGGACAACACTATAAATTACAGGTCGTATTGTGAGTCTGCCTTGTGTATAGACGGTCATATCGTGTACCCAAAGTTAGTATTTCATGTGTCGACATAACCGAACCGACTCAAATGCGAATCAAATTGTTGGTGGTCGTTTGTATTAATTTAGATGTAGACAAGGCAGACAGACTGTTCCAAGAATAATCCAAGGAGCGAAGGTAAAAATTTGTCAATAACAATGTAAGAGACATCGCTTTGTAATAAAACAGAATAAATACGGGTTTAATTCGCGTATTTCAATGCAAAAACGCGAAAACATAAGAAAAAACTAGACATTACTTTTCTTTATTGTACTATTGTTATGATATCATCGATTCTCAAAATCTTAAAAATTTGTCAAAATTAATAAACTCGTAACTATATTTAAAACTTTATAAAGATTATGCTAAACTCTTTTATTCTGAGTGATACGAATACTACTACCATTGGTTTGTTGTGTTAAATTGACGTAATTTACATCACACGATTCTCTAAAAGTTAATTAACACTACGGTCGTGTACGCACGACCCACAAAATTCCTTCAACGAATACACACTCACATCTACAAATCGGTGACCGTTAAAAATAAATTATACATAACAAGGCAATAAGCGGGCAGGTTGAAGATGCAGGCAGATAAATCACGGGCGGCGCTCCGGCGCCCGCGCAGCGTCTCTCTCCGCTACATAGACCAGTAAGTGTTGCTCATGAGAAATGTGATGATATTCCACATCTACATATTTAAATAGCACGTGAACCATGTAATGTAAGCATAACCTCTACAACTATTTTGTGTGATTTACAACAAACCGTTAAGCATCTTAATCATTCGCAAATTTACTCTCAAATAAATATTTGAGAGTTTAAAAACCACACAGAAAACAAAGTTAAGAGAGTTAAAACAAGAATCACCTGTTTATTATGAGAACATAAGTATTTGCGTATTGACAAAACGGGTCTCATTTGCAAACAAAGAAGTCAAATACGAGTCAAAAAGGTGTTAAAGTTTTGAAAAGAAATCGTTTTTGACACGTACCAATTAGCACTTTGCCGATATTACTAAGTATACAAAGGTGTGTTCCGTGGTTATTTGCGTTAACATAAATTGGTAGACTAAAACTGAATATTTATTACTATTGTCCAAATAATTAGTTTATTTTTTCGATCCATATTTTCAGCAAAGTAAGTATTACCTAGGATAAATTTGGTCTAGTAAGTAGACCAAATTTATCCCATATCTTTATAGGTTTCGATATGATAAAAAAATGTTTTGAAACTACACTAATAAACAAAGATGTACAAACACCTTCACAATTACAAAACGTGTTAAATTATACACAATGTATATTGTAACAACTCGACCAGTTTCTAATTTAAAGTTCGACACTTATAACCCTTATTCATTCTAGCTAAAAATAGAGATGCTGTTCGCGCCGTTTCCTTTCTTAGCAGACAGCGGCGCGGATTCACCAATCACCGCTCTAATACAAATACGTCATCGACTGCCGCGGGGTCCACACAAGAGGTCCGCGGCCATAATACTTCTTTCTAAGCTCTAAGACAAATCACTACACTGTTACTTAACTATTTATTATATTACCTCAAAGCAAACCCTTTGTGAACAGTATTGCATTATATTAATTTTCCTAACTAAACCAGTTATTATTTCTAATAATAAGAATCTCCACGAACCAGCAAGCATCGAATCATAAAGTTTTGTTCCAGCGCGAACAAAAAGTGGCGACCGTGACAGGACATCTTTCATTTCTAAGTCTGTGCAGATCCCTATTTCGACGTGGCACTACGCAGAGACAAGCGTCGGGAGCATCTTCATCATATGCCAGCCCGCAGGGAGCGGGATCGAAGAGGATTGCATCGATTGTGGGTCAATCATTGGTGCTGACAACGTGGCCGGGCTGTGCCACGCCCTAGTTCCAGTGAAGACAGAAGAAGGAAGCAGCCTTCAGCATCGAGCAAAGCTTAAACAGCTGTTGGGACAGCTAGCCCAGTTCACCATCCTGCCTTCCGTTCCAAAAAGTGAGCCCGTTCCTATTATTTCTTCCCGAATTGTTCCCTCTTCATTTGTGTAAATTTGTGTGGTGCACTCTCAAAGGTTACAGTGACTTATTTTAATCAATATCATTCAAAACATATTCCCTGCATACAAGTTATTCATTCATCTGCGCAGTTAAAACGTAAATAAGTGTAGTGATATACATACCTACTTTCATCACAGCTGTTCACTAAGGTCATTCATTTCTCCTTATCGCAATCTATTAATCAAATCATTCATAAAAACTCAGCGCCTAAGCAATTACATACGCATCTGTCTAGTTGCTTTAAACATACTTATCTGTGTACATACAGAACTTCAAACAATCTTCCCATTCACAATCGTCTATCTATAATTTAACTACTTCGTTATTTCTCATTTTTCACCAAACATATTAAAGCCTCCTCGCTAGCACGTTTATACCTACCTAGTGTTTAGTGTGTATGACGTGGATTTCAGTGCTATCCTGCAAACCTACGGTGATTGCTGTTCGCCTACGACTTGGGGTGTGGTGCTTGCGCGCGCGCCTTCCCTATTGTGTGAATCAGCTGATCGTCCGCCTTCACTGATAAGACACCGGCCTGCACTGCGTGTTGGACTACGAAACGAGGAGCGTAACGTACCTATTTATTTACTTGCATACTATTGCATTTGTTTTTGTGATTCATCGCAATGGCTACCGATCAGAAGGTAAATACTACTGACGCGAAACTTAAAGAATTGATTGCTAAACGCGGTTACATTAAGGGACGTGTTACTAAATTTAAAACGTATTTAGATTCATTACAATCCTTCGATAGTCTTTCTTCTATTGAAGTAAATTGCCTTGCCATGAAGCTTACAAGAATAGAAGCGTTGTTCATTGATTTTGACGGGTTGCAAAGTCAAATTGAGTCCTTAAATGAAGCTAATCAAACTATTGAATTAACTACACGAGATTTAATTGAACATGAATTTGATTCTTGCATTTCCGTCGCTCAAGACTACATTAAAATGTATAGCCCGCCTCCCAAAGAGGAAAAAGGTCACCTTTCGACCTGCTCAGAGGAATGCCATCATCACATCAAATGTGATAATTCTAATGAGGTTGATTTCAAATTACCCATTATTAACGTACCTAAATTCGATGGAGCATACTTTAAATGGTTACAATTTAAAGAAACGTTTTCTTCTTTAATTCATAATAATACTAGAATCAATAACATTTATAAATTTCATTATTTACTTTCTTATTTGGACGGCGAGGCGAAGCATGTTTTAACTAATTTAGAAATAACAAGCGCTAATTATGAAGAAGCTTGGGCTCTTCTTTGTAATCGATTTGACAACAAAACACAATTAATCGATAATCATCTAAAATCTTTGTTCAACTTTGAATCTATCCAAGAAACCGATAAATATTTACGCTTTATTATCGATCACGTCAGTAAAAATCTACGTGCCCTCAGCACATTAGGCCTTCCTACTGACAAGTGGGACGTCTTAGTTGTTCATTTATTATCTATCAAGCTGGATAATAATACAAAGTTTAAATGGGAAGAGCACAGAAAAACACTTTCTGAAATTCATACTCTTCAAGATTTCTTTTCATTTTTGAAAGACCGCGCTGACGTTTTTGAAAATTATAACTGCAACAAGTCAAACTCTAATTTATCTAATTCCACGTATAACAAATCTAACTCCTTCAATTCAAACAATTCAACATACAACAAACCCAATTCATCTTCTTCAAACTATTCTACTCCTCGACAAACTCAACCTACCACAAACAAACAAGCCTATAACAAATACACAACTCATACTAGTTCGTTTGTTGCGACGTCGGATTCTAAAACTACCACCTACGTATGTCATGTATGTCAAGGTCCTCATCGTGTTTATGAGTGCTCTAAATTCAAATCGCAGTCACCAGAGGACAGGAACTCCGTCGCAGCGCAATCGAAACTATGTTCTAACTGCTTACGACCTGGGCATCATTTCCAGGCCTGCCGATCGCAAGGTACTTGTAAGTCCTGCAATCAGCGCCATCATACTTTACTTCATCTACAAAACAAAAATCATTCTGCTATTACTTCTAACGTTTGTACTTCGTTAAGTAATCATACACTACCTCTCGCCAAGGAGATCCTACTATGTACCGCCAAGGTACGCCTATTCAATCCAATTACTCAATCATCCATTACCGTACGCGCTTTGCTTGACAGCGGGAGCCAACTCTCTTTTATCACTGAACGCGTAAAAGAGAGACTACACTTGACTCCTCAACCTTCAAACGTCAACATTATAGCCATAGGTAATAATCCACTCAAACTGAGCCCTGACCGGTGCTCTGTTAAACTTCAATCCAATACTAATTCTCATTTTCAAGTCTCAATGTTTTGTTTTGTACTAAAAACTATTACATACGACTTGCCTAAAACTCCGATCGATGTTAGTTCTCTAAACCTAACAAACTACGAACTAGCCGATCCTACCTTCAACGAACCCTCGCCGATTGACATGCTCATCGGATCTGACCTGTTTTGGGACCTCATAGGCTCAAAACAGCAGTCTTTAGGTGCGAATAATCCGTTCCTACGCAGCTCCAAATTAGGCTGGTTAATCGCCGGTCCTATTTTCAATTCTATGTCTACTCCCTCTAATACAAAAGCAAAATTACAAAATACAAATCCTAACAAATCAATTCTTTGTAATTTTCTAGCTAAACAAGAAAGTTCTAACATCCATGATGATTTAACTCAATTTTGGGACTTAGAAAACGTTCGTAAGATTCAACCTCAATCCGTAGAAGAACGTCTTTGCGAAAGTTTTTATCTTTCTACTACTCGTAGAGAGGCAGACGGTCGTTTTAATGTAAGTATTCCTTTAAAGGATAGTCCAGATCTCTTAGGCGACTCCTACTTCGTTGCTAAAAAACGATTTCTCAATTTAGAAGCTCGGCTTAGAAAAAACCCAGAGCTAAAGAAGATGTACTCTGAATTTATTCAAGAGTACTCTAGTCTTGGCCATCTCTCACAATGTTCAGAGCCTTTACCTCCCAATTCCTATTTTTTACCTCACCATCCCGTTCTGCGGGAAAAGAGTGAGTCTACTAGGCTTCGCGTTGTTTTCAATGCGTCACAACGTACCTCTACAGGTTTATCGGTCAATGATCTACAAATGGTAGGTCCTACAATTCAAGATTCTTTATTTAACATTTTAATACGCTTTCGTCAGCATAGGTACGTCTTGTCAGGCGATATCGAGAAAATGTATAGACAGGTACTTGTCAGAGACTCTGACCGTCATCTACAACTAATATTATGGCGTGATAATGAAAATGAGCCCATACGCATCCTTAGGTTAAATACCGTTACTTATGGTTTTGCTAGTTCCAGCTTCCTGAGCACGCGATGCATCTGGCAGACTGGCGAAGAGTGTAACGACTCTCACATAAAAACTATAATACAAAAGGACTTTTATTGTGATGATTTGCTCACCGGGTCTAATTCTGAACAAGACCTACGTCACATTCAGCGTTCGGTCTCCGATGCTCTATCCAAGGGTTGCTTCCCCCTACGCAAGTACCGCAGTAATCTTTTAAATCTTTTTAACTCTATTAATTCAAATTCTGATGAATCTAATCTAATAATTAGCAACTCAACAAGCACTTTAGGTATAGGCTGGTCTCCTAAAACTGATGAAATTCATTTCCCAGTCGAGTTCAATCTACAAAATAACAATTTTACTAAACGAACAATTTTATCTACAACATTTAAGATATTTGATCCTCTAGGACTATTATCTCTTGTCACAATCAAAGCTAAAATTTTAATACAAAAACTATGGGCTGATAAACTGGACTGGGACGAACCAGTTTCACACTCTATTAAACTCACTTGGATCAAATTTTGTACTGACATCAATAACCTATCTTCTCTAAAAATTCCTAGGCATGTCCTAATTAATAACGCTATTCATATAGAGGCCCACTGCTTCTCAGACAGTTCGCAGGTGGCTTATGGAAGTTGCCTCTATTTAAAATCAACTGACAAGGATGGTAACACACGCGTAAACTTATTGTGCGCTAAAGCTCGTGTAGCTCCTATTAAACCATGTACTATTCCCCGTTTAGAGCTCTGTGGTGCTCTACTCGGAGCTCAATTAAGCTCGGCTGTAATTGAAGCTTTAAGACTCAAACTGAACCGTGTCGTACACTGGACAGACTCTAGTGTAGTTCTGGGCTGGTTACGAACTCCTAATAAAACTAAAAGTTTCGTTGCCAACAGGGTAGCTGCCATAGAAGAACTCAGTGATCTCAGTTCGTGGCGCTACGTACCTACGTCTGAAAATCCCGCAGATCTAGCATCCCGTGGCGTCGATCCCAAAGACGTACCTTCTTCCAATCTTTGGTTCCACGGACCCGCCTTTCTCAAAAGGCCTGAGTCTTTTTGGCCTACAATGCCTACTTCTAAGGTAGATTTACCTGAAATTAAAGCGATGCCCGCTTTGGTGGGGGAGGTTGTACCAGCTGTACCCCATGATGTATCATCGGTACCCAATTTTAATTTTCAAAATTACTCTAAACTTTCCACTCTACAAAGAATTTATACGCAAGTATTTCGTTTCATACATAACTGTAAAAATCCAAAAACTAAACTAACGGGGCCCTTAGAACCTAAGGAATTAAATAAATCATTAACCTATCTTATTAAAATAGCTCAAAATCAATCATTTAACAAAGAAATACTTTCACTGCAATCTAATAAAAAACTTAAACTCGAAGCTCATTTAACCTCTTTGAATCCGTTCCTCGATAACGAATCTATACTACGAGCTGGAGGACGCATAGGCTCTTCGTCTTACTCCTTTGATAAAAAACACCCTATAATTTTAAAAGCTAATCATTACTTAACTAAATTAATTTTCACAGCAGAACATCTACGTCTCTTTCACTCAGGTCCCCAGCATCTACTCGCGTCTGTAAGAGAACGCTACTGGCCTATAGGTGGCCGCAAACTTGCTAGAGATGTGGTTAGAAGCTGCTTTGTTTGTCGTAGGTTCAAAGGTGACACTCTAACTAATATAATGGGTGACCTACCTAACGATCGTGTTGAAGTTGACTTTCCTTTCAGCACGGTTGGCACTGACTTTGCCGGCCCTTTCCTTATTACGGACCGCAAAGGCCGAGGATGCAAGATAACTAAATGTTATCTGTGCATCTTCGTATGCTTTAGATATAAGTGCGTGCATCTTGAGCTAGTTAGTGAACTTACTAAAGATGCCTTTATTCTAACTCTGAAAAGATTCATTTCTCGTAGAGGACTACCCAAAACGATTTATTGCGATAACGGTCGCAATTTTGTCGCAGCCGCTAAAGAAATCGGTAGTTTCTTAAAATTTAACTCAAACTCTATTTGTGATTTTGCAGCCCGTCGGGGCATAGAATTTCGCTTCTCTCCCGTTTACGCTCCTCATTTTAATGGTCTAGCCGAGGCCGGCGTTAAGTCAGTCAAATTCCATTTGTGTAGAATCTTGGGTCATTCTCACTTAACTTTTGAAGAGTTATCTACCGTATTTACACAGATCGAAGCGATCCTAAACAGCCGGCCCCTTTGTCCTCTCAGTCCTTCACCCAATGACTACCAAGCCCTTACCCCTGCTCACTTTTTGATCGGTAGATCCATGATGACGCTGCCGTCTACAAGCTTCGTGGACTCCAACACTCATCGCCTTAACCGATTTCAACATTTGGAGCAAATTAAGCAACATTTTTGGAACCGCTGGTCGTCAGAGTACGTGGCTGAAATGCAACAGAGGTCGAAGTGGCGAGTAAAGCAACGAGATCTGCAACTGAACGATCTCGTCTTAATTAAGGATCCAAATACACCCCCTCTTTGCTGGAAACTGGGGAGAGTTGTTAAACTAATCGTCGGACCTGACTCTACGCCCAGAGTCGCCGATCTTAACACCGCCAACGGTACCATTCGTCGAGCCCTCAACCGTCTCGTACTCCTGCCTACTTCTGACGAAGAAAAGACTGCTTGAAAGTCTCTGGATGGAGCTTTCAAGGGCCGGGAGTATGTTCGCGCCGTTTCCTTTCTTAGCAGACAGCGGCGCGGATTCACCAATCACCGCTCTAATACAAATACGTCATCGACTGCCGCGGGGTCCACACAAGAGGTCCGCGGCCATAATACTTCTTTCTAAGCTCTAAGACAAATCACTACACTGTTACTTAACTATTTATTATATTACCTCAAAGCAAACCCTTTGTGAACAGTATTGCATTATATTAATTTTCCTAACTAAACCAGTTATTATTTCTAATAATAAGAATCTCCACGAACCAGCAAGCATCGAATCATAAAGTTTTGTTCCAGCGCGAACAGATGCTATTTATTATTTTAACAACATAAAACTAGTGTAAATACCAGTTGGTGGAACCGGTATTAAATCATCCTAAGTTACAGGTAATTTAGTAGGTACACAGTCCGTATAAGCTATTTTTCTTAACACGAGTTGTCGCGGCAAATTTAAATTCTCTTTTCAACGTGTCTGTTGTAATATATAATCCGATTACATTGATTGCATATTCATAAACCTACTAGTTAATTTGTGAATAAATGTCGCGAGAGTAATTTTAAGTCGTAAAAAATATTATTGGGTTGATTGCAAGCAAACATCTTCAGTACGTAAGTAGTTATAATTTTTACCCGAATACGGCAAAACGGCAAAAGGAGTGTTATGTTTTTGACGGCGATGTATGTATGTATGTATGTTTGTCTGTGCCCTCGGAACTTCTAAACTACTTATTATAACTCAACAAATGAGGTATCATTCGTCACGTCACGTTTGTTATAAAGTCATGGATTAAAAAATATATTTCTTCCAAAAATGTCATGTAGAGTAGTGCTTTAAAAATATATAAAGAGCGATATTAATGTAGTCGGAGTTTTAAAGCTGGGTTTTGCAATATTGAGCTATAAAAAACCTTGTAAAAGTCTGGGTCGATTAAACTATGCCCCGTGGGTTGAATACTTACCTAAGTATGTATGTACTAGTAGGTAATGCAATATGATATAAAATTAGGTATTTGATCTGGACAGGCTAGTCCTCTCTAGATCAAGTGCCCAGTGTTAGTACTACAGGTTTTGACACAGAAAAAAATCTTGTAAATGTCCGGGTCGTCATCGTATAGAATAATGTACGTCGTTAATGAACCGCGCCGAGTCCGAGAGGAATGACTTCCGAATGTAAATAATTGGCGCAACAGGTGTGGCATAAATCTCAGACAAACGAGGCTGTGATTAAGAAGGTAGTATATCAAACGCTTGCTGCACTCCACGTGGGATACAAGCGAGTAAATCTATACTATTTTTTAACAGAAATAAAGGATTAGTTTTTGCTTTTTGTACTTAAATGCAATAGAATCTAAAACTAAATACATGATCTGGAGAGTATTAGTACCTACCACTCTACATTAACTTTTATTTTGTAAATTTACGGTAGACGGAATCGGACTTTACGCGGGTTCAATCGCAGGACGATACATTAAATTCAAAACAAGTACTTAAGTAGAGTCCTCCTTGGGAGAGAATTTATGTATTCTTGGATTTCGCAGAAATTTGACACACCACAGGAAGTTTTATTACTTGGATTAACACATAGGATAATTTGATCCTGATTTTATCACAGGAAAGTACACCCACAGGGCATAGTTATAGTTTAAAATGAAAATTTGCAACAACCTTACTAACACATTCGTGAATTCAAAAATATAAATTTAACGTTTTATAGTATTATATTATTATAAATATTTTACAGAAAGCATCATCAAAATTCTCCCGTCGCAGAATTCGAAAATGGGCCAGGCGAGTGTGCTACTACTATCTACTGCGCACTTATGATATTGCAATAATTTTCCTTGAAAAATGTTTCTAGTAAAATGTCTTGAATAAAAAGAACAGAATAAATAATAATTATTATTATGTTAGAATGTAATTTAAAAAGTTCAGTTAAAATAGTGAGGATGAAATTCAATTAATATATATCATTTTATTTAAGGCAACCCACTCAAGTTGAGTTGTTTATAAACGGAACGACGACATGTAAAACAATGGCACTAACTGATCGACCGTCGAACACAAGGGACGTGAATAGACCAGTCTATGTGCTAAAAGTTGAGCGTGCTTCATTTGTTTTTTTTTTAAGTCAAGTGTGAGGGATTTATTGTTAGCAGCTGCGACGTTTTCCTCCAGTGTGGACACCATTAATCCTGTCAACTGTAAAATTTGCACAATTTGGGATAAAATAGCTGTTCCACAGTTTAAAATTGATGTTAGCTTACGTTGTTGAAGCCAATCTGCAAAGAATTTAGACAGGTATCTTATGTATTAGAGACTAGAAAGTTAATGTTCGCTTGACTGTAAAGCATTTCAAACCATGCTCAGAACCACCAGTTTGGAATTGATGTAGAAGACCTACCTACATCAGTTCCGAAATCAAATTGTTCTGGACATTACTCACACACCTTTAAAAAGGTCAGTACAAAATTCGGACATTATTGTTGTTAAAATACCCACTACCTATAATAATCAAAGCCTATAATATGTTATTCCGCAAAATGGTTTTTTTGAAGTCGAATGCCTCGGCTCATACTTCAATGAAATACGATACTTGTTAACTGGTTTAAACAAATATATTTCACGCTCTCAGCCTTAATCTTGTATCAGGTGAATTGTTCTTTTCGTGACAAACAGAACTCGTTGTTTTCGCACTTCGACTCGAGAGCGTATTATTTGTGGTCATTTTAAGCTAAGAAATTATTATTTTTAATTATTAACCGTCTTGACCGATTGAGATAGTTTTTTTTATGGGAATATGGGAGCTCTGGGATGGACCTATAAAAACTTGGTGAGAATCGATGAGATGAACGGGAATTGTTCACCGATTACTCAAAGTTGGCTCAACCGATTGAGATGGTTTTTTTTGATTGGAAAGGTGGAAGGTCCGTGGTGGTACCACTATTTGGTAGGTTCTGATGGAATATTAAGAATGATGGCCAAAATTTACTCACTTATGAACTTCTACCAAAAATAATCGGGACCCAAAGAACTAGGTACAGATTGATTCAGCATTTGAAACCATTTTTTCATGAGAAAAAACTCCTCGTTAATTACAATTACGGTGATAATTTTGTTAATTTTTAGTGGCAGTCGAAGTAGGTAAGTACACTAAAAAGGTTGAAATTAAACAATTAGGAAACAACGGAGTTTTAGGGACATATTAAAAAAGGTCCTACCGAGTATCTGTTTTGTTATCTGAAGACGGGAAGGCAAACTAAAACATGGACCCAGCCAGTAAAACTGCCCGACTTCAGTTGACAAAACAGATAGTCGGTGGCACTGTATATTTAGGTTAATTTAGTTCTTTTTTTTAAATCGGTTATCAAATTTTTATTCTTATACTCATTGCTAAATATTAAATGTACATTTGTCAAGAAATTCTTTTAGCATTTTTTACAACACGAATGCTTATCAAACATTAAGTCCCTAAAACCCTATTATTTTCTACTAAATTTACCGAATTTTAGAAATGTAAGATCTACGTATATAATGGGTTTAAAAGAGAAACTTTAAAAGAGATCGGAGAAAGAATCGATTTCAGAATTCCTTCACAAGCATTGATTCGTTAAACTCACCACATATTCGAGGATATCTCGTAGATCTTGCAAAAAATGAAGGCGGTCAGGAACGCGGTGCGATGCACCGACTCCGGTCTGCTTCGTCTGGGTAATGATTGGTCCCACATCGTATGAAAGAATCCCTTGTAAAATTACCGCCACATAATACGTAGGTATATACATATGAGTACATATTTTCGGTAAGATTTCTGATTCGCCTTTTATCATCTCATTTCAATCTTCGGCCTCTTTCGACTGGCTTACTTCAGGTATGAGTCGAGAGGTGATTGAAACTGTTGATTTTATGCACTGTCAGGTAAATTCATTTTATTTTACATTTAACCAACCGATACTCTTTTCGCATATCCAATACGTAGGTCATATTTCTGCAGCAGTCTTAGTATTTTTCAACTAAGTAAGTTATTATTAGCTAATCATTGAACTCAAAAAAATATGTCCACTTAGATAACCTACAGATAGTGGGTAGTAAGAATAACAACGTTCAAATTTTGAGTCGTCTTTTTAGAGGTGTGTGAGTAAATTTCCGAGCAGTAAAACTTTGGAACGTATGAAACTCGGCTGTCAGGGCCAAGATATGAAAGCTTCACTATCAGGCAGCCTTTCTCCCTCTAGTCTCAAATAGAGACCAGTCAAGTTCTAAATCTGTCCACTTCGACAATCGTCATCGTACATCTCATACGTGGAAGTGTAATGGTGCTAAGGTTTCTGCGAACCACCGTCCTTAACGTAACGGTACACGGCAATCGTACTTTGAAACGTAATTTTGTGTGGAAACTAGAACTTTGACCTGCGGCATCGTAAGAACACTTACCTCTGATCAACCTCGTATTATTATTTTCAATAACAATTTACATTTTGAGTGAGCTGTTAACGGATTATCGTTTAAAGCGGCGACTGCCATCTCACCTATTTACGTATGCATGCAAAGTGTTCATAAATTATCCGTTTTATTTTATTACACCTATTTATAAGCTGCCTTTAGGTACCAATGTTAATATACCCAAGAATTAACCCTTATTAGGATATCCAATGGCAATCAAATGACGATATAATTTTATACGGAAATAACAAAATTAAATTCCATATCTTGGTCTAGTTAGGTATTAAAGGGACATCAATATGAAACCATCTGACATGGATTTCTTATACATGGTAGGTATACTTAGCCGTCGCTTAAATATTTAATTTTACTGGCGTTCTATACTTAAACGTAAATGATTATCAAAATTATAGATTGCATAAATAGGTTACAATCAAATAAGATTAGTGAATACCAATGACAATAAGCCAATTGACTACTCATACCGAGAATTTGTCGACAGTACACAACTTAATAATCAAACTTAGTGATTGGCGTTGAACTTAGCGTTACCTATCTATACTTAAACTCTTTGTGATTGGGCGATAAGTTACCTAACTATAACTAGACTCTTTGTGATTATCCGTCCTTGCACGAGAGTGCTAGGTACTAACTAGACGTACTATTTTCGTGAGGGGGGATCTTTACGAGCAGTCAACTGGTTATTTAGTCTTTGGTGAATACGTTTCATAAATAATAGTTTAGTAGTCGGTTGACAAAGCTTTACAAGCAGTTATAATGCTCTGTCAGAATTGAATAAGCAATGTTGTCTCGCGGTACAATGATAATATCATATCTTACATTTTAGAGCTAATTTATTCGTGATAATAACCTAATTACATAAAGTATTGAGTACCGTGGTTGTTGTGAGTTATTTATTTCTAGAAATAAAGGACCCACTGGCAAAGAATTTTAACAGGTCACTTAGAGACAAGAAGGCGAATGGTCTCTTGACAAATGAAGCATTTCTAACTCGGCTCCGACGGCCGACCTTCATCTAAGTTACTAAGTCAAATTGTTCGGGAAATTACTAGCACAGCTTTAAAAAAGTCTGAACAAAATTCGAATGTTGTTGTTAGAACGGGTTAGGGGTGAAACAACCACGATAAATAAATACTGGAAAGTTTTAAAATGCCAATAATGGGGCAAGCTTTGATTGGAAAAAAAAAATAGCAAAACTTTGACACGATAAGAAATAATCCCACTAATATTATAAATCCGAAAGTTTAGATCACGCAAAAACTACGAAACTGATTGCAATGAAACTTGGTATGCAGATATCTGAAGATCTAGATGAAAATATGGGCGTACTTTTTATCCCGATATTCCCGCGAGATCGGGATAGACGCAGGTAGAACTGTGGGGTGCAGCTAGCACTTAATATGTTCTTTCGACCAGCATAAATCATAGCTTACTTTTCGATAACCACGAAAGAAATATCTGTTTATATTACTAAGTGTATAAATCTTAGAGTTATTCTTATCTGAACAGTTTTAAGCAATGATTTGTCAAAAGAGTTTTAAACAAACTTATGGGTACAGAAAAGGTAATTGAAAACGTGAGAACCAATAAAAAACATCTTTGTGTCTATTCGTTGACCCCAGCAACATTCGTATGGAAACAATGTACCTACCTAATAGGGGCCTTGCCTTGTTACCAATGTCGATCAAACTCATTATTAGGAAAGGTACAAACTTCCTATTAAAAAAATGTAGATTAATTTTGTACTGCAAAATGAATCGCCCAACGTGGGGCTCGAACCCACGACCCTGAGATTAAGAGTCTCATGCTCTACCGACTGAGCTAGCCGGGCAGGCACTAAGCTTTTAAAACAAGCTATTGTTATCGACATGTATAAGTGTAAGCAATGCTCCCCGTTGTGTCCCTCTCGGGAGCCCAGGGTTTACTTCAATTTTTTTTGGTATTGGCACAGTAGGTAAGTCATATTCATTGACCACGCCAGCCATTTTTACAAAAATACTGACACTAATCTTCCTTGACAAAATAAAATACTTCACTTATTTCAAAAACTAAGCAATGTTATAATTGCTATTTAAAAATAGTACAGTTTTTTTAGTTAAAATTATATAATACATTGGTATAAATATTATCGTACCAATAAGCTGTTATTCAAGAAACCGTGGCACGATGTAGTTTAAACAACAAAGTTTTCTGCTATGAAAATAATTTTGTACTTTGAAAATAGTTTGTGCTGAGAATATGAAATCGGTCCGAGAGACGAAGCGAATGGGCGTTCCGCAAACACTTCGGAGCTATGTAATTTACTCGTTAGCTCGTATCGGCGCGGGCGTTCTAAGGCGACTTTACTTTATGTAAGAAAACTTGGCGACCGCTCGAGGCATCTTTTCATTGGAATTTCGACTATTGCAATTTTGAAAACTTTCGAAGAAAAAATATTTCGTTGAGTATAAAAGTTTCCTACGAAGAATGTCTAAATGAAAAAGTTGAATTTAAATAATACCTAACAGAAAATTGTGTTGGTACAAGTACAATTTACGAGTGTCTACATAGGTAGTGTAGAGACTCAAGAGAATGAAATAATATGAAATAATGAAATCTATGACATGCCTTTGGAAGATATGCGTATTTCCTTAAATATGAAACTATGAAATCTTCAATTTATTCTCAATCAAATCGTTTTAATTTTAATTGTTTTTTATTAATTAGAGCAATGTGTACTATAAAGCTATACGAGCTTTGCTTATAAATAACAGCAGATTTCTAAATGTATAAAATGTACACGAACAATTATTCTTTTTGTTCTATTTTCTTTCGGTTTTTTTGTACATTACTGAATACTTACAAGTAAAGAACCATAATACTCCATTACCTGAAACAGAAAAATATGAATTGTTAAAACAATATGTTAAAGTTTAAGTTTCTTAACTGTGTGTTTCCGCAATCAGCCTTAGGCCTTTGTGCTTGATTTTAAACCGTGGGTTTCCTCACGATGTTTTCCTTCACCGTAAGAGCGATGGTAATAGCGCACATAATTTTTTCTTACAGAAAAAAGACATTGTAGCGCGGCCGGGATTCGAATCCACGACCTTCGGAATGAAAGTCGGGGTATCTACCACTAGACCAAAACCGCTCTAAAAATATTATGTTATAACAACGTATTAACATATTGTTAACTTAATAATTAATTACCTAGTTTCTATTGAAAAAACCAGTGGTAAAGTTATGCCTTCGGTGTGATAATATCGCATCTCAATCTGTCTGAAATGATCAGATAAACTGGAACGATATAGAATCGTTCGTCGTCGACATTCAACTTAGAAACGATATGTCACATGTCCAAGTTTCCGATAGGAATACATGATAATTGCGATGAATTGTAACCGATATTGACTCATATCATGTTGTTAAAACTAAAAAAAAAAACGATATCAGTGATTAAAGGTATGATATATATGTGTACGTACATACGTATACTAGGTATGCGTACACTGTGTATGTTCATACGCCATTCTTATTAGAGAATTAAATAAACGGGCGCCAGTACATTTAAACAACACTTATATGTTTAGTTAATAACTACCTACAAAATAATTACGCTGTCATAATTTTAAATTATTGTAATTTGAACGTCGTCGTCAGAAATAAATAAACACTCAATTATAAAACCAATTTTAAAATCAATTTATAAGTACTTACAACAGATAGAAATAAATCAAGACAATTACATCGCACATTTTCGTAATCCTAATTTCTCCAAATGCAATAATATTATAAGCAAAATGACAAAGTAAGCATACTTACAACAAGCATAATGTAATGTACCTACATTATTATGTTAATTTTGATCGGTGATAATACTATCTGTATATATGTAATATTCTCATTATAGGACAGATGGAATAACTTTGTGGTTTGCTTTATAATCTCGTACCAATAGAGATGCGTCCGATTAATAATAGTTACTCGGCACGAAAGATGCGAGCGAAAAATATGTGTAGATATAAAGGAACACGCGAGATCAGGCGACGCAATAAGTAATGGCTCGATAGCTGTTCGGTCATCGATTGCGAGCGTTATCTTAATAAAGAGCAACCGAGTGCGTTCATTAACAGTCTGACACGACGCTATCATAAATTCCGGCGCCCCGTTGCGACCCGCACGCCTACCCCACACTTCAACCCCGATACCTAACCCGCATTCGACTTTTTGCCATTTCCATTGTTTTTGAAAGGAGCCTCATAAACCGTAACGGCCGATCATCGTCCCTGATAGCGACGCAGGTGTCGCTCCTAACCCATACCGACTTAATTACACACACTTTTTAACAGTATATTCGCATTATAAGCAAAACAGCTGCAGTGAATTAGCCCAAAAATTTTTTACTATAAGACAAAAATGGTTTTTCTTTTCACAGAAACCAATACGATTTCTTTTCTAAAATCAAGTACCTAACTATTTAGTTATAGACGTTGAATAAAACAAATAAATCTCGAGTACAGGAAAACACATAAATGTTTACGTAAGTTAAAATGTATGTTAAACTTTCAACTACAAATACAACACTAGTAAAAGTCAGTGTAGACGTTTGGGCTACATAAAATATTGTATCTAAAAGTTACAAACATGGGAAGTCATTAAACCGACCGTCGTGGTACTTACGAAACTGGTATGGCCGTCTGGCCAAGCATAAAGATCAATATCAATGTGGCTCGATGCCAAAATCTTTTTAATATCGTCCCAGAAGCAACTGAAGAGTGGTTAGAAACTGGCGATAACAACAAAACTATTAGGTACGTGAGCATTTTACCCGCGAAATGTTGGCGTAAGAGCGATATCTATGAACGCGGCGGTTTAATCTTATTGTACGGGACAATGGGGAATAATGGCCGGGACAGGCTTCCTTCGAGCACTTTGAGTTGCCTGATAAATTCCTTCAAGTCCTTGGCTTACTTTCGAGGGTCCTTGTGGTCGCCAATAAGTTTTAATGAGTGCAGTTAGTTCGTTTACAAAGAGCAACCAGACATAGTTTGTATAAACTGTTCAGACTTTAAAGAATTCTTTGGAACACATAAAGGGCTTGAGGTCGAGTGAACCCTTTCACGGTCTTAGTGTTTGTATTAAATATCGGCTTTTAGTTGTTTACGTAAAGAGATGTTTCACTCTAAATAGACTCTTCTGTTTTCATACATTCCAATAAGAAATAAATTCTTACAAGTTTGTCCTGACTAGAATTCCAAAGCACACAAGCTACCTTTTTAATCAAAATATCAAAGTTTCAATGTTCTAGACAACCCTTAAGTTTGTCATACATTGTGTAAATTATTAAATATTAATTCATTATTGTATATTTACATGTTTTTAATATAAGTGTGATTCTTCATTACCTCGAAAATATTCGAGGCGAAAATTTATAAACCAAACAAACACGAACATAAAGTGAATTCAAAGTCAGTCTATTAAAAACGACATTGGCTCGCTAAATCAAGTGCCTCCATAAAAAGGCACCTCAATGAAGGCGTTAAGTTTCACACCGTATCGCTCCCGCTTTCTGAACGCGTCGGAACGAACACCTATTATCATAAAGCAAACAAAGAGATAAGAGAAAAACAACAAACACGACTATTGATGATTTGGTAGTTTTCGAGATGAATGCTAACGAAACAGAAAAAAGAAAATGTAATAAAAATTGAATTTATTGAAGGTATATACTATATAGTCCTTCGATAAGTAAAAAGAATAGGCGAAGAATTATAATTAAGTAGTTGAATTGTTTATCAGTCCTTAACAAGAAATCAAGTTTTTATAAGCATATTGATTACGATCCCATTAAATTTCTGAGAAAAATTGTGAATATAAAAATCTTGTTATAATTTTATGGAGCCAGCCATATCGTTAACTATAATAATTGCCATCATTTATCTAAAAGCTGCAAATTGGCTTTCTATTGTACCAATAAAATATATTTACACATTAAATTGACGTTTACGTAATAAATACTAAATACATTTAGAATATTATCAAATAGAGATTGAAATAAAATACATAATGTAGGTAAATAATTTATAAATAACATAGAATAGCAAGCGACACATGGGTTACAAAAGGGTAAGTTTTGGAAGCACCTATGATGTGCAATGTAATGAATGAATGATTTCTCATTGAACATTGCATTATCATGCAATGTTCTTCACCAAAATGATACTAAAAATAAACAATAAAACTATTTAAATTCATCAAATTATTCAAATCACATTTATTTGTAGGTGGTGCATGTAAAATGGCTGTTTTAAAATCCGACTGCTACTGTGCACGGGAATAAATATTTACAAAAACTATCACGTGCTGCATAGATTCAACCTAATCGTTATTTCATTTTGGAGAAGGCTTAAGACTATCAGACTAATCTCAATAATTGTATTTATTAAAATTACAAACTTTGGGAACCACGGACGTGCTCTCCTCTTAAACGGTTTATAAGACCAGTCCTAGCAACCCGTCTTATCTATCTAATCGATAACTCAGCTACATAGGCACTATGCTGTATTGAGATAATCAATTGTGCCACGTTAAGTCGAAACACCAATTTAACGCAAAGAGCCTTTCAAACTTAGTTATTAACTAGATAGTTAATACGGACGTACTAAAGCTGCGTAACCTAGAGTAAGCAAAAGTATAATTTTACAAAATGGGAATCAATCAATACTCAAACAATCAAACAAAGTTAAATAGCTCTAGTTTAGCGAAATATTATAAAGTCTTAAAGCAGACTTTTTATGTATCGCTAAACCAACAGAGATTTCTCGAATAAATTGGAAAAAGCACCATTAAAGCTACGTTATTCAGTTCTGATCTTTAAATGTCTATTTAGTTTTAAAACTGTTGTTAGATTTACACGATTAGGAACAACATTCAAAGTTCTGTTTAAAAAATGAAAAAGTGTTTACTTAACATAGCTTTTTATTATCTTTTGATAAATGTATTATTTATGAGACAAATTTATCACCCTTGTTGAATTGAATAGAAGGATAAAACTATTAAAAAAGTAAACTAAGCATGGGCAGGAAGCGATTCCGAACAAAACTATTTTGTGCATCCGCTACGAATAGAGACATGACAACGAGGAATGCTCCTAATGACAAAAAATATATCTACCGCTTCATTTACGTACGATTACAAAGAGTCGGCGTACAATAGACTCAAATATTTTACTCTGACTTTTATAGAAGCAACGAAATGTTATTAAACAAACAATTCGCCCATTCGGCGACATGTCTTCGGACTAGGGTTTGTATAATTGATTCTTTCCGGAGGCGTTTCTGCTTCTCGATCTATTGTGAAACTAGCAGATAATGTTCCCTACAAATACTATTTTATCAGAAAGGTCTCATCGGAAAATTCCTTCTCATTTCCGGTTCTAAACGAAAACTCACACACCCATAATGCTTCGCTACGTCTCTCCAAAGTGAAATGAAATGGGATGTTATGACAATATGTCGGGAACATAATGTGCGGACACGACGACAAATGCGGCGCAAAAATGTTTGTAGATTTCGTATGAATTTAAATTATAATAATATCAGAAAAAAAAACTACAGATGATTTGTTATGTAAATATTTGTGAATTTATGACTTAACATATATAAGAAAAAGATAAAACATAATCATTTGGAGAGAAGGAGACCAAATAACACCTAAGTCAGTGACAATCTCGTTAAAGAAAGAAACCGACAAAATAAAATAAAGAAGTTAATTTTGAGACAAATCGAAATATAATTTAATAGTCGTTATTGAGGTCCGATGCACACCGTTTGCTCCACAAAGGTCTGGTTAAACGCTGCCAACCCAACTAATTTTAAGTCCATCATTATAAAATATTTAGCGAAATATCTAATTTTGTAAATGATACAGGGTTATTTTATTAGAACAGCGGTAATAACTAGGAACTCGAAAGATGTACGCCCCCAAGCTTTGTATAATGATCGGTTCTGACGGACTCACGTGAGATTAATATATCCGAGGGATACAAATAACAACAAAGGCGGCGACAAAAAACGAAAAAGATTCGATAAATGCTGCATTCTCTACCTGTTCCCGTAGACTGATGGACTTCCCTCTCATATATAGAGCAGTCAAATTTTTGATAAAACCTTCCACAAATATAATAAATCTATGCGATAAAATTCTTTGTTCTACAAAGAGTCCCGACTAATTGTTTACGTGAACCTGTTATTAGAGCACATAGCCTAGAGGCAGCATATCCTTTTTAATCTATTCTTAGCGTAGGAACAAAATCAAAAGTAAATATTTGGATATTTTTAATGATTAGATCAACGTGATTAATTATACTTGAAATAATAGGTATGTTTCTGTACATATTTTCCGTGGAAGTCGAAAGGGTCGGTACATAATTTGAGCGTTAGTGCCTAGTAAGCTAAATAATAAAAATATAACGTTATGCAAACTTCGTTGTCGGCAAGGGTCTGCAATAAAGAAACAATAAACGAGCTTACATCCAAAAAAGGGTTTACGGTGGCTAAAAATATTAAAGGTATAACAATAGCAAACAATATAAGTAGGTCCACAACCGAATGGCCGCCCGTACAGAAGACAACATTACAATTTCGTCATGCAACAAAATGCGAAAAGTAACAAGCGGTTTTACTTTCTTCTTTTGCCTCATAATTGCTGCCTATTCAGCAACACAGAGCAACAGAATCGAGAAATGCAATAAAAAATGTTTGGTTATTCTCGGAACTATTTATATGGACCACCCTAAAAGACATTGTTTACAAAACTTCTGCAGAAGCTTGAAATATAAAATCAAATTCTATATAGTAAATTAAAACATGGACCAAGTACTTACCTTTAATAATATATTGACTTTGATGAACATTTTATATTTATTATTTATAAAAGATAATAGGTAATTAAAATCTCGAATTTCAGTAAAAATTCTAGACTAGTCAGATACAATCTAGCTAGACCAAGAATAATAATTTACAACCTAATCAGACTACATTTTCATTAAGAGTATATTTTTTTTAGACTGAGAAACCATTGGCACTCTTAAAATATTCATCATTTTATACGCTTAGTTACGATTCATAAAACATGTTATCCTACTAATTATTTTAATTACTAATAATTATCCTATTTATATTTCTCAATAATTTTTCCTTTCATGCGTTTATACCCACCCATCCCCTCTTACAATTCTTGTCCATCCAAAGGTTGTCTGGAAGAGATCGCTTTTAGCGATAAGGCCGCCCATTGTACCTTTATTATAATTAGCTGTAAGTATTTGTTTATGTATTTTTTTTTGTAATATTTTGGTACAATAAAGTTTTATCTTATCTTATCTAATATTATAAATGTGAAAGTGTGTGTGTTTGGATGTTTAGACATTTGGATGTTTGTAACTCAATCAAGCAAAAACTACTGAACCGATTGCGATGAAACTTGGAATATAAGTAGTTGGATACCAGGAATAACACATAGGCTACATTTTATTCCGATACGCGGGTGAAACCGCGGGGCGCAGCTAGTTTTCAATAAATTATGGTGTTCCAGACTCTGTATGCGAAGTTATTTCCATAGATAATTGAACGTATTGTATGTATAGTCTATACAATCAGACTGAGTCACCGATAGTAAAACTATGCGATTGCCATCTAGTTATGACAAAGGGCCAAATACCAAAATGTCAAACTACATACACAATCAGCGCAAACACGTGCAGAGTAGTAAAAATATTTTTGTAAAACAATTTGTACAAATCACAAATGTTTGTTGGTAATAAAGTAATAAATAAGTAAACTTTTGAATGCATTTTTGTGCACAATTACGATGACGCATTTCGCTATTTATCTTTATGACTGTTTTCGGAGAAGAGTTGTCAATTTTATTTTTTAGTGAAGATGTGAAATGACACGAAAATAATATTAAAATCATCTGGTTTTTTCATATTACTAATAGATTATATATTTTTATATTTATAGATTATAATTTTATTTTTATTTCATCTTAGTGGAATATACTTAATTTGATTTCATTTTAACTATTTTCGATTGGATAATTCCATTAAATTTCAATTGTTTAATGATAAATAAGTAAAAACGCTATTATTGTAGTAATACTGATGTAAGCTGTGCCTAATGTTTGCCTGGGTGAGGGGGTCCGGTCCTGGTGATCTGTAATACAGGTACATGATGCCTACCTCAGACACCAGCTTCCTCTACTTAGTCATATTTCTTATTGTCTGTGTTCTATGTATAAGTTGTGTTTTGAGGAAGAAATAAATAAATTTATTATTATTTTACAATTTTTATATTTTATACGATAGTTAAAAATCACAAAGACACCTCTAATTTTTTTTAATTCTATGCGTATAACTGAATCAATATTTAAATACAAAGTATAAAACTATATTACTGATGCATTCTATTTCATGCTTGATGAAAGGATGTAAGTACATTTTACTAGTAATTTATCATTTTTTCGTGTAATTCCTACTCGCTCATTTCTTTGCAACCGGACAAGGGCTTCAAATTATTTATCGCCGTCTTAAATTTGTAGTATTATAAACATCATCCATTATTGTCTTATAGTTAAATACACATAAATGTAGGTATATAGTTGTATATGTAATTATACTATCTGTTGGTAAATAAACAATATTATTTATTTATCATGCATCGAATTCAGTACCTATCTATCCTAACATGATTTGTGCGAACACATTTTCCTTTTAGGACAGAAAACGATATTCTACAGTTATACAAATAGACATATGGCGCTAGTCCTTTTTAAACAACCTCGTCTTAAATGAAAGATAAATTACCACAATTTGCTTTGGGATGCGGACAGCTGGAATGTTGGTTTAGTCAGTCACCTTTATATGAATTGATACGTGATTCTGAAGAGTTTCAACGTAATGTTAAACAATTTCTCAATATCATTTGGAAATCGATGCGATTCGGTATCGACCATAAGTCATTTGTTATCTAAGACAGAAACAGGCACCAAATATTATGATTCGATCAAAACCGCAAACTATTTTAATGGCTCCATTAAAGTTGATAGTTACAAATGGTTTCTGTAGGTCAGAGTTAGCAGCATACGTGGTGGTGATTTTATATCACCTTACATAGAAATTGTATCTTTTAAAATTGTATCTTTAATAGTTGAGACGCGTTACGTGAACTAAAATAAGACAAAGACCGGGCGGTGAGTGGAGCTAGAGACTAGTTGGCGAGAAGCGAAGAGCGAAAGTGCAAGCTTTGTCGTCGTGCTATAAAAATCAAAAGAACATAGGTAGATCACGCTGTATACTACATACACGCTAGGTATGTATATTTTCCACTCTATGGGTTAAACTACTCGTGCAAGTATTCGGCTGCCCGCTCGGCACGGCGGCGGCGTAAACAATCAGCGATGAACTTATATTTTGGTAATTTTCTTTTTCTTTTCGTATATTGATGTGGCTCACCTGGTGTTAAAGTTTCAGATACAGCATGATGTACTGCAGCCTATAGCTCCTATACCTGGACTTATCCAGGTATATGGGGAGCGTCGACGTAAATAATAAAGGACAGTAGCTGTATCTGGGTTAAGGCTTCTAATTTGGCCTAACGACTGCTATCAGAGATAACATAACAACCGGGACCAACTGCTTAATGTGCCTTCCGAAGCACGGAGTAGCTTGAGAAAATGTTTTATTTGCCACACAAAGTTTCGGTCACCCATCCAAGTAGAGGCCGTTTAGGCCAGAGTAGAGCGTTGCGTAACCCGCACAACCATTCAAGATCAGCAGGTACAGCTAGGGCAATGAGCTCCTCAGTTATTTCTCGTTACGTACGTTTCTTATGCATGAAAATAGCCGACTCGCTCACGCTTACTCGCTACCTAAGACTATGAATCACATTTTCTACACCAAAACTAAACAGGGGCGGTTTGATGACGTAATTCAAATGACATTCAAAGTGTGAGGTCCTGCAGAGAGATTCATTACAATGTGTTACCAAAACAGTCGGACATAGAACAGTCGCTTACGTCAAATCTGTCATTAATTATCGTACAGGGACCACTTCAGTTCGCCCCCCACGTTTACAAAAAAAATGCGAGGCGCCTCGTGTAAGGCTGTGTCGGGGTTGTTCGCTCGGTGGCGGCGAGTTCTGCATTGCTCAACGTCCCGTCCTAACAAAACAACGTCAGAACAGCACAATTGTTGGCTGCGACTATTAGAACGAATTGCCGTACGTGCCCGGGGATACTTCCCTCTCCTCTCTTTATGACCCCCAGTTTCACGCTTTTGTTTGCTTTACGCGTCTTGTACGGACTACTACCGAATACTAAATGTTAAATTTCATTTTATTGATCGATTCGAAACGGCCGAGTTGTTAAATTATTATATACCTATTTACATTTATTTTTTAACTTATACAAGGTGTAACGGGTAAGCCCTTTTAGTTCGAAAGGGGTTTTTTTGGAAATTCGAAGTACTTTTCGAAAAATATACGTGTAAAGTTTACTTGAAAATCAGCTGTTTCTGAGAGTTCGAGGTAATTGACCTTATGTCCTTTTATTTAGTTTGATGGTCTACAATCAAAACTTCAATTACCTTTATTTTCAAAAGCAGCTGTTTTTTCAGTGCAACATAATCTCAAAATTTAAAGAAAGAAGTTTGAATTTTCAAAAGTCGTAAAACAAAAGGTGTTCGCCTAGACGTCTAGAACAATCCCCTGTCGGATTAAAAGGGCATACCCGTTACAAATTGTATCCATTTATTTATTTATTATTTACTAGCTGCGCCCCGCGGTTTCACCCGCGCAAGTCTCGATCCCGCGTTGTTCGAACACCTACCTACCGCAATGCAAAAATCCACACATAAACGGTCGTCCATTGAAGTACTGTTGAAGCCAGGCGCTACCGCGCCTGGCATCATCAGTACTTCCCTGGTCGTCCGTTTAAGTGTGGATTTTTGCACTGCGGTAGGTAGGTGAAGTAAGTTAAAGTTTGTATTTCATCAGTAAGTGACGATGACGATGACGAAGGATGACGATGATGATGATGTAACTCTACATCACTTATCCTACCCCTGTGTCGATTTTCGTTCATTGAATAGTTATCACCCGCGTAAGTCCCGATCCTGCGGGATTTTCGGGATCAAAAGTATCCTATGTTACTCTTCATCCCTATGCAAATTTTCATCTAATAAATAGTTATCACCCGCGTAAGTCCCGATCCCGCGGGATTTTCGGGATCAAAAGTATCCTATGTTACTCTCCATCATTTAAACTATCCCTATGCAAATTTTCATCTAATAAATAGTTATCATCCGCGTAAGTCCCGATCCCGCGGGATTTTCGGGATCAAAAGTATCCTATGTTACTCTCCATCATTTAAACTATCCCTATGCAAATTTTCATCTAATAAATAGTTATCACCCGCGTAAGTCCCGATCCCGCGGGATTTTCGGGATCAAAAGTATCCTATGTTACTCTCCATCATTTAAACTATCTTTATGCAAATTTTCATCCAAATCGGTCGAGCCGTTTGACCGTGAAGAGGGAACACACAAACAAACAAACAAACAAATAAACAAACAAACAAACAAACAGACTTTCGGATTTATAATATTAGTAGGATTTGACTCCTTCTATATTTTTTATTTAACTGGACTAAAATATTATAAAGAAGAAAGATTTATTTGTTTGTTTGTAGTAAATGGATTAACTACTGGACCGATTTAAAAATTCTTTCATCGATAGAAAGTTACATTATCGTAACATTGCCAATGTTCCCACGGGATTCGGACTTACGCGGGTGAGACCACGGGACGCCACTAGTTATTTATATTCGTAGATTTTTATGTATGTAGGTAGTTTGCGAAAAACTCGAAATTGCAATGTTTTTTTTTCCGGAGATCCCGATGAGTATCGCATGATATAAATTGAAATTATTTTTAAAACTTGATAGCCCCGCTATATTGAATTAGGTCTGCCTTATTTATCGTGTTAACCCAACTACCGTAACAAGTGAACACTCACAAAGAAAAATATTAGAGATGACTCATTAATTATGTTGAATATTACTTGGTAAACCGAAGAAAGTTTTAAAAATAACTTACTAACGAAGAATTCTTACTATTGTTTGTTAGACTTTGTATAAATTTCGGTATCGTATATCACGTTTTATCTCTGCGTGTAAGATCTTTTGGAAACGTTCTGTTTTTGTCTTAGTCCTTATCTTTTGGACAAAAGTGGTTCGCTTCATCGAATGTTGCCAGATACTAACTATCTACGTCTATTCAAACAGATAGATAACTGATCTCCAAGATGTGTCTGTGGGGATAACGTACAAACTCTACATTTTCTTTCCTCTTACAGTATTTTTTAACAAAAAAAAAATTAAAAATAACTTTTTTAAAGTATCTGGCTGTTTTTAGTCGCTTCATTGATAAGGTACTACTTTATTTAAGTGCTACAGATTATGGTGGGATTCACAAGTAGGTACTCGGGTATTTATTAGTTAGAAGTAGAACTTCTAAATGTTATCAAAATAGTGATGTAGTATAATTGAATTCCATATTTAAACAGTAAATAACAAATACATTCATAATAACCTTATACAATTTGGGATATCAAACTAGATAGTAGCTAATAAATTACAAGTATAATCTAAACGGATACATACTAATTAAGCCAACGACATGTGTTTAAAACATTAGTTGTAATTTAAAGGTATCGACAACAAAAGCTGCATCAAACCCATCCTCGTCGGGCGAAATACGGGCAACACTAATTCGCATTAATGGAACGTGGGCGTTACCGCGCTACTAATCTAACATCCCTCAGACAATGGCGCAAAAAAGACCTAAACGTTGAAAAATAGTTGGTGCGAGTTTAACGGCAATTACACAAAATGGGCACTATCAATGGCCCGGGAATAAAAGCGTAAAATAAAACTGGTCACGTAGGATTTAGGGTCTAAGTCGGAAAAACATCGATGCACCTGTATTATTAAC